>HG992197.1:14703577-15903577 GCA_905220545.2 Melitaea athalia | reverse complement strand
CTTGTGGGCGCTCACACAGAGGCGTTTGCGGGTTCGATTCCTGCACGGGATGGATATATCATCGTATTTGTATAAATATTTTGTTCTGGTCTGGTTGTCTGTCGTTGTGGGTCGTCTGTTAGTTCGTGGAGGCAACTTGATGTTTATATGTTTTTTAAGTTAACTTGATGCCCTAAGCAATCTTCCTCTGTGGGCGCCCGTATCCTTAAGTGAACTACAAAGAATTAACTGAAATTGTTTTAACTTTCGTGTGCTCGTTTTTTTTCTCGGTTGTCTCTGGTGCCTCCCTAGACATGATGCCCTAAACAATTGTTTAAATAGCTGATAGGCTAATGCAGGACTGCGTGGAGGGCAGACCCGAAATAGAAATTAAAATAAAAAATATTTAAAGGCAAATATTTGAAACTAGCTGCCCAGACAGACTTCGTTCTTCTGTTTTTTTTATTTTTTTTTTTATTTTATTTTTTTAATATAGAAACCTTCCGTGGGATTAAATGAACATACAAAAAAAAAATAAGCCGAATTGAACGAGCCATTCTCCAGTTATGCGCTTAGCAACATTCATTTTTATTATATCTAGATTTACATAATTATGTTTTAAAATGTGGTCATTTTAAAACATACTATGATTTACCAATAGACCAGTAAACGAAAATATTAACCAAACGATGAAATCCGACAGCTGTAACCACGAAGAATGTCTGTTATAAATGATAAGAAAAACTAAGATGGAACTCGCTCCCGAATGAAATATGAATCCTATTCTATCGTTACATAAATTATTATATGGCGCAGATATTGGCCATACATATCCGATAAGTGTGATCGAACTAACGCACCTATGTAATGGGAACTAGTTTATGATAAATGGTTAGTTTTATTCTTTTTCTGATTTGTTATAAAAGATATGAAATAGAAATAAGATAAAACGTCAGTAATTCAAGAAGGTTTCAAAAGTTGTTTTAATATTCATTTCACAATTGTAATTGTGCTAATTACATCTACAATACAACGTAGGTAGACAAAAAAATAGTCAAGTAAATACGCGTCATCAAAGATTACTCAAAAAGTAGTCATCATATCTCGATACACACAAACACTAACGTCTACATCTCAATATAAGACATTGAGCTATTATTATTAACGTAGTACATATTACTTCAATGATATAAGATGTACAGAACATATAACTATTTTGTCTTCCATATGAACATTTAGAGCGGGCGAACGTAGAAACGGCCATTGAACCTTTAATATTTCTAGGTTTTGTATTCTTAAAGTAAATTGGAATTGGAGATTGAACAATTCAATACTCAAAAATTTATCTTTGCCCCATCGGAACCAAATGAGATCCAGATATATGCACTGGGCGATCCCGCAGTAATTTGTAGTCGGTTCATTAGCCCCACTTGTACCCTCTTTAAGTACATACATTTATATTTTAATAATGGTTGCTAACAGTGCATACAACAAAAAATATCCAATAATATACGGACATTTGTTTCATGAGTAAAATTGCTGGTCTATTTATTGCAACATACTGCATTCATTGATTCAACGAATTTAAATGCTAATAATGATATATACTTTTCTCGGCTGTAATAGCACATGTAAAATGTACCAACTGTAATATTTTGTAAACGTTAGCTGTGCAAAGGCATAGAAAGAGTCAGCGGGAACGCGGAAGAATTTGTTGAACGCGCTAATATATATATAAACTTATTTAATTACTGAAATGCTACCAAATTTTCTTTAATTATCTTTTCCATAAATAAAAATAAATCGCGTAAAGTAAACGGATGTCATTGAATAACTCTTTTTGTGTTTGCTATTGTCGGTATTAAAATAAAATTTAGAAAAATCTACATATTCTCTAAAAAAAAAAATCTGTGTGCTTTAGACCACACGACTGAAGTAAAACTTCTTTAACTCCTACAGTAATATACTAAACGTAACTCTCTTTCTATCTTCACTAACTTATATCTCCCTCTCAACTTCCTTTCGCCTGGCCAATCAAACCTTTCGTAACGCTCTCGTCACGCATTCACCAGCTTACTCGCCAAGTCAAGAGTGTGTCAAGAAGTACTGCTAATTGAGGTAGGGCACAACAGGAAATTTCCTGCTCAAAATATAGAGCAACTCGACTGGGGTAGTACCTCGACCTTACAGAAGACCACAGCTAAATAATGCTGTTTTCAAGCAGTATTGTGTTCCTGTTGGTGAGTAAGGTGACCAGAGCTCCTGGGGGGGATCGGCGATAGGGTCGGCAACGCGCTTGCGACGCTTCTGGTGTTGCAGGCGTCTATAGGCTACGGTAGTCACCTACCATCAGGTGAGCCGTACGCTTGTTTGTCGACTTAATAACATAAAAAAAGAAGTTTTCAGCCAGTTAGTTCAAAATAATTTTCAAAGCTAATTATGTAACAAAGTGTATAGAATACAGTCAGTGGATGAGTTGTAATGTGATTACAGCTGATAAGGGATTACTGCGACCAGTCGGGTTATTAAAGGATTAACGGTTAATGTCAGTCTGTACCGCTTCTTGTGTCATTATATAGATTAATCAATGCCACTTTTCGTTGTAATTTTATAACTCAAGAACGGAGTCACCTATCCAAACCAAATATTTAGGCTTTGTTCGGACTATTTACTAGATGGTTTATGTGAAGTTTGCACAAAATCGGTCGAGCGGTTCCTTATTTATCACATTTTTTGTAACAAAGGAGGATTACTTTGTTAATGGGGATTTTGCTGTCAAATTGAAACTTTTTTCAGTGTTGACAGTACAAGCATGTTGTTATGTCATTCATTTCTGTCATTTCATTTTGGACGTGCTTCGATTAAAGCAAATTAATTGATGATGAAGACAAAAAACCCAGGGATATAGTACATAACAAACATAATTAACGCCCAACGAAGTGGGCACGGGACTGCTAGTAAATTATACAGTTTTAAATGTAATACAAAAGTTCTACATAAACCGATGTCATCGTTCTTCCTGATTTAGTTTAAAGCACCGTAGATTAGTTTTTCATACTTGTAAGCTTGATATGGTATTAATATCCATACATTTACTTAAGCAGGCTTACAATAAAAAAGACTGATGCGTGATGAACCTGAGAGATCTTCTAAGCTAACGGCAAAATTAGTGCTAAGGCTTTAAATAATATGATATGTACATTATTTATTAATTAATATTTTTGGTGATAAAGGTACTTGTAAATTAAAAAAAATACATTTTACACCCACAATCGTAGCAAGAATCAAACCCAAAATAATAAAGCAGAAAGCAGGAATACAGCCTATTGCTCCAATAGTTTAGTCACTGAAAGAATAATGATGACTTCACTCGATTCCTCTACGGAAGTTATAAAATGCGCATAATACATTTTGGTCTAAGATCCGAGAAGCTAAATCTTCCCTCATCTGTAAATTAGATGAAACAATTTTTATAGGCTTATTTCAATAAATTGTGAATTTATAAAAACAACCTCTGCCACCATAAGCCTGCTGCAATTTTTTTTAATCTTTTCCCTCTCATGTTAATTACATGTAGTAAGCTAAAACTGTCAATATTTTACATTATATACCTGACTATAGTAGGCACCCATCTCTATGATTGCTATACTTACCTGCAGCCAGGTTACTGCTGACTGAGGTTACTGACCTAGCTGCAGGTCAAAAAGATTTTTTACAAGAAAAAATATTTTTTTAAATATTATTATTTGCAGCAGGCTTAAGGTGGCAGAGGTTGTTTTTATAAGTTCACATTATTGAAATCAGCCTATAAAAATTGTTTCATCTAATTAACAGATGAGGGAAGATTTTGTTATATTCCGGATCTTAAAACATTTCTTTTATTTGATTCTGTCCTACCTATACACATTCTAAATTTAAATATGGCCCTCTGCAAAATTGAGTTTGACACCCCTGGTTTAGTTGAATATTTCAATTTGTGAACTAAACTACTGCATGTATATCAATTCTCCGAAATGGACATCTAAACCAAATCGATAGATATCACGTTCAGAGTAATACATTTCACATATCAAATTGAAGTGGAGATGATACCCGTCTACTGGGATAAAGAACTGTCGGTGCGTCTGTGCGTTGTCACTCAAGTTTGTTTAGTTTTAGGACAGTAAATTAATACTGATTTTAGAAATAGGGGAATTTGCCAGTTTATGCAACAAATTTTATAAGTAATTTTTTTCATATTAAAATTTTTGTTTTGTTAATTATTTATAGTTGATGTAAAACTATTAGATTAAGAACTCTGTGAGGTCGAGAAACAAAAGCACAAACGTCTAGACCATGATAAAATCTATGTGTGGGCACATACAAATATTTATCATGACTGCGAATCGAGCCCATTACTGGCGTATCAGTAATTGCTGTGACGACTACACAAATGGCGTGTCGTCATTTAAGAATGATGGTCAAGTTTTAGCCACAATTAAGTCACTAAACCTAATTGTTTTTAGTAGTATGTGTTAAAAATAAAGAGCTAAAGCATCTTTTTCGGTTCAACTTTGTTTAAATGACAAAGATGTGTAGGCTTAGTGGCGTATTTCATGCAAGATATGACTAAATTTGTTAACATTTATACTTGTTTTAAAGAGTAACTGCGGGCAGTGGTGGATTTACCAGCAGGCTGAGTAGGCTGGAGCCTATGGCGGCATATTTTAGGGGGCCTCAAATCTGTCTTAATTTTGTTTATCTTTTTAAGAAAAAAAAATTCAAAATCTAAAGATTAGTTTCGAAAATTAATTAGTAGGGGCGGCAAAAATTTAAAAGCCTACTGGCGGCAAATTTTTAAATCCGCCACTGACTGCGGGGTTTCTTAATTCTTCTCTACCGAATCTACAATCTGGACTGGTAGTAGATAGATAGACATAAGAAATAATTCTTTATCAAAGACCTATTTATTTACAACTTCTAAAATGTCCATTCAAAAGTCCTCTAGTAGCCTATTTGAAAAAAATTTGTGTTAATGAAGCTAAAAAGTCCACCGAGCCGTGAATGACCTAGGATGGAAATAAATGGCGATTTTCGATTAATGCCATCGTGGTTTACTGGTTACGCGTGGTCGAACAGACATAAATATTGTTATAATAAATTATGGTTTTGATCTATTGACGGTACTACAATTTGGTTGACACAGTTTTATTATACATCTTCTGATTTTTTTAAAGATTTTTTTTTTCTAAAAATCGATGAAGTTATAACAATTTATACTTTTATCCTCTGGAAACCATTACAATTCACACACACACACACACACACATCAGCCTATCGCAGTCCACTGCTGGACATAGGCCTCCCCAAGTTCGCACCAAACATCCCGGTTTTCCGCAATCCTCATCCAGCCTACGCCGGCAATCTTACGTAGATCGTCGGTCCAACGGGCCGGAGGACGTCCCACACTGCGTTTGCAAAGACGCGGTCTCCACTCCAGGACACGTCTGCTCCAGCGGCCATCGGTCCTGCGACACAAGTGACCAGCCCACTGCCACTTCAACTTGCAAATTCTGTGAGCTATGTCGGTTACTTTCGTTCTCTCGCGGATTGAATCGCGGCGTCATTTGTAATTCTATGATTTCTTCATTACAATTATAAGTTATAAGGTAAGCATTTAGACTAAGAACGGTCGATCTACGGGGATCTGGGGGGAGAGGGGGGTGGGGGTGGGGGGGGGACTAACTACCCCCAGTACCACTGCCACAGGTTGAAAATCCATGGTTATGGAGATATCTATGATTAAAATTTTGAGATAAGAAGAAGAATTCCGCAGCTTACACACTTTAAAATTTTCACATTTCACACGTAATTTTCACATTTTCCTCGTTATTTTCACATTTCCCGCGTTATTTTAACGTTTTCACAAGTTATTTTCACATTTCACACGTTATTTTTACACGATATTTTCGTATAGAAATACGTAAAAACGATTTCAACTGCAAGATTAACAAACAATACAACTTACGTTAGGTACTCATGTTCCGTTCCGCAGATTTTGCATGTAATTTTCATATTTAACATTTTTACACTTCACTTAACTTCATTTTAGGAGTTTTACATATTATTGTGATGTTTTTACAAGGTATTTTAACAATCGATATAACTGATGTTTAATGACTGAGAGATAGATGCTTTGATACAAAAATTACAAAATGGCGCGAAGCCGCGAACTTATTGTTTCGTTCAAAAGCAATGTAAGCACAAATGCAAAATGTCTAACGCCATACAGCCTTATTTCATTTAAAACAAATATAACAAAATTTTCAAATATTAAAATATAATTATTTGTGATTTTCAGTTGTACCAATATAAACTGATGAATAAATTTTTATTTAATAAGTATTTTAATTCATTAATTATAGTACCTATATACTTCCAGTTTATTTCCGTTGGTGATTTGATTACGCTTCATTGCCAGTCTTAAAAATATAATACTTATCAACAAACAATCGAGTTTAAAATATTTTTAATCGATTTTTTTTATATCGATTAAAAATATTGTTAAATCAAATTAATAAGAAAAATATCTACAAAAGTGCAATTAGTAATAATAAAAAAAAACATTTAACTTTGACGAATAATAAACTATTTTGAATACATTGTTATTGAATAAATAAAAAGCAAGGACTTAATTTATTATATTAACTTCGATTATCAATTTAATCGATTATCGATTATCTATTTATTTAAATTAAAAAAAATAACCCTAACCTATCTAACTTTAAAATAAAACCATTTATCAGCATAGTTATTAATTAAATTTAAAAAAGGTAAGTCTTTAGATTAACACCCGTAGAGTGTTTAATTACCGATAAACGTATCGGCATAGTTTTTGTGACAGAAACAAAAAAAAAATAACCCTAACCTATCTAATTTCAATATTAGACCGTTTATCGGCCTAGTTTTTGTGACAGAAACAAAAAAAAAATAACCCTAACCTATCTAATTTCAATATAAGACCGTTTATCGGCATAGTTTTTGTGACAGAAACAAAAAAAAATAACCCCTTACCTATCTAATTTCAATATTAGACCGTTTATCGGCATAGTTTTTGTGACAGAAACAAAAAAATAACCCTTACCTATCTAATTTCAATATTAGACCATTTATTGGCATAGTTTTTGTGACAGAAACAAAAAAAAAAAAAAAAATAACCCTAACCTATCTAATTTCAATATTATACCGTTTATCGGTATAGTTTTTGTGACAGAAACAAAAAAAAATAACCCTAACCTATCTAATTTCAATATAAGACCGTTTATCGGCATAGTTTTTGTGACAGAAACAAAAAAAATAACCCTAACCTATCTAATTTCAATATTAGACCGTTTATCGGCATAGTTTTTGTGACAGAAAAAAAATAACCCTAACCTATCTAATTTCAATATTAGACCGTTTTATCATAGTTTTTGTGACAGAAACAAAAAAAAATAACCCTAACCTATCTAATTTCAATATTAGACCGTTTATCGGCATAGTTTTTGTGACAGAAACAGAAAAAAATAACCCTAACCTATCTAATTTCAATATTAGACCGTTTATCGGCATAGGTTTTGTGACAGAAACAATAATAATGTGTAATTTGGTCCAACTCGAGAGATAGGGAATTTTTTATCTCAATTTGACCCGATAGGTGGCGCTGCTATCGGTATGTAAGCAATCAAATTTGGTAGCTGTTTTCCGGGCAGGACAACGTCTGCCGGGTCCGCTAGTTTAATATAATTATTTTGTTGCTGTTTAAGTTTTTGTAAACACTATTTATCTATATAAAAATTAATAAAAATGGAGTGTCTGTTTGTAATATTACGTCTTTTAACTAAATTCATATGTATGTATAAATACACGGTACATATTACACCAAATTAACATTTTTGTAGTGAAACTTCTTTAGGCGCATGAGGGGTAAAATCTGAGCGACCGGTAACGCGTCAGTGTCACGACGAGTACTTGGATGGGTGACCTCTTTTTTTTTCAATTAGATTTTTGAAGTGAAACTTCTTTAGAATCGTTGTGATTTCAAACCAGATGCAACGGAAAAACGACAGGGAAGGGCGCGCGGCGCAGCGACTTGCATGAATAAATGGAATAAGAGCTATTAAATGAAACAAATTACATATTAAATTTAAAATAATAATTATTAAATAAAATTTATCTGTATAGGTACAGTAGGCAGTATTAGCTCTCCGATGTTGATGAATTTTAAAATTGCTAATTTGCTACATCGCCATAGGCGTAAAAATGTAACAGACACACTTATACTTTTGAATTTTGTACCTAATTGTATTAACTCGAAATAAAAATATAATTTAAATTATTCATTTTGAGCTGTGTAACATACGAATGTAAAGTTTGTCATGAAGCGCTGCTTAGTACTAGTGGTCTAAGATCCGAATCTAAATCGATCTTCACCGAGCTGATAATATAATGAAACATACTTTGTAATAAATTTAGTATATATATATTAGATAATATTATATTAAAAATGGGTTACCTCTATTTTGAAAACTCTATTTTGTTGTTATGTATTATTATTATAATCTATATAATAAAAAAGAATGTTGCTAAGCGCATAACTCGAGAATGGCTCGACCGATTCGGCTAATTTATTTTTGTATGTTCCTTAAAAATTCCACAGTAGGTTTTTATATTTAATAATTCTTATTTTAATATTAATTAAATATAATATATTATAACAAAGAAAAAAAATGGCAACGTCACGTGGTGTTCCCAAGTGGTCACCCATCCAAGTACCTGATGCTGCCGCGTTACCGGTCGCTCAAATGTACCTCATGTGATGAAATGCGCCTTAAGAAGTTTCACTTCAAAAAAACTAGTTGAAAAAAAAGCGGTCACCCATCCAAGTACTGACCGTCGTGACGCTGCCGCGTTTCTGGTCAGTTAAATTTTATCTTTACTAACATATCTCACTCTCAACTTCCGTTCGGCTCAACCGATCACACTTTTCTTAACACTCTCGTAACGCACCTGCTTACTCCCCAAGTTAAGCGCGCCTATAGAAGTTAAACTTCAAAAAAACTATTTGAAAAAAAAGCGGTGACCCATCCAAGAACTGACCGTCGTGACGCTGCCGCGTTTCCGGTCGATCAAATTTTATCTTAACCAAAATATCTCCCTCTCAACTTCCGTTCGCCTCGACCAATCACACTTTTCGTAACGCTCTCGTCACGCCTGCTTACTCTCCAAGTTAAGTGCGCCTAAAGAAGTTTCACTTTAAAAAAAACTAGTTGAAAAAGAAAGCCGTCACCCATCCAAGTACTGACGCTACAATGAGCGTAACGCTACAAATAGCGTAACTACAAATATCGTAACGCTACAATGAGCGTAACGATATAAATAGCGTAACGCTACAATGAGCGTAACGCTACAATGTGTCATCCTTTTTCATGCAAGTCGCTGCGCCGCGCGCCCTTCCCTGTCGTTTTTCCGTTGCATCTGGTTTGAAATCACAACGATTCTAAAGAAGTTTCACTTCAAAAATCTAATTGAAAAAAAAAGAGGTCACCCATCCAAGTACTCGTCGTGACACTGACGCGTTACCGGTCGCTCAGATTTTACCCCTCATGCGCCTAAAGAAGTTTCACTACAAAAATGTTAATTTGGTGTAATATGTACCGTGTATTTATACATACATATGAATTTAGTTAAAAGACGTAATATTACAAACAGACACTCCATTTTTATTAATTTTTATATAGATAAATAGTGTTTACAAAAACTTAAACAGCAACAAAATAATTATATTAAACTAGCGGACCCGGCAGACGTTGTCCTGCCCGGAAAACAGCTACCAAATTTGATTGCTTACATACCGATAGCAGCGCCACCTATCGGGTCAAATTGAGATAAAAAATTCCCTATCTCTCGAGTTGGACCAAATTACAGATGCTTACGAAATGTGATAAAAATTGGTTCAGTACTTTCGGAGTTACATAGCGATAGCAGCGCCACCTACCGGGTCCAATTGAGATAAAAACTACCCTATCTCTCAAGTTAGACCAAATTACAGAAGCTTACAAAATTTGATACAAATTGGTTCAGTAGTTTCGGAGTTACATACCTATAGCAGCGCCACCTACCGGGTCTAATTGAGAAAAAAGTACCCTATCTCCCAAGTTGGACCAAATTACAGATGCTTACAAAATTTGATACAAATTGGTTCAGTAGTTTCGGAGTTACATACCGATAGCAGCGCCACCTACCGGGTCCAATTGAGATAAAAACTACCCTATCTCTCAAGTTTGACCAAACTACAGAAGCTTACAAAATTTGATACAAATTGGTTCAGTAGTTTCGGAGTTAGATACCTATAGTAGCGCCACCTACCGGGTACAATTGAGATAAAAAGTATCCTATGTCCGTTTCCTGGTTCTAAGCTACCTCCCCACCAATTTTCAGCCAAATTGCTTCAGCCGTTCTTGAGTTATAAATAGTGTAACTAACACGATTACACGACTTTCTTTTATATTATATTTTATATATATAGAATAAATTTAAAATAAATAGCGAATTTAAATTTTATTACTACTGTGGGCAGTTATAGGTGTATGGATATTGAATGCATACTACGTAATATTAAAAATACAAAAGACGGAACGCTTTTTTGAAAAATTTTGCACACGTCTTGCCTCTGTAACGTCCAACGGGACAGTGTGAGTGCCGCGAGAGCGCCCAGCGCTTCGAAAATCACTTGAATAATCGATTAAAAAAAAATAGATGTAATAAAAAAAAAAAAACTCGCTGCCACGCCTTACAGTTATATATGTACTTTATTTTGGTAAGTTACTCATAATATCAAATCAGTTATTTTAAAAATAAAACCCAATAATAGTAGATAAAATGACCCGAAAAGAGGTAACTTTGTGAATTTATTCTATCGAGCCAAATTTATCGAATCATGTTTCCATCGGTGTTTTTACCTAGAATATACCCTCAACAATACCAATTAAATTTATCAGATAAAAATTTCACTGTTTACTATTTCAAAACTGAATTCATAGAAACGTGTTTTGCAGGAATACATCAATTACCTCACCTTAACATATCTCATTATTGATTTTCTATATTATACTGTGCATTCCCAAGGAGGGTTGATGTCAGGCAGGCGGCCGGTCGTAAAAAATAACATGCCAAATCACTTACAACATGAGTCTGAGGAAGAGGAGAACATGTTGTGCCGACCCTATATAAATAGGATAAGGGCAGGGAGATGATGATGAGCTACATGTTACGTAAAAATGCTCAAAAATGCTCAATAATGATGTATAATACAATATTATAGCCCGTTAAGGACACGCGATATAACAGAAAAAATGTTTATTGCTCGTCCTGTAAAATTTACCTTTCTCTATAACGATTTTGTTCTCTGGGTCGTCGACTCGTTTTTTTTTTTTTTTATAAGTTCAAATAACAAAGTTTTGTTATATTTATATACACAGTTCAAAAAGTAACAAATATCCATCAATCCATCGTTACTAACTTTTGTGTTTATTATATTAGGACGGATTGTATCCAAAACTTCATTCAATGTCACACATTCGACTTTCATCTTATCTTCCAAAGAAAAGTACTCAATTTCAGAATAGTATCTAGTGTTCCAGCTCAAAGTCTAGACTTAAATTGATCCCATTCAAATCTATTTATTTGTCAATTTCTCTGTGATTAGCCAAGACACAGACGGACAGAAATAACAAGCTTACGTTTATGTTATTGCTTTATTATACTTTTAGAATTACCTTCCAGAGTTTTCTTTAATTTCTTCAATGTTCAAAATTTGTCCTGTTACAGTTTCATTATAAGAAATGTCTTTAATTACATTATTTGCCACTAAACACGTCATAATGGCCTTTATTGTCTTTGAATGATAAATGTAATTTATACATTAGAACAGCATTATGTATATCGACATGTCCTATGTATAAGGGCCAAAGCAACAATTTAAGCATTTTCACTTTTTTGTTTTAAATGCTTCCTTTTAGTCTAGTTTACAAGTTGCATTAAAAAAAATAGACATTTATGGGTGCAAATACTATTTTTTCTGCAGTATAAGGGCTTATTTGACATAATTTTTGACGTATAAAGGCCAAACAGTTATTTCGAGACTTGTACGCGGGGGAATCCCGCGTCTAACGGTCTCCCGGATAACGTATAAGTGTCAATGTGAAATAATATGTCATATAAAAATTATATTATTATCATTCATTTTAAGTTATTTATTTATGTTAAATATTTGTTATAAAACAAATGTTCTTTTAAAATTAGTTTTGCCGAGTTTATTGACCAAAATGACTCATTGGCCTTTTTATTATTATTTTTTCAATATAATCAAAGTGAAAAAGTCGCGTATATAGGCATATCTACATTAGGTAAAAAACTAATAATATACAAATAAGTCAATATAGCTAGAAAAATTAACATTAGGTGTCATAGTAACTATGCAAAATTTCAATAACATAAGTTGAAGCATGTAAAAATTATAGCAAATTGAAACTTTGAGAGCCTCTACTGAAAAGTTGTTATTTTTCACATTGGCCCTTATACATAGGACATGTCGATATACTAGCTTCTGCGCGCGACTTCGTCCGCGTGGACTCCGCTCCTATTGGTCTTGGCGTGATGACACATAGCCTATAGCCTTCCTCGATAAATGGGCTATCTAACACTGAAAGAATTTTTCAAATCGGCCCACTAGTTGCAGAGATTACCGCGATCAAACAAATAAACAAACAAACAAACAAACAACCAAACAAACAAACTCTTCAGCTTTATATATTAGTATAGATTATATTATTTATTGCACTAAGTAATTTTACAACAGTCATTATAATATAGGAAGTTGGCAAGGGCGAACTTATCTCTATAAGAGATCTCTTCCAGTCAACCCATATACTGTATGTAATATACATATTATATAATTATATGAAAGTATATACTGGTTGGTATGTATGTAATATGTTTATTAATATATAATTATTATAGACTATATATATTTTATTTCAAAATATTCTAATTCACACACCAATTATTTGTTCACTTCCTAACTGTAGTTTCTCGTTCGTGTCCTATACCCAAACGTTGTCTGTAAGAGATCGCTCTTTCAGCGATAAGACCGCCTTTGAACATCTTTCATTTTATGTTTTTATTTTATTGTTTCTTTAAATGGTGTACAATCAAGAGTATTATTATTATTATAAAATATCTAACACGGCGACATTCACGCCGCCATATTTGTTTTTAGAATATATTTATTGGTTTTTATTAATTTTCTCGTATTTAAACTTAATCTTGACAAAAATGAAAACACAAAAAGTGTTATCTAGTACAGTTAAAGTATTATTTAGTGAAGCTAAAGTATTATTTAGTGAAGTTAAAGTACTATTTAGTGCAGTCGTCCCGATTTTATACGTATGTACGTTTCCGCGATTTATTTTGTACATCTATACTAATATTATAAAGAGGTAAAGTTTATAACTTTGTTTGTATATACGGGGTAATCTTCGCAAATACTGATCCGATCATGAAAATTCTTTCGCTAACAGAAAGCTACACTATTCAGGAGTGACAAGATAATAGGAAAAAGATAAAAATATATAAAGATTTTAAATCAGCAGGATTTGAACCTGCGCCCTCTGACGTGCCGTGTCAACAATTCAATCTAATCAAGCATTATTATTTGCCTTAGAAATTAATTGGTGATTTTAAAACATTTATATCTATCTGATTTGCTGAAAATAGTGAGAGTGTATTGGAACATATCAAATTTCACCGTACCCTTCTTATGTGAAATGGATTATAACGCCCAACGAAGTGGGCACGGGTCGGCTAGTATGTAGATATAATGGATTTCAATAATCTTACATACTCTTTTTAATTATGGCTTACCTGTAAAGCGGCTTCCCACCAGCATGTCTGAACCACAGCACCATATAGACCCTGTCCTCGTGGGAGTCGGGTTCGATGTCGCACGGCAGGGTGGCGGTCCTGCCGACCACCGCCTCTACATCCATCGTCGACACTGGAACAAAGTCCACTGAATTTTAATTGATTTGAGCACTTTATAACGCACTAGCTTCTGCGCGCGACTTCGTCGGCGTGGACTCCGCTCCTATTGGTCTTAGCGTGATGATACATAGCCTATAACCTTCCTCGATAAATGGGCTATCTAACACTGAAAGAATTTTTCAAATCGGCCCAGTAGTTCCAGAGATTACCGCGTTCAAACAAACAAACAAACAAACAAACAAACAAACAAACAAACTCTTCAGCTTTATATATTAGTATAGATTACTTAAAATTATCTATATACTAATTTTATAAAGATGTAAAGTTTTAAACTTTGTTTGTAGGGGGTAATCTTCGCAAATACTGATCCGATCATGAAAATTCTTTCACTAACAGAGAGCTACACTATTCAGGAGTGATATAGGCTATATTTTATTGTTATTGAACAAAAAATTTAGTCAAAAATATTAGTATATGTAAATCAAGTCGGAGAAATGCGAGCGAGATGAAAACTTTACAATAATAATTAGGTATATTGCATCACAAAAATAATTAACGCCTAACGAAGTGGGCACAGGTCGGCTAGTACCTATATAACATAATTTTTATAATAGAAACTACGTAGTTTCTCGCTGATTCTTATCTACAGAATCTACATTCTGAATCAGTGTTAGCATAATTTTAACTATAATAAATTTATTAAAAAGAAATTCTATTTTAATTTGCTAAAGGATGATTTAAAAGTTCTTTTGGAGCCTACTTTAATCCAGTAATTTTTGGTAGGTATCTTTTGTGTAAATTGAACTTAAAATTGTGGTAGATTCAGTGGTTGAGTAAGTTGAGTTGAGTATTGTCGGTAAAGGAATACAGATTTCTTAGTTTTTATACTCGCATATGACAAATGTTTGCATATGTTTTGCATATTTATTCGTATAATTCTGGGCGTTTATGCTTGTATTTAGTATTCCCAAAGACCTGGCAAAAAAGTTCAGTGTGATATTTGTAATGAAAATTTATTATGTTTTAAATATTTTAATATAGCCTGGAATAAAATTGAAAATTGAAAAAAAAATTAAAAGCTATATAAAAATGTTTAAATTAGGTATATTCATGCGATACCATTGAAAATTGACGACAGATAAAAAAATATAATTACTAGTTGTGCCCTGCGGTTTCACACGCGTTAGTTTGATGAAAAGGAGGCCTTCCTTGGTAAATGAACTACTTAACACAAAAATACTTTTTCAATTCGAACCAGTAGTTCCTGAGAGCAGTGCGTTTAAATAAACAAACAAATTTTTCAGCATTATAATATTAGTATAGATATTTAATTAATTAAAAATAATAATAATTAAATAAAATAAAAATTATGTAGATATTTATTTATTTATTTTATTTATTTTTTTATTTTAATTAATTAATCTAGGCATCAACCTACAGTGAATCATAAAAGCGAATTAAGCTGCGATCAATTTTTATTTAAGACGCCAATACTAAGCTATGGGACATTTTCGGGCACTTATATAGGCCAGTCGAGGCAATTCTATGAAAGTTGCTGCAATGCAACAGCGCGGTGCAAATAATTTATCGGCCACTACCAGCGACAAACGATTTGTACGAATACTCGTATTTCTTCTGGGATTTACCGATTATTAGGATTCCTAGCTTCGAAATTTTTGAAACAATTTATTAGACTGACGGAAAATTATAGTAAATTGTTTTAAAATACTTATATTATAAGTTTTTCATACCCACAACGTTTTTAAATTGATAGTTATTTTCGTCGGCCGTTCATTTTAATTACGCTACATTCCTTTTTCACATGGAATTAAAATTGTAATTCACTTAAGCTTATCGCAGTCCACTGCTGGACGTAGGCCTCCCCAAGTTCGCGCCAAACATTATAGCGGGAACTCATGTGTTTTGCCCATAGTCGCCACGCATACGTATTTAACTTCGTTTAATTATATCGTCGCGATAAGGCCCACAGCACATAAATATAATGTTTGCTATAATTAATTATTCAATAAACTTTCACCCAGCCATACAAACAGTTTTATTCATGTTTTATTATGAGCATAAATCTTCAAGTTACTCTGCGTTCATATTTTATTATTTATGAATGTTAAATAAAGCTATTTAATATTAACATTATTAATAAAATGTTATACATGATATAAATATTGTTTGTATATGTAACGAGGTATCTACTTGAAAATGAGGAGTGATATTTTTTAATACGTGGTTGGCACACAAGCCATCACAACCGTAAACCCATCTGACGGAAAGCAATTACCAAAGTCTATAGACTCCTAAACACCAGAAGCGTTGCAAGCACGTCGCCGATCCTTCCCAGGAGCTCTGGCCACCTTATTCATCACAGGAACACAACAATACTTGAGACTGCGATGCTTGGCGACGACGAGTCCTGGAAGGCGATGGTCTCCTTCTGCGAGACAGTAATGTCTCAGAAGGAGGCCGACGAGCGGGTGAGAGAGGAGGCCGCCGACGTGGCTTCCACCCGCGGGTGACGAATAGGAGTGCGTAGGAGGCGCTACTTAATGCGCTTCCAGGAACGCCCCTGTGCCCGTGTCGGGCCGGGGTGGGAACCTAGTCCTGCTAGACACGGCATCATCGGGACTGTTCAGAGGTGAGCCGGACAGCCCCATGGAGGAGAAGTCTGGCCTTTTCGCCGAAGCTAGCCTGTCGTGTTGCCTGCAGATCCAACATACGGTCTAGGACTGCCTACCTGGGTGTCCTGACTATCACCCATAAATGGGTTACCCTGCGATATCAAAAAAAAAACAACAATACTTGAGAACAGTTTTATTTAGCTGTGGTCTTCTGTAAAGTTGAAGTACTTCCCTAGACGAACTGTTCCAGATTTTGAGCTGCATACCATACCATAAGATCCTGCTGTGTCCTACTTCAATAGTCTATTTTTGGCAAAATAGCCAGTAATCGAGTAAGCGTATCATTCTTGAACTGGCCAAAAACAGTTTAAAATTATCTGACTGGTATCTGGATTGAAGGATAATTTATCTTACAAGAATAAGCAAACAACTTTTGGTAAATATCAGTATTATTAATTGTAAAGCCAGCCGTACAGTATCTGCAGTAAATTATCCACAGTGAAGCTCTACCAAAGCGTCATTAATCTACCATACACAGAACATTTAGACTAAACTGTTACTAGTAGTAATGCTTGATCACAATTTGCATTGCGTTATTAATTTGATTGTAAACTGAATATATTGCTAACAGTTGATGTAAAGACGGTGGCATTTATCGACAGTTCTGGTGCAGTGGTTATAATTATTCGCAGTAGCAATAGCGCAATTAAATATATCATTGTCACGATTTATTCTGCTATGTCCCACAGCTGGACATAGGCCTCTTTCTCCATGTAGCATTAGCTTGCTTAGCGGAGAAAGAAAGAAATGTACCAAATTTTATGGTGTCTATGATGTCTGTCTGTATTAATCTCCCTTTAAGCTCTGATCCTTTTCCTACATGGGAAAAGAGGCTTATGCCCAGCATTGGGATATTAAACCCTGAAGCGTAGTTCTAAATATAAATATTAACAAATAAAAAACCTGTGTGGTTTTATGAAACCACGGTAAAAGTGTAACTTTTTTTCACATTATAGACATTTAACTAAAAAATTTTGGAATAATATTCCATTAAAGGTATAAAAATCGCTTTATCAATCTTACCGCGCGGCCGACCGTCACGCGACTTGCAACACACAGAAGAAAAAGTTTGAGATGATTTAATAAAAGTTTCACTTTAAAAAACAGAGAATTATGATATGATTGAAAGTCTATTAGTAGTATCATATTATTTTAGAAATATATTTATGAATGTGTATAGATCAGAAAGAAATGATGAAACATCATCATTATCTATTTACCTCTACATGAAATGTATCCATAACCATTCGAGGTATATTGCGTAATATACTCCGGCACATGAGTTCCCCGGAGCCAGACAAAATGTTATCCCATCGGGATGTTTTTAAGCAAATAGGTATCGCTTTTGAAAGCATTTTTATAACAATGCATTATATATTTACCATTACAAAAGTATTAGAGGATCTTATTATAAATAATGTAGTAAAACATGAAGTGGGTAAAGAATAAAGATTTACCAAAATTAGGTTTACTACGTAATAACTGATAAGGGAAGGATATAGTCAAAATTTACAAAATTACAGCAACAGATAGATATTAATAGAAAAAATTGGAATAGGATTTTCTATAGGTAATTGTTAT
This sequence comes from Melitaea athalia, assembly GCA_905220545.2. NCBI lineage: Eukaryota > Metazoa > Arthropoda > Insecta > Lepidoptera > Nymphalidae > Melitaea > Melitaea athalia. Next base: position 15,885,263 of record HG992197.1, on the reverse strand, counting down.
ATAAATAAACTAGCTTCTGCGCGCGACTTCGTCGGCGTGGACTCTGCTCCTATTGGTCTTAGCGTGATGATACATAGCCTATAGCCTTCCTCGATAAATGGGCTATCTAACACTGAAAGAATTTTTCAAATCGGCCCAGTAGTTCCAGAGATTACCGCGTTCAAACAAACAAACAAACAAACAAACAAACAAACAAACAAACAAACAAACAAACTCTTCAGCTTTATATATTAGTATAGATTCAAAGAATTTTTTTTAAACAAGATTTTATTTTAGATGCGCAAAAACTTTTATTTCTCTCTCAACTTCCGTTCGCCTCGCCTGATCACACTTTTCGTAAAGCTCTCGTCACGCGTTCACCAGCTTACTCCCCAAGTCAAGCGTGCGTAAAAAAGTTTTACTTCAACCACCAACCACATTTTTTTTTCATTTATTTGGCAATTTTTTAAATTTTTATTTTATTACGATTTGACATAAAAAAATACATACAACCGTAAATTTTCACTCTTCTACCACCAACCCCTATTTTTTAATACTTAGCGGCAAAACAATGTTTGCCGGGTCAGCTAGTCTATACTAATATAATAAAGCTGAAGAGTTTGTTTGTTTGTTTGTTTGTTTGTTTGTTTGTTTGTTTGTTTGTTTGAACGCGCTAATCTCAGGATCTACTGGTCCGATTTGAAAAATTCTTTCAGTGTTAGATAGCCCATTTATTGAGGAAGGCTATAGGCTATATATCATCACGCTAAGGCCAACAGGAGCGGAGTCCACGCCGACGAAGTCGCGCGCAGAAGCTAGTAAAATAATAAAACTTGATTTAAATTGAATTTGATTATACGTTTGCATGCATCAAGCATTTTTAGAGAGTTTTTGTAGAAAACGTTATTACGATGAACTTAAAACTAATCAGTTTTGCACAATGTTGGATTAAAAGACGTAGCTCAGGTTTTAATCACTATATATTTAATTAACACACAAAAATTAACTGAGTAATATGCCGGTCGCTAAGTCGTACAGAGCAAAGAGAAAGAACCAAAGAGCACAGAGTGCACCAAAGAGTATACATTAGAAAGATAACTACAAATAGGCGCGAAATTCAAATAAAGAACATTATGTTCAACACCCTACCTGAATTTAAGCCTCAATGACAAAAATACATAACTATCTAAATTAAACAGTGTAGCACCTCATAAGTTGACAAAAATAACTGAATTACCTACACATTATTTATCAATACAAAAGTAAATTTTACAATAACATTTTAAACTATAATCTTAAATCAAGTCCTGAATTAACAGAAAACAGTGTTATGTAATATCATTCCAAGCTTTGACCTTATATATTGAAATTTATCTTTACACAATGCTTTTGTAAGTATATCTGCAAACTGACAATCACTACTAACAAACTTTAATACAATTATCTTTTGATGATACTTTTCTTTAATAAAGTGATATTTAATTTCAATATGTTTACATCTCTTATGGAAATTAATATTTTTAATGACACTAATAGCACTTTGGTTATCTAAATTAAGACACATAGAGTCCTGTTTATATTCACTAATGTCACTTAAAAACTGTTTAATCCACATTTTCTCTTTGGTAGCAGCACAGGCTGCCATAAATTCGGCCTCTGTAGTAGACAGAGCGACTGTCTGTTGTCTTTGGCTGGACCAAGTCACAGCCGCCCCATTTTTGATGAATACATAGCCAGTGACTGAACGTCGTGTGTCCATATCATTTGCATAGTCTGCGTCACTGTAGCCTGTGACGTCTGATGTTTGTGGAAATTGTGTATAGCACAATCCATACTCTTTTGTACCTTTCAAGTACTTGAAAATCCGTTTGACTGCATTCCAATGGGTCTTATTATAACAATTAAGGAAACGACTCACCAGACTGACGGCAAACATGATATCTGGTCGACTCACTATGGCTAGATGCATCAGAGAGCCCACAGCTTCTCTGTAGGGTACATCCTTCTCATCTTGTTCATTTCCTCTTTGTAACTTCACATGGGGATCAACTGGAACACTGTTAGAATTAGCATTAGTCATGTTAAATTTGGCCAACATTTGTTCTACATATTTAGTCTGATGGATAAATATGCCTTTACTAAATTGTTCAATCTGCATTCCTACAAAGTTTCCAGGTTTAGTTATTTTAATTTCAAAAATATTTTTCAGTTCCTTAGTTATCTCCTGTAAAACCAATTCATCTGAAGAAAATAACAGTCCGTCGTCTACATATAAGCATAGAAAGCATTTCTTATTGTTGACTTCACCTACATACACACATTGGTCTGCTTTGCTGTTGACGAAGCCAAACTTCTTAAGAACGGAGTCAAATTTACTGTTCCAGCACCGTGGAGCCTGCTTTAGGCCATATAAAGATTTATTTAATTTACATACCAGACCGTCTTCATGGTGTAGGCCCTCTGGTGGTTTCATGAATATGGTCTCTTCAAGTTCTCCATAAAGAAATGCTGTTTTAACATCTAATTGTAAACATTTTAAATTATTTTGTGCTGCGACTGAAAGAAGCAAGCGTATAGAATCATACCTGACTGTCAGAGCATACGTTTCATGGTAATCGATACCCTTGGTCTGTGAATACCCTTTTGCACACAGTCTTGATTTATACCTTGGACCTGTTGGTTCATCCTTAATTCGGAATACCCATCGACATGGTATAACTTTGGCATTCAGAGGTTTTTCAACCAATGTCCAGGTGTTATTTTTCTGATGAGCTTCCAGTTCTTCAGCAATGGACTCAATCCATTTATCTTTATCAACGGAGTTCACAGCTTCCTTATATGTTACTGGAGCATATGAATGAATGTCTTCGCTTTGACACAGGTAAGTACTTTCTTCAGAATCTTCTTGTTTTATTTCATTTCTCTTGTTCCGAGGTCTCAATGTTATTTTACTGACTATAGGAGAATCTAAACTGATGTCAGGTGAGAAATCACTGTCTGAAGTTGTTTTATTTTCACATACAGTATCATATGAACTTGTTGAAGATTCTATATCTGTTTCAGAGGTATTTTCTTCACTAACATCAATTTTTGTTACGGGATTCTTTTCTGACAGTTGTACCGGTACATAATCTCTTTTGACAGTAGATTCAAGAAATGTAGCATCCCTGCTCTCTATCACTTTCCTAGAGTTTGGTATTATGAATCTATAGCCTTTACTGTGATCACAGTAGCCAATAAATATCATTTTCTGTGCCTTAGGGTCCCACTTTTTACGCTTCTCTTGCGGCAAGTGTACCATGGCTTCACAACCAAATATACGCATGTGTTTTACATTTGGTTTCCGTCCTGACCACAGCTCTTCTGGTGTCTTGAATGACAGGGACTTAGTCGGTGAGCGATTAATTATGTAGGCAGCTGTGTGTACTGCATCAGCCCAATGTTGCTTAGGTAGTTTTGCATTAAGCAGCATACATTTTGCTCTTTCAATGAGAGTCCTGTTCATTCGTTCTGCAGTCCCGTTTTGTTCGGGAGTGTACGGTGTGGTAGTCTGGTGTATGATGCCAGCATTTTTTAAGTAGTCAGAGAATTCCTTACTGAGATACTCGAGGCCATTATCCGTTCTAAGAATCTTTATGTGACTATTCAATTGATTTTCAACTTCATTTTTAAACTCTTTGAATTTTCCTAGTGTATCACTCTTTTTACTAAGAAAATACACATAAACCTTCTTAGTATAATCGTCAGTGAAGGTTAGGAAATACTTGGCACCTCCTATTGTTTGTGTTTCCATGGGGCCACATATATCAGAGTGCACCAGCTGAAGAGGAACCGTTGATTTGTTTCCTTCACTTTTAAAAGGTAGCCGGGTTTGCTTACCTTCTTTACAGGTGACACATGTCAGACTTTCTGTATTTGCTGAGAAAGTTACATGGTCAGCATTTTCAGGCATTTTCTTTAAACTGTCGAAATTAAGGTGTCCCATCCTTTGATGCCACAGGAAAATATCGTGCTCTTCAACATCAGACATGCATGCATAACCTCCTCCTGGAGTGTTCAGCCGGTACATGTTGTTGATAATACTAGCTGTTGCTACTATCTGATTTTTACCATTCATAATAACACATCCGGTTTCGTCAAATCTTACTTGACCACCACTTTTAATAATCTGACTCACAGATAGCAGGTTAGTCGCCAGTTCGGGAACATACAAAACATTATTTAACAGGACCTTCATCTCTTGACCTTTACCGTTATAAGTGTCTAAGCTTACTTGCCCGGAGGATTGTACAGATAACTCCTTATTATCTGCAACTTTAATTTTCTTAATAAATGAGGTTGACTCATTCTGAAGCAAATCCTTGTGTTTGGTCATGTGCGAGGTTGCACCGGAGTCCACATACCAGGCATCATTTTGTGAGTATGATGCTACAAATACAGCAGCATAAGACGAGCTACTTGGTTTCTGTGTGTCTTTAGCTTTAGATTTGCATTCTGAACTTTTATGACCATATTTATTGCAAGTATAGCACCTTGGGCCTTTTGACGGCTTCTTGTTGTTTTTCTGAGACTTTTTATTTACTAAAAATGCCTTTGAGTCATTTTCAGACAATCTTATATCCTGTAACAGCTTTGCCTTAACAGAATCTGAGGTAATTTTCATTCCGGAGCTCTCTATGGACATTATCATAGGCTGATATGTATCAGGAAGACCGGAGAGTAACAGTGTTCCAAGCCACTCGTCGTCAACCTTAAAACCTATGTTCCTGAGCTTATGAGCAGTACCTATTATTTTGCTTACATATTCCTCTACATTTTTACATTCAGTTAGCGATGTATTACACAGATCACGCAGCAGACCAACTCGGCGTGTTAGCCCAGAGTCGTCGAACGCTGAAGACAATTTTTCCCATACTTCTTTGGCAGTGCTAGCCTCTTGAATGTGCACGTAATTTATTGGATCGACTGAGAGTATTATTTTAGTCTTGGCTTTAATGTCCCGTTTACTATCTACACTTTCTGAGTTGTTCTCTATGCAATCCCAGAGTTCCTCATGTTGCAAGTAGGTTTGCATTGCAAAACGCCACGTTGCATAATTTTCACGGCCAGATAGCTTTTCTATAAACGCGGTATTATTATTTAATGCCATTTTCAATTAATCTCAGTTTAAATACGAAAACACTTGACGAAAAAGTTACAAAAAGTTATCACACGAAACACGTTTCGTAATGAGGTTAAGTTAGATTCAAAGTCTTTGATCACTAATGTTCTAATTGTATTTAGCACTGTCTTTATTTCTGAGCTTTCCTGGGCCCATAACCTGTTGGATTAAAAGACGTAGCTCAGGTTTTAATCACTATATATTTAATTAACACACAAAAATTAACTGAGTAATATGCCGGTCGCTAAGTCGTACAGAGCAAAGAGAAAGAACCAAAGAGCACAGAGTGCACCAAAGAGTATACATTAGAAAGATAACTACAAATAGGCGCGAAATTCAAATAAAGAACATTATGTTCAACAATAACAAATATTCAACAAGAATAAATATTCTTTTTCCAATTCCATTTGTTGAATTTTTCACAATTGTTAAATTCAATTTGAAATTAATAATTCACTTCAAATTCATTCCGATCCTGATAACCGGGTTAACTGGTTATCTATCCAGGAAAGTTAATTTGAGGTTCAGATATAATTAAATTAATTTTGGAAATTAATATAAATAGGTGGTCGGCGAAACAAAGTTCTTTTTAATTAAGATAAACGGCGACTTCTTCCGCACAATTCGATTACCGAAATGATAATTTTAAATATATCGCGTACCTACGTGTCATAGACCTATGTAGGTAATAATTTTTTAGGTTCTAATTTCCGTCTAAATTGTTTTTTTGGGTGTGTTGGACGAACTCATTTAGCACACCTTCTATGCCAGTATTGGCTGACTAGTGCATATGCGTAGGTGTACTTTTGCACCGGGGCGAGGTGGCGAATGCTAGCGTGACCCCATCTCGCCCTATCCAGGCGGACGACTGCTCACACGTGGTGGTTTTTAGTGCTCCTTTGGGTTCGAATCCTGACTTGATCACGATCACGATTCAGCCTGTAATATCCGACTGTTGAACATAGGCCTCTTCCCTATATAGGAGAAGGATCGGAGCTTTATCCACCACGCTGCTCCAATGCGTGTTGGCAGATATATTCTCTACTATGAGTAACGATCGCTATCAGGTGTACATGATAACAACCGGGACCGACGGCTTAACGTGCTCTCCGAGGCACGATGGGGAGACCCACAAGGACTGCACAAACACCCAGACCAAACATCTGTATGGCCAATACAAATGTTGTCGTGTGCGGGGAGCGAACCCGCAACCGCCCGCGCAACAGCCAATCGCAATCCAGTGCTGTGACCGCTGCGCCAACGCGGCGTCGTCCTGACTTAATTTGAGGTTAAATGTCTATTTAGGTATGTATTATTTATATGCACATTTATTTAGAAAAATCATTATCAATCGGCTGTTAGGAAAACTACAAGTAAACAAGTACAACCTTAACAAGTTCAACCTTAGGAATAATATGTGAACTAAAATGTCATCAAACATTAATTCTCTTTTAATTTAATCAATGAAAAGTAACTTAAAAAGAATATATTTTAACTTGTCGACAATTATATTGACAATCGCTCGACCGTTTGACGAAAACTTTCAGAATTTTCCCGATTCATCCAGAATCGCGAACCGACGACGACTGCCAATATTGACAAGCCACTGAAATTCAAGTGATGAGTCAAGGTTTAAATAAATCCAGCTTCAAACTATGTACAATCATTTCTATTTAATTTCATTGTTATTTCTTTCAAACTTTTAATGTAGGACAGCCTTGAAGGTTTATGAGCAAGACTGTCGTTTATTAGTTGAGGAAAAGTTTACTTAATTTAAAAAGTGTGTCTGTGAATTCAACACAGAGTCATGACTAGAGTTTACACGAGAACGATTAATTAATTAAAATAATATAAAGCACTACATATTATAAAACAAAGTCTCTTCCCGCTGTCTGTCTGTCTGTATATATGCTTAGATCTTTAAAACTACGCAACGGATTTTGATGCGGTTTTCTTTAGTAAATAGAGTGATTCCAGAGGAAGGTTTATATGTATAATTCATGCATAATATAGTAGAGGAACGCTGATAGTTTTAAAGTTTTCTAATGTGATGTCGTAAAGAAACACATTTTTGCGCTTAGATTGCAAATATTTATTTTATATTTTATAGTTTGTATCAGCATTGCACCCGTGCAAAGCCGGAGCGGGTCGCTAGTCTAAAATATAAAATAACGCTTGCTAGTCGTATCGGTATAGTAAATACTAATCTACCTATCATTACAATGAAACAACTTTTTCTGATATTATCGAGGTTTATTAAGTTTTTTAGATGCCTGACGTTTCAGAACGGGAAGACTCCCATGACCATGGTTGCTGTAAAGTATCCGTAACGTCGGACATCTAAAAAACTTAATAAAAAAAAACTTGTGAGGTTTTATGAAATCAAGGTAAAAGTGAAACTTTTTTTCACATTAATTATAGACAATAAACTAAAAAAAATTGGAATAATATTCCATTAAGGGTATAAAAATCGCTTTATCAATCTTACCGCGCGGCCGACCGTCACGCGACATGCAACACACAGACGAAAAAGTTTGAGACGATGTAATAAAAATTTCACTTTAATAAAAATCCGAAAAAGTTGATTATCCGAAAAAGTTGTTCTACCTATCTTTTATGGTCGATTTACATCAGACGAGCGAATGCTCATTCTATCCCCACTATATCAAATTCTTATCAAATTCTTTTAGTGTAAACAGGCGTAGAGCATTCTTTCGTTGTTATATATATGAATACGAGTGTTCGAAGATCAAGAAAGAATGCTCTTGTTCTAGCTCTAGCTCTTTGTTCGTTTGGTCTAAATCCACCCTTATATAAACAGCTATAACCGATGCAAACGTCCTTTTCAGCGTCACTAAGCGTCAAGCATCGCTAAACGTCAGCCTTTATATTTTATCAAGAAATAAACTCCAAAATATATTACGATGTTTTTTTTATTTAGTAAAGAAAGTTCTTTATGTTTTTTAAAACAACTATTTTTTAAACGGAACATGTTCAGTTTTTTCTTTAAATAAAATATATCATCAATATTAAAAGCAACGTAGACAAAGTCACGGGTAACATAATATACAAACACATTCATAATCGTACACAACTAATATAACCGAACAACATAATATATCTATCGTTATGTTGTTTAGTTATACGGATTATGCTGTAACAACATTGTTGTTTTTTTTAGTTGCACGTTAGCGAGTACAACAAAGGCTATCAAAATGAGAAAATAGTATAAAAACAGTAAATGTCTGAGTTGTTTGCTACTCAGTACCGCGTTATTCGTATTTAGGGTTCCGTACCAAAATGGTTCTAACAAGAACATACAACTGAGGAACTATTTCACCAGTTACATGTCAAACAGGTATTTGACATATAACATTATCTAATAGATACAAGTTTTTTATATATTTTCGTTTTATAAAATGTATCTGTCAGAATTGTAGTTTATTAGTTGAGACAAAGAAATAATAAATAAATAAATAAGCCTTTTATTTCTCATTTCATTTAGCATACATTATCGTTGACAAAATATCGATGAAATAATTACATTGTCATATAATTTATTTTATTTAAGCAAATTCACTAAAAATAATCTCTAAAAATTAAATGAAAATCATATTTGCAATAAAATGTTTAAAATTTTTAAAATTGATTTTAAAAAGTTACACTTAAAATTGCATTCTTATAAAATATTGGAATTACGATTTAATAAATATTTAAATTGATTGATATTTAAAAAAAGGTTAAGAATTAAATCAGACAAAGCAAGCCATCAATTCCAATTTTATGCCCTGCTGATATATAAGCTATAGTAATATTAACAGTAACTAGGTATTAAAAGGAAAATTAGCCTCCAATGTCCGCCATCTTATAAATTACAACTTTAATATAGAACTTTAAAGGACATTTTAAAATTTTCCAACAATATAAACTATTAAAACTAACGGAACCAACTACAAGGAAAATCAATAATAAAAGTAAAGTTCAAACTTATAGGGGCTATTTATAGCCGTTTCCAATATTTTATGTTTAGTTTATATAAGTACCTATGGGCAATAATTAGTTGGTATTTGTATCTGTCGGTAGTATCAATAATAGCTACTTATATCACTTCATTAATAACCGTATCTATTTAAGACATCGTTCTAGGATCAAAGACCAGATTGATAACCTTTACAGATTCTTAGAACATAATTATAAATGATTTATCTTGTAAATTATGAATAGATTTTGAAACGATAGTTAATTGAGCACAGCGGGAAATATCCTGTTCAAAAAACTACCCGTAGTGTTGTGTTCCTGTGGTGAATAAGGTAGCCAGAGTTCAAAGGGAGGGTTGGGAGTGAGGTCGGTAATGCGATCGAAAATGGGCATGTGTGATTGATGTATGTAATGCAATGCAGTTGTACTGTTTTTGCGTGCATACTGCTACAGTAATTACCTACTTACCTAATATCAGGTGGGCCGTATACCTAAGCATACGGCCCACCTGATATTAGGTAAGTATGATATTAGGGTATGTCCCAGTGATACAATAAAAAAGTTCGGGAATGTATTAGAGAAATCGTTTTATTGTCCATTTGAATTAAAGGAGTTCCCATAGGAGACTGTTATTTTTTGGCGTTTCTAGTTCCTTTCTAAAAATGTACTAATAGTTAGTGGCTACTAATGAATAGAATAATTTGTAATTTAGCCTGTTCTATTTAAAAAGTAAGTCTTATTAAATATTCTACAATAACACGGAATTCTTAGTAACCAAGTCCGATTCAGACTTGACCGATTTTTTTTGTAAAATATAGTAGGAGATACGAACTTCACCTATCTGTTTAATATATGAAAATTATTTTATATTTATTTTAGTTACTAAATAATCGCGAAGGGGTTGCCTGGTAAATTCTGGCTAGGTTATAATTTATTTCAAAATTGAAAAAAAAATTATTTCTAAATGCACCTACGAGTTTAAAAATAAATTTAATACCTACCAAGAAATATGAAGCCTGTAGAAAATGCAAACGTTGGCTTGTTTATTATTTTCCTGGCATATATAATAAACAGGCATATTAATATATATTGTTCTAGTCACTTTCACCCACATGTTTAACAAATAAATCTTACATCAAAATGAGCGTTGTTTCATTGCCAATATGATGACGTAGGGTTGCCTGCTAAGAGTCTGATTTGAACGGCGGTTGCCAAATATAATATAGCCTGGCCAGGAATATTTTGAGCTAACTTTTTTCCGATTTATCCTTAACATAGTAAAGAAAATAATTATTTATTTTTTATCCACGAAGCAGATAGGTGTACATTACGTGTAGTTCGTATCTTAGACTAAAATACATGTAAGGCACGAAATTAGGAAACAAGAGAATGTAGCCTTTAAAAAGGAAGATAAAAAGTATATTAAAAGTACATTTTGCCAAGTTTTACGTGTTAACAGGTGTGATAAAGGTTTTTTTAATGTTTCTACGAAAACGAGAAATAAAATAAGAAGAACTATTCGTTTGTTTCATGAGATATTCTGTTAGTTTTTCTAACGTTCATTGTTAATGTTAGAGATTAAAAAATCCTTTTCATTTGTTAAATTTTATTTTTATACTAGAAGTTTGTTTTGATATAATCATAATAAGTTTACAATAACTATCAAATTGTTTGATTATAATCCTGTGACTTGTTCACTGACTTCAAAAAAAAAAAAAATTCACAATTCGACTGATTTTTTCAAATGTATGTTAGCTTATTGTTTTCTAATGTTTACGTAAATTTCACTCACTATAATGAAACAACTTTTTCGGATTTTATCGCGGTTTATTAAGTTTTTTAGATGCCCAAAGTTTCGGATACTTTACAGCAACCATTGTCACGGGAGGACTGTCCATTATAATGTATGTTAGCTCATAAAATGTAATGTGTACAAATTTTGTTGATGTTTCTTTTATTCGAAGCTGGTGTTTGTCGTGTAGTTCTATAATTTAAGTTTGAGCGAGTTTTGACGAGCAGTTTTTGTAGTTGAGTATCCCTAATATTGTGTACTAGCTTCTGCGCGCGACTTCGTCGGCGTTGACTCCGCTCCTATTGGTCTTAGCGTGATGATATATAGCCTATAGCCTTCCTCAATAAATGGGCTATCTAACACTGAAAGAATTTTTCAAATCGGACCAGTAGATCCTGAGATTAGCGCGTTGAAACAAACAAACAAACAAACAAACAAACAAACAAACAATCAAACAAACAAACAATCAAACAAACAATCAAACAAACAAACTCTTCAGCTTTATTATATTAGTATAGATTTAATGAACTTCTGTTACGATTTTCTTATTTTATCTTCTGTGGATATAAATCGAAGTCTGTTTTTTGTTTGATAGCAAACGTAATTTTACTTGTACCGAGTTTAACATAAACTCCATAGGAATAATATAGGAAATCCACCAAGAGTAAGCAAAATCAAAGGAAGATAAGTAGGAGAAGGCAAATGTATTATTTTCACCCACCGCAAGTTCGGCCATAGTAAAAATTTACCTTCGAAAATTGGTTATCCAGCTTTTTTACTATTTAGAGAAAGGAATTAATGATTTTAACACGAACGATTTTAAACTCGTTTTCGTAATTTCAAAAGTTATTCGCTTGTCCATAACGAACCCTTTGTGATGCTGAATTTTATATCTATCATCGAAATGAAGATATTAAAATTGATAATATTTTCGATTTGTGTAAAGATCATATCAACAGGAGATAATACTTTATTTTATTATTAAAAAAGAGAACTGAGGTAGGGTATAGCAGGAAATTTCCTGCTCAAAATATGAAGCAGCCCGACTGTGGTAGTACCTCGACCTTACAAAAGATGACTGCTAAATAATACTGTTTTCAAGCAGTATTGTGTTCCTGTTGGTGAGTAAGGTGACCAGAGCTCCTGGGGGGAACTGAGTATGGGGTCGGCAACGCGTTTGCGATGCTTCTGGTGCTGCAGACGTCTATAAGCTACATACGGTAATCGCTTACAATCAGGTGAGCCGTACCTACGCTTGTTTGCCAACCTACATAGTTATATATTAAAAAAGGAAATTTTTAAAAATATATATTTATTTTAAATAAAAAATATTGTGTTTCTAGTCAAACCAAAAAAATTGTCTTCAATATACATCGACAAGTGATATCAATGAGTAATAAAATGTGAAAATCAATGTAGGTAGTCGAAAAAATAGTTAAAAAAAGTAAAAAATAGTAAATACGGGTTATTAGGCAAAACCCAAAAAGTACTCGGCAGATCTCGATTGAATTTAAACTATATACAACAAGATCTAGCTTTCAAATAAATAAATAAAATCATCAAAATCGGTACTCCTAGTAAAAAGTTGTGAGGTAACATATAAAAAATACAGTCGAATTGAGAACCTTCTGCTTTTTAACCCTCCATAAATAATAAAGAAAAAAAAATAAAAAATAAAAAAAAAACTGCTTTTTAGATGACAGTTAATAAAACTGACTTTTAAAAGCAGGAATGTCATTTTTCATATTTAAGCTGTGGAGTATAAAGAGTTTCTTAGTTAACTTCATTATTAATTCAGTTGCATCATGAACATTATTACAGTTTAGGTAATAAAATATTGTAATTAGCTACGAGACATACATAACCTAGCAATTGTTAGAAATATTTTATTTCAAAGTCCCCGCCATGACAAAGGCCACATACAATGAATATCCGTCACATATACTGAGAGTTGAGACTATATGACGTAATATGATTTATTGTAACTATCATTGGGACCCTTTCATTTCCGGGTATCAAATATATCAGTTCCAAAGATGACACTGGAAGATATCATCAGTTCTACCATAATCAATGTAATTTCATATCATAAAAAATTTCCGTGTGATGATCTAAAAGAGTAATATTTTTATTGTATCTGACTTGTAAGACTTGTGATCGCCCTTAGACCCTTTTAATCGGCCTAATCGAAAACTCCGTTCTTAGCGAACTTCTACAAAGTACCTCTCTGCCAAATTTCATCTTTATGCGTCCAGCGGTTTCTGAGTTTCTGACTCAACGGTTTTATACATACACTAGCTTCTGCGCGCGACTTCGTCGGCGTGGAATCCGCTCCTATTGGTCTTAGCGTGATGATACATAGCCTATAGCCTTCCTCGATAAATGGGCTATCTAACACTGAAAGAATTTTTCAAATCGGCCCAGTAGTTCCAGATATTACCGCGTTCAAACAAACAAACAAACTCTTCAGCTTTATATATTAGTATAGATTTAAAAAAAGTTGCTAACTGAACAATAACTATGTATTTTGTTATATTCCACGCGGACGAAGTCGCGGGTACAACTAGTAGATGGTAAAAATGGAAACTTATCCACGAAATGAAATGAATCGTTTTTTTTTAAATTTTTTCGTTCTTTATCTTCTTATTGCAGTCAAGTTGTATTTTCCGTTTCTATAATTTAAAGTCTAAATCATAGAGAGTAGAAGGCTCGTCGAAATCTCTTTAAGTAAAAACGGCAAATAAAGCTGTAGTATTTATTTATCAAAGCAGTTTTTTTTTTGCTTAAAATGGATGGGGATAGATGTTAAACTATATTATTGTCATTTGTTAAGTTTTAGTGTGAGGTAATAAATAGGTACTGATTGGGAAATTATTTTTATACGACTACAGCCTGATCGTAAGCGATTACTGTAGCTCATATTATAACGCCAGAAGTATCGCAAGCGCGTTGTCGAATTCCCCCAGGAGATCTTGTCATCTTACCACAGGAACACAAGACTGCTCGAAAGCAGTATTATTTAGCTGTGATCTTCTGTAAGGTCGAGGTACTGCTCCAATCGGGCTGTTCCAGATTTTATAATCCGTCCAATTAATCCGTCCATTATAGTCCGTCCGTCTTGAATATTATAATCCGTCAACCCGCAGTAGAGCACCGTGGTGGATTAAGCTCCAATCCTTCTCCTTCATGGAAAAAGAGGCATATGCCCAGCAGTGGGATGTTCCAGGCTGAATCGTAATATAACATTAAGAACCATTTCAAAATCATAAATCAAATGTTATAAGCGTTTTTGTTTTTGCAACATAGTTCCTTTAACCCTCCAAAATACGGTACCAAAGCCAAGAACGGTCAGAATAACTTCAGAACTTATATAACCATGTAGAATATAATAAAATATGTAAACGCACTTCTGAAGGCTTTATCGAATGGAGGCTCGTTTGGACTGTGGTGGTCGTTTCATTTTACGAGAAATGAAATAGTCACGGAAGAGACGCTGGCGGAAATGGTATTAATCATGTTTGACTATTTTATTACATGATAATTTAAAATAGTAATTTTGAAGCAGTGATATATAAGATATAGAGACAATATTCTATTTACACTAAATAGCTAATCAATAAAGAATATAATTATGTATTTCATATTTAAAAGTTTATGTTAAAAGGTATTTATAGAGGGAAATAGCAAGTTAAATAATTGTGTTTGCTAGCAAACAAAAAAAACGACTTTAATTATCATCGACCAGTAATGCAACGTTGGTACATGAAAAATTAGTCAAGTATATACGTATTGTTATAGATAACTCAAAAATTACTCAGCAGATCTCTATTAAATCTAAATGGGACTACGTGACAGCCATTAACTTTCAATTAAAAAAAGAATTATTGAAATCGGTATACTCAGTAAAAACTTATGAGGTATAATACAACGTAGATTGACGAAACAATAGTCAAGTAAATACGTATTTAGCGATAACTTAAAAAGTATTTATCATATTATCTCAGTTAAATTTAAATGGAACTTAATGACTCGCACCACCTTAGATTTAAAAAAATCGAAATCGGTCCATCCAGTCAAAAGTTCTGAGGTAACATACATTAAAAAATACAGTCGAATTGAGAACCTCCTCCTTTTTTTGAAGTCAGTAAAAAGTTTTTGAGGTATCCTTAATAATGTGTATTGTACTATTCTTGTAGATATAATTTGAAATCTATTTTTTGAAACAAACAACTATATTGCCTCTTGTTACTATATTATAATTAAGAATTTCAGCCTCGTCACTTCCACAGTCCCATGTTCCGTGACCACCGCAGACGCTCAGACATTTTGTAGGTAACTACGGCTTTTATGTCGTCGTAACTCACCAATTTCAGTAATAATGAGTCATTCGTGAATGTCGGTATATTCGTTCGTCGATACCGCATGAAAGTCGATTTATTCAAACTACAAGTTCCGTGCACTTAAAATAAGGTTCTATTGCGGAAAAATTTAAACGATCCCTCAAAAGAGGTTTTGTTTTATAATCGACCTCTTTTATTTTATGTGAATAACAACAGCTGTGGTGTAGTGGTGCATGTATGCGCCTGAAATACTGGCGGTTTGCGTGTTCGATTCCCACCCGGCATGGATATTATTGTATTTGTACAAATATTTCTTTCCGGTTTGGATGTCTGACCTTATGGATGTTTCCGCCGCCCCTCGGAGAGCACGTTAAGCCGTCGGTCGCGGTTGTTATTATAAATACCTGATGGCAGTCGTTACTCATAGTAGGGAATATATTCGAGAACCCGCAGTGCAGCAGCGTGGTGGATTAAGCTCCGATACTTCTCCAACATGGATAAAGAAGGTGTCCAGCAGTGGGACGTTACAGACTGAATTTCGATTTTATGTGACTTTAAGAGTCAAGTTATTAATGTAGTAAGTAAGAAGTTTACTTTAAATGTAACTGATAAGTGAATGATTCTTATTATAATATTCTCATTAGGGATCTTCATACATCTTGCACAAAATTTTAAGCAGCTGAATTGGAAATGCATCCTTAACCTTACTGAAGATCACAGCCAATTAATATTGCTCTCATGCAGTGTTATATTTCTAGGATAAGGAAGATAGTCAGAGTTCATAATGTATTTATCCTAGTTCAAATAACTGTGTGCTTATTTTTTAGTGTTGCTAGTTAAGTAACCTTCTGAAAGTAAGTAAAATAAGTTTCTGATTTTTTTATACAAATATTTTCAATAAAAGAAAAAACAATAAAAAAATTCTTACAAATACTTTTAAAAGGGGACTAATAAAAATAAATAGCGCTTGTAAACTGGGGCGACCTAAACGTTATAAATTTCAGTACATTAATTTAGTTTAATACAAGACTCATTTTCATATTTTTTAATTAATTATTGTTAATTTTTTTTTTTACTGTTTGCTTAGATTAGTTCTAATTTTTGTAGTAATGCTACTTAATTATATTTAAAAGTAGGCAACGGAATATGCAAAAAGAAAGATACAATTATATTCCTATTTTTCACCTAAATTTATTACCTCTTTCCTTGCCTTTCAAATTATTTTATAAGTCGTAGTATAAATAGTTACAAGTTTATTAAATTTAATTTAACCTATAAAATATATTGTCAATTATTATGACAGAAACACTATGTACTGGCTGTTAACATTAAATAAATTAAAAAGTAATTTTTCTTGCACACAAATAAATAAATAAAAATTTGAATATAAATACTTCTTTCTGACGTTCAAAAATGATTAGTTTAAAATTCGAACAAATTTCTAGAAGCAAACCTCGCATACCATATCAAATCTATACTAATATATAAAGCTGAAGAGTTTGTTTGTTTGTTTGATTGTTTGTTTGTTTGTTTGTTTGTTTGAACGCGGTAATCTCTGGTTCTACAGGGACGATTTGAAAAATTATTTCAGTGTTAGATAGCCCATTTATCGAGGAAGGCTATAGGCTATGTATCATCACGCTAAGACCAATAGGAACGGAGTCCACGCCGACGAAGTCGCGCGCAGAAGCTAGTATAAAATAAAATACCTAGTCAGAATATTAAATTATATTACAAAATTTACACTTTTCTGTTACTTTATGCCCATATTTTCCAACGAGACCTGGGTACGGAGCGGTAATACATACCAATCGGAAGTTGGCTTCGGCGCCGGCAACTTCCGCTCTTCTTCCGTACATGATAAGAATGATAACCGCGTGCTTTGTTAGCCTCAATATAGCCTCCAATATCTGCCAGCAATTTTGATTCATATATCTATATTGGAAACGTCGGTTTTGTAATATTTGTATTAATTTCCTAGTTCGCTTAGATTGTCCACAAAGAATTGATGAGTCATGTAAAATTTTAACCAAATCAAACATAGGTTAGAAGTATTTTTTGAGTATTCCTTAAGAATTTATGTCATCAGATATGAAAGAAACAATTTTAAGTTACTGGGATTATTGGCGCAAACTTGGGGAGGCCCTTCTGTCCTCCAGCAGTTGACTGCGATAGGGTGAACCGATTGTTAAGAAACTTGTGTATTTCCTGAAATATGTCTGGCCAACTTGCGTTAAAAATAATCTATACTAATATATAAAGCTGAAGAGTTTGTTTGATTGTTTGTTTGTTTGTTTGTTTGAACGCGGTAATCTCTGGTTCTACTGGGCCGATTTGAAAAATTCTTTCAGTGTTAGATAGCCCATTTATCGAGGAAGGCTATAGGCTATGTATCATCACGCTAAGACCAATAGGAGCGGAGTCCACGCCGACGAAGTCGCGCGCAGAAGCTAGTCTTTAATAAAATAGGCTTATTTAAGTATCGCTTCACTAAATATTTCGTAACTAAACTTAAATCATCTCAATCGATTTCATTTGAAAACATTCAGTAGTCATAAAGTGATGATCGGATACAAAAATCCTTTTTTGGCTCCAGTATGGATTATAGATAGACCTTTAAAATATAATATGTTTTTTGTAATAAAAAAAAAATTGAAATTTCATTAATGTATTAAATTGAATCTGTTTTAGATTTGTTGAAAGATATTATTTAATTGTTTGAGATATCTGTATCTGAAACAATTGTCAATATGTCATTACTAGTGTCCGACCGAAATTTCGGTTTCGGTTTCGGTTTCGGCCGAGTTTCGGCCAAAAATCAAGTTTCGGCGGAAGTTTCGGTTTCGGCCAAAATTGGCCGAAACTTTTGCCGAAACCGAAACTGATTTCGGAAGTTGTCGTGCATGCTCGCCTAACCTTTTTCAATTCAAATGTTTACTATTGCTTAGTAGTGGGTTACTTAATTCTAAATGTAAGTATGACTGTCTTACTAAATGTCATCTAGGTACCTATCTTTATTAATTGTAAACGTGTGATTTGATTATCTTTGTCGAGACTGCAACTAAGAGTGTAATAGTAATTTTAGTAATTATTATTTTTTTAAAAGAGGACCTTACCTTAAAGAGATTGATAATTCTTCTAAGTACAAATACAAAGCAAAGTATGAATTAATAAGATTTCAAAATATCAATACTTAGTATTTAATGAAATAGTAACAATTAGTGATCTGATTATTGATAACTGATAAAACATTTTGCTATGAGAACTTAATTTGAAAAAATAATCAAAATATTATTAATATTTTGGAAGTGAAACTTCTTTAGGCGCATAACGCGGTAACGCGGCAGCGTCATGATGTTTAGTACTTGGATGGGTGACCGCCTGGGAACACCGCGAAACGCTGTCTTTTTTTCAACTAGTTTTTTTTTGTGTATTTTAATTCGTTTTTTTTAATTAACGTTAATTGCCAAAACCTTGTCCAACACAACCAGGAGCACAAATTAAACCAGTACGAGAGATGCTTCAACTTGATATATTGGATTGTTCAATAATTACACAAATGTATGGTGGCCATATATGTACTAACAAGAAATAATTTTGCCGGCGCGATTTAATCTACTACTGGCACCATCTAGTCGTAGACGTGTTAAACTTCGAACAAAAAACATAAACAAAAAAAAACTTAAATAATTGTAAGTTGCAGCGTTAACGATTAGTTTTTTTTAAATTAGTTTGCCAAAGAAGTTTCACTTCTGACATGTGTACTTTGTACGCACGCGATTTTTTTTTCTTATATTATCTTTACTAATATTATAAAGCTGAAGAGTTTGTTTGCTTTTTGTTTAAGTGCTTTTTGTTAAGAATATTTCAAAATCGGGAGGTTTTTTTCCATTTTGAGAGCTTCCGCTGCGAGCACTGTGTAAACAGTTAAAGTTTCGCAAAAATTATGTATGACAGAATTGTTTCACTTTAGAAGTTTAAAAAAAAAAGTCCGCGACAGCATATGTCTATCTTTTAAGGTTGGCTCGCTATAACATTTTTTTATGCTAAACAAATTTGTTCTAAAATAATGCAATATTTGCCGAAGGTGTTTCTGTAAACATGATATAAATCCTTATGCAAATAAATACTTTTTTTATCACCAGTATTTAATTTAAAACAAAATTGCCCTTTAGGTAGGTACACCATTCGATTTCAATAAATATCTTGGGAGATATCGCAGTTTTTAAAAAACATTGCAGCAAACATATTATAAAGCTGAAAAGTTTGTTTGTTTAAACACGCTTATTTCAGAAACTACTTGTTGGTATTTAAAAAAATATTTTTGTTTTGGATAGCTAATTTAACGAGGAAGGCTATTTTTTTCCTTCAATTAACGCGTATGAAACCGTGGGACACAGCTAGTATTAAATAAATGATTAAAACAAAATTAATATAGGTATGTACTGTTTCCATTTCATGTCAATAAAAAAATGTGTGTAAATGGGTAAAATGCACCAAATTTCAGTATTTTAAGGAATTTTATACTTGACCACGTGAGTTTCGGTTTCGGTTTCGGTTTCGGCCGAAACTGTAGCCACGGCCGAATATTCGGTTTCGGTTTCGGTTTCGGCCGGAAACCGACTTTCGGTCGGACACTAGTCATTACTCATTGCAGAGCAGAACAATTGTTTCAGAACCGTAGTTTCCAGTACACATTTTCAAGTCTTGATTGAGCCAATTTCGCCAGTTGATCAGTAGTTGCGGAATTTGCGTAGACTAACGAACGTTTAAGGTCGAAATTTTCGTTGTTTTAGAAACGAATTGGTTTCTTTGAGCCGTTGCCAAGAACTCTGTACATGCTTATTTAGTTCGTGACATTTCGAAATAAAATTTTTAGAATTTCTCGCGAAGATATTTTGGAAGAAAATTTTTCAGATAGTTCTTTTAATCTCGATTTACTCATCCATTATAATTATATAAATATAATCCCAGTCACTAATGAAGTAATTTATATTAACGAAGTAATTACGAAAAAAAATAACCATAATTTGTTTTTATTTTTAGCAGATGAGACTAGGAGGAAAATATTATTCATACTTACTTATAATAACATCACATTTGAGGTCTATCTTAAGGTCTCATGAATGAAATTATTTAGTAATTAGGAAAAATAATGCTCTGTTATCAAATGAAATGCTTTCTTTGACATCCGAATAACATCATAGCAGCATCAAAATAACTAACAATATCTATATAAATATCCCGTTTTATGAACCGACTTCAAAAAAGAGGTTCTTAATTCGACTATATTTTTGTAATATATCTCCGAACTTTTGACTAGGTGGACCGACTTCGATGATTTTTTTTCAATCGAAAGCTGTTACGTGTGATTTGGTCCCATTTAAATTTAATTGAGCTGTGTCAAGTACTTTTAGAGTTATATCTAACAATATATACGTCTTTACCTGACTATTTTTTTGCTGACCTACGTTATAATAAACAATATAATTTTTACTGGCTTTACCCATTTTGATGATTCTTGCTTTAATCGACAGCTAATGCTTGTCATGTAGTCTCATTTAAATTTAATGGAGGTTTGATGACTAATTTTTGAGTAATCTTTGATAGCGTGTATTTATTTGACTAATTTTTTTTCTACTTATGTTGTAGGTATTACTTGTCGATGTAATTGAAGTCATTTTTTTTTTCTTTCGTTTGCGAGCAAACCAGAGGCTTTAATACATTATTAGTATTAATATCTACTAACGTTATGTAATCAAATATTAATCCCACATCTAGATTACTATATTTCAATTAACCAACATAATTCAAAGTCTATCCAGTTATAATATTCAAAGTTAATTTAGTTATAACTTAAATTATATAATTGCAACATAATCACGCGTAGGGATTAGTTTATATAACTATATAATCCCTATTAGCTGGGTAGCTGTAGTACTGCTGTCAACATCGTTGTTCATGTAAATCGGTTTAAAAAATATAAATAATACGTAATTTGGTGAAAAAACCAGTTGTGAAGACAACCATTATAATTAAATAGAACGTCGAGGTGAAGTTTTGGTGGAATTTGAAGATCTGCTACCGTTATCGAACTAAAAGTGCTATCGACAACAGCAACTTTGTTCTGGACAGCCAAGGCAACTGAGGCAGAAAAAATACATCCAAGCTGTACTGACGGACTTCATATAGTACTACACACAAGTTAAATTGCCTAAGGTTAGTAAAAAAGTTAAAACAGAAACGCAAATCTACAACATAACCTCCAAAATAACCGAAACAATACTGCCGGCATAACAACGCCATCTAACGAAGAAATATATATCAATTTGCTTCCACTATTAACCACTAGAGGGCTATACTAGTCACAAAGAATATATCGCAACATCATTAAAAGCGCCATCTAGCGAATAGTAGCCAAGTAACCGATCAGAAATCAACATTTTAGCTTTAAAAGATGGAAGAGGTTATGGCTGCACTTCGTAAGATTCAGAAAGATCTAGACGAGCAGAAAAAGGCTATTACAATTAGTGCTGAAAATGTAGCAGAGAGAGTAACAGAAAATATAAACAAAATATTAAATGAAAAATTTAAAACCTGGGAGGAAAATCAAAGAAAGCTTAAAGAAAAAATAGAAAATCAAGAACAAAGGTTAAATATGTTAGAGAAACATGCAAGACAGAGAAATATTGTTTTCTTTGGTGTTGAAGAAAATGACAAATCTTATTTCGATCTGGAGACTAATATAATAACTTTTATAAACAAATATTTCTCATTAAATTTAAATTGCGGTGACATACAAGTAGCCAGAAGAATAGGAAGAAAATCTGAAAAACCCCGACCGATTACAGTAACATTCACCACGCTGGGCAATAAAATCAAGATCATGAAACAGAAACAGACTTTAAGTAATACTGCTTACTATATAAAGGAAGATTATCCTCAACACGTACTCGAGAAAAGGAAAATGCTGCAAGAACAATTAATACAAATTGAAAGAGAGAATGGTAATAATGCAATCATTAAATATGACAAACTTATTATATTAAAAAATAAAACAAAACACGAATCAACAAATAACGGGAAAAGAAATCTCTCTATATCACCACAGCAGAACATCATCAAACATAACAGTAATCCTAGTAGTACTCAAGTTGCTAAGAAAAACAAAACCCTTCCAATGCGCACCACGCCGCAGAGTTCATCCAGCTTCTCAGAGGGAATGGTCAAACCTGGTATACAAAAAGAAAAAAAAAAAACAAGATGAAGAATATAACAGCAATAATACATAGCAACTAACGGCACCTCTCTCAGAAAGTAAAACTAAAGAAAAAAAAACAAAGTACACTAAAATACATCTTCCAAGCCGGCTGGTCACCGAGGAGGATTATGACCAAAACCTTCCAAGGATTCAAAATACTTAAAAATCACAGAATATTACCAAATCTATAAACCCTGGAAGAGGCCTTCACCCGAGAGGGGTTCCTAACTACATAAATAGCTATCTACAAATAAATATAAAATACATAGTTACTACCACTTAAATAAACTAAAAACTAATCATCAAAAAATATATAATAGAGTAACCATGTGCAATAGTTGTATTTAACCTTTAAAAATAACTAATATAGTATGTACATACTTATAAAAAAAAAAATTGTAACATTAGGAAATAAAAGGCTTTTTATTTTATTTTATTTTATATTATTTATATAATCCCTATTTGTGTTTACCTGTGAGTTAAATTTTCATCAAAGACATTGTATTACATAAGAAGCTTTGCTTAGCGATGCGATATAATGCACAAAATTGTGTATTTAAGTTCAAATAGGGTAGTTTTTATCTCAATTGGACCGGGTAGGTGGCGCTGCTATCGGTATGTAAGCAATCAAATTAGGTAGCTGTTTTCCGGGCAGGACAATGTCTGCCGGGTCCTAGTATTATGTATATTTTATCTCTCTCTCGCAAGAACGTCACTTTCAGGGCAGGTCAGCATTATAATTTCACATGATTTCTCTATACTATTTTAGGGGCTTACGGGCTTCATATAGTTTCTTAAGTCGAACTGCAAATATAATTATGTTATATCCTAGCTGCGCCACGCGATTTTGACCGCATAATTTCTGATCCCATGGGATTTTCGGGATAAAAAGAAGCCTATGTGTTATTCTAGATCTCCAGCTATCTACGCACCATGTTTTATTAAAATCGGTACAGTAGTTTTTGCGTGAAATAGTAACAAACATAAATACAGACATACATACGTCCATCCTAACAAAGTTTCGCATTTAAAATATTGATGGAATAACTCAAAAATAAAAGTGAAAAAATTGTGTAGGTAGGATTATCAGAGCCTAACAAATCATCGTAAAGTCGACATTTTTCTAGTATTATCAAAGTTTCGTCGTAAACCGTAGTGTGGGTCTCTATTAAACGTAATAACTCCAACTGCCTCCTTACGTAAGCGGACGATCGTCCCTGACGAGGTCGTAGCTTACTTCACTTATAGCAGTTTCGTCAGAAACTTGGTATGACTGGGTTTTTATTTAGTTTTTCATTTTCTGGTCACAATTTTAATTATAATAATAAGTTGTGTTTTATTTTAAACTCGATGACCCTCTGAACTTCGTACCATATTTTCTTCGTGAATATGCAATTTCTTTTATTTCGCAAAGACGTTTAATTATGTACACTCAACACTTGAAATCTCTAAATATTGTATGCCTCTGGAAAAATCGCCTTCTTATCGCCTTATTTTTCTAGTATATTGCTTTTTTGTAATTTGTTTTCAAATATAAAACTTGTCCTGACAATTAAAAAAAATTTCCAAAATAATATTTATTAAATTTAAGTTTAATAAAGTCAAGCTATGCGCGTACCTTGCATTTCGATGATTACTTTCTATTTAAGATCATTAGGTACTATTAATGAATATTAACCAGGCTTGAGTGAGGTCGCGGCGGTGGACTCTGCCCAGCACACTCTCGAGGTGTGCCCGAGATGGGCGGCACTGCGTCAGGGTCTGACGTCGGTCCTCGGAGGGGACTTGTCACTCCCGAGCGTCATCACCGCGATGCTCGGCGACGACGAGTCCTGGAAGGCGATGGTCTCATTCTGCGAGACAGTAATGTCCCAGAAGGAGGCCGACGAGCGGGTGAGAGAGGAGGCCGCCGACGTGGCTTCCACCCGCGGGCGACGAATGGGGGTGCGTAGGAGGCGCTACTTAATGCGCTTCCAGTAACGCCCCTGTGCCCGTGTCGGGCCGGGATGGGAACCCGGTCCTGCTAGACACGGCGTCGTCGGGACTGTTCAGAGGTGAGCCGGACAGTCCCCATGGAGGAGAAGTCTGGCCTTTTCGCCGAAGCCAGCCTGTCGCTGGAGGGATCCTGTTGCCTGCAGATCCGAGACCCTCCAAGTATAGCGGCTGAAGGCTCCCGCAGGGGGTTTAGTGCGGTATAGGTCTAGGACTGCCTACCCGGGCGTCCTGGATATCACCCGTAAATGGGTTACCCTGCGATACCAAAAAAAAAAAAAAGGGCTTGAGTGAGGTCGGGTATGTCATACCCGAGAAATTTTTAAACACAGATTATTTAATTTTTAATCATACAGAGAAATATGCCACACGGTGAAATAGCATCATGTGTCTGTTTTTAAGGGGCCTCTTAATAAATATTTAATATATTTCACTAGCCACTAAAATAGGTAGGTACTATAGAAAACACATTATAACTAGTAACGTTACTCGATTTTAAATTTATTTGAATACGAAGGTGCTTTAGACCAGTGTTCCGCAAACTTT
Source organism: Melitaea athalia (assembly GCA_905220545.2). Classification (NCBI taxonomy): domain Eukaryota; kingdom Metazoa; phylum Arthropoda; class Insecta; order Lepidoptera; family Nymphalidae; genus Melitaea; species Melitaea athalia. The sequence continues at coordinate 15,860,214 of HG992197.1, read as the reverse complement.
TTGTGTTCAAGGTAGGTACACCTAGGAATAGGAAAATATTTTGGAGGTACACCACAAATAAAAAATCATTTTTGATGTAACATTAACCAACATTTATTATTTTATTAATCACCGAAACAATATTTATTATTAATCAATAAACGTAAACTTTATTTTTCCGAGGCACACCAATAAATGACCACGGCACACCAGTGTGCCGCGGTACACACCCTTTGCGGAACACTGCTTTAGACCACACGATGACACGACTGAAGTAAAACTTCTTTAGTTGCCACTACAAATATAAGAAACGTAGGTAACTCTCTCTTTTTATCTCACTAACTTTTAACTCCCTCTTAATTCCATCCTCTCATCCGATCATACCACCTAACACAAACACAACGATTATTTTACAAAGTGACATTAGCAACTGTCATTTTGGTCTACTGAATTATTGATTCTACTATAGCTAGAAGTTAGCTAGTTTATCATAGTTCAATCTTTCATTAATAGATGCCACTACTCTTGCATAACGTTCGTAGTTCCATAAAGTAAACATAATATGTAGATGTCACTATCTTTAACAAGAAAGTAGTTTTTATTATTTCTAAGAGATGGCGTTGTTAACGTGAAGTTAGCTAGCCAATGAAGTACCTATATACCTACCTATAACTTCTTACGTGCGTACATAATAAACGTACACACACACTTTTATTTTATTTTTATTTATTTGTATTTGGGAAACAAACAGTACAATATAATACAAAGTAAAGAAAATCTAACAAGATAGTGCATGTATATATATACCAGTCAAGAGTCCACTAACAACTAACACATAAAAGAAGCAGAGCGCAAAAATTAAAATAGCAAAGTTTACAATATTAGAAATAAAATATCTAAAACTAGAAACACAATACAAATACAACCTTAAAATTAAATCAAAATCAAATCATAATTAAAATCAAATTAAAATGAAATCAATATTAGATATAATTAAATTAAATCAAAATTAATTCAAATTTAAACTAAAACTAAATAAAATTTAGTAACAACATTTGAAAATGTTAATAAATAAAAATGAAAATCAAATAAATAATAAAAAGGAAATAAAACATAAAATAATTAAAATTCATTGCTTCATTAATTGATTAATGTTGTTTAAAACTTATCAGTGAACATGAGAATATATCCATACTATCAACATTAAAAAAAAATTATACTAAGTGTTGCAAAAATTCTTATTATTATTAATATCAAGCAGTTCTGCAAACAAGAGTTAGTACCAAAACTCAATAGCAGATGGCGGTGTACGGAATTAAATCGCGCCAACGTTTCGTTTCTTGCGCAATACATAGGTCAGCTCAGCGTCTACAGAATTAAATTAGTGTCATATTATACTTATTATATACAATCGATTTTTGAAATCCGCGTCATTTACTCCTTTCTGAGTCAGACACGCGGATATTAATACTAATAATAAAATTGTTGCTATTCCATCACCGATTCACCGACAGTCCGACACCTAGGTAGGGATGCAACATCGTTCATAAATAACATCGATACTGAAACATCGATATTTTTTAAAGTGCAACATCGATGTTGAAAATGAAAAACTTCGACGTTTTAGGACGATACATCGATGTTTTTTCCATGTTTTCTTTAAGTACTAGCAGGGTCAGCAAATACAGCCTTGAAATACAGAGAAAAGGCTTTTTCTTATAAAAAATATTGATAACCTACTTAGATTCATAGACTACTATGCTTAGATTCATTTTGGTAATCATTATTACAGACAATGTCAAACAATTAGTTACTTTAAAATCTTTAAATGATACATCTATAACGTTAAATTAACGTATTAGGATATGAAAAGTAGTAGAACGACAAATTAAACAAATATCAGAAAGACAAAGATAGTAAATTTTATTATGAATTACACAAAAGTTATTTACTATTTTTTCTCATTACAGAATTCAAAAATAATAATTTCGATAATCTACTGCAGAGCAACCGGTTTCTTTCTTGGGTAATTACAGTTCCAGCTTCAGAAAATAACCTTTCACTGGGATACAATTATACAAACACAATACAAAGAGATGGCACTGCAATCAAACATCGTTCATAAAACATCGTTGTGAACGATGTATCGATGTTTTCTTGTAGTTCAAATATTTTAAAACATCGATGTATCGTTTGCATCCCTCGACACCGTGCGGATCTTGTGATCTTGTCTTTGTATGGTATAGAGTATAGACGTATAGTATAGACGTATTGGTCTAAGATCCGAGAAGGTAAATCTTCCCTCATCTGTTAATTGGATGAAACAATTTTTTATAGGCTTATTTCAATATTGTGAATTTATAAAAACAACCTCTGCCACCATAAGCCTGCTGCAATTTTTTTTTTTTTAATCTTTTCCCTCTCATGTTAATTACATGTAGTAAGCTAAAACCGTTAATATTTTACATTATATACCTGACTGTAGTAGGCAGCCATCGCTATGATTGCTACACTTACCTGCAGCCAGGTCAGTAACCTCAGTCAGAGTAACCTGGCTGCAGGTAAGTATAGCAATCATAGAGATGGGTGCCTACTATAGTCAGGTATATAATGTAAAATATTGACGGTTTTAGCTTACTACATGTAATTAACATGAGAGGGAAAAGATTTTTTAGAAGAAAAAAAAATTTTTTTTTAAGTATTATTATTTGCAGCAGGCTTATGGTGGCAAAGGTTGTTTTTATAAATTCACAATATTGAAATCAGCCTATAAAAATTGTTTCATCTAATTAACAGATGAGGGAAGATTTTGTTATATTCCGGACCTACCACGCATTAGTTCGGTTTAACCAACTTCCAAAAATGGAGGAGGTTCTCAATTCGATTGTATTTTTTTATGTATGTTACCTCAGAACTTTTGACTGGGTGGACCGATTTTGATATTTTTTTCTTTAATCGAAAGATGATGTGTGTCATTTGGTCCCATTTAAATTTATTTGAGATCTAACTAATCTAATCTTGACTATTTTTTCGTCGACCTACGTTTTATTATACCGCATAACTTATTACTGGGTGTACCGATTTTGATGATTTTAAAATTAATAACGCGTATTTACTTGACTACTTTTTCGTCTCGCGATTCAGCCTGTAATATCCCACTATTGGGCATAGGCCTCTTCCCCATATAGGAGAAGGATCGGAGCTTAATCCACCACGCTGCTCCAATGCGGGTTGGCGGATATATTCCTTACTATGAGTAACGATCGCTATCAGGTGTACATGATAAAAACCGGGATCGACGGCTTAACGTGCTCTCCGAGGCACGGTGAGGACACCCACATGGAATACACAAACACCCAGACCACGGCAAACATCTGTATGGCCAATACAAATATTGTCGTGTGGGGGAATCGAACCCGCAACCGCCCGCGCAACAGCCAATCGCAATCCAGTGCTGTGACCGCTGCGCCAACGCGGCGTCACTCTTTTTCGTCTACCTACGTTGTGTTACTTGTCGATGTAATTGAAGTCGGTTTTTTTTTTCTTTTGCGAACAAACACAATATTATACTGGAAAACATTAATTACTTTTAAGGTTCTTACTTATTAATAAAAATAAATACGATACGATACGATTTAGCCTGTAACATCCCACTGCTAGGCATAGGCCTCTTTATCCATGTAGAGGAGAAAAAAAAGGGTGTGCTTTAGAAGTTTAGACCACAAGACTGAAGTAAAACTTAGGCCTGCACTATTTCTAGATATATACGAGACGTAACTGGCTATGAGAGAACGAAAAAAAGAAAATGTGTGCTCGCACCTCTCTCTCTTGCTCCGTTCGCCTCGCCCGATCACACTTTTCGTAACGCTTTCGTCGCGCATTCACAAGCTTAGCTTGCTCCCTAAATCAAGCGTGCGTGAAGAAGTTTTACTTCAATAAATAGTTCTTGTTAAATTTTAATTTATAAAGTGACATTCTTTAAGTGTCCAACTGCATACTTTTTCTATGCCAAAAGATACACGTTACATTAACCGTGTGTTGATTTGAGTTTTAAAACTTTTTTTCGAGATGTATTTCATGTGACTTTATTTCTTTGTCATGGAGTACAAGATGATGAAATCATCAGAAAATCCTAAACTGAATGACAGTTTCATAAATTATATTATGTGACAACATTTTACTTTAAATATTTAGAATATCAGAACTATCTTTGAAGTGAAACTTCTTTAGGCGCATGAGGGGTAAAATTTGAGTGACCGGTAACGCGGCAGCGTCATGACGATCAGTACTTGGATGGGTGACCGCCTTGGAGCACCGCGTGACGTTGGTTTTTTTTTCAATTAGTTTTTTTTTTAAATTATTATGCCAAAGAAGTTTCACTTCTGACATGTGTACTTTGTACGAACGCAATTTTTCTATTGTTTCTTAATGTAACTAAATATATACAATAGCAACGTATTGGTCTAAGATCCGGAATATAACAAAATCTTCCCTCATCTGTTAATTAGATGAAACAATTTTTTATAGGTTGATTTCAATATTGTGAATTTATAAAAAAAACCTCTGCCACCATAAGCCTGCTGCAAATAATAATAAATAAATAAAAAAAATTTTTCTTCTAAAAAATCTTTTCCCTCTCATGTTAATTACATGTAGTAAGCTAAAACCATCAATATTTTACATTATGTACCTGACTATAGTAGGCACCCATCTCTATGATTGCTATACTTACCTGCAGCCAGGTTACTCTGACTGAGGTTACTGACCTGGCTGCAGGTAAGTGTAGCAATCATAGAGATGGCTGCCTACTATAGTCAGGTATATAATGTAACATATTAACGGATTTAGCTTACTACATGTAATTAACATGAGAGGGAAAAGATTAAAAAAAAAATTGCAGCAGGCTTATGGTGGCAGAGGTTGTTTTTGTAAATTCACAATATTGAAATAAGCCTATAAAAAATTGTTTCATCTAATTAACAGATGAGGGAAGATTTACCTCCTCGGATCTTAGACCATAGTCGAATGTCTGATTCTCTAAGCAAAAAATTAACATTAGAGGCAAGGAGACGCAAACTTAAATCTTCTAGAAATTGTTTAAATTTGCCACTTCAAGTCCTACGTCACAACTGCAAACGGCACAAATGTTTTCGGGATAAATGACTTATATTTGCGGCGGTTAGCTGATTCGGCTTTTTGCACAGCGGTTCTATCCTTTGAAGCTTTTTGACAAGAGACAGGGTCAATATGTCCGACTCGGTTATTATTATGAAACCAACTATGTTCGGTTGATTCATAAGCCTCTTTATTTATGTAGGAGAAGCTCAACTGTGTTAGTAACTGTGTACTAACCAGATGATTTTTTTTTTCTTTTAGTTAGTTAATATTTATATAATTTGATGGTAATATTGTCCTACAAATTGCGTGGTACGTTATCCCGGTCCTACGCTCACTGCTGCTCTATCTCCTTCTAACTCTATTATCTACCACAATCGAGACTTTTCGAAGATGAACTTTTTGTTCGTCTCATTAAAATGAAGCTACTCCCGGAAAATTAGCTTGATACTAATCAGGTGAAAAATATGTAGGTACTAGGGATCCCTACCTATGTATTTTATGCTCTAAAAAAAGCATTATCTATGGGACTTACCGGAATTGTCGTTTTTAATTCCCGGTATTTCAATAACGTTGCAAACGCCGTAACACACACACACATGGGTAACTGATAAGCTGTGATTTGGATGTTATTGTGCGGGTAGGTCGTAACGGTCTGCCCTTTTGAAGTGAAACTTCTTTAGAATCGTTGTGATTTCAAACCTAGCTTTGTGTAATTATTGAATTTTTATCTTGTTCCAGCCTTTTCAGTTTATTTTCTATTAGTTGTTTTGTATGCAGGCGGGTTTTTTGTTTTCTTTTAATTATTATTTTATTTATTTTTATTAAGATCATTGAAATATTAAGATCTCAAAACAAATAACAATAATCGTGGTAAACATTCTGTTTCTGTTTTATGTAGCTAGTGTTGGTAACAGTGAAAGCTTAAGCGCTTTATTATATAAAGCAAACTTAAAAATAAATTGCTTATAATAGTTGTCATATTTAAAAAAAAAATACAATATGTTATGTTTCTCAGTTAGCACTTTAAAAAATCTGAAAAGTTCTCTTGTAATGTTACAAATACAATAATTATTTAATTTATTGAATTTATTAATATTTATTCCAATCTATATAATAAAAATGAATGTTGCTAAGCGCATAGCTGGTTTTTATACTAAAAAAAAAACAGCAGACAGAACGAAGTCTGCCCGGGCAGCTAGTACTTAAATAGAAATAAATATCTCTGTTGTAATATAAAATCAATTTTCAATTAAATAAAGAATAATTATAAAACTTTTTCAAAATAAACAATTACCTACTTACTAAAAGTTTCGTAATGGTAACTTGCGTTAATATTTAGCACAACTCTCAACAAAATTATTACGAGCCGTAACTTGTTGTGTTACGGCCCATTATTCTGAATATTCTAACCATTCCCCTCTACTATAGTAGCATGTATATAAAATACTAGCTTCTGCGCGCGACTTCGTCGGCGTGGACTCCGCTCCTATTGGTCTTAGCGTGATGATACATAGCCTATAGCCTTCCTCGATAAATGGGCTACCTAACACTGAAAGAATTTTTTAAATCGGCCCAGTAGTTCCAGAGATTACCGCGTTCAAACAAACAAACAAACAAACAAACAAACAAACAAACAAACAAACAAACAAACAAACAAACAAACAACCAAACAAACAAACTTTTCAGCTTTATATATTAAGTATAGATAGTATATCATTTCCAACGCACATTTTTTTCATGAATTATTTACATAAAGAAATATATTCAAGTTTGAAACAAACTACAAAAAAAGGACTGTATTTTGTACTTGCAAATCTACCCTCATTTTCTTTATAATGGCCGTCGCAAAAGGTTTTCAGCTTTAGAAAATTTTAGACCTAACAATGCACGTATGAACGTTTTTAAAAACTAAAGCAATTTGTATTTTTGACTAAAAGCACTATTTTTAAGTAATCGATTTGAAAGGTAAAAAAAAAAAATCAAGGTTTTATCAACCTTTTTACTCGACTGCGACATTAAAAAAGTAATGTATAAAACTATAAATAAACGCTTCACACTCAACAGCCCTCAGTAGAATTTTCTCCTGTGTCGAGGGTCCGGAAACACACATAATACATAAGCCACAAACGCCCAGACCACGACAAACATCTATATGTCCAATAGAAATGTTTGTCGTGAGCGGGGATCGAACCCATGATGGCCAGCGCAACAGCCAGTGCTGTGACCGCTGCGTCAACGCATCGTCAACTGTGATTTAATGTTTTAGTACTTTTAGTAATTACTGAGTGACGTTGGGATAAAAGCAAATTGTTTTAACACGCTCAGCGCCATGTGTATCATTTCTGATACACATTGCTATAACATTGTGTATCATTTTTGATACACACGACTTGTTTCGGTAAAAGCGTTGTGTATCAGAAATGCACACGTTTTTCGTACATTTTATACCGGCAATGAATAGCCCTGGCCTGTGCGAATTTCCGTGTGTATTTGGGTTGGGGATCGGGTGAATAAAAATAGAAAAATAGTTTTTTAAAATTTTTTTTGAAAAGATCAACCAAATAAGCCATTTCTAACTGAACAATCAACGCTATTTCGACAAATAAAAATCACTAAATGATCATAATTATAAAGTTACAAAAAAATAAAAAAAAATAAGAACAGTATATGCAAAAGCGGGTAGATCATCCTCAGTCGCAAGTTCCCATGTAATGTTTACTAATTTCGCTTTCAACCATTCAGTTGTCGTGTCAGCTGTACTGCCAGATGTACTTGGCATGTCATTAGCAGGTAAATCAGGTGCCACTCTACTAGATCGACGTCTCTGTACTTCAGGAAGTGGTGGCAGATCTTCTTCCTGGAACGTTGAAATTCGCCTGGATGATAAAAGTAGGCTATATATAGGTGGTGTCACTGTCAGTTTCTGAATCCTCGTCTTGAGACTCTCCAGGATCAAAGTCCGGATTTTCAACGGAGTCATCGCTACTATAATCCATCACTGTTTTTTTTTCACAACACGTAGTTATTATACACAATACAAACTTTATAGTCTATGCACTCTGTAACAATAAAAATGGGAATTTAGGTAAACCAATATAGTAAAATGGTTTTCCTGAATTCCCGTCTTCTTACCGAATCTTGTATTTATAAATCTGGAAAAGAAAGAATCTCATCTTATAGATAAAAGTGTGTATCTTTTCTGATACACATGGCCTGGGAAATAGGTGACGTATAAAAATTATTTCACAGGCCATGTGTATCAAAATGATACACAAGAAAAAAAGGGGTAAGAAAAAGGGGGATAACATTTTTTATTTTTTTTTGTGTTAGGATAACTTTATAAAGATAAAAAAAAGCAAAAATAGAATTGTCCCAAAATGGAAGAAATTTGTAAAATAGGCTTGGCGCTGAGCGTGTTAATGAACGAATTAGTCGGAGAGCTAAATAATTAGTAACTTTGTCGGAAGCTTTCAGTAGTTGAAGTTGTATGTTCTAATCCCAGCATCTATGAGTCTTATCCAGGATATGAACCAAATAACTATTTTAAGCTTCTTCTAAACAACCATTCTGGCGTAGATATGCGAGTAGTCGTCTCAACGGTTCAGTCGTCGACGTTCAATGGTTTGATTCCCGCTCTGAGCATATACTGTTGATTAAAACGTGGTATAGAGTACATTTCCCATTATCTATTCTTTTGCTACTAATTTTATCTTTTTTTTTTTAACTAGGTTGGCAAACAAGCTTACTGCTCACTTGATGGTAAGCGATTACTGTAGCTTATAGAGGCCTGCAACATGAGAAGCATCGCAAACACGTAGCCGATCCGATTCCCAATCCCCCCAAAAGCTCTAGGCACCTTACTCACCAACAGGAACACAACACTGCTTGAAGGCAGTATTATTTAGCTGTGACCTTTTATAAGGTCGAGGTAGTTCCTCAGTCGCGCTACTCCAAATTTTAGCAGGATATTTCCTGCTGTGACCTAACTCGGCTAAACATTAAGTTATCTAACTATATTTAAGATCCAAAATAAAATAAACAGTTACATATTCATAAAGTACTAAATTATAATAAAATTAAAAACATCAAACGCAATAAACCACATTAAAAGAAAAAAACATAATAATAATTTCCAAGCTAACGAAACATTTATTACGCTCACCACGCGACTGTCTCTGATATTAAAACGAGCTAAATCGTAACATAACGACGAACAGACACGTATCGCTTACATAAAAATAACACGCGTCTCAAACCAGACACCTCTTCTTTATTCTCGAGGTCGCAATTGATAAGTGTTAGCGTTTTTGACGTAATTTAGTTTTTCACGTTTTTCGCCCGCACGGACTACACGATTTCGGCTTTGCTGTTTTGTTCCATCAAAGTTTATAACTCAGTGATAACATAACACTCTCTTGGTGAAAGCTTTTTCTTAAATAAATTTATATATTTAAAAAAAAAACAAATCTTTCCACTTTAAAATATTAGATTTATGTTTTATAAAATTACAGTAATATAATTATGTGTCAATCATTTAACAGACTTAGAAATTTAAGAAAAAAAAATTAAAAAAAACTAAATGTAAAAACCGTAAGTAAAAAAATAACAACCGCTCTGGTTTAATGGTGCGTTTAGTCGCCTAAAACACGACGGTTTGCGAGTTCGATTCCCGCTCGGGATGGATGTTTGCATTTGTACAAATGTTCCGGTTTGGATGTCTGTCCTTGCGGGTCTCCCCACCGTGCCTCGGAGAGCACGTTAAGTCGTCGAACCCGGTAGCTATCATAAATAGGTACCTGATAGCGGTCGGTCGCGGTTGTTATCATAAATACCTGATAGCGATCGTTACTCATAGTAGGAAACATATCCACCAACCCGCAGTGGAGCAGCGTGGTGAATTAAACTCTAATCCTTTTCCTACTTGGAGATAGAGGCCAATGGGATCTTACAGGCTGAATCGTATCGTATCGTAAATAAAAAAAGTGTGTGTGTCAGCTCCGATGCTCGACTGGAGTTTACTTCTTCAAATCTGTCTAAATAGGCACAAAAAGGGTTACTAGTCTAAGAAAAAGATTAATACCATATCAAATGGTAAATGAACTAATCAACGAACGATTAGAAAACGTCGTCGTCTATATCGGAACCCTATCGAGTGCCGATAGATGGCGTTACAGGAACGTAACGCAGACATTCGTTCAGTAGATTTTACTCCACATATTTTTTTCATCAAATCGAATATTAAGGAGTAAACTCCAAAAAACGTTAACATCCTCTGTCTTGTTATGAAACGGTCAGACAAATAAGAAGCTCGTCAAATGACAGCATATTTCACATACAATGTGTTTCCTTATGTTTCCTTATTCTGGTTTCGACGTAATTCTATTACTTCGTATGAAAAACATACTTTTATGAACCTTCATCTAAATTAAGTAGCCTATTAAGAACCTTTGAGGAAGCATAATTGTATGTTGTTTAAATAATACGAGAATTTGAAGAAATTTATGTTTATCTAAACGAATATCACTGAGAAACTTTTGCTGTGATTCCAAAAAAAGAAGTTTATAGGCTAAATAATATAACGTAGTGACTTATAATAATTATATAGTTTACAACAGTAAGTGAAAATGTTCATAATTGTAATTCTGGATTCTTCTCTTTAAACTTAATAGTCTAAGATCTGAACTTAAACGAACTTTATAGAGCCTGGCCAAGAACTTATTAACCAACCTGTACGCGATTTATTTTTGAATATACTGAATGATACACTGTTTAGAAGTTGAAGTACTCCATTATACAACTATAGAATAAGAAACGCAGATAAATTCACTAGTATCAGTTAGTATAATTCAGAACTAAACAAGGTATATAATTCCATTTTTTCTCCAATAAATAAAACATGGCTTCAAATCAAATCGACAAGTATCTATAGCATCAAAAACTTTATTAGAGAAAACTCAAAAACTAGTCAAATCTCGCTCAAAATTAAAAAGACCACGCGACAGGCAAAAAGAATCTTCATAATTGTCTTTGCTTCTGCTTTGAAATGAAAAAAAAAACGACTTCAATTACACCGACAAGTAATACAACGTAGGTAGACGCAAACTAGTCAAGTAAATCCGCGTTATCAAAGATTACCTACTCAAAAAGTACTCATTATTATTATCTTGATCAAATTTAAATGAGACTACAAAACAATCATCAGCTTTTGATTAAGGGGTTATACGCAGTTACAAGGCTCAAAAAAACATTTTTTTATGAATTTTTTATATACACAGTTTTTATTTATCGATTACAAGTAATAGTTATTCAAATAGAGCCTACTTTCAAGAATACAATAGCTTGTCAATCATGTAAAAATATTAATGTGCGCCGCTCCTGTAGAAGATGTTCCACACGACCTCTACAAAAAAGCGCTTGGCGGTGATCTCCATTTCTTCGGTTTGGATGGTCTGAAATCGAAAAATATGGTGAATTCTTTTGAAGGATAGATTAATACAGGTATTGAACGAAGGAATAAGAATAATTTTGATTTTTGACAAAATGGCGTCTATTTGTAAAAAAAAATTCGTTTTTGACCGAAATTATCGCTCCAAATTGTTAAAAAAAAAAATAGTAATAATTTTTTTAAATCTTATTCCTTCGTTCAATACCTGAGGAATATATTTAAGAAGATTGTGTAAAAATTTGAGACTGATCGGTTGAGCCATTTTGGAGAAATCGCGATCACCGACTTTGAAAATACTGTTTTGAGAAAAACGCACTTAAAGTTTCAGAAGTAGCTTACACATAGTAAAAAAAAAATCTTCAACTTACATGGTATTATCTATTCCAGGGCCATAAGAGGTACCTTCTGCAGTATTGGTAGCTTCTAATAAGTCTAGCTGGTGTTGTCGTCTAGCCATTCTTCCAAGGAACCTCAGATAGCGAAGTGTAGCTACTACTCCGGTTCTTACTCTTTCTACTTTCTAGCACTAACGTGGCCTTACAAATTCAGATATATCTCCGAAAATATTTATCAGATTGGCTTCAAATTTTCAGAAAATATACTTAAATATGTGTGAATTCCGAAAATGCAAAAAAACAAAATTCGATTTTTTGAAAATTCTAACTGCGTATAACCCCTTAAATCAAGAATCATCAGAATCGGTATACCCAGTGAAAAGTAAACGGTATAATACAACGTACGTCGACGAAGAACCAGTCAAGCAAATACGCATTATCATATATAACTCGAAAAGCACTGTTATATCTCAATTAAATTTGAATTGGACGACATGACATGCACCGCCTTTCGAATAAAAAAAGAATCATCGAAATCGGTCCACCCAGTAAAAAGTTCTGAGGTAACATACATTTTAAAAAATTCAGTCGAATCTCCTCCTTTTTTGAAAGTCCGTTAACAATTAGCATTACCTACCATTACAAAGTTATATTTTATTATTTTAAAATTAAAAAAAATACAGTCAAAATGAGAATGTCATATGTCATAGAATGTCATATTATGTCATTTGATAACCACTGTTAAGGCATGTAAAATCAAGCAAAGCATGTAGTTTCAAACAAGCTGCTAATGAATGAATTACAACTTCAAAAACCAACGTTTGTTTCACGATAATAACTTATTTCAGTATTTAAATCCTGTTATTCAGCTGTCATTAAAACTACCGAAAACTTTGAAAAACTCCGCTCCGAGGAAATAACTTACAGTTACTGAGGAGAATTTTAAGCAATCTGAAATACGGACTTAAATAACGCCCAGATTACATTTTAACTAAAATTTATTCGAAGGAACGAAATACTAGTAGACAAAGTAGTTGATGGCGAAAGGTTTGCAAGTGACCGCTCTTCGCAATAAGGCTGCCTTACTTTCCTTATTATTAGGTACTATCTTACTGTACGTATTACAAACAAACAAAAAAAGACTTTAATTTTAATTTGTAGACAAGTACTAAAATGAGAACGTCATTAACGCAGTAAATATCAATTAAATTCGCATTATTAGCAGTAACTCATAAACTATTTTACCCACCACCACTACAGCCTATCACAGTCCACTGTTGGACATAGGCCTCCACAAGTTCGCGCCCGACATTATGACGCGAACTCATGTGTTTTGCCCATAGTCACCACGCTGGGCAGGCGGGTTGGTGACCGCAGGGCTGGCTTTGTCGCACCGATGACGCTGCTGCCCGTCTTTGGCCTGTGTATTTCAAAGCCAGCATGGATGGTTATCCCGCGATCCGTCGGCTTTTTAAGTTCCAAGGTGGTAGTGGAACTGTGTTACCCCTTAGTCGCCTCTTACGACACCCACGGGAAGAGAGGGGGTGGCTACATTCTTTAGTGCCGTAACCACACAGCACCCGTAACCACACAGCACCTATTTTACGATCTTGCTCAAATTTAAATGGAACTACATGACATTGACAAGTGCCAACTTTCGAGTAAAAAAATCATCAAAATTCGTAATAGACCGGGAGATAGTGACACAAAATATTTGGTCATTTGTACCAGTATGGCGGTTCGTCAGGGGTCTAATTAAGTAAAAGCAAAAAGGAAAATGATGGTCATAGCGCTCGCACCGGCGGCCCAATCGCGTGGGCGTTAATCGAACGCGTCGGATAAATAACGAGTGTCGAACGATTTGTTCCACAAAAATGCTTGTATTTTCAGATAGTCGAAAAAAAAAGAAGTAGGCGGTAGCGGAATGCCATACTTCTCGGGTGTGACTTACAGCCCGCCATACCGACGCGAATACATTAATTTAAATAAAACAATTTAACCATTTGTACCAGGCTAATTTTTACAAAGCTAATCATCGTCGAGTAGCCATTCACGAAAATCACCTTGCCATACTTTTCCGACAGTTCCTAATGGCCGCCATACCACTGCAAAGGAGTAATTTTTTTATATTTCGCCAAACGATTTGTACCACCCTGAAACTTTTTTTATCAGTTCCCTGTATGATCATAAATAGAAGTCTGATAATGCCATACCAGTGGGAGGTGGCGAATGTGAACAATATTTTTTCAAAATCCTAAGATTTTATTCGTAATTCGAGTTTTCTTTCAAGTATGGCGCCACTTTTTCCCTCTACTACAAGTATGGCAAATATAATAATGGTCACATTGTATCGTATAATTTCCAAAAATCGAAATGCCATACTGGTACAAATCGTCAAATTTTTTTTTTTTCACCTTTTAGCTCAAGTCATCCGCCCGATGGTTACAATCTGTAATAATTTTTTTAGGTGCAATTGCATCCAAATGACGAGAATACAATGATGCCATGATGTAAAAATGATTTTACGTATTTTACAGTCGTATTTTAAAAACGTGTCAAATAAATAAGTATTTCAAGTATGGCCGCACTAGCCCGGTTCCCCCTACTAGAAGTATGGGATAAATAATAACGGTCACATTTTGTCAAATACTTTCCAATAAATCAAATGCAATACTGGTACAAATCGTTTGGCGAAATATAAAAAAATTACTCCTTTGCAGTGGTATGGCGGCCATTGGGAACTGTCGTAAAAGTATGGTAAGGTGATTTTCGTGAATGGCTACTCGACGATGATTAGCTATGCAAAAATTAGCTTGGTACAAATGGTTGAATTGTTTTATTTAAATTAATGTATTCGCGTCGGTATGGCGGGCTGTAAGTCACACCCGAGAAGTATGGCATTCCGCTACCGCCTACTTCTTTTTTTTTCGACTATCTGAAAATACAAGCATTTTTGTGGAACAAATCGTTCGACACTCGTTATTTATCCGACGCGTTCGATTAACGCCCACGCGATTAGGCCGCCGGTGCGAGCGCTATGACCATCATTTTCCTTTTTGCCTTTACGTAATTAGACCCCTGACGAACCGCCATACTGGTACAAATGACCAAATATTTTGTGTCACTATCTCCCGGTCTATAAATACAGTAAAAATTTATGAGGCGACACAGACATAATTGTGTTTGCTCGCAAACGAAAAAAAAAACCGACTTCAATTACATCGACAAGTAATACGTAAGCCGATGAAAAAAATTAACAAACGCACTAGTTGTCACTACGATTTTTGAGGGTTCCCCTCGATTTCTCTAGGATCCCATCATCAGATCCTGGTTTCCATATCATGGTACCTAAGTTGGGATATCTCCTTTCCAACATAAAAGAATTATCAAAATCGGTTCATAAACGACGATGTTATCCCCGGACATACATTAAAAAAAAACACAAAAAAATTATATACGGTCGAATTGAGTAACCTCCTCCTTTTTTTAAGTCGGTTAAAAATACAGTCAAATTGAGAGCCTTCTACTTTTTCTAATTCGGTTAAAAATTAAAAAAAAAAACAATACGAGGTCACCGTTTAATCATTGATACATCATTGTGACACGATCACACTGAATATGAGACTTGTAGACAACAGACTGATTAAGTTTTGTGATTATTGTTCCGAGTGTATGTCGCTATGTGATGTGTACAACCTCGTGTTATGAAAATCAGATTAATTATTTTTTATAAGTTGAACATCTTGATAAGAAGATGATCAATACACATACACATATTGTTCAAGTCCTCCGCACTTCTATGATTTACTTCTTTTTTTTAAAATGTTTTTGGTCTTATTCTGTAAGATATCCTGAGAGAAAAGGTGTGATTTGTGATTAGTACATGGGAACTGACATAGAATTGTAATTCGTAAAGCGGGACATGAGAATCAATGGTACAGACCCAAAAGTGTAAGAGTATTTATAGAAAAGCAAACCCTGGCTATTGAACTGAAGAAGAATTCATAGAATTGTTACTTTATAACTTATTAACTTATACTTTTTTAAACATTGGTATAAATATCATATGAACACAAATGCTTGTCTGAAAGCTCCAAAACTGGTTCGACCTATCACCAATCTCACAATTCTCACATAGAAAACCGATTTTACACTAGTAAAGCTCGCTATTCTTGCCTCGCTTTACTTCACCCAATTTCAACAATGGACTGCTATTGTTGTTTTGTTTTTGTCGCAATCCATTGCTGGACATGGTTTCCCCAAATTCGCGCTAAAAATCTCGGTTCTCCACAATCCTCATCCAGACACCACCGACAATCTTACGTCTATCATCGCTCAAGTTGACCATAAAGCTCAAATTACTAAAATTCTCTTTCTTTATTATCTTTGCTCATAAAAAAGAGATCATCTAATTACCACTTTTATAATGTATTTTGTTGCAAAATTACGCAATTAACTGCTTTTTAAAGCTCATATCGTAGTTATAACGTCACGAGCTTAACCTGCAAGCTCGCCATAAAACCGTCGCATATTATATCTGAAAGAGGATTTACGATCATTGTGGCATAGAGTATGGACTAACGTGTAAATTATCGTTTTGGTTTTATATTTTACATAAATCATATGTTGAAATGAATTACTGAAAAGTAACTAGTTTTACATTAATTTGGAAACTTTAGAGGAGTTTTTTGTCGGTACTAGGTATTTCTTGTTGGTACATTTTCTTTTGATCTGTACCTGTACTGAAGTGACTTTTTTCAACTATCTGTAAGCTGAAGATCCAACAAAACGTTCGCCTGGTAAACTTTAAATGTCAATCTGCTGATGAAACAACTCTTTTTCATGTATAATGTGTTTAGTAACCCAACCCGCATTGGAGCAGCGTGGTGGATTAAGCTCCGATCCTTCTCCTGCATGGGGAAGAGGCCTATGCCCAACAGTGGGATAGTACAGGCTGAATCGTGTTTAGTAGGGGACTACAACAAATAAAGACTACGTTCTCTACGAGGCATGCTGGAGAGTTCCACTAAACGAACATCCTGGACCAAAAATGTACATTTGTATTACAGACATGTATCTATTCTGAGCTGAAACCGAACCTGCGACCATTAGACTTTCACTTCTACACCAGAACGACCATGAGTATTTAGCCTAAACAATTCCATATAAATTATGATTTGTTGACTATTTCACACTTTAACTACAAACTCTACAATTTATTTGAATTATATCCAAAAACATAATTTTACAAAAATTTTATTATACAGGCCTAAAAAAAGCACGTTCAGTGTCAACCCTAAATTCCATTACGGTTGTGGATATAAAGTCAAATGAATACAAGGATATCCCATATGCAGTCCATACACCATTCTAACGGCGATCTATAAAAGTGTCACACTCTCTGTGTGTTACGTACATTGCATGTGCACGTAATTTATAACCTCTGATTAGTGAGGTACAGAGTAAGCTTGTATGAGATATATTTTTTTTTACTATTTAAAAAGCAATAAAATGATTTAATTGTGTTTGCTCGCAAACAAATAAGAAACCGACTTCAATTACATCGACAAGTAACACAACGTAGGTAGGTGCTTAATAGTCAAGTAAATACGCGTTATTGGATATAACTCTAAAAGTACTTGTCAGATCTCAATGAAATTTAAATGGGACCACAATCCACATGACACGCAACACCATTCAATCAAAACAAAATTCATCGAAATCGGTCCACTCAGTTAAAAGTTCTGATCTAACATACATTAAAAAAGATACAATCGAATTGAGAACCTCCACCTTTTTGGAAGTTGTTTAAAAATAGGGTTGAACATTTATGAATTTACTCCTCAAGAAATTATAAAAGAAAAAGGGCCGTGAAATTAATTATGTGAACAGAAACGCTGACCTGCCTTGAGAATTACGCTCTAGTAAAAAATCAATAAATCTTAATATATATAAATCTCGTGCCACAATGTTTGTCCTCAATGGACTCCTAAACCACTTAACCGATTTTAATCAAATTTGCACACCGTGTGCAGTTTGATCCAACTTGAAAGATAGGCTATATTTTATTTTGGTATATGTAATTATTATATTTAAGAAAAAAAAAGGCGGTACGAAGTTTGCCAGGTCAGCTAGTGTACTATATAACTATAACATACACACACGGTTATCTGTATCTACAGTAAGTAACATAATGCTTGTGTTACAGGTAACAGCCGACTATTATAGCTAAATATTTTTGAAGTGAAACTACTTTAGGCGCATGAGGGGTAAAATTTGAGCTATCGCTAACGCGGCAAACGTCAGGGACGGTCAGTACTTGGATGGGTGACCGCCTGGGAACACCGCGTGACATTGTCTTTTTTTCCAATTAGTTTTTTTTTTGTATTTTTAATTCGTTTATTTTTAAATTATTTCTGACATGTACTTTGTACGCACGCAATTTATAAATATACATAGAAATAATACATTTATAAATATGTACATACAAAAATTTCACCCAGGCTCAGGCGGGAATCGAACCCGCAACCAGCGGAGCAGAAAGCAGTGCCACTATAAACTATTCTATTTATTACTTAAATATGACGGTAGTTGTTCTTTCGGAATAAGCTTCAGTCCCGTATCGGAGCTGAAATATACACTTTTTTTTAAGTAAAACTTCTTTACGCACGCTTGACTTGGAAAGTAAGCTAGTGAAATCGTGACGAAAGCGTTACGAAAAGTGTGATCGAAAATTATAACTAGGCCTAATTGGATTATTTTCATTCCATACATTAATACAATATTCATAACTACAACTATGCAATATTAGCTTAGATTTTTAAACATTTGAATACATGAGTGGTGTAAACTGTACCTACATAATTATTTGACAGACGAATAAATGTATCAAGAACAGTTCGACTGACTTAAATCTCTCATTTTATTTTAGGATAAAACCGATCCACATGTCAGATCCAGGTTCCACAGAGTAATTTAAACAGAGCAATTATACTTGTAACAATAAATTTTCATTTTGTTATCTAAATTATACATTTATAAAAAATTATATTTGTTTTTATGAATATACATATTAATGCGATATATTGTATTATACTTGTATTATCCCATACGTTTATGTGAATAATAGAATACATTTATGTAACACAAACACACTAAATTTTTCATCAAACATTGTAGCACAGGACTTATAAAAGCTATTAAAAACGAAAAACTGACTTAGATTACATCGACAAGTAATACAAAATAGGTAGACGAAAAAATTAGTCATCAGATCTCCATGAAATTTAAATGATACTACAAGACAAGCATCAACTTTCGATTGAAAAAAATCGTCGAAATCGGTCCACCCAGTCAAAAGTTCTAAGGTAACATACATAAAAAAGCGCGAAACAATTTTAATTTTTATGACACTTTTGTATAGTTTTTGTAATAAATGAAACACGAAAATAAAAACTAATTTTTTTATGTAACTAGATCGGCAAACAAGCATACGGCTCACCTAGTAGTAAGCGATTACCGTAGCTTATAGACGTCTGCAACACCAGAAGCATCGCAAGCGCGTTGATGACCCCTTCACCAGTTCCCCCCAGGAGCTCCGGTCACCTTACTCACCAACAGGAACACAATACTGATTGAAAACAGTGTTATTTAGCTGTGATTTTCTGTAAGGTCGAGGTACTACCCCAGTCGGGCTGCTCCATATTTTGAGCAGGAAATTTCCTGCTGTGCTCTACCTCAGTTAAATTTTAAACGTTAGTTTATAAAGGACATGATATAATGCACATCTGCTTGCTGCTGCTGATCACTTGATTTATTATAAAACTTCTACAGCCTCTGTAACGTAAGTAATCTGTGGCGTAAAATTATTCCAGTCGCGTGTACTACTGCAGAAACGTCAATATTATCTCCGATTGTCTTCTTTCTCATATAAATTCATCTTTCTTTGTCACTGTCATATAAAAAAATAATCATATCTTTACCTCACGATGAAAAATATGTGGTATATACATATGATTTTTATTTCAATAAAGAAACGTATGGCACTCAAAAGCTCTATTAGGATACCTTAGTGTGTTGGGGTAATCGGATATCGTTGCCTATGGATGTGGCCGTGGTAGCTTCACTTTCGATCGATTCAGCCTATTACATCCCAGTGCTGAGCATTGGCCTCTTTCCACGCTGCTCTGCAGGGGATTTTCGGTTATATTCCCTACCATGTAGTAAGGATCGCAGGTGTAACAACCGGGACCGATAACATGCTCTCCGAGGTACGGTGGGGAGACCCACAAGGATAGATAACCAAACTGAAGGCAAATATTTGTATAAACACAAAATAATGTCCAGTTCGAACGAAAATCGAACCGCGGCATTCTATCAGGTCTCTTCTCTTCTTAATTAAAGTAATTTAATATTGAAAAATTAAACTATTTGGTCCATCAGAATTCAAATCAGGTTTTAATGTTTCGAAAAAGTTGTTTTTGGGCAAAGTTTTAACAATTGGTGAATAATTAATGAGGAGCTTGGAACAAACTTGTATAATTTTCTTTTTTCAACGTTTCAATTACCTTTTTTTACCTTTATTGATTAATATTCAAATAATAATTTATGAAGGGACTGGTCTACAAGTTTAAAGTCGCTCAACGTGCAATGGGTCAGGCTATGCTTGGGGTTTCTCTGAAAAATAGGATTAGGCTATTTGCGAGAGCACGAAAGTAACCGACATAGGCCACAGAATTAGCAAGTTGAAGTGGCAATAGTAGTATAGTAGTAAGTATAATTTGTCGCAGGACCGATGACTGTTGGAGCAGACGTGTCCTGGAGTGGAGACCGCGTCTTGGCAAACGCAGTGTGGGACGTCCTACGGCCCGCTGGACCGAAGATCTACGTAAGATTGCCGGTGTAGGCTGGATGAGGATTGTGGAAAACCGGGATTTCTGGTGTGAGCTTGGGGAGGCCTATGTCCAGCAGTGGACTGCGATAGGCTGAACTGATAGAGAAAGAAAGCGATAGATACGAGCTATTAAAAAATAAACAATTTGTTAATTAAACTTCTCAGAAATAAATTTAAATATTTCGAATTAAAGTTTTGAATGCGATTTCATTAAATTGAAAGTTAAAACTATTCCTCAAAGGCAAACGTTTGTTTGAGAATGTTTGCGTGTTTGATTGTCCGTGAACCTTGTAACGAAATGTTAAACGTTAGTAGTTGCGTTAGGAATTTATTTGTTTTACTTCCTTTTAAAGGAATTGCAGAAAACATTTATTTATTTACTAAACCCATTCAACATTCATAGAGATATTGTTGAGTGATGGGCTTATCCGCTTATGACTAAAATGTGTAAATAAACAACAAGTAGTGCAATGTAATTGTTAATTATTTGTATTTGTATTATTTTTGTTACATATAAAATACTTTATATGTTACATATTAAATACTTTATTGCACTAAAAAAAGAATATACAGAAAATTACATTTATATTTGATGGCAAAGGTGGAGTTATCCCTAAAAGAGATCTCTTTGAGTCAACCAATGGTCATGATAGAGTGTCATATAGTGGGCGAGACAGTGCAAGAAATAACAACCTAAAGAATAGTTAAATAACTGTAATATATTACATACTTACAAGTATAAATACATACACATAGAATATCATACATACATATACATATACACCACATACATACTACATATACATAACATAATATTATAGGTAATTATATATTTACATATTCACTAAGCAGATGATTGTAAATTGACTTGAGAAATAAAGTGCTCCTTTAATTTACGTTCGAAGGAAACAAGTGAAGGACTTTTTGGACGCTTTCTGGGAGTTTGTTCCACAGTAAAGAGGCGCGTACCGCAAATGGATTTAGTTTTAATTTCGTATTGCACTTTGGTACATCAAGCTTTGTTGGAGTACCTGGAACGAGTGGGAGAGGGTAGGAAGTGAAAACGGGATCGAAGATAAGAAGGAGAGTTTGGATCAAGTAGGCTGTTAAAGATGTTTTTTGGGATGGATGGATTTGATGGATGTTTGTTGCTATTTTTAACCGACTTCCAAAAAAGGAGGAGGTTCTCAATTCGACTGTATTTTAGCTCAGAACTTTTGACTGGGTTGACCGATTTCGATCAATTTTGTTTTAATTGAAAGGTTTTGCGTGTCATGTGATCCTATTTTAATTTAATTGAGATCTGACAAGTACTTTTAAAGTTATATCTAATAATGCGTATTTACTTGACTACTTTTTCGTCGACCTGTGTTGTATTATACCGCATAACTTTTTATTCGGTGTACCGAATTTGATGATTCTTACTTTAATCGAAGGCATACTTGTCATGTAGTCTTGTTGAAATTAGACCGAGGTCTGATTACAACTTTCTGAGTAATCGTTAATAGCGCGTATTTACTTGACTTTTTTTCGTCTTATTACGTTGTATTACTTGTCGATGTAATTGAAGTCGGTTTTTTTTTTCGTTTGCAAGCAAACACAATTATTGTAATTGTAAAATTATTGTGACATTTAAATTTTTAGGTGGTTTTGCTCTATGAATTGTAAGAATAACTAACCTATGTGTCGGTGTGGTCGCATGTGTAAAAAAAATCCGAATGCGAAAAAAAAAACCTTTAGATAAACGCTTAAAAGAACAAAAATTTGATGTCATCATTTTTTAAATTTCGTCATACATCATTGTAATTATAATCGCCTAGCCTTTTTATTTGATATCCGTATAGTAGTCGACTGCGATAGGCTGAAGTGGAAGTGGAAACTCCAAAAATTATCAAAGTCGTAAAAACAGTAAAAAGTTACGAAGTAACACACATAAGAAAAATGCAATCGAAATGAGAACCTCCTCCTTTTTTGAAGTCGCTAAAAATAATAAAGTTCTAGACAATATATACAAATAGCATTCCCAATACGTTGTAACGTTAATGTCTTCATCGATAACAGTATTTCATTTATTTAAAGCTGAAAGTTGAGATTACGTTTGTAAGTTTGTTAAACAGTTTACAAATAGCCTGTCCATACAGTCGCCACCTTGTTTTGACGCGAATACAAATGGAATGGACTAAAACAATACGGTTGGATTATTTTTATTATACTTTAGTTATATTTTATAACTAGCTTCTGCGCGCGACTTCGTCGGCGTGGACTCCGCTCCTATTGGTCTTAGCGTGATGACACATAGCCTATAGCCTTCCTCGATAAATGGGCTATCTAACACTGAAAGAATTTTTCAAATCGGCCCAGTAGTTAGAGAGATGACCGCGTTCAAACAAACAAACAAACAAACTCTTCAGCTTTATATATTAGTATAGATAGAATTATAATGGTGCTGGACTATACAGAACAAATTGATTAAATAGACATAAAGGTGTCAAGTTGCATTTACCTCTTTTTAGCCAACTTCCAAAAAAGGTGGAGGTTACTCAATTCGACTGTATTTTTTTATGTATATAGCTCAGAACTTTTGACTGCGTGGACCGATTTCGATCAATTTTATTATTTAATTGAAAGGTGTTGCGTGTCATGTGGTCCCATTTAAATTTAATTGAGATCTTACAGAGTTATATTATCTAATAATGCGTATTTACTTGACTACTTTTCGTCGACCTACGTTGTATTATACCGTATAACTTTTTACTCGGAGTACCGATTTTGATGATTCTTACTTTAATCGAAAACTAATACTTGTCATGTAGTCTTGTTTAAATTACATCGTGATCTGATTACAACTTTTTGAGTAATCTTTAATAGCGCGTATTTACTTGACTATTTTTTCGTCTATTACGTAATACGTTGTATTACTTGTCGATGTAATTGAAGTCAGTTTTTTAGGTTTCCGTACCCAAAGGACAAAAACGGGACCCTATTACTAAGACTTCGCCGTCCGTCCGTCCGTCTGTCACCAGGCTGTATCTCAAGAACGGCGATAGCTAGACAGTTGAAATTTTCACAAATTTTGTATTTCTGTTGCCGCTATAACAACAAATACTAAAAACAAAGTAAAATAAATATTTAAGGGGGGCGATAATTATTTTTGGTTTTTATTAGTCTCCAACGCCATCTATCAGAAATTAGGAACACTTCGTCGATAGACTAATAATAGTTTTCTAATAGCGGCATAGATGGCGTCACAATTAAATAAATATTTTATAGAATAAATATGTTACAGAAAATTTACTTATATTTAGTTTAGTCAATGGTACGGAACCCTTCGTGCGCGAGTCCGACTCGCACTTGGCCGATTTTTTTCGTTTGCGAGCAAACACAATTATTTGCTTAGAGAATCAGAAATTCAACTATACGTTGCTATTGTTTATATTTGGTTACATTAAGCAACAACAAAAAATAGTTTTGATATTCTAAATATTTCAAGTAAAATATTTTAAAACCACACAGGCTTTTTTCTCTTCTTCTACATGATGTTGATGTTACAGGCTAAGTCGTATCGTATTTATTTTTATTAATAAGCACCTTATCTATACTAATATAATAAAGCTGAAGAGTTTGTTTGTTTGATTGTTTGTTTGTTTGTTTGTTTGTTTGAACGCGCTAATCTCAGGAACTACTCGGCCGATTTGAAAAATTCTTTCAGTGTTAGATAGCCCATTTATCGAGGAAGGCTATAGGCTATATATCATCACGCTATGACCAATAGGAGCGGAGTCCACGCCGACGAAGTCGCGCGCAAAAGCTAGTACTTAATATTTTCCAGTAAAACGAACTAATGCTTGGTAGGTCCGGACACATACGTCTATACAATTACAATATATATAATGCATAACAAATATCTAAATAATTATGTACAAATATATCTCACGTCCTTATTCCTCTCACACCGTTACCTGCAAGCTGCAGCCTGCAGCTACTATAAAGACAAGATCCGCTGCGTAGTACTATTTACTATTCTGATTTCTGTGTCCGCAACTCCGCACGGTAAATGTGACGGATTACGGGATTACCATTAGTCTGTTAAATGTTAATATACAATAAACAATATACATATAATTATTATAATTAAGTTATCTATCTATACTTATTATAAAAATAAGTCCCCCGGCCGCGTCTTTCTGTCCTCCTGTCTGTCTGTCTGTCTGAACGCGATAAACTCGAAAACTACGCAACGGATTTTTATACGGTTTTCAACAATAGAAAGAGTGATTCTTGAGGAAGGTTTAGGTATATAATTTATTATGTTTGAATGTAAATTAGCAGAAATACGGCGATAAATGTTGAAGAGGTTGCAAAAAATCTCGCCAACGGGGAGCTTTCCACGCGAACGCTGCGTAAACTAGCAAATATATAGTTGTATAATGTACTAGCGAATTCAAAATCTATAAAAATTCTACAAAAAAGTCCGCGATAGCATATCTCTATCTCTTAGGGTTGACTTACAATAACCACTTTTATGTTCAAATTTTTAATTAAAAACATTACGTTATTTTCAAAGATATTTTCTTTAGTTCAGTATTAATCCTTATCCAAATGAATATGATATTTAGCTTAGGCATTTAATGCAGATTAAAATTGCCCTTCACACTATATTAATCAGATAAATAGTTTTTGAGATATCATCGTTAGAAGTAATTAACGGCGAAACATTTAAGGGGGTGATAGACGTGCGAGTAAGTACGCGAACTTGTGGCTCGACGAGCTTTTTCGCCTGTGTGTCACCCTAAGTACGCGTACTTTAAAACCGCCGAGTAAGTTCGTTGGCGATCCGACAAGTTTGAAATGCTCGTAACCTGCCTCCGCTCGTACGTGTGTCAGCACTGCGAGCCGCGAGCCGCCATTTTTGACCGACTTCCAAAAAAGGAGGAGGTTCTCAATTCGATTCTATTTTATTTTATTTTTTATTTTTATGTATGTTAACTCAGAACTTTTGACTGGGTGGATCGATTTTGATATTTTTTAATTTAATCGAAAGATGGTACGCATCATGTGGTCTCATTTAGATTTCATTTAGGTATATCTAACAAGTACTTTTCAAGTTGTATCTAATAATGCGCATTTACTTGACTATTTTTTCGTCGACTTACGTTGTCTTATACTAAAAGTTATGCACTTTTCAGGGTGTACCGACTTTAATGATTCTTATTTTAGTCAAAATATTATGCTTGTCATGTCGTTCCATTTAAATTTAATCGAGATTTTACAAGTACTTTTTGAGTTATATCTAATAATGCGTTTTACTTGACTGTGTTTTCGTCACCCTACGTTGTATTATACCTTATAAGTTATAACTCTTTGCTGGGTGCACCGATTTTGATGTTTGTTGTATAAATCAAAAGCTAATGGAGTATTCAAGTTTTCATGTGGTCCCATTTAAATATGATCGAGATATAATAAGTACTTTTTTTAAAGTGAACTTTGATAACGCGTATTAACTTGACTACGAGTATTTTTTCGTGTATATGTTACTTGTCGATGTAATTGAAGTCGGTTTTTTTTCGTTTGCGAGAAAACACAATTTTGTTTCGCCAGTCAGTGAACGCGCAACGCTTGTAGCGTTATCTACGCTTTGTAGTTTTTGTTAATTTTGATTGAGAAATTTCTCAAAATGAATGTTTTTAAAATGTAATACGATACAATTTCTAAATATCACAAAGCTTCTGCTGTCGACGACATGGCAATACAGAATGAGTAAGCTCCACGTGTGTCACCGACGTCGAGCCGAGTAAGTTCGCGAGCTTAAAAACCGCGTACTTTAAGTTCGTACGTCTATCACCCCCTTTAGGGTTGACTTACAATAACCACTTATGTTATGTTCAAATTTTTAATTAAAAACATTACGTTATTTTCAAAGATATTTTCTTTAGTTCAGTATTAATCCTTATCCAAATGATTATGATATTTAGCTTAGGCATTTAATGCAGATTAAAATTGCCCTTCACACTATATTAATCAGATAAATAGTTTTCGAGATATCATCGTTAGAAGTAATTAACGGCGAAACATTTAATGCTCGGCGAGCTAGCGTTCTTTCCTTGAGATGCCTATGGCGCGGGCGAGTCCATCCCCTCCGCCCCGCATCGCTCGACCGCCTGCTCATGCTAATAAAGGAAATCAAAGAATATCAAAATCAAAGATCGTTTTATCGAACTTTTTTTAACTTTTTTGTTAAATTCCACGCGGACGAAGTCGCGGGTACAGCTAGTATCATTATAATTATGTTTCCGCGTTTCTGACTCAAAAAGGAGTAAACAACGCGGATTTCAAAAATTGGAATACCTAGTATTAAGATACTCAGTTTCTTTATACCGCTTGCTTATGTGCTGCTGACCTATGTACTGCGCAAGAAACGAAAGGTTGGCGCGATTTAATTCCGTACATCGCCATCTGTTATTGAGTTTTGGTACTAACTCTTGTTTCCAGAACTCCTTGATATTATAATCATTTTACAGTTTTTGAAGTAAAACTTCTTTACTCGCGGTTGCTTGGGGAGTAAGGTGGTGT
The DNA here is from genome assembly GCA_905220545.2 of Melitaea athalia. Taxonomy (NCBI): domain Eukaryota; kingdom Metazoa; phylum Arthropoda; class Insecta; order Lepidoptera; family Nymphalidae; genus Melitaea; species Melitaea athalia. Next base: position 15,832,874 of record HG992197.1, on the reverse strand, counting down.
GATCGGGTGAGAGGACGGAAGTTGAGAGAGAGATAGAAGTTAGTGAGATAAAAAGAGAGAGTTGCGTTTCTTATATTCGTAGTGGCAACTAAAGAAGTTATACTTCAGACCTCACTCAAGCCGGGTTAATATCCATAAATAGAAATGAATCATCGAAATGAATGTTATGAATGTACTTAAATCGGATAAATATTATTTTGGATAATTTTATTTTTAACCGACTTCCAAAAAAGGAGGAGTTTCTCAATTCGATTGTATTTTTTTTTTATATACCTAATATGTTACTACAGAACTTTTGACTAGGTGGACCGATTTCGATATTTTTTCTTTAATCGAAGGGTGGCGTATGTCGTTTGGCCCCATTTAAATTTATTTGAGATCTAACAAGTAGGTACTTTTCGAATTATCTAATAATGCGTTTTTACTTGACTATTTTTGCGTCGACCTACGTTGTATTATACCGCATAACTTTTTACTGGATGTATCAATTTTAATGATTTTTAATTTAATCGAAAGCTGATGGAATGAGATCTAGATCTGATTAACACTTTTTGTGTAATCTTTGATAGCGCGTATTGACTTGACTATTTTTTCGTCTATATGTTGTATTACTTGTCGATCTAATTGAACTAATTGAAGTTGTTTTTTTTTTTTCGTTTGCGAGCAAACACAATTATCAAAAAAGGAGATGGTTCTCAATTTGTACAGTATTGATCTGAATTGATTGTACAGAGTTGATTTACGAATCGTCCACTGACACCGAGCGACCAGTATTTTATAAAGGTACTATACAGAGTAAATAAAAAAATAATGTGCTGTGTGGTTACGGCACTGTGCTGTGTGGTTACGGCACTAAAGAATGTAGCCACCCCCTCTCTTCCCGTGGGTGTTGTAAGAGGCAACTAAGGGATAACACAATTCCACTACCACCTTGGAACTTAAAAAGCCGACGGACGGCGGGATAACCATCCACGCTGGCTTTGAAGTACACAGGCCAAAGACGGGCAGCAGCGTCTTCGGTGCGACAAAGCCAGCCCTGCGGTCACCAACCCGCCTGCCCAGCGTGGTGACTATGGGCAAAACACATGAGTTCGCGTCATAATGTCGGGCGCGAACTTGTGGAGGCATATGTCCAACGGTGGACTGTGAGAGGCTGTAGTGGATACAGAGTAAATCAAGTTTTAGCGCGATCTATGTTCATTTGTACGCCATCTGTCGAGCGTTGGACAACTTTAACATACAACGATATTGATTCATACACAATATATATTTGTTCCTCTCAATTCTAAAACTACAAATGAATTGAAAATCCTTATCCACGGTAACTTTTAGTATATGCTATAAAAAAAGGCATAAAAGGAGCTGAAATATAATTTGACGACGATTTCCGATGCTGTCATGGTAAGATTGGAAAATTTTTGTTGACAAAGTTTCACATACTATTTAATTTCAAATGTCATACTTAACACGTAGTGGTTAACTTTGATCACGTGATTAGACGTGACAATGTCTCCATCGTCTAGTCGTCCAAGGAAAAGTAGAAGGAACCAGACCTCGCCGCAGATCGCCTATGAGATGGACGGACCAAGTTAAGGCTGCAGTGGACGTTCCATTGCATGTGTGCTCCCGAAAAGCAGCTGTCCGGTAAGAATGGAGACGGATCGTCAAGAGTGTGACTGTGAAGTGATGACCACGACCGCTCTGACAAGAGCGTAACGAAAGAGATGATGTTAAGTAGTAAATTAACTGACTAAATTGGTACTACATACTACATTTCCTTCTCAAAGTACGGAGCAGCCCGACTGGGGTAGTACCTCGACCTTACAGAAGACCACAGCTAAATAATACTGTTTTCAATCAGTATTGTGTTACTGTTGGTGAGTAAGGTGACCAGAGCTCCTGGGGGGATTGGGGATAGGGTAGGCAACGCGCTTGCGATGCTTCTGGTGTTGCAGGCGCTATAGGCTACGGTAGTCACTTACCATCAGGTGAACCGTACGCTTGTTTGCCGACCTAGTTACATAAAAAAAACATGTTTTAACTTGGAACATATCATATTTAGTAATTTTAAATCAAGTATATACTTACATATAACAATCGCCCTAATATAGTGGTGCGTGTATTAATTAGGTCACTAAAATCCCGACGGTTTACGGTTTTGGTTACCGCTCTGGGCTGCTCGGGATGGATATTTCGTGTCGGTCCCGTTTGTCATCATAAATGCCTGCTAACGATCGTTACTCATAGTAGGGAATATATACAACAACCCGCAGTGGAGCAGAGTGGTGGATAAGCTCCAATTCTTTTCATACGTGGAGAAAAAGGCCTGGGATGTTACAAGCTGCATATAGATTTAATTATTTTACACCACGAGAGAGTAATCTTACACAGTCCGAAGACGGGCAGCAGCGTCTTCGGTGCGACAAAGCCAGCCCTGCGGTCACCAACCCGCCTGCCCAGCGTGGTGACTATGGGCAACACACATGAGTTCACGTCATTTTTGGCGCGAATTTGTGTAGGCCTATGTCCAGCAGTGGACTGCGATAGGCTGAAATGATGATGATGATGAATGATGAGAGTTATCTCAGCTGTCTGATGATAAGTGGCCACATTAGCTTATGGAAGCCTGTAACGCCAGAAGTATCACAAACGCGATACTAACCGTACTTTTTAATTAGACTAGAGGACAGACGGAATATTTTCCTTAAAATTTGAAGCAGCGTGGCCGGGAATTTATCTCTATATTAGAAACAACTTTTTCAGATTTTATCGCGGTTTATTAGGTTTTTTAGATGCCCGACGTTTCGGATACTTTACAGCAACCATGAAATAGGAGGACTGTCCTACCTTGACGATTCAAAAAGTTGTTTCATTATAATGAGTGAAATTCGCGTAAACATTAGAAAACTACCTCAACCTTATAAAAGACCATTGTTAAAAATAACATAGCCCACAGAATTAGCAAGTTGAAGTGGCAGTGGGCTGGTCATCTGTGTCGCAGGACCGATGGCCGTTAGAGCAGACGTGTCCTGGAGTGGAGACCGCGTCTCGGCAAACGCAGTGTGGGACGTCCTCCGGCCCGTTGGATCGACGATCTTCGTAAGATTGCCGGTGTAGGCTGGATGAGGATTGTGGAAAACCGGGATGTCTGGCGCGAACTTAGGGAGGCCTATGTCCAGCAGTGGACTGCAATAGGCTGAACTGATGAAATAACACTGCTCTCAAGAAGTGTTAGGTTCCTGTGGTGAGATAATCAATAAGCAAGAAGCAGTCATTTGCGATTTTAATAAGAATATGAAGAAAAAAAAATCAATATAAATTTACATTTCTGAAGGACACTCGATGCCCTTAAGCACCTTCCATAATATGAACGAGTCTCCAAGTATTTGCTTCATTATGCTGCGATCAGACTCTCGACGTTCCAATAACGCTTAATTATCATAAGTATATATTGATATTTGATAACAAGTTAAATAAAACTCAACATTTTTTTAATAAAACTAGGTCGGCAAGCAAGCGTTTGGCTCGCCTGATGGTAAGCAATTACCGTAGCTAATAGACACCTGCAACGCTACAAGCATTGCAAGCGCCATATTACTCACCACAGGAACCCAAAACTCCTTGAAAGCAGTGTTATTTGTGTGTCTTCTGTAAGGTCGAGGTACTTCCCCAGTCGGGCTGCTCCAGATTTTGGCCAGAATATTTCCTGCTATGCCCTACCTCAAAATTCAAATTATAATTAAATTATTGAAAAGTTATATTTTATGTTATGGAACAATCGTCTTCTATCCTTTTCCTTAGAAATAATTACACTTCTATATAAATTTAATTCAATAGGGAAAAGTTATTTAAAACGAATAACACAATCTAAAATACGCGAAGTAGAATTAACGACAGTTAGATGTTAATGTTTTAGGGGGTGAGCCATAAAACCTTCCCCATTTTATCACCATTAAGATTTGAATTTTTTAATCAAAAGCTATGATTACCATTTTAATATACACTCCATGCAATAAAAAAACCATTATTTTATTTGAGAATTCTCTGTGATATAAGTTAATAATCAGAATTGGTCTCTTTCAAGATGCTTCGAAACTTGAAATTTAATAAATAAACATTTAACGGTCCTAAGGAAAATTTTGGATACTGAATCTTGAGTCTAAAAAAAAAAGAAAAAAAATTATGAATTTATGGAATAGACCACCCGGTTTATAAAAAAGCGCAGCCGAAAAATTCGGAAGCGGCGAAGTTTATTGGCCAGGAGTGCTGAATCTTAAAATACGCAACGCGTACACGTGAAGGATAAGTGCTCATGTTTGAGTTTGACAAAAGGCAGTTTAGAGTCCGTGGACGTCGTTCATTTTTTTAAGTAATATAAATAAAAAACATGTAAGAAGTTATTAAATGACAATATCGCGTAACCTGGTGTTGCTAGTTACCATTAAAGTTGCTTTCATTATCAACGAATGATAATAAACCCCATGTGAATCGTAGAAACGCAATTATTTCCAAAATACTGTTCAGAATCGGTTTGAATTCGACTGATAAGCGAAACAAACACTTTGTACCTCTATTACACGAGACAATATTGTCAATTGTACCTGTTTTCAGTGTGCCTAAATATTTCGTGGGACCTTTGTGACTTAAACAACAATTTTTGCTTGAATGACATAATTTTAGAATAAAATTTTGTATTTTTTTATACAACCTTTTTGGTAAACTTCTTGATACCAGATAATTTAATTTACGATTATTTTTACGAAGACACATTTGCGTAGTTGTCAGAGTATGAGCTGGCGACGGCGGGTTTGACCTAACCGTGACAAATATTTGTCTAAATCTTTTGTGTTCCTGGCCTCCAACACAGAACTTAAATCCTACCGGAGGCCGTTGAGTATGGGCTGTCATTAGTTTTATATATTTTTTTATCTAACTAGGTCGGCAAGACGGCAAACAAGCGTACGGCTCACCTGATGGTAAGCGATTACAGTAGCGTACAACACCAGAAGCATTGCAAGTGCGTTGCCGACCCTATCCCCAATCCCCCAATCCCCCAGGAGCTCTGGTCACCTTACTCACCAACAGGAACACAACACTGATTGAAAACAGTTTTATTTAGCTGTGATCTTCTGTAAGTTCGAGGTACTATCCCAGTCGGGCTACTCCATATTTGAGAAGGAAATTTCCTGCTGTACCTACCTACCTCAGTTAAATTTTACAATTATCTTATTATACGAATTCTTCGACTGACTAACATCTAAATACTGTCAATCTGAATCTAGATTCGGCAGAAAAGTAGGTAAAGGAAAGAAATTACTCTTTTTAACAAAATAATTATTACTTTGACGTAGAGATAAATATGAAATAGATATTCCAACTTGCATTAGCAAAATACCAACTTACTATCTTATCTAGGCAAATCTAAGTATATCACAACATAAATAAAATCTTATCTCGTGAACGCAATGGAGCGAGCTATCGCCATTAAAAGAGCAAAGGACCTTTGACGTAAAAAGGACTTCCGTACAAAAATACGACCGTTTTGTCGTTTCAAATTTAATGCTTGATTAATGTAACTTACATTAGCTTTATTTTGTGTAGGTATAATGTATTTGCTATGTATTTTACTTCTTTTGTTTACATATTCTTTTCTAATGTTTACGCGAATCTCACTTATTATAATGAAACAACTTTATTGGAGAACGGGGGGTCTCCCGTGACTATGGTTGTTCTAAAGCAGTGGTCGGCAACCTTTTGGTAGGCAAGGGCCACGAGGTGGCCAAATAAACTAAAGGCGGGCCGCACTTATGATTTAAACCCTAGAATCTACCTGATACCTACATAATTATAATTGGTCATATCCCATAGAAAAAATGAAAATGCTATTAAAATTTTTAAAACATATGGAATTTTATACGTACACGTAATACTTACATTATACAGCACAACAGCATTTTTGTTGTATGGATTTTTTTATGGATCTAGCTGCATTTTCTACCCTAATTCTAAATTTGCACTCAGATTTTTGCTAGCAGCTCTACATTTTGAGATATGAAGGGTAGCTATTTTTGTCAAAAAAACATGGTTTTCCGTCATATAACAATTTATTTAAACAACATTTTCATTCTCCCTGCTTCTCGCTTAAATGTCCAAGATTTACAGAAAATCGATCAAGGTGGCTATAAGTGAAATGCATCTTAATGCTCATGTTATATCCAAGGTGCTGAACGTATAATGGTAACTGCTTGACGTGGTCAGGAAAGTCGACGGACTTCTTATTTCCCGAAAAAATTTTTACAAGCCAAAAAAACTAATTCCAGGTATTTTATCAGCAGTTGTCATACTTTCAGTAAAATTTACATCGTTTATTAATTTTCTAATTTGTGGTCCTTCGAAAATTGCAGCTTTTAAATTCTCAGCACTCAATTTTGGAAACGATCTGGATATACAGTGGCGTCCAAAAGTTTTGGGCCACCCTGTTTTTTCCATATAACTGACAAAATATTTTTTTCTTTCACTTGTTCTTTGTTCGAGTTGTTTGAGAGGACCATAATAAAGATTATAACGTTAATAATTATATAATAGTAGTTTATGCAACTGTCATATAATGAAGGGTATTAAAACACGAGTGTGAGTTTATGAAACGAGCGCAGCGAGTTTCATAATAGTAACGAGTGTTTTAATACCCGTGTTATATGCAGTTGCATACACTACTTTATCTTCACTAATGCAATTTAATTTATTAAATTAAATTCACGCGTACGTGTATTGTCACAGTGATTTTGCCGCCATTAAAATGTAACCAATCAACCGCGCCGTGCGCTCGCTGGAGGCGGCGCTGGCGGGCGCGCGGCGCGCGTGCACGTGCAGGCGCTGGCCGCGGCGCGCGCCCGCCGCCTTGGACGCGATGTTATAATGAGATTTTACGATATCGATGTGGATATTATACCATCATATGAAATTGCTTAAATTGAGTGTTTTGTTGTCTGTGCTATAACAGTAGTAATTATAAGTCAAGTATTGGAAACATAAGTAGAATGTTACAACATTAGTGTAGATAAAATATAATATTGTACAACGGTAAATGACTTTCAACAGTGCGCAAAAGTATTGGGCCACCGCAATTCACGAATTTGCCGGACCTTACTGCACAAGATTTTTTGATATTTTTTCTCATTGGTTTCTAAAAACGCTATGCACAAGGAATATGTTAATAATTACTATTATTTCTGCCTCAATGCCGAAAATTTTTAACAATAAAACTTGAAATATGCAAACATTAAGCTCTGTGAAGTTTTGTTCAAACCACGTTCGAACTTTATTCAAGAAAAATTTCACACGTTTTACACACTATATTGTGTATCCAGTGCTTGTTGTTTGTTTCCAATGGCCGTCGATAGTACTCCATGTAAGCATTTTTAACGAACTCTGACACATTTAAACAGAATTTTTTGAATGTATATTTGCCACAAATGTAACAAAATCTATTTGGATTGTTTACACAGGTCTTTCTAGACGCATGTTGTGATTGATCTGCAATGTCATTATATTGTCATTACAATGTCATTACATTGTAATAAACACGTTCATTTGTAAAGACTCTGTACTTCCTGAATATCACAGGAAAAAGGATTTGCAAAAATCTTCTTTGCTTGAAACTTTTCAAACTCACCAAATCTGTAGCTGAATGAAAAATGTCAAATCATATATCTGCCATTTTCGTTTTAATTACGTGTTACCTGATCGCGGTACGTTCATGCATTTATTGTGATATTTATAACTTATTTACAAAACATTCGCGGGCCGCAAGTAAGACCTCCGCGGGCCGCACGCGGCCCGCGGGCCGCGCGTTGCCGACCACTGTTCTAAAGTATCCGAAACGTCAGGCATTTATAAAACTTAATAAGCCGCGGTAAAACCCGAAAAAAATGTTTTATTATTTTGTTTATTTAGAACGAAAGTGTTCTGTTAAAGATGATTGATGATATATCTTATACTATTAAACGAGCAATTCTTGTATATATATATATTTTCTGAATCTCGGAATCGGCTCCAACGATTTTCGTGAAATTTAGTATGCAGGGTATTTTGGGGGCGAAAAATTGATCTAGCTAGGATTCATTTAAAAAAAATGTCGTTTTACCCCTGTTTTTAGGCAATGAAAAACATGGCTAAAATATCGTTAGAATAGGAAAGTTAATTTCGCAAATGCCAAATAAGTTTTAATGGCTCGGTGGAACATCGGTCGCTGAATCAACCGATGAGACCATGGTTCAAATCCGTCTCCAATCTATTATTTTTTCTTTTTTTTTCTAATTTGATTCCTAATTTTTTATTTAAATAAAAGTAAAATATAAAAATACCGCATATAGCAGCACTGTATTTCATGCAGCGCCACTATGATTCCATGACTAAATTTATAATTATTGACATTTTTTTAAAAGAGCAACTGCGGAGTTTCTTGTCGATTCTTCTTTGCAGAATCTACACTCCGGATCTGCGTTAACTTCACATTAACCACAAATAAGTTTTCAAAGACTAATATAATGAAATAAAATTTGGTTAACGTCGATTAAAAAATACTTTCAAAACCCTACTTGATTAACGAAGTTTTTGATTTTAAATTCGAAGATTTTATAGATTCCATCGATTTCTTTTGCTTTTTTAAATATGAATTACAAATTACTACCTAAGTTTTACTAGTAGATAATATATTTTATTTGGTAAAATTATTATCTATATAAATCAATTTTTAAAAGTTTCCTGGAAGTCCTTTCTTCACCTGTTTTAATTTGACATTACATAGATAGTATTAAATAAAGCCTATTGTTTACTTTTGAATTCACCTGCGGCGTTCATCGTTTTCAATGTGCTTATTTACAAAAGACTTTAGTATTAACTAAATACAGTTTTATACCAAATATATATGTACTGAAAAGTCCATACTAGTAACTAAAAAGTTCATACATATAACTTCGTTGATACTTTAAATATCAAGCCTTTGTCAATAACTTAAATGTCAAAATTTTTATGTCTATAAACCAAAATAATATCGTTTGATATTAATTAACCACATGCGATTAGCCCGTTTGTGCAGCTTGCAATGACTCTGCTTTCTGTTTCAGGTGTTGTGAGTTCGATTCACGCGCCAAATCCAGATGCAATATATTATGTGGTATTATGTATATTAAAAAATATGTAGCTACATCAGTTAGATGTCACCTATATACCAGGCACTAAATTGCCTGCGGAATAGTCGACCGTATGTGGGTTTTAGATGTATACTTTTTTTTATTATTTTTATAGAAATCAATTTCCCAGACCAGTTACAGTTAACCGTATTAACGACTAGGCGTAATTAGCTTTACTATATAGTGATTTACATGTAAAAATACTTAAAAGAAGTTCGACTGTAACCCCAATTAAGTCCTTACAAAGTAAACGAACGGATTACGCAAGTACGTAGGATTAAAGTTAGTTCTTGTTTTTTATTCCCTCTTTCCTAAAGTAAAATGCTTCATTCTAGTTCATTCTCGTTTTTTTTTTTCGTTTTAAACGTCAACGATTTGCCCAGATTAAAAATAGATACACATTAATATTTTGCGTTATAAAATTAAAAGAAATTTAAAAATTGATTTTAAAATTTAAAAATGATTGAACTCACATGTGTTGCCCATATGATAGTCACCAGGCAGGCGGGTTGGTGACCGCACTAGTTCAGCAAACTATTAGCAAATAATAATATAAGTAATAACTTTTATATTTTATATAATTAAAGTATAAACTTATTAACTTAATATTATTATAACTTATTAAGTTGTTATTATTAAAATTGTATAATTTAAGTATTAACTTTTTAAGTACATAAGTACATAATGTAATAAATTTTAGTATTATCTAACGTATTTAGATTTGACCGTCTGTAAGCTCAAGTTGGTTCCCCAGTCGGGCGGCTCCAGATTTTGAGCAGGATATGGAAATTCTATTGACACAATTCAATCGAGAAAAAAAGAACAATTACACCAGTGATAGTTATAACGGGCAAAGTTTTTGTTAGTGTAGTCTTTTAAAAAATATATATTTTTAATATCATAAATAAACCGTCTAATATTAAGATGGAAAAGACATTTAAATCACTTAATTATAATTTAACCATTGAGTCGAAAAAGAGAATGGGGATATAGCATAATTATGGCAGAATTTCCATCCCTTTGGTATGAGGCGTATCTTACGAACCCTTCAAATCAAATCAAATCAAATCAAAATAACTTTATTCAAATAGGCTTCAGTAGCGCATTCGAATGGTCATTTAACAAATTAAAATTTTAAAAGTGATTATTATTTTTACATGTAATGCTACCACCGATTTGAAATGTGAATTCTTACAGAGAAAAATCGGCAAGAAACTCCACATTTATTCTTTTAAAAATAATGTATAAACTGTGTTTTAGTTTTAGAACACACATCTTTATCAACTATGTAAACCTGCATCAAATAATACGCTTTAACTATTATTCATTTTTAATATAGAATTCAAATTATAGAAATCAAACTACTAGTATTTAGAAAAGAAAGAATATTATCATTAAAAAGTACAGTAAAATTTCCAATAAAATTATTTATACCAATCATATAAATATAGTTCTGAGATGTAGAACACAACTTCGTACACTATTATATATAATTGATTATTATGTGTAAATTAACGTCCGCTTGTATATAGCTTCTCTACCGTTTAATACGATTTGACGACAAGGCCTTCTGTTATATACGCAGTTAATATATGGTTAAATCGGGGTCTACAATGTTAATACCGAATATGAAATTCTATTGGATCATCAGCCCCTTAGGCCTTACATTAAAACTCAATCTCAGTAAAGTTATGTTATATGTCCGATAACTGGGCAAAGAATTATTGGTTCATCTGCCCCTGCCCCAATTCTTGTATGGTAATTATCTTGATGATTAAAGTCGTTATCCTTGTGGACAATTTTTTGATGTGGTAATTTATATGCACTTTTGTGAATGTTGTAGAATTTACCGGAAAGTCATTATCAATAACTCTGATAGAACTAAATTAAAAAGGTGGTACTTTTACCGTAAATATAGTGCTTTAACGTTAAATCAAATAGTGTATGTAACACAGCTTATGACGACATGATTTTAACTGAGGTAGGGCACAGCAGGAAATTTCCTCCTCAAAATGTGGAGCAGCCCGACTGGGTTAGTACCTCGAACTTGCAGAAGACCACAGCTTAATTATGCTGTTTTCAAGCAGTATTGTGTTCCTGTTGGTAAGTAAGGTGACCATAGCTCCTAAGGGGGGGATAGGGGATAGGATTGGCAACGCGCTTGCAATACTTCTGGTGGTTCAGGCATCGGTAATCGCTTACCATCACGTGTGCCGTACGCTTGTTTGCCGACCTAGTTGTATAAAAAAAGATATGTTAACACAGCGGTTAGAGTACTGGCCTATGACTGTTACGCTGGTGTTTGCGCATTAATATTTGTATTGACCATACAGATAATTGGCGTGGTCTGGGTATTTGTGCTTGTGTATTGTGTGTTTCCACTTTCCGGACCCTTAACACAGGGCTAAATTCTAGTTGATATATCTATGCTTACCTATACTAGTATTATAAAGGTGAAAAGTTTTTTTTGGTTATTTGTTTGTTTTTTTAAACATGCTAATATCAGGAACTGGTTTAAATTGAAAAAAATATTTTGTGTTGGATAGCCCATTTACCGAGGAAGGCTAAAGGCTATTTTTTCCTCAAGTGAATGCGTGTGAAGCCGCAGGGCACGGCTAGTATAGATATATATGAGAAATATATTTTATTGTAAAAATGTGGATGTCAACTGATTTTCCCTGCGACATAATTTATTGCATCACAAACGATGCCCATGATTTATGGCCACAGAGATGCTTTAAAATATTTGTTGCACTAAATATAATATTACAACCGCGCTGGTATAGTGATGCAAGTAGTCTTAAAACCAGTTTTTACACTAATATTATATTAATAACCAGCTTCTGCGCGCGACTTCGTCGGCGTGGACTCCGCTCCTATTGGTCTTAGCGTGATGACACATAGCCTATAGCCTTCCTCGATAAATGGGCTATCTAACACCGAAAAAATTTTTCAAATCGGACCAGTAGATCCTGAGATTAGCGCGTTCAAACAAACAAACAAACAAACAAACAAACAATCAAACAAACAAACTCTTCAGCTTTATTATATTAGTATAGATAAAAATTATTGTTTATTCTCTAACTAGCGACCCATCCCGGCTTCGCACGGTTGCAAAAATTAAATAAATATTTATAAAAAGCTCTAAAGTTTGAAACTTAAGTAGCATTAGATTTATTGTACTCTCACAAGCATGGCTCATTTTGTGAACCGCACTTCTGGGCATAGGCCTCTTCCTCCATTTAAGAGAAAGATTGTATAATCCACAACACTGCTCTACTGCAGATATATTGGCAGATAAATTCCCTACTATGATTTAAAATCACTATTAGGTAGTTATGATAACAATTCAACTAGAAAGAAATATTAGATAGAATCCCGGGATGGAATCGAACCCGCAAATCGCTGGTGAGTAGGCGCCGACACGGCTCACGCAGCCGCTACACCGGAGCGATTGTTGTTGTTATTGTACCCTCGATAAATAAATAAAAATATACGTATAAACTGAATGTTTCTTTTCATTCAAAAGCTGTTAATTGTATTCGAATAAAGAACCCATTTAACTAAATTGTTTTGGATACAAAAAAAATCGGCCAAGTGCGAGTCGGACTCGCGCTCGAAGGGTTCCGTACCATTGGCTAGGTAAACAAAAGGAGATATTTGTTGTTATAGCGGCAACAGAAATACATAATTTGTGAAAATTTCAAGTGTCTAGCTATCGCCGTTCTTGAGATACAACCTGGTGACAGACGGACGGACGGACAGCGAAGTCTTAGTAATAGGGTTCCGGTTTTACCCTTTGGGTACGGAACCCTAAAAGAAACAAAATAATTACAAGATGTTTAAAGACAAAACGTTTCGTAGCACGGTTACGGAACGATAACGAAAAACAACTCACAAAACACGAGTAGAATTTTCTAATTAATTAAGTACATACGCAGCTATCTCAAATTTCTAATTTAAAATGCGAAAAATTACTTAAAAAGGTTCCGTATCATTTTCGGGTTCCACATGAGATTGCAATCAAGAATGTGAGGCTACTATTATGTAAATTTTCTCGGACGCTACCCGGTATTATCCGGACCGATCTGCATTTTCCGAGGCTTTGATGTTATGTGCTAAAAGGAGTCCTTGTTGGGGTATTTTGAAAGGCGTTTTCGTAACAGACACGTGAGGTGAATGACCTTATGTTAATTTTGTATTACCTAGTCATTATATGGATAGGTTATCTGATGTAGATGTGTGAAAACTTAATTAGCACTGACTATTTACTTATTTTATACTAACTCGGTGCTTGAAAACATGAAGTATTATACTATTTATTCAATTCAGTTATTAGAATGTTTGTTGTAAGATTAAATCGTATATTTCGACTGTTAACATAAAAAAATTAACAAAAAACTATTCCGTGAATGTATCCCCTACAAAATTTTAATAATAATTAATTAAGTTTATCAACTAAGGACTGAATACAACTTGAAACCTAAAAACAAACTTTGCTCAAAATACTGATTTACTGGGGGCGAAATATATTTAGCATAATAAAAGAAGCATTACTGAAGTAAAAATTCTTTACGCACGTTTGACTTGGGGAGTAAGCTGGTGAATGCGTGATGAGAGCGTTACGAAAAGTGTGATCGGGCGAGAAGAACGGAGCAAGAGAGAGAGGTGCGAGCACACAATTTATTTCTCTCTTTCTTTCACAGCTAGTTACCTTTCGTATATCTAAGACACAGTGCAGGCCTAATGCTAAAGAAGTTTTCAGTCGTGTGTCTATAAAGCACTCTCATTTTTTTTTTAATTCAAGTTAATTCTTAATTTTTCCAAGATACCCTCATGACGACATAGTCTATTATCATTAAGACACCACACACGTACAGACGAGCTGACGACAGCTCCCTGAAGCATTGTTACTTATGGTTAATACAAGAGAACTCACCTAAGTTGGTTTCTATATTAACTTTTGTAGTTTAAGTTTTTGAACTGTAATTTAACTTTTTCTTTTGTCTATTAAAATATTTTTATGTCAATATTAAAACTGGATTTTTAACGACAAATGTCTAATGTAACTATAATTTCTAGAACAGGTCTTAGAAGACAGAAGTTATAAAGAATTATTAAGTTGTTTTTGAGAGAAAATTTTATAACACCAGAGCTCCTGGTGTTGCAGACGTCTATAGGCTACGGTATTTGCTTGCCATCAGGTGAGCCGTACGATTGTTTGCCGACTTAGTTATATATTTAAAAAAAAAACACTTTAAGCGATTACAGTAGCTTATAGACGCCTGCTACACCAGAACCGTCTTAAGCGCGTAGCTGACCCCTAATTCCCCCCAGGAGCTCTGGTCACCTTATTCACCACAGGAACACAACACTGCTTGAAAGCAATGTTATTTAGGTGCGATCTTCTGTAAGGTCGATGTACTTCCCCAGTCGGGCTTTTAGATTTGAGCAGGATATTTTTCTGCTATACCCTACCTCAGTTGAACAATTATGTGTACGTAATACGGGTTCTAAATATTAAATATTAAATTATACATTTGTACTTCAGTAGATAGTATTTTTTTTTTCGTAATATTGATAAAATAATTTATGTTAATCTGTCACAACTAAAAGCCAACTAAAAACCACAATTATAATAAACTATTTAGCTATACTCAACGGCTTTCACCCGTGTGCGCAAACAATTTCCCGTAGGAACCTATTATTTTCTCGGGATGAAAAGTAGCCTATGTTACACAGGGATAACTAAGCTTTCAAATAGTGAAAGAATTTTTTAAATCGGTCCAGTAATTTTTGAGTTTATTTATTACAAACATACACACAAAAATACAAATCTTTCCTCTTTATAATATTAGTATAGACTTATTAATAACTTCATTTTTAATACATTTTAACCGCAATTAAACTCACATACCAATGTATTTTCAAACTACCACACATTGCTATCAGCTCTACGTAAACATTTCATTAGCTTATCGTTAGAAAGTCTAAAGAAAATATTTTCTAATGCACGAGACTAAGTTTTGCGCCTTCATTTTCTATGCAACCAGTTAACGTGACCTTATTTCATGGCTTAGTCTTCTTTGCGGAGTTTTTAAACTTTATTCCTTAGCTTAGAACTTGTATTATGTTACTTGTTAACTGTAGTTTAACAGTATGAAGTCGTTAGATTGAATTTGTACAATCATGTACTTCTTTTTATAAAACGTATAAATATTATCTCTATCTCTTCTCTCTATATATAAAAACTAGCTTCTGCGCGCGACTTCGTCGGCGTGGACTCCGCTCCTATTGGTCTTAGCGTGATGATATATAGCCTATAGCCTTCCTCGATAAATGGGCTATCTAACACTGAAAGAATTTTTCAAATCGGACCAGTAGATCCTGAGATTAGCGCGTTCAAACAAACAAACAAACAAACAAACAAACAATCAAACAAACTCTTCAGCTTTATTATATTAGTATAGATGAATCGCTGAATTTGTTGCTAAGCGCAAATCTCGAGAGCAGCTGATTTCGCTAATTCTTTTTTTTAATTATAGATATTCCTTGAAGTACGAGGATGGTTGTTACGGAGAGAAAATTTTTAAAAATTGCCTGAAAAGTCTAAAAACAACACTTTTCTATATTCCCATACAAAAGATTTGTAATAATACTTAAAAGTCAACTTGAACTATAATACCATACGATAAAGTTTAAGTTTTAGTGGAGGGGTTCCGGGAAGGATAAGTATTAAAAAAAAATTAAAGAATCAACTGTTAGGCGGTACGAAGTTCGCCGGGTCAGCTAGTATCTATATATATTTTTTACAAACATACACGTCTATTCCTAAGGTAAGTTACTTAAAGCTTGTGTTATAAGTAATAACCGACGGATACAGCTATATTTTTAGTCGATAAATATAAGTATAAATAATAGATATATTAACAAATATGCTATACCCAGGCTAGAACTCTTCTTGGCAAACGCAGTGTGGGACGTCGTCCGGCCCGTTGGACCGACGATCTACGTAAGATTGCCGGTGTAGGCTGGATGAGGATTGCGGAAAACCGGGAGGCCTAGGTCAGCAGTGGATAATAGGCTGAACCGACTGTCTGACTGACCCAGGCTAGGGGCCGGAATCGAAATCACAACCCTCGGAGTACAGAACAGGGTAACTACAATCTGTCTGTCCAGTCAAATAAATTAATGGACATTTGCTACCACTAAGATTAGGATGAAAACAGTCAAGAACATCGCCATGACATGATACTTATCAATCTCCTAAAGGTCGAATAAAGTTTTGTATTACATTAAGTATATTTTTTGATACGAGAGATATGATGGAAAACCCTTTCAGGGACACATGGGGTCGGTAAATTGAGACGCTGTAAATGGGATATCATTTTCGTTGCGGCTACGAAAATATTTTTAAAAGAATTTCTAACGTTTGATAGAGAAACACACTATGGTATTTTACAATTGAAGATACTTATAATAGCTTATTTATTTATTTATTTATTTATACTTTATTGTACATCACAACTACAAATATCATTTACAGACTGTGAAGTACAATGGGCGGACTTATGGCTATTTAGCCATTTCTTCCAGACAACCCAATTATATATTTCCTACTATGAGTAACGATCGCTATCAGGTGTACATGATAACAACCGGAACCGACGGCTTAACGTGCTCTCCGAGGCACGGTAGGGAGACCCACAAGGACTGCACAAACACCCAGACCACGGCAAACATCTGTATGGTCAATACAAATGTTGTCATGTGCGGGGATCGAACCCGCAACCGCTCGCGCAACAGCCAATAATAGCTATGTCCACACTGTGCCTTTTCATCTTCAACTTTCGTCGTAACCTTTCTATTCAACTTTCGTTGACACATTCAATATTGAATGCGTCAACGAACGCGACGCTAACGTAGTCATTTCGATTCTGTCAGTGTTCAAAACATGAGCGACGAGAACATTTATTTATATATATTTTTTATGATATAATATATTTTTAATTATATATATATTTTAGCTACAAAAACATTTTTTTTAAATAATTTTTGTAGCTAAAACTTGTAATGCATCGTTCCTTTTTATTTTATTAGTGTACAGCTTACTATTCTGATCCCAAAGTTGTGGAAAGCTTCTGTATGAATCCTCTATAAATCTCAAAGTAATATTTTTTTTCTTCGTCCGCAATCTTGATGTTGAACGCTTTGTTGCACAGAAATCCACTAGACGCGGGTAACACGTTTCGTAGCGCGCGCTATGCTTTCAACTGTCAAAAACGCATGCGTCAAGGGCATGCCTCACGTGCGCTGTTGACTGCGCTGTGACGCATGCCCTTGATGAACGAAAAAAGGCACAGTGTGGACATAGCTAATCGCAATCCATTGCTGTGACCGCTGCGCCAACGCGGCGTCGTGACGACGTTATCCCCGAACATACATTAGAAAAATTTTATATATAGACGGTCAAATTGAGTAACCTCCTCCTTTTTTAAGTAGGTTAAAAAAGAGCTCGTTAGGGCTAATCAAATAAATATTATATGACGAAATATCGTAACGTTCTGGACTTATCAAACAAAGTCAGATCGTTACATAGTCGTGGTCAAGTAAAAAGAAGTTATAATTTAATTTTTATAATGATAGATACAGGGAAAAAGTAGGTATTTTATTAATCTATGTAGGTAATGTACATAAAAATACCTATATTGTAACAAAAATCTTGTTTAACAATTTTAATTAGTGGTCCAACTAGGTCCTGGACACAGCCCAGGGGGGGTCATGACCCCGTGACCCCCCCCCCTGGATCCGCCAGTGCACACCAAAGCCACCAAAGCGGCTTTTTATGTTTTAAAGTTTTCCAATACTTTTTAGAAATTTCTTATGAAATAAAATATTAAGAAGATTGGTTAATTTCATAGAACAAAACGATTACTTTATAATTATAGCTCCACGTTATTGACCGGTCGCTGGACAGGACAACATATTTCGGCCTAATCTTTTTTTTTCATCTAGATCGCCAAACAAGCGTACGACTCACCTGATAGTAAACGATTACCGTAGCTTATAGACGTCTACAACACCAGAAGCATCGGAAGCGCGTTGCCGACCCTATCCCCAGTTCCCCCAAGGAGCTCTGGCCACCTTACTCACCAACAGGACCACAATACTGCTTGAAAACAGTATTATTTAGCTGTGACCTTCTGTAAGGTCGAGGTACCACCCCAGCCGGGCTGCACCATATTTTGAGCAGGGAATTTCCTGTTGTGCCCTACCTCAGTTAAATCTTGACACGTGGAACGATTCTCACGGCTTGGCAATGTTCCTTTCTCCAAGTAAAAGAAGCGTTGGAGCTTGATCCACCACGCTACTCTACTGTAAGTTTAAGAAAAAATTAATTACTAGAGTAACGATCCCTATAACGTATATGACATATAAAAATCATTACGTCTATGAATACTCATAAAAAAAGATCTAATCACAAACATACTACGCTCAGTACCTACTCATTATTTTTCAATCACAAAAATGGACCAAACATAACGGTCTTAAGTAAACACACATCAATGAGATGAAACATATAATCTAATATCATAATCCTATAAAGACGTCTACCCCAAGAGAGACGTCTGCCCCAAGAGAGACGTAGTCGCGTCTTGAATCACATATCACCCTCTTTATGCCCCAACATTTCTCGTAATAATATCTTTGATTTTTATCGCAATTTTCGATGCACGGCGACGTCGATATGATTCGAATTTTTAAATGCCCCAGAGAATTATAGGAGTGTGTGTTGCGTCATATATCGGTTTGCTTCGAATGTAATTTACTTGATAAAAATAAAGGTTAATTTTAATGCAGAAAAGTGTAATAACAGTTGTGTATCCCACTTATATTATATATTCACGAAAGTTTTTTAGGATGGATATTTGTTACTCTTTCACGTAAAAACTACTGAATTATTGAACTTATTGCAATAAAACTAAATATACTAAATAATTGTGTTTGCTCACAAACGAAAAAAAAACCGACTTCAATTACATCGATAAGTAATACAACGTAATAAAACAAAAAAAAAATTCAAGTAAATACGCGTTATTAAAGATTACTCAAAAAGTTGTAATCAGATCTCGATCTAATTTCACGAAGACTACGTGACAAGTATTAAGCTTTCGATTAAAGTAAGAATCATCAAAATCGGTACACCGAGTAAAAAGTTATACGGTGTAATACAACGTTGGTCGACAAAAAAGTAGGCAAGTAAATACGCATTATTACGAGTAGATATAACTATAAAAGTACTTGTAAGATGTCAATTAAATTTAAATGGGACCACATGACACGCAACACCTTTCAATTAAAATAAAATTGATCGAAATCGATCCATCCAGTCAAAAGTTATGAGTTAACATACATAAAAAAAATACAGTCGAATTGAGAACCTCCTCCTTTTTTGGAAGTCGGTCAAAAAATAGTGAAAATCATCCCGACGAGGTTACGAGATTGGAGATTATGTGGGTAAATCCGCGAGGTGCAGCTAATAAATAATTAAGTATACATCCACTTCAATTTTATGTCTTAATGAAGTTTACAAAAAGTGGTGAATTTTTTTTAATGTACTCGTAGGTTGGCAAACAAGCGTATGGCTCACCTGATGGTAAGACCGTAGCCTATAGACGCCTGCAACACCAGAAGCATCGCAAGTGCGTTGCCGACCCTATCCCCAATCCCCCCCAGGAGCTCTGGTCTCTACTCACCAACAGGAACTCAATACTGATTGAAAACAGTATTATTTAGCTGTGGTCTTCTGTAAGGTCGAGGTACTACCCCAGTCGGGCTGCTCCATATTTTGAGCAGGAAATTTCCTGCTGTGCCCTACCTCAGTTGTCAAAAAACTACTTAAAAAAATTGTACTTTTTTTTTAAATTACTTACAAGTACTTAAATAATAATTATTTACATTTATTAAATAAAAAAATAAACTTTGTCAATAATTTAAAAAGAAAAAAGTAATCGAGTATACTAAACATGAAACTTATCAAAACGATACAATAATTTACTTAAAGATACAAAATTATTATATAATATAAATATGCTTATTTATTTTAACCGGTACATCGAGCGTGGATGAGGCTTCCTGTGCTTCAGAGAACTTCCCGTTGTTCAGTCATGCCTTTACAGCCAGTATCTTTGATAGCAAAACATTTTATAAGAGCATCTGAGAGCTCCAAGCCTTATTATAGCGCGGGACTTATTTGTATCAACTAGGTACCTCATTAGACTTTTCGTATTATAAAAATATTTTACTTCTTTGTATTAATTAATAATTATCTAAGTTTATCTGTCTTCTTTCGATATTTTCATTTCGAATACCTAACAAATATAATGAAGACAATTTTAATATTAATTTTAAGAAGTTTTACATATAATGTCGAAATAAAATATAGTTGCTGAGTGCATATGTTTAAACTATATGAATTAATAATATAAAATATCTTATTTAACAAATTATCTTATTTAACAAGCCCAAAAATTTTCGTTCATCTATCGCATGTCGCACGAAACGAAACGGTGACCGCGGAGTAGGGATAAAGTAAAAGGCGAATTCCAAATCTTAATGCAATTAAATTGCACGTTCTCTAGTTAAATTAAATGTAACATTAGCTTCGATTGTCATAATTATTTAAAAATAACTTATTTTCAAACTTTATTTATTTTCTTAATATTTTGTTATAAACATTCTTAATTTCATTAAGACATGATGTGTTGAACTAGTGGTTGCGCTATAGGTTATAGTGCTAGTGATCGGGAGTTCAATAATGAAAATATTGACATGATAATTATTTATACGGGCCATATGGATGCTTATCATGGTCTCGACGTATTTGAATTTTTGAGAAAAGATTTTCACACACGAGGGTCGTTGAGTGTGAAGGTTTATAAAAATTTTCTTTATTATACTTAAATACAAATGTGTTTTTTTATAATTTCACTAGCTTCTGCGCGCGACTTCGTCGGCGTGGACTCCGCTCCTATTGGACTTAGCGTGATGATATATAGCCTATAGCCTTCCTCGATAAATGGGCTATCTAACACTGAAAGAATTTTTTAAATCGAACCAGTAGATCCTGAGATTAGCGCGTTCAAACAAACAAACAAACAAACAAACAATCAAACAAACAAACTCTTCAGCTTTATTATATTAGTATAGATAATAAGTTTTTTAATGCACCGAAGAATAATTAAGTCTGTACATTTGAAAAATTCTTTCACTCTTAGATAGCCCATTTATCGAGGAAGGCTATAGGCTATGTATCATCACGCTAAGACCAATAGGAGCGGAGTCCACGCCGACGAAGTCACGCGCAGAAGCTAGTATACAGATAAATCGAAACTGAACTCAATCAATCAATCAAAAAATACATATTTTGAAAAACGAAGTAAACATAAAGGCATTTTCAAATCTTTGAAAATTCTTAACACACGTACTCGGTCATCTGTTGCTAAGGTTTTATTTAATCAAAATCAAAAACAATTTTATTCAGATACGCCCCATGAGCACTTTCGAATCGTCATTTTACAAATTAAAACTTTGAAGTGATTATTATTTTTGTAAAATTAATGCTAGCACCGATTTGGAATGTCGAATCTGCGGAGAAGAATCGGCAAGAAACTCCTCTTATGAAAATAATATATAATCTGTGTTTTATTATGCCTAGGTTTTAGGTAACAGCAGGCTAATAAACATATTTACTTATATATAATTTTAACAGCACATACGTTTCTAAGTTAATAATTGAAAATAAAATATTCAATCATTATAACGATCATAAAACTTATTGATAGCAAAGTAAAGGGCTTTGTCGAAACATTTTAACATTAAATATTTATATTTACCCATAAACTAATACAACTTTAATCTACCCACTGAGCCAGAGAGCCCAGGGTTGTTTATCTATTATCAAATAACATTTCCGTCGTTCGGAAAATGGAGAAAAAAAAGTAAATAAGGACAAAAAGGTCTATCTAGGGACGGACGTGACGAGCTGGTCGTAATTCAACGAAATCACATATCTGGTTAGTTGTCGATAATTCCCCGGGGAACTCAAAAATTCCGACAAAGCTCTCGCCGTTGGCGACGAATAAAAATTGCTGGGGCATTGAGATTGTGAGGTATACGGGGCATAAAGAGGACGATATGTGATTCTGAAGGCGGCGTGCCCCGCGGGGCTTAATGTCTCACTGAACTTAGCGAAGATTATCTAGTTTGCAAATGTATTATTTCTTTCGAATATTGGAATTGAATTTTGTTTTTGGATAACACTATATTTTGAGTTACGAAATGTTCCTTCGACTGAAGCGTTTTAGATTGATTGAGATATTAGTAATATATGTGTCATGAATGTGTTTATTTTCAAAATGTTTCAATCGGCTGTTAGCTAGGGCACATATGCAGTATTGTGTGTTTGTGAGTAATTCCTTAGAATCGTTTGATTATTGTCAAGAAATGTACAGCTTCACATTTATTTATTCACTTTATTTCTAGACTATAGATATATAATATGTGTGAATATGTAACCGCCTAAATCCTCCACTAAAATTAAACTATTTTATTTAAAAAAAAAATAGTATGCTTTAGACCACACAACTAAAGTAAAACTTCTTTAGCAATAGGCCTGCACAATAGACCTGCACTGTGTCTTATATAAACGAAACGTAACTGGCTATGAGAGAAAGAGAGAAAGAAAACGTGTGCTGGCACCTCTCCCTCTTGCTCCGTTGGCCTCACCCGATCACACTTTTCGTAACGCTGTCGTCACGCATTCACTAGCTTACTCCCCAAGTCAAACGTGCGTAAATAAGTTTTACTGCAATAACATTTTTTTAATCATAAACAAGTCTTTGGCTGGATTTATTTAATTCCCTCTGAGAGCGGGCAACGGGTGTTGAGAACAATTTTTATGTTCGACGCGTTTTCTTTATTAATTCCGGTAATTTATTTGCTACTGCCCGCTTTAATTTTAACTTTCGAGGAAATGTTATACGTAAAGATAAATAACGTGAAAAATTTTCAAGCTGCGAACAGATTTTCATTGAAATTAAAGGATTAAACTTCACACAACTATAAGTACTAGTGCTCGCCCAGAGGTCGAAATTCGACTATAATTAAAACTTTAAATTAGAGAAAACCAAATAGTTAAAAAATAAGGAACCTTTTTTAAATTTTTCATTTTGACTATAGACTTTGACAATCAGCAAAGTAGTAATAATATGCGTGTGTGTATCAAATACATGATCGTGTGTGTAATGTTTTTTTTTATTAATTTAATATAACTATATTTTATGTATAATTTTAAAAAAAATTAGCATGCTGCACTCCTTCTCTATATAAACTATAAGTGTGCGAAATTTCATTCTCCTCCGTACGCGCATTTTCCTTAAAAAGGGGTACAAAGTTTTGCTTCACGTAATAATATACCTATAGATATCTTATTTTAACGCACATCTGGCGGTAGATTGTTTGTTGTCAATGTGAAGTTACCAACGCTTTAGAAAGCAGATTCTACTTAGACGAGTCAACAAGAAGCTACTGGTTACATTTTTATTACATTACTTGATAGTTAAGTAAATAGACTTAGAGAACTAAAGCCTATATGTATAGTTCCCGGAACTGTTATTGAGCTATGACCTTCTATACATTAACATTTTATGATATAGACATTTAACGATTATTAATAAGTTTACATTATTAATTTTTTTTTATATTTATTTTACCGAACGAAATTATTTACTGTTTACAACCCCTGCACGATGCGTAGCGAGTTCCCCACTACGTCGCCGAGCGCTCAATATTCGTGCAATATTTATGCTTTAATAGTGTTCCTTACTTTTAAAAGTAAAATATATACCTATAGAATGTAGCAAGAATTATAATATGTTTTAAAATAGCTGCTATAAACCCTAAATTAGTGAAATTAGTGTAACGCTGCAGTGGCGTCTAGGAAATTTCAATCAGCTCGTGTAATATTAAGGAAGCGCACACACATAAGGTTATCTTCTGCGTTTATATTACTGTACGTTTTAAAGCGAGTTTCATTTCTTGGCGCATAATTATTATGACTGAAATTATATAAAAGTAACATATTTATATTATGATTAATAAATTATATGAATACAGAAATTAATGCCTGACTCTCAGCGGAATTGAGTAGAATACGATCCGGTGTCGGGTGTACAAAACAAGATGAACAAAAAAAAAAATCATGAGCGGTGATTGATGAAATCTGCTTTCACATAATACACAAGAGTTAATTGTTATGATTACTATGCTAAACCTTTGCAATAAAAAAACTGTTAAGATTAGAAATAGCGATAGAATAATACTTCTACAGATAAACCAATTTACAAAAATATTTCATATTCGTATTTATAGAAAGAGTAGCTGACCTGACGAACTTCGTAACACCATTTTTTTATATTTGAAATTAAATATCGCGATCATTAATCGAAACAAAATATTCTATACTATCAGATCACTAGAAACATCTGTACGACATATGACCACTTTCAATACAACGGGACTAACCGCGATACTTATTCATGGTCACGGGTGGCGAATCGCAAATATAAATAGTGGCCGAGAAAGTTTAAAGACTTATTTAAACAAATGTTTGTCAAATTGAGCGTAATAAACGTTTACAGTAAGTTGCTGTGACGTCTGTCAAACTATTGTACTGTCAAATTACTGTACTGTCAAACACTGCATATTTGCTTTGCAGCTACGTATGTAAGAATCCTTATTTTTAATCTAAGTCAGCGGAACCCCGGTTTCTCTCAACATAGTTAATCTGATTCGGTCCACTTCCACAAGCTAATCAGTAAATTTGAAATATTTTCAAGGAAATCACCGCCTGCATGCTAATTGTGGATTTTAAAAGCGTAGCAAGAAATAATAATATTATGAAGGAAAAAGTGTTTTAAGAATTTCCTAATTCTTCGAATCGGAATAATTTAATCTTTGTTTTTTTAAGGCTAATGTAATATGAATTCGACGTTTAAATTTTATTTTCGTAGGTTTAAAAATATTTATAAACTAAAAATTATTAAGTAAAGTTGTTTAACTACAAATTATTCCTTAGTTTGTGCTACTTGGAAATAGTTTATTATTTTAATTGTTGTTCTTAAATTTGTTTATGTTTTCTTGCTAATTTTGTTTTAGGGTTAGTTCTAACCTATAAAAAATATTTTTTTCTTGAATCCTGAAGATGTCTAAACTTTAGTCTTTTATAAGATCTGAAACCCGTGATTGGTAATATTTATAAGCCCTTACAGCAATTGAAGTAGACTTTATGATAACCTACTTCTTAAGGTAAGACTTTCATTAGTTCACAACTAACTAACATACCTATATACTTTTTTTATACGAATAGGTCGGCAAACAAGCGTAAGGCTCACGTGATGATGTCGGTAAACGATTACCGTAGCTTATAGACGCCTGCAACAGGAAAAACATCTCAGGCGCGTTACCAACCCTATCCCCAATCCCTCCTAGGAGCTCTGGTCACCTTACTCGTCACAGGAACAAAACACTGATTTAAAGCAATATTAGGCTAGTTTCACCAATTTCTGATAAGTCTCCGATAGTTATCTCGAGTAACTCAATATATAGGTAAAAGTATATGATAGGTATGCTTAAGTTTACCATCAAATTTAACTTATCTCTCAGATACCTATTAGCAATCTGTAAATCAAACTTTGGACCGGTTTTACCTTCTTTTGTTAAACTCTAGCGTATCAGTAACTTGTTTCAGATGAACTTTTTTTTTTATATATAACTAGGTTGCCAAACAAGCGTACAGCTCACCTGATGATATTACCGTAGCTTATAGACGTCTACAACACCAGAACCATGGCAAGCTCGTTGCCGACCCTATCTCCAATCCCCCCAAGGAGGTCTGGTCACCTTACTCACCAACAGGAACACAATATTGTGTGAAAACAGTATTATTTAGCTGTGGTATTCTGTAAGGTCGAGTTACTACCCCAGTCGGGCTGCTCCATATTTTGAGCAAGAAATTCCCTGCTGTGTTCTACCTCAGTTACTTAACCGGCAGAAATGAGTTAAGCACTGTAAAGTGCAGTGTTTTATACATACAAATCTCTTGATTAGATTTGTTCATACAATATCATCAACATAGCGAGGAAAGTTAATAATAACACAATTTCAAGATAGCGTCAACATGTGAAGTAGATATCTAGAGAAAACAGCGTTTTCTTGTTATCTACTAACGCTACGACCGCAATTGGCAATAAAACACTCCGTTCGTTCGCACGTACCACCAACGCTTATTAGGAATTTTATTATATTTGTAAAGTTTTAAATTTTAGTTTAAGTGGTAGTTTAAATTTTAGAAATTAACTTCTAAATTAAACGAATAACATATGGACATATAAATAATTTTGTTACACCTCGCCAACGTATGTACCTACAAAGTTTCACTACCATAATTTAGTTCAGAATTTTTGGTCGAAAAAGTAAGAAACATCCATCTTCACAAACTAGCTTAATAACACTAGTACGCTTTTAATTTTGAATCTGTATCCTATACTATATTAATTTTATTTATATCCTTTTTAACTGACTTCAAAAAATGTTATTCCTCAATTTTACTGTATTTTTTTATACATGCCTCATTACTTTTTACTGGACGCCGGACGGGTAGAATTCGATGCTTCTTTTTAATCGATAAATTATGCTTGTCATGTGATTTTGAATTACCTATTTTATCGTCTACTACCGAAGAAGACTAGATAAGCTATATAGGTAGTACCTCAGTATATACAGGCTTTTCCTCGAATTAACTCGGGTGAAACCACGAAGCATAGCTAGTATAAGATATGTGGGGATCGAACTTGCTATTTCTATCATATTATAAACCAACGAAATGAACCAATCTAAGCTACGTCGGCCAAAGTTTATTTGAAACCTTCGGGCATTTCTTGTAAACTATTCTTAGACATAAGTTGTGGTCTAAGTGGAAACTACTATCTTAGATACTGTCTACTCCAACTGTAAAGTTATTATAAGTTCACTGTTACTATTCTCTATCTATTTTTTAATCTTTTAGTAGATAACATAGTGCTTCATATCTGTTTTATATTTTCACGATGTTTATTTATTTATTCTTAAAATTAACAATAATAAAATATACCTAATTTTATGCATTAGTGCTGTGTGGCTACGGCACTAAAGAATGTAGCCACCCCCTGTCTTCCCGTGGGTGTCGTAAGAGGCGACTAAGGGATAACACAGTTCCACTGCCACCTTGGAACTTAAAAAAGCCGACGGATGGCGGGATAACCATCCATGCTGGCTTTGAAATACACAGGCCAAAGACGGGCAGCAGCGTCTTCGGTGCGAAACTAGCTTATTTTTATATAACTAGCTTGTTTTTTAGCGTCATCGGTGCGACAAAGCCAGCCCTGCGGTCACCAACCCGCCTGCCCAGCGTGGTGACTATGGGCAAAACACATGAGTTCGCGTCATAATGTCGGGCGCGAACTTGTGGAGGCCTATGTCCAACAGTGGACTGTGATAGGCTGTAGTGATGATGATGATGATGAATTTTATACATACAAACTGTAAGCTTTGAAGAATTTAACTTGATTTTATTTTATTTTTTGAGTTATTCTTTTTTTTGTGGTAGGGCACAGCCCGACTTTTGAAGTGCCTCAACCGTATAGAAGATCAAAGCTAAATAATACTGTTTTCAAGTGGTGTTGTGTTCCTGTGGCAAGGTAACCAGAGCTCCTGAGAAGGATTGAGGTAGGGTTGGCAATGCGCTTGCGATGTTTCTGATGTATCAGGTGTCTATACGCTACGTAACCGCTTACACTCATGTGAGACGTAAGTTTTTTTGCCGAACTAGTCGTATAAAAATCTATCTGATGACTTCAAAATGTTGTTTTCTATGTATAATAAAAAATCTTTCCTAGTATGAAGAGAGACTTTGCATGTTTTGTTGCACCTAAATGGATACAAATCTCTATTACGCAGTATCTAACATTCAAGAAAATAAGCGAAGTAGATACTAGACGATGTATTTATTAAATTATTAAATATATCCATAAAGGAGATGGGGACTTTTAGGCTAAAATGTAGTAAGTAGAGATGTGATTTAAAAAATTGGTCATATTTTTTTATTTTAAAATATAAAATATCAGCTCAATTCTGAATCTGGAAGCTGAGAAAAATGAAAAAGATAGTTTTCGTCAAATTAATTGGGTATCGATTTAATTATAATCGATTATATAATTTAAAAAAAAGGTTTGCACTAGTTAATTAACTCAAAATATTTAGATACACAATTGAAATTGTAAACAATAAAGTGTATTTAAATAAAGTTACATTAATATCGAAAATAACTGTAATATCAAAAAATCGTCAATTTAATGATTTTAGGGGAACACTCATATTTAAAAAATTCAAAATACTGGTTTAGTTTTATGTAATATAATAAGATTATTGTGATTTTCAATAAAATAAAACAGTAAAATACTGCAATCGGCCATTTTGATTAAAACACAAATTATAGCGCACGACGTCACAACATAACATAATACGTCAGGCGCGCTCCAAAGAGTAAAGTAAAAAGTAAGGCCCACATTATTCTGTGACGTCAAGCCGACGCCATGACACCTGCAGCCGTTTTGCCGCTCTCATTGAAAACATATTAGAAAAATAGGTTTAAAATTCCTTAAACTTAAGTTAATTACCGAAATATATGTATTTATATACCGAAATATATGTATTCACATTATGGAAGAGGTTTTCAAAATCTTTCGTCATGCCCATTAATATCTGATAAACCAAAATGACTATCGATTTCGTATCGATTGAAAATAAATCATATTTTTAATAACAGCTTTGACAGCTGATGAGCTGACTAATATTGAAACTGTGTGTCCCGTCATGGACCCGTCACTCGTTTCATGTAATCGTGTTTATAGTTGTTTAATGTTTTTCAGTGTATTCAGATGCGTCCTGAGTCCATTCCTGATATTTATTTATGCTTTCAAGTGATTGATATTTGTAATGATATAATATGATAAACATTAGTGCTTCAAGAACTTAGTGATTGGGTTTTTAATAGACATTGTAACATAACCTCAATTTTACAAAACGTCTAATAACTCCGCTCTCAGATAGCCAAAATATACAGAATTTTCAGCGAGGGATCAATAAGCGTAAATACATTAATTGGTACCATTTTCATTACGATAAATTTTACGTTAAATTTTGGCCCAAGAATGTATGGAATCGTATCCGTCTCCTTTAAGATTTACTTTTGGAACTTCCAACTAAACTTTAATATTTATTATTGTTAATTTATTTTACTGTAATAGTGATTAAACTCATACAGGAATATGGAAGGTTATTTTGTTATTACTTTTTTAAAATACATGTTTTATAACAGTATGACGAAAGTGATTTTATCGCTTTATTATCTAAATTTACTACTAATCTACAAAATAAGATAAAAGTATCGAACCCAGGTCTTCGCTCTCTCTTGCCATCTGGCATAGAATGTTCTCGACGAGTAGTAACAGCAGAACACGGAACGCGCTCTTTCCGCCAATACCATCCGCCATCTTGTTCACATTAGCACCGCCATTTCGTGGAACTGTCCAGCATTATTTTTAATGTCCTCGATTTACGTACAGAGCACACACATTTTCAGTTTGGATCTGTAACAAGAGAAAAATTTATTTTAGTTGTTTAAATATTTAATTAAAAAATTTTAGTTGTATAATTTTTATCACCAATTCATGCATATAATTATGTATATTTTCAAGCTTATAGTTTTATATTTTTTTTTGACGGGACAACGTCTAATGAATCGATGAACGCCGGTAGCATGCACGAAAAAGGATGACTCATTGTTGCCTTACGCTCAGTGATAGTATATGGAATATAGGCCACTCGATTGGCCTATACGTCCGAGGAGATGTTTTATTATGACGTCGTCGTCACGTTAAACTATCGACCAATTATTTTTTTTAATAAATATCTTATAACATGTTAAGCAACTTAATGCTTGTGTTACAGGTAACAGCCGACTGTTATAACTTTTTTTTATAAATATAATATGTACCTACATAGAAATGATACATATATAAATACACAGAATTATATTGTTGCTCCAACGCGTCGTCGCTTATAGCGATGTTCTCATTTAATACAATGTATAAATATTTAATACATGAGTAGGTAACGTGTTTTCAAAAAGAAACTTTTTTTAAAGATAACACACCAAAGTCACGGCTTTTTCCTTTTAGATGAAAAAAAAAACAAAAATAATTTCGTCCTATTCACCGCCAATGAATATTAAACATCCTTGATAAAGAGATCTTTCCGGAAGCTTATTTCACATGTTCTTCGAAATAATCTATGTAAGTATACGAATGAGATAAATATTCACCAAAAATTTGCCAAAAATGGGATAAATATTGACCAAAATTTTTTTCCCCTGAATATACGAACAAGAAAGTCAATATGGCAAAGTGAATGAGCCTGAATCAACGCGCGTGGACTGAGAAGGTTGTGGTTTCAATATGGCTGAGCAAATCGCAAATTTGAACTCATCTTTTGATCAATCTATACTAATATATAAAGCTGAAGAGTTTGTTTGTTTGTTTGTTTGTTTGTTTGTTTGTTTGTTTGTTTGTTTGAACGCGGTAAACTCTGGAACTACTGGGCCGATTTGAAAAATTCTTTCAGTTTTAGATAGCCCATTTATCGAGGAAGGCTATAGGCTATGTATCATCACGCTAAGACCAATAAGAGCGGAGTCCACGCCGACGAAGTCGCGCGCAGAAGCTAGTGGTAAAATAAAATATAATCAGAAACATAGGCACGTCTCAGAAGGAATCTGAAGCGTGTTTATTTTATGGAAAACGACTTCAGCCCATATCGTAACGCCCACCCCGCCATGAGTTACCCTTTGGTACCGCTCCCAACCCCAGAACTGCACCGTGCGAAAGCGCGTGAACGAATACGTAGGGAGCGGTCCCTACAGAACACTCTAGGGTTAGGACAGACCAGGACCACGCAGATAGTGGGGGTGCTCCGATTCGGTTTTGGGTATTTTTCGGATTTCTATATTTGTTTTAGTGCAGTGCCCCCCCTCCCCCTCCCCCCAAAACCCCATAAATCGATGCTCAGTTCTGGGTTTGCGAGTGGCGTAATAAGCGTATAAGGCGTAGAGACTTGAAATTTGGTAGGAATATTCCTTTCGCCGAGTAAAGATCAGCTAAGAACGATTTTTGCGAAATTCCACCAACAAGAGGGGGTTGCGGGGGTTAATAGCTTACATGGCAAATGAATAAACGTCTTTAAAACAACGGCCTGCCGATAAGGTCGGGTAAGTTTCGGATCTGTCCAGACCACAACAAACATCTTTACCGCTCCTCGAAAGCGTCATTAATTAATAGCTTATGAACGGATATTTCGCTTCTTAACTTTCTGTAAGTGCACTTGCCAGCTGGTAAAGGCCGCATCCAGCCTACTCCATTCCGGTCTCTCTCTGGCCACTCTTATCCATGTTATGCCTGCAACTTGTCTGATATGGTAACCCCATTTGTATTGCGGTCTACCTCTTTTCAATCAATAACTATTGTCTAACAAAATTGCGTACAAAGTACACATGTCAGAAGTGTAGTTCTTTGGCAAACTAATTTAAAAAAATAATTAAAAAAAAATTTAAAAAAATAATTTAAAATACAAAAAAAAACTATTAAAAAGACGAATTTAAAATACAAAAAAGGTGTGTGTGCGATTCACACACGACAGAAGTGAAACTTCTTTGACAAACTAATTTAAAAAAAAAAATAGCGGCTGCGCGGCGAGCCCTTCCCTGTCGATTTTTCGTTGCATCCGGTTTGAAATCATAACGATTCTAAAGAAGTTTCACTTCAAAAACTAGTTGAAAAAAAACAAAAAGGCGGTCACTCATCCAAGTACTGAACGTCATGACGCTGCCGCGTTACCGGTCGCTCAAATTTTACTTCAAAAAAACTAAAATCAATTCACAATCCCATTCATTCATTAGTGATTTAAAAACTCAACCAATCCAACTAAAATCCAACCAAATCCACACAGCCGATATACAATACAATTATGTAAATCAGTCGCACACATTGGCACATTTTTCCGACCATACATAGCACAGAATTAACATGAGCGGATAATAATGCGTGGTATCACCGCCGGCCAGCGTCCTATTTGCATTGTATTGAATACTGTGGGGTGCTAGTGAACGCGTTTATTGCTTTTATAAAGGTTGAAATGTTTTGTCACATATTCGAACATATGGGTACTTCGATTATTGAGGATAGTTAGGTATTTTTGGTGTTTTGTCTTTGTTCCTTTTTTGGGTTTGTCCATTTACTAGCTGTTTACTTCGTCTGCCGTCTGCCCTTAAAATTCATGTACGCTCTATTGTGAACGATACTTAAAGTCGCGGTAAAAAGTATTCAGTGTTCTAGCTTGTAGTATAAACTCAAATTCTGTCAAGAAGTGCAGTTTAAGACAGCCTGTCAGCATTTCACTTTAGGGGAGGGGTATGATTCAAAATGTCAACACAGAAATGTCTGATTTAAAAGAATTTTACAATTTACAAAATCAAAAATTTCGTTATCCAAATAAGTAGAAAAGGATAGCCATCGCGAATCATGCTGCGACTACAGCTAGTATTCAATATTACTGTAAAACGTAAATTCGTGCGTTGAAATACACAAAGCAAAAAAATCTCTTTGTTCTTTTTAAAAAATATTCTTCAAAGTGAAATAAAAAAAAAAACATTTTTTTCTAGCATTATCTTAAATTTAATATAAAAAGGTAAAGTTATGTATTTGGCGTAACTCGAAACAATCCCTCAGGCGGTAGACAGAAAATAGTAGCAAACCCATACTAATAAAGTAAATGAGAAAGTAATTATGTCTGTCTGTTAAGCTTTCGCGCCTATACTGCACGGATTTAGATAAGCTTTATTACAGAGATAGATTAGACCTTGGAAAAGGATACAGATTTTACCACGAAAATATAGTAGGTATTTTATTTGCAAAATAAGGTTTTTAACATACCGACTAATTTAATTATTCTACGCGGACGAAGTCAGAAGCAAAGACTCGTTTTATATAAAGAAAAAATACCAAGAGTTACAAGATCTTGTAGTTAAAAACAATAATGTTACAAAAAGGTTGAGACCCTATAAGCAAAAGATATAAGCGCTATCTCTCCTGGGGGGGATTGGGGATAGGGTCGGCAACACGCTTGCGATGCTTCTGGTGTTGCAGGCGTCTATAGGCTACGGTCTTACCATCAGGTGAGCTGTACGCTTGTTTGCCGACCTAGTTACATAAAAAAAAAACTATCTTCATTTATCGCAATCCCTCTGTACCTGAAGGATCGCTTTAGACATGTAATAAAATATGAAGACGTTTGTTAAACTGTTCATCACGAAAACTTGCTTATGTATAAAAACGGAACTGAAGAATTAGAAATTTGACGAATTATATCATATAATGCTGTTGTTAAGAAAAATCAGAATACACATAGGCGAAGTAGGCGCGCTAAAATTTTGTGTTAAGGATTTATTATTCTTATATGAAATAAATGTGTTTGATCGCAAACGAAAAAAAAAACCGACTTCAATTACATCGACAAGTATCACAACGTCGGCAGACGAAACAATAGTCAAGTAAATACCATTTACGTGCGTGCGTTATTAGATAAAACTCTAAATGTTCTTGCCAGATCTCAATGAAAATGGGACCTTCTTTCTGTAATCTGTGAATGGGACCACATGACACGCAACATTTTTCAATCAAAACCAAATTCATCGAAATCGGTCCACTCAGTCAAAAGTTCGGATCTAAGATGCATAAAAAAATACAATCGAATTGAGAACCTCCTCCTTTTTAACCGACTTCCAAAAAAAGAGGAGGTTCTCAATTCGACTGTATTTTTTTGAAATTATACTTCTTTTGGGGCGTTAGAGAAAAATGATGAGAGTAAATTACAATGTGCGTGTGGATACGAAGTAGTTCAAGCATGCATGAATAGATGCCGCTAGTTTTGCAGACAAGAAAGTAGTCTTTATCATTTCTAAGAGATGGCGTTGTGGACTAAAACAAGAAAGTAGTCTTTATCATTTCTAAGAGATGGCGCTGTGGACTTATTGTCTAATTATTAAGTGATAGGTTTTTTTGGAAGTATTTTAATACTCTAGCTTGAAGTATAACTTCTTACGTGCGTACATAAGTACACACAAACTTTTTTTTATGTTACGTGTTAGTTACTTCAGAACTTTTGACTGGGTGGACCGATTTCGATATTTTTTTCTTTAATCGAAAGGTAGTGTGTGTCTTTTGGTGCTATTTAAATTTGTTTGAGATCTAATAAGTACTTTCTGAGTTATATCTAATAATGCGTTTTTACTTGACTATTTTTTCGTCGACCTACGCTGTATTATACCGCATAACTTTTTTACTGGGTGTAGCGATTTTGATGATTTTTAATTTGATCGGAAGTGATGTTTACCATGTGATCACATTTAAATTTTATCGAGATGTGATTACAACTTTCTGAGTAATCTTTGATAACGCGTATTTACTTGACTACCTACTTACGTTGTATTACTTGTCGATGTAATTGAAGTCGTTTTTTTTCGTTTGCGAGCAAACACAAGTATTTGGAAGTCGGTTAATCAAAAGCCCAGCATCAACAAAAATATTATCGACGGTAATGGTTTTGACACAAAACACTAGAAATGTCAAATTACCTAGTGCACAGTGCCCCAAATTAAAAAAAAAAACATTACGAGACCTATCCCGTTCGTATGACTAGCCCGTTGGCGCAGTTTGTAGTGATCCTGCTTTCTGCTCCGGGGGTTGTGGGTTCGATTTCCACCCTGAGTCTGGGTGTAATATACATATTTATTTATATATTTATATATGTATTATTTATAAATATGTTTATCGAAAAAAAAATATGTAGCTATACCAGTCGGCATTGCTTACTTTAGGATCAGACGACCGTGTATGTATTGTGTAGATATTTATTATTATTTATTACCTATCGAACGATAATTAATTGTCAATTATCAACAACTGTCTAGTAGACCAAGGTGGCAAATATAATTTTATTTAGAAGTTTGTTATGTCAATATTTGAGGTCGTTAAACGACACAAGATCGGTATGAAGATTGGGCTCTATTTCAGAATCGGTCTCAAGCCCCAAATAGCTTAATGGGGCCATTAGTTCCGATTTGGCAATTCCGTTTTATTGTTCAAATTTAATTGGATATCGAATTATTATAGAATGCTAATGCCTTTTTTTAATATTTTCGGTGATTTTAAATTTATAGACCGTATTTATAACAAATTAATAGCTCCTATATAATATATTTTATAACCCCTTTGTAGGGCTCTGAAAATAAAATGTATTTTTAAATAGGCTTATCTTTTTTAGATCCCGTAGACAAATGGTTCGTTATTAAACCTTAATACTAAGCTTCACTGTCTATCTGCTTACCAATATATCCAATATATATACAAGTCGCGTACATACGTTTATTGATAATAATAATTACTTGATTGGAGTAATTAGACACGTGATTTTGCTAGATTGTACGAAGTGTTCTTATACATTTTTAATAATTAAGCTATTGCATAGCTTCTTTCGCGGGCCTTGAGCGCGAGGACAGTTTCAAGAATTTCAGTAACGAAAAAACCTCACGCTCCCCACTCTGACGGGCACGGAGGTGTGGCTTGAAGGCCGTGCATCGTCTAACGTCGTTTCAGTTCGGCAGTCTTCGACACGGCGTTGTGTGCGTGCGATTAGACGTATTGTACGACTCTACGAAACTAGCGGCGCGGGGGCGCGGCTAGGCGGTGCGCTTGACGTCTGAGCTTCGACGCGAGTTTGCCGGCATTTATCAATGAATGCGTGATGAAATAAAAAATATGACCTACATGAATGGGATAGCACCGGCGTTAGTACTATTATCTAGTTGAGCGTATTACTCATTGATGCAAATATGATATTGCCTATAATGTTACTATTTCGGGATAAAATTTGGCATTTAATTTTTTTAATAAAAGAAAAAAATTTGTTTTCTTATCGGTCACCACGCTCAAAAAGTGTAACTTGAATTAATATCAAAGAAAAATAAATACTGCATAAATAAAACAAATAAATATTATAATTATTGCATAAGTTGATACAAAATGCTATTTTAAAATAATTTCATTTCAATGTAATTAAAAATACATATAACGATACGTTGGTGTTGCAATCATAACACTGGTTGAGGCGCTCTGATCTCATGACAAACATTTGGATAGGCCGTATAAATGTTTGTCGTGGTCTAGGTATTTCTTCACGGACGCTGTGTGTGTTTCCGGACTAACAAAAATAAATTCTACTTGAGGTTTTGAGCTAATTCAACCTGTAATGTAGCACTGCTGGGCATAGGCCAGTTTCTCCATATTGAAGAAGATATGGTACTTAATCCACCACGCTGCCACCATGTTGCTTCACTGTGAGCTGGTGGATAACAACAACGGGTGGAAATTTTACGAGTATCGATTGTTGTTATGTGTCTATAATAATAACGTGAAGAGACAGCTTTTAAGTGTTCTAGAAACACATTTAGGAGATTGACGTGGACACACAACTAAACCAGAATTAAGTATTTGTCCAAGTAAAAATATCTTCTCCAAGTGGAAATCACATAAAATGCATCAATATGTAACTATGTCTATCTAATATCGATGATAACTAGATTTTAAAGAGAAAATTTTGAACACAGCTATGGATTCGATTTCATACTAATCCTCCCTGAAGACTAGATTGAAACTAAAAGGCATTACTGAAGTTCTTACTCATAGATGAAAGTCTTTACTTGGAAAAATTACGTCGAACTCAAGAACGAGAAAAGACACTCGGGTTCAGATTAAGGGAAAAACGCTTACAAAGAGACCGCATTCATGACATCTGGCATATCTTTTAGACAGTTCAATCGCTGCAGTGCAGGTGGTTACTTCATTTTAAACGAAAGCGTGAATCGCTGTTACTGAAAATTCCACTATATTACGTGGCCTTTATCTTTTTTTTTTTTTATTCCCTGAATCATGGATTCACAATACGTTGATTGAATTTCGATATTCGATTCCATTTACATCCTCTTGAATTCGTAATAGTGAATATGGTTTTAGATGTTGTGTGGATAACTCCTTTAGAATACACTGAAGGGACTTGTTTTTTTTAAAAGTGAAACTTCTTTAGGCGCATGAGGGATAAAATTTGAGCGACCGGTAACGCGGCAGCGTCATGGCGGTCAGTACTTGGATAGGTTACCGCCTGGGAACACTGCGTGACGTTGGCTTTTTGTTTTGTTTTTTTTTTTTCAATAATTGTTTTTTGCACATCTTTTAGACATTGGCATATCTTTTAGACAGTTCAATCGCTGCAGTGCAGGTGGTTACTTCATTTTAAACGAAAGCGTGAATCGCTGTTACTGAAAATTCCACTATATTACGTGGCCTTTATCTTTTTTTTTTTTTTATTCCCTGAATCATGGATTCACAATACGTTGATGGAATTTCGAAATTCGATTCCATTTACATCCTCTTGAATTCGTAATAGTGAATATGGTTTTAGATGTTTTGTGGATAACTCCTTTAGAATACACTGAAGGGACTTGTTTTTTTTTAAAGTGATTTGAGCGACCGGTAATGCGGCAGCGTCATGACGGTCAGTACTTGGGACCGCCTGGGAACACCGCGTGACGTTAGCTTTTTGTTTTTTTTTTCAATAATTGTTTTTTTCAATAATTTTTTAAATTCGTTTTTTTGTTTTTTTTTAATTAGTTTGCCAAAAAAGTTTCACTTCTGACATGTATACTTTGTACGCACGTAATTTTTTTATTTTATTTTTTGTTAGATATTTTAGAGTTTAGGACGGTTGTCAGTATATATAGTGCATAAAGCTGAAAGGCTTATATGGTATAGAAAAACCGGATGCCTATCTGTGGGAGATTATAAGGTGCTCGATTTCAATTTTAAGGTTCTGCGTGATTACGCATTTTGTCTATCACATAGGGTTGTCCAAAAATTTTCTGATAAGCTTACCATAAGAGAAGAAGAAAATAAGTCGAAATGAAAATTGGGACATAGGTATATCGGCTCAGAAATTGAACGTTCGGCGACTTAGTGGGAATCGCTTTGTACGTCGTGCAAGGGTCGCAAACACATAATACTTTTTTATGGTACAAAAGTTGCTTAGAAGCGAAAAATCATCAGATCGAAAATTTCGACCTAACGGGTCCTTCGTTCCATAGCTTAATTGGCTAGAGTTCGATCCCCGATGGAACGGTCGATTTTTGTTATGATATTAAAAATGTTTAGAATTCCCTAATGTGTGGGTGTAACACAAAAATAAATCAAACTACCATAATGATATATTACATGCAAAAATAGATTTTTCTTCACCATGAGACATTAAAAAATTCCACCAAAACAACGCTTAATAACACGATAATATATTTTATCTATTTTAGAAAGTTTTGCCGAAATTTCTAGACTGTCAGACTACTTCGAGAAAAGAATCATAAAAACTATAAGATTATTCCCAAGGTTTTCTGCAACTCATTTTACCTTTTTGTTAGCACTTTGCGAGAATAAAAATAAATATTAAAAACAGTGCTTTATAACTAACCCTGAACAAAATCACAGTCAAAAGTTACACTATTACAAATCTAGCCGCTTAAAGCGATGTGAAGTTTATGCAACAAACAACAATATAACTGGGTATCATATACTTAGAAGCGCTATTTATATTCCAGCACTTCAGCCGATATATCACGGTAATCCACATATCTAATTCATATGTCCTTCGTATGCTACGGCGGACGCCGGTTTGCATTACTTTAAATGCAATAAAATTTTTACGTTTGAATTTCTAGTTTACCATATCGTCCATGTTATGCGGAATACCTCAGTATTCCAAAATTGTTAGGATTTTTAGTAACTTGGATTGTTTTTTTATTTTTATTTGTGTAACAACTACATTTTTATTGTCATTACAAAAGAAATTTGTATTCGTCTAATGTTATCTACTATATATAAATAAGTCGTGTTTTCCTTCCTGACGCTATAACTCCAGAACGCACGAACCGATTTCCACGGTTTTGCATTCGTTGGAAAGGTCTCGGGCTCCGTGAGGTTTCAAAGAAAATTCAGGAAAAACTTCAACAGAAAAGCGGGAAAATCTTTTCAAAATTTTTCTTCATCTTTTTTTTTTCTTCATCTTTAATCACCAAACGCAAATTTTACATAAAACGAAGCCATCTGGTGGCGAAACGGAGTTCGCCGGGTTCGCTAGTGTTTTCTATAAATAATCTATATAATAAAAATGAATGTTGCTAAGCGTATAACTGGAGAATGGCTCGACCAATTCGGCAAACTTTTTTTTTTTTGTATGTTCCTATCCCACGGAATGTTAATTTCTTTGAATTTAGCTTATCATAAGTTGTTGTTACTTAAATGGCAGGCGAGGCTTACGCAAGCGTCGCCGCGGGCACAGCTAGTTAAATTATAAATCTGAAAAGTTTGATTGTTTTCGCTCGACACACTAGTTTTACAAACGACTTTTCTAGTGTAGCCGTGCGAAGTTTATAACACTGAAAAGATAAGAGAGATATATATCATTTTTATCTTAGGATATATATCACTCAATTGTTTCTTCATCTCATTTGGCTCAGTGAATGACAACTGACAAGTGTTTCATCGTATGATATGAATCGAAAAGATACAGAGCTATAGCTATCTCTCTCTTTCGTATGATAAGCGCCATCGTCCGATCTCGTTTACTCTGGCTCAGTAAAGGGGGTGATAGACGTACGAACTTAACCCTTATTCGGGTAAAGGGAACTATTTTCCCACCCTGTCAATCTAGCTAAATTCCCGAATATTTTTGAATTGGCAGCCTTTCAAATTCATTTTGTTACACAAATATAATCTTGATAATTACAGAATCATTTTATTGACAACCCCAGCTTTTCAAATGTCAAGTGTCGATGTCAGAATGAAATTAACTTCACATTTGAAAAATTCGCGCGATTTTCACACCGTGGAGATATAAATCTGCTAAGTTTCTTAAAAAAAGATTCTGATAAGTAGATATTTGATTCGTTGTGTACTAATTTATTATATTCTTTGTAACGTTGTTGTGATATTCAATTCAAAAATGCAGTTTTTGTGTGGTTTTGATTCATTTGAAATTTATTCTTGTAAGTGGGAAAATAGTTCCCTTTGTCCGTTCCTGAACTCCATATTGCGTCAATATATATAAAAAGTAGGGATTTATTTTTGTAGACTTTTTTATTTTTGTCCATTACTTAATTTCTTTATTTTTAATTGTAGATTGCAATATTATTTTAGCTCATGTCTTTTAAAAGATGGAAAATTAATGATAAAGCTCTTGAAAATATATTAGAAAATCTTTCTGATTTATTAGACATCGATACTTCTGTTAAAAATTATTGGATCCTTTATTCGCACACTGACACTCCACCTCACTTCTAAGTAAATAATTCTGTGCACATTTATTACGAAAAATAAATTCAAAAGTATAGTCAGGGCAAATTACTAGTATATATAAATAAATAGACGTAATCGGGCAAAGGGAAATTATTTCCCACTTTGGTTGTCCATGAACAAGCAAAGGGAAATTATTTCCCACTCGTAAAAACATCGTTTTTTTCAGTTTCAGTAATTTAAATACTATTTTATGTACACTGATATCCATTATTACACAAGAACTTATACTTAAGCCATGAAAAGTAATTTTTTTTGTTCGGCCCGATTAAGGGTTAAAATACGCGGTTTTTAAGCTCGCGAACTTACTCGGCTCGACGTCGGTGACACACGTGGAGCTTACTCATTCTGTATTGCGATGTCGTCGACAGCAGAAGCTTTGTGTTATTTATGGACCGATACTGTATAGACTATGGATGGATACTGTATTAGACGTACCAAATAGCAATAATCTAAATAATAATATAATAATAATAATTTCGTAAACGAAAAAAAAACCGACTTCAATTAAATCGACAAGTAACACATAGACGAAAAAATACTCGTAGTCAAGTTAATACGCGTTATCAAAGTTTACTTTAAAAAGTAGTCATTAGATCTCGATCGTATTATTTTAAATGGGGCCACATGACAACTTTACTACTCCATTAGCTTTTGATTTAAACAACAAAAATCAAAATCGGTGCACCCAGCAGAGTTATAAGGTATAATACAACGTAGGGTAATGAAAACACAGTCAAGTAAAACGCATTATTAGATATAATTCAAAAAGTACTTGTAAAATCTCGATTAAATCTAAATGGAACGACATGATAAGCATAATATTTTGACTAAAATAAGAATCATTAAAGTCGGTACACCCTGAAAAGTGCATAACTTTTAGTATAAGACAACGTAAGTCGACGAAAAAATAGTCAAGTAAATACGCATTATTAGATACAACTTGATAAGTACTTGTTAGATATAAATTAAATCTAAATGAGACCACATGACATGACCATCTTTCGATTAAATTAAAAAATATCAAAATCGATCCACCCAGTCAAAAGTTCTGAGTTAACATACATAAAAATAAAAAATAAAATACAATCGAATTGAGAACCTCCTCCTTTTTTGAAAGTCGGTCAAAAATGGCGGCTCGCGGCTCGCAGTGCTGCCACACGTACGAGCGGAGGCGGGTTACGAGCAAAATTTCAAAGTTGTTGGATCGCCAACGAACTTACTCGGCGGTTTTAAAGTACGCGTACTTAGGGTGACACACGGGCGAAAAAGCTCGTCGAGCCACAAGTTCGCGTACTTACTCGCACGTCTATCACCCCTTTAACAGAGTTACAGCTGTCTCTCTCATTCGCATGATAAGCGCCATAGTCCGATCTCGTTTACTCTGGCTCAGTAACAGAGTTACAGCTGTCTCTCTCATTCGCATGATAAGCGCCATATTCCGGTCTCGTTTACTCTCTCGCAGTCCGTCAGTATCTCGAAAATGAATCATAACCCTAGTGAGCTGGAGATACATTTGAAATGCAAGTGAGCGGGTGAAACATTAGCTCAATTGAAAAGAAATGTTTCATTTATATCTTTCTCTCATGAGTTACCCATGTCTACAGTGCAGTTTAGCCTCGTTCACGTCTCTGGAGTTCATATTATGTGACATAGTGCGGCGTTTTAATAAGTTTTTATTGAGGTAGGGCACAGCAGAAAATATTATATCTCTATATAAACATTGAAAATTTGATAATTGAATTTTCCTGTGGCAGGACTACTGGAAAAGATTCCATCTTGGGATATGTAGTGCCTTTGTACCAGCATTGTTTATAAGTGCTATTTCCTATTGTTTTCCAGTGTACATAAATTGTTAAAATAAATAATAAAATAAATAAATAGGTACATAAAAAATTAAAATCGCGTCTAAGTAATACT
The DNA here is from genome assembly GCA_905220545.2 of Melitaea athalia. Lineage (NCBI taxonomy): Eukaryota > Metazoa > Arthropoda > Insecta > Lepidoptera > Nymphalidae > Melitaea > Melitaea athalia. Next base: position 15,790,102 of record HG992197.1, on the reverse strand, counting down.
GCTTTCAAGCAGTGTTGTGTTCCAGTGGTGAGTAAAGGGACCAGAGCTCCTGGGGGCATTGGGGGTGGGATTGGCAAAGCACTTCCGATGCCTCTGGTGTTGCAGGTGTCTATAAGCTACGGTAATCGTTTACCATCAGGTGAGCCTTACACTTGTTTGCCAACGTATTTGTATAAAAAAGTCTTGATCAAAATCTGGAGTAGTCCGTCTGGGGAAGCACCTCAAACTTACAGAAGATCACAGCTAAATAATACTGCTTTCAAGTAGTGTTGTGCCTCTGTATCGAGTAAGGAAGCCAGACCTCCTAAAAAGTGGGTATATAGTCGACTTGTACAGAAAACAATTTTAAAATATTACCCAAGACTTATGTTACTGGCGCATTTAAAAAAAAAACAAACTTTATTGGTAGTGTATACTATACTGTCGAACTTCGTTCCACCATATTTTTTTCGAAGATATATTTATCTTTTTTAATAGTCTTAATCTTAGCCTGACAATAACGAGCAAAAAAATAATAATCATCCAATTTGTGCAATAAATTGGAAGTTATGAGTTTAACTAAATTTGAGTTAATGATTATTATTTTTATAGAGTAATCTGTGCTTATTAGTAACTAACTGTACCCCGCGGTTTTACCCAAATTAATTTGAGGAAAACATGTAATAATATTCATCATTTATTAATGGACTATACAAGACAAAAAAAAATAATTTTTCAATTAAAACCAGTAGCTTCTGAAACTAGCGCGTTTAAACAATCAAAAAGGCTTTTAACACAAACAATTCTGTCTTTCTGTTTTATTAGGATAAGGAAAAATACTCCATCGGGTGTATTAAGATATATTATAAGTAAAACAGGCTAGCCCTGATAACTTAAGGTGTTACCAGATTAATACTAGAGGATTGAATATATAGTAATAATTCATTATAATAGTAATGACATCCTTTACAGAGTAGAGGACAATAGAGAATCTATACTAATATATAAAGCTGAAGAGTTTGTTTGTTTGTTTGAACGCGGTAATCTCTGCAACTACTGGGCCGATTTGAAAAATTCTTTCAGTGTTAGATAGCCCATTTATCGAGGAAGGCTATAGGCTATGTGTCATCACGCTAAGACCAATAGGAGCGGAGTCCACGCCGACGAAGTCGCGCGCAGAAGCTAGTATGTAATAACTGAGGTGGGGTGAAATAAATACTTCTCCAAATCTGGACCAACCCGACTGGGTAACTACCTCGACCTTTCAGAAGATCACAGCTAAATAATACTGCTCTCAAGCAAGTAAGAAAGCAAAGCAAGGTGTGTGTGAGTAATGGGACAAGAGCTCCTGTGGGGTCGAGGGAAAGGTATTGCAGGTGTCTATAGGCTACGGTAATCGCTTACCATCAAGTGAGTATCTACGCTTGAATGCCGATCTAGTTGTATAAAAAAAAATATTTAATAATTATGTTTGCTCGCAAACGACAAGTAATATTAATATTTATTAACTTAGGTAGTCGGTAAAATAGTCGATGGAATATTAGTACGCATTATCTATACTAATATAATAAAGCTGAAGAGTTTGTTTGATTGTTTGTTTGTTTGTTTGTTTGAACGCGCTAATCTCAGGATCTACTGGTCCGATTTGAAAAATTCTTTCAGTGTTAGATAGCCCATTTATCGAGGAAGGCTATAGGCTATGTGTCATCACGCTAAGACCAATAAGAGCGGAGTCCACGCCGACGAAGTCGCGCGCAGAAGCTAGTTAGGGATAACTTTAAAAGGTACTCGTCAGATCTCAATTAAATTTAAATGGGACCGCATGACACTCACAAGCTTTCGGCTAAACAAAGAATTATTAATCGGTACACCCCGTAAAAAGTTATGTACTACTAGCTTCTGCGCGCGACTTCGTCGGTGTGGACTCCGCTCCTATTAGTCTTAGCGTAATGATATATAGCCTATAGCCTTCCTCGATAAATGGGCTATCTAACACTGAAAGAATTTTTCAAATCGGCCCGGTAGTTCCAGAGATTACCGCGTTCAAACAAACAAACAAACAAACAAACAACCAAACAAAGTCTTCAGCTTTATAATATTAGTATAGACTAGCTTCTGCGCGCGACTTCGTCGGCGTGGTCTCCGCTCCTATTGGTCTTAGCGTGATGATATATAGCCTATAGCCTTCCTCGATAAATGGGCTATCTAACACTGAAAGAATTTTTCAAATCGGACCAGTAGATCCTGAGATTAGCGCGTTCAAACAAACAAACAAACAAAAAAACAAACAAACAATCAAACAAACAAACTCTTCAGCTTTATTATATTAGTATAGATATGTAAGTGTTACCTACATACACAAAAATTACAGCCGAATTGATAACCTTCTCCCTTTTTGGAGTCAATTCTATCACGCTAAGACCAATAGGAGAGGAGTCCACGCCGACGAAGTCGCGCGCAGAAGCTAGTCTATACTAATATATAAAGCTGAAGAGATTGTTTGTTTGTTTGTTTGTTTGTTTGTTTGTTTGTTTGTTTGTTTGAACGCGGTAATCTCTGGATCTACTGGGCCGATTTGAAAAATTCTTTCAGTGTTAGATAGCCCACTTATCGAGGAAGGCTATAGGCTATGTTTCATACTTAATATAATAAAGCTGAAGAGTTTGTTTGTTTGATTGTTTGTTTGTTTGTTTGTTTGTTTGTTTGAACGCGCTAATCTCAGGATCTACTGGTCCGATTTGAAAAATTCTTTCAGTGTTAGATAGCCTATTTATCGAGGAAGGCTATAGGCTATATATCATCACGCTAAGACCAACAGGAGTGGAGTCCACGCCAACGAAGTCGCGCGCAGAAGCTAGTATAAATATAAAAAATAGTGACTGTCTGTACAATTTGGTAACACATTAATACTTTTTAGTTTAAATATTTCTATTAGTTCCGTCAAACTTTTTACCGCCGTTTTTGTATAGATTTTATTTTTATTAATAAAAAAACAAACGTGTGGCGATACTAAGATCGCTGGGTCAACTGGTTTTAACTAAAACACTACATTACAAAAAATAATAATGTAATCTTCAAATAATAAAATATAATTAACAATTAATTATTTCATTCAAAAAACCCACGCCATCGTTTTCTTTATTAATTCAATAATTAATAAAAAAATTCCAATCCATAAATAATTAAAAGATCCGCAAAAAAAGAGAGACTAAAATTGTAATAGAAAACGTAAAAGAATATTTTATATTTTCCGATGTTTTAATTGAGTTTCAGACCTTTCAACGAATATTAATAAAATGTCGTATCGATTTAAATAAAATTTTAAAAGTGCTGTTGGTTTTGGAGAATCGGTGTTCCTTATATACATATTATAGTATAGTTGCCTGAATTGCAATAAAAATATCGCAGTCATTAATCGAAATAAAATATAGCTTTCTAATGTTTATGTGAATTTCACTCATTATAATGAAACAAATTTTTCGTATTTTTTTTTTATTTTTTTTTTTTACACAATACACACACGGTCGTCTGTTCCTAAAGTAAACAACTTAATGCTTGTGTTATAGGTAACAGCCTACTGCTCTAGCTACATATATTTTTCTTCGGTCCTCCTGTGACCATGGTTGCTGTAAAGTATCCGAAACGTCGGAAAATCTAAAAAACTTAATAGACTGCGATAAAATCCGAAAAAGTTGTTTCATTATAATAAAATATATAGCCTATATTTTAAGTTGGAAAAAGCTACAAATACCTATCTATGCAAAATTTATTTAAAACGAGACATTAGTTTTGGATATTAATCCAGACAAACATCGCGAATCATCATCATCTGGTGTATTGATCAGACAATTGTGAAATCGTTGGGAGTAACGTATCCAGAGTAAACATTATGATAGAAAAGAAAAATAAACAGAAAAAAAAATCAATTTTAAATCAAAAATTATTACTAACCAGCTGATTTTTTTTTCTTTTAGTTAATTAATATTTATATAATTTGATGGTAATATTGTCCTCCGAAGTGCGTGGTACGTTATCCCGGTCCTACGCTCACTGCTGCTCTATCTCCTGCTAACTCTATTATCTACCACAATCGAGAGTTTTCGAAGAGGAACTTTTTGTTCGTCTCATCAAAATGAAGCTACTCCCGGAAAATTAGCTTGATACTAATCAGGTGAAAAATATGTACTAGGGATCCCGTACCTACTATATATTTTTAAAGTAAAACTTCTTCTAAGCGTGCGTAATAACGCTTGAATTAAAGAGTATATAAGCTGGTGAATGCTTGACGAGAGAAAAGAGTAAACCTTATAGAGACATTAGCGAACACGAAGTCGTTAATATTTTTCTTCGATTCATTTCTATGTGTATAGTTTGAAAATGAAGTTTAACTATTTATTATAGTTATCATTTAATTATAATCGAGTTTACATGGAATAGAAATTACATAGTTCAGTAAAAGCGGTTATCTACAAGTCCGACCTCAATTTGCAAGGGTCGAATGAAAATCGTTGTATATAAGAATCTGTAATCGCCCAAGCGCTGAGAGGAATAATAAATAGATCGCACGGAAAGATAGGAAAAATACTGGAAAAAGACGAGAAACAAAATTAAAATAGTTGTTTATTAGGGTAGATTCGTTTTCTTGTTTCACCTGCTTATCTTCTGATTTATATAGATTAAAATTGGTCATGGTGTCAAACTTTTATTAAGATGGCACAACAAAAAATATAATAAAAATAAAAATATCATATAATATTATATATCAGAAAATATCCAAGGCGACGGCAGCTGTTCAACATCAGATGGCTTCGTCTGCTCGTTTGCCGCCATTGTTATATATGAAAAAAATCCTGCTTAAAGTCTGGAGCAGCCCGTCTGGAGATGTACCTCGCTCGCCTCTCATGATCTTACAGAAGATAAATGATATTGTTCTCAAGTATTATTAGTATTTAATTATCAAAAGAAAACTATCGATTATTCTTTCACAAATTCATTCTCAAAAGCTTTGTCATATTTGATCCTGGAGGCCTGACTAAAACTGAGAGTATTTTTTATTATATAACTAAGTCGACGATTACCGTAGCTTTTGCAACACCAGAAGCATCGCAAGAGTGTTGCCCACCTTATCCCAATTCGTGCCAGGAGCTCTGGTCATCTTACTAGCCAACAGGAATACAACACTGCTTGAAAACAATATTATTTAGCTGTGATCTTCTGTAAGGTCAAGCTACTTCCCCAGTCGGGCTGCTCCATATAAAAATGTAATTTTAATTCAGGTACATTGTAACTGTTGTTATTACGACTTTAAAAAGGTTTAGTGAAAACGTAAGAAAGTCATTTACACCCTTATAACAAACTATGCATACGAAGAACCGGTTATCAGTTAGTCTTTCTTAAAGTCTTGAATCCAATATTTTCAGTATATATAGCACTGCTATTTTTCAGATAGAGAAAATATAGAAAATTTTCCTGTTATTTATAGTAAAATATTGAAAAGATTTACACAGACCAAGCATCGGTACATTTGCGGCCATTTTTGTAAAAAATGTCTCAGTATTGTGTTGCGAGATTTTTAGCCAGTAATAATTACTATTTTTTCATTTTAAATATATAGACTAGCGCTTGACTGCGATCTCACCAGATGGTAAGTGAAGATGCAGCCTAAGATGGTACGCGCTTGCCTAGAAGATGCCTATTCACTCTAGATTTAAAGATACCCAAGTTATAGTTATGGTCTAAGATCCGAGAAGCTAAATCTTCCCTCATCTGTTAATTAGATGAAACAATTTTTTATATGCTTATTTCAATATTGTAAATTTATAAAAACAACCTTTGCCACCATAAGCCTGCTGCAATTTTTTTTTATCTTTTCCCTCTCATGTTAATTACATGTAGTAAGCTAAAACCGTTAATATTTTACATTATATACCTGACTGTAGTAGGCAGCCATCTCTATGATTGCTACACTTACCTGCAGCCAGGTCAGTAACCTTAGTCAGCAGTAACCTGGCTGCAGGTAAGTATAGCAATCATAGAGATGGGTGCCTACTATAGTCAGGTATATAATGTAAAATATTGACGGTTTTAGCTTACTACATGTAATTAACATGAGAGGGAAAAGATTTTTTAGAAGAAAAATTTTTTTTTAAGTATTATTATTTGCAGCAGGCTTATGGTGGCAGAGGTTGTTTTTATAAATTCACAATATTGAAATTAGCCTATAAAAAATTGTTTCATCTAATTAACAGATGAGGGAAGATTTTGTTATATTCCGGATCTTAGACCATTAGTTGGAAAAACAGAAGCCGGAAGGGCGTTCCAAATTTTTGGGGTGCGGACTAGAAACGAGGAAGCAAAAGAAGAAGTTTGTGCATTTTTCATCATCTTTCACCTTTACTTAGTTAAATAAGACTAGCTTGACTTCGTGGTACAAGTAATAATTGATTGTTGCGTTAATAGTTACGTTCAAATCTGAACTAACAAGCCCGTTCTATGTACAAAAAAAAAATATACATATTTTTAAAAATTAATCGAAAAAATTGAGAAAGAAGGTTCTCGAATGGCGACCACTAACCAGGTGGACTGACGACCTAAAGAAAACAGCGGGAAGCCGCTGGATTCAGATGTCACAGGATCGGTAAGAGTGGTGAATATTAGGGGCTGCGTTCAGCAGTGGACTTCTAAAGGCTGATGGATGGATGGATGAACCACCAAAATAAATAAACGCCCATAACATCCAGACGAATGTACCTAATTCTATAATTCTTTTTAATTGTGTTTGTCACTATCCAGACAAGGTTTGAAAGAAAATTAAAGAAGAATCTACACATCAACGGGAAAAAAAACCCTGTACAAAGGTCGCCAGCAGATAGCAAACAAACACGCAGAATTGGAGCGGGAATCGAATCCACAACCCCTGATGCAGAAAGCGGGGTCACTGCAAATTACGTCAACGGGCTATCATAAATCTATCTACACTAATATATAAAGCTGAAGAGTTTGTTTGTTTGTTTGAACGCGGTAATCTCTGGAACTACTGGGCCGATTTGAAAAATTCTTTCAGTGTTAGATAGCCCATTTATCGAGGAAGGCTATAGGATATGTGGCCTCACGCTAAGACCAATAGGAGTGGAGTCCACGCCGACGAAGTCGCGTGCAGAAGCTAGTATAATATAATATCAATCATAAAATATCATAAAAGGTTGGTTGGTTTGAGCCCGTTGGCGCAGTTTGTAGTGGCCCTGCTTTTTGTTTGACAGGTTTTGGGTTCGATTCTCTCCTGAGTCTGTGTGTAAAATGTATATTTATATATTTACTATTTCTTATTTAGCCAGTGCTGTGACCTCTGCATCAAGGCGTCGTCAATTAAAAAATCAAACATTCAGTCTATCCTACATGAAAGACTGCGGTATGTGAGGTTATAATAGTTTCACGATGTTTTTATCATTTAAACTAGCTAAATATTATGTTAGCTAAGCTAGCTAAAGACGTTTTAGTATCTCAGATCTGTCTGAGTATCTAATGATAATAATACTCTTTATTGGACACAGTCATAATTCATACAACAAATAGATTGCCCTGACTCCTGCACTAGCAATACTGTGTTGCAGAAGTCAGTATCCTCTCCTTAATTACATGTTACAAAAACTTATGCCCTTAGGAGTTAATTATTATTAATTTAATGATACAAAAAAGGGCTAATATTATCGAATTTAAGACTAATTATCTAGTATCTGTCCTTATGGGTCATCCACCGCGTCAGTCTTTCTCTTTTATTAGGATGTAAGAAACTTACTTCATTATGTTTTAGTAGAAATACTCGTAATCAAGTCAGACACTAATTTACAAACAACTAGTTAAGGAGATGTACCTATCGTCTACTAGCTGACCCCGCTAACGTTGTTTTGCCATATGTTATGTTTTTAACCTCCTAAATCCCCTCCCCTCCTTATAACTTAGAGGTATGTAAAATAGATGTTGGTCGCTTCTCAGACCTACCCGATATACACACGAAATTTCATAAAAATCGGTACAGCCGTTTCGGAGGAGTATTGTAACTAACATTGTAACACGAGAATTTTATATATACTCGTAATATTAACAGCCGTTCTGGTACAGTGCAGCAGTGATGCGTAAAGGCCCCTAAATCACCGGCAGCTTCTAAGTTTGATTCTTGCTCGGCATTGATATTTGTATTTCTACAAATATTTCTTTCCAGTTTGGATGTCCGTCCCTTTTGGTCTCCCCACCGTGTTTACGAGAGCACGTTAAGCTATTTGGTCTTGCTCGCTATCATAAACAGCTAATAGCGGTCGGTACTCGTATTAGGAAATATATCTGACAAAGTGCAGTGGAGCAGCTTGTTAGATTAAGCTCTGGCTCTTCGACCACATGGAGAAAGAGGCCTGAGCGAAAACGTGGGATGTCAAAGGCTGAATTAACTAATCACTAAAAAAATAGGTTTTTTAAAGCAACAGCGGAGTTTCTTACCGATTCTTCTTCTGCAGAATCTACATTCCAAATTGATAGTAGCTTCACTTTTAACCATAATTAATGATTTAATTTGTAAAATGACGATTTGAAGGTGCTTTTGAAGACTATTTGAATAAAGTTATTTTTGATTTTGATAATCGCAAATCACAAAACTAAGTTAATCAGTTAAACTTGGTTGTTGATTAGGTTAAACTTATGTAATTACTATTGAGAAATCGTAATCTAGGTTTTTATCGTATTTTTAGCAGTGGTAAAGTGCTTTTATTGAATTAGAAGTACAATTGGCTAATCACATATGCCATCCTTGCCAATAGCATTAGAATTATTAGGTGAGAAGAAGCATTAATCATTCAACACAATGCGTATATGTACCGGACATGGGATTCTGGTTGTCCCTTTAATGAGTAAACTAGGTAATAAGCGTGGTTTTACACGTGTTTACGTGTTTACGAAACTTACTTAACGAAAAAGTAATTCTTCTTAAACGGATGGATTAAAATTATTAATAAACCAATTATTAATATGTTTTCTATTTATAACAATAAAAATATATAATTTTTTTTGTACAAAAATAAATGTTCAACAAATCTATATCTATAGTCTAGACTATACAAATAAATAAAATTGGAGTGTCTGTTTGTAATATTAAAATAACCGCTTTTTACTAAATGCATATGTATGTATACACGGTACGTATACCACAATAACATTTTTTACAATTTTTGTCCGTCTGTCTGTCTGTTTGTTCCGGATAATCTTTGAAACGGCTGGACCGATTCTGACGGGACTTCCACTGGCAGGTGGCTGATATAATAAGGAGTAACTTAGGCGACTTTTATTTTAGAAATTTATTTATTTTATAACTCTGTGGACTGAAAAATATCTTTTTGCTAAATTCCACGTGGACGAAGTCGCGGGCACAACTTGTTTGTACATAATTATATTTCATATCGCCTTAGCTTAGCTCCTTAAAAATACTAAAGAAACTCATTAAGTTTGTAGTGTTAAGAGTCATGAAGGTTAAAAATTATTTTATATCCATATAAAACCTTTTTAGTATTTTATCACGACATTCTAAGTGATAAAACATGTATCCACATTTAAAAAGTTCGAATAAAACCTTACCTAACGAAAGTATCTCCAAATTCAAACGTCCGTCAAACACACAAACATTAATTTGCAAACAACGAAAAAAAAATCCACACGTTTTCATTCAAAAACACTTCGTAAAAAGTTTCGTAGACGTCGGAATACGAGCGGAAAACACGTCCACTCCCGTCGACATACCGGGACCCACTGAAACTGAAATAAAACCAAAGCTCTACCTCCATACCGTAGTATTATCCGACTATTTACGGGATGACAGCTGAAGTTCTCTAGAAGGATTTTACAGGATAAATTCAATTCGGCCGGGTTATAATCGTCGGTAATGTTCTTTTGAATCGGTGTGCCGAGCGAGGCATATGCTCTAGACTCGTTAGGGCCTAGTAGTATATTTTTTATAACGCCCTATAAAGATCTAGAGAATCACTTATACGAGGTACGCTTTCAGCGGTATAATGAGCCGGAAAGTCTAGAAAAAAGGTAGTTTAGTCGGTCTTTTCAGGATATTTGATGATGAAATATGATTTTATTTTACGTTTTATTATTAATACTAGCTTCTGCTTGCGACTTCGTCCGCGTGGAGTAGGAACAATTCTATTATATAAGATTGTTTCGAAACTAACTGTTTAGACAGCGCACGCAGCGGAAGCTCTCAAAATACCCCGATTTTGAAACATTCTTCACTGCTGCTACGCTCCTAATCATCTTAGCGTGATGATATATAGCCTATAGCCTTCCTCGATAGATGGGCTATCTAAAACCGAAAGAAGTTTTGAAATCGAACTAGTAGTTCCTGAGATTCGCGCGTTCAAACAAACAAACAAACTCTTCAGCTTTATAATATTAGTTATAGATTTCATTCCAACTATTTCGTTAAGTATGTGAATAAATGACATGGAATTGAATGAATGAAGGACCTGTAAATAAATTCTTATACGATCTCTGACCAATCTTACTCTAATTAAGGTTTTCGATAGAATACTTAATAGTCTATAACAATCTCTTTTACTTCCAAATCACCTTGAAGTTATTATAAAGTATAAAACAAAGTCGCTTCCCGCTGTCTGTCTGTATACTCGTATATGCTTAGAACTTCAAAACTACGCAACGGATTTTGGTGCGGTTTTCTTTAGTAAATAGAGTGATTCAAGAGGAAAGTTTAGCGCTCTTACACACGAACGGCACGTTGCCAACGGCAGAGGTCGACGGCAGACGTCGACTGCCGTCGAGCGCCGTCAGCGGCAGACGACTGCAGCCGTCAACTACCGTCGAGCGCCGTCAGCGGCAGCCGTCGACTGCCGTCGAGCGCCGTTGGCGGCGCGCCGTCGGCTGCAGTCCGCTGCCGTTGAGAACATGCCGCTCACAAGCCGCTCTATTAGTACAGGAGCCAGTTGTAAAATGAATTCCGAGGAAGAAACACTGTTATTGTTTTTACTTCGTCGCCGCCGAGAAAAACGAAAAATAAAAACACGTTCAGTGTGGGTTCAAGAAATACTAATCAATAGAGATCAAGATGGGCATTTTTTTACACTCTATCCACTTTTACGAAGAAACGAGCAAAAGTTTTTTAATTATTTTCGGATGTCCATTGCTTCTTTTGATGAGCTGACTGACGGCTATTTTAAAAAGTTCAATATCTCGCCAAGATTGAATTAATAATTATAAAAATTTAAAAAAATATTAAAATAATGAGTTAGTAAAAAACATGTTTTAAAAAAAATGGTCGGTTTATTATAAGTTGATTTTGATTTTTTTAAAATCATTGTTATTAAAATAGAAGTAACTAATAATTATTATGTATTATTGTTCCTATAGATAGTACTTGTATTTTGTTTCAACTTAAAATGGTGATAAATGATGTTGATCTCATTAAACAAATAATCTAAATAACTTATATCTTTTTATTATTTATATTTATGCTAATATTATAAAGAGGAAAGATTTTTATTTTTGGATTTTCGTTTGTAATGAACAAATTCAAAAACTAATGGACCGATTTTAAAAATTCTTTTACAAATAGACTGAACGTGTTTTTATTTTTCGTTTTTCTCGGCGGCGACGAAGTAAAAACAATAACAGTGTTTCTTCTTCGGAATTCATTTTGCAACTGGCTCCTTTACTAAGAGAGCCGACGTGTGAGCGGCATGTTCTCAACGGCAGCGGACTCCAACGGCGCGCCGCCGACGGCGCTCGACGGCAGTCGACGGCTGCCGCTGACGGCACTCGACGGCAGTCGACGGCTGCAGTCGTCTGCCGCAGACGGCGCTCGACGGCAGTCGACGGCTGCCGTCGACCTCTGCCGTTGGCAACGTGCCGTTCGTGTGTAAGAGCGCTTATATGTATAATAGATACATAATATAGTAGAGGAACACTGATAGTTTTTGCAACCGTGCGAAGCCGGGGCGGGCCGCTAGTTTGTTATAATTCGAAATCAATCTATTTTTAACAAGAACGAACATTAACCGTTTAAGGGCAGTCGCAGATTCATTTCCGCTTATCGCGAATGTTTTATTAAGCTCTACACTTTATATTGGTTTCGATATTTGTCCCAGTTACGTATGTTACCTAACAACGGTTTACTTCAAATAACTTAACAAATGTTAGGCGTTATTTAAAGAGTAAGTTAACCTGGCACTAATCGATCACCCCTGTCAACTGCATCTATAGCACCATGTAAGCTGCAGAGGTTTCTCATATCTATGTATATAAAAATCAATGCCACTTTTCGTTGTAATTTTATAACTCAAGAACGAGCTCACATATCCAAACCAAATGTTTAGGCTTTGTTCGGACTATTTAGTAGATGGTTTATGTGAAGTTTGCACAAAATCGGTTGAGTGGTTCTTCATTTATCACACAAAAAAATTTGTAACAAAGAAGTATCATTTTGTTAATGGGGATTTTGCTGTCAAATAAAACTTTTTTAAGTGTTGACAGTACAAGCATGTTGTTATGTCATTCATTTCTGTCAAGAAACAAATCTGATGAAGACAAAAAACCCCGGGACATACATCACAAAAATACTTAACGCCCAACGAAGTGGGCACGGGGCGGCTAGTTGTGATATAAATGTCATGACTTGATTAATACGTTACATAAAAATTGCGTGCGTACAAAGTACACATGTCAGACGTTAAACTTCTTTGGCAAACTAATTTAAAGAAAAAAAAACAAAAAGCTAACGTCATGACGCTGCTGCGTTACCAATCGCTCAAAATTTACCCCTCATGCGCCTAAAGAAGTTTCACTTTAAAAATGAATAATGATGCGTTATATGTAAAATTACCACTGAATTCAGAATCTGATGATAACTGGCAAAGAAAACTGCACAGTCACACGTTTACGAGTAACTCTCCTTTACTGTGCTACGAAGGGAAATGCAATATGTTATTTTTTTGCTTATTTTTATTAGAAAGACATATGTACAGTTTTTACTTACATTAAAACTAAAGTGACATATACTTTAAGTCTTCACATAATAGCACAAATAATATTAATGTGAGATTTTGACTGTAAATATCTCAAAATAAGAATTGCAAGGATAATTGTTTTTAAAAAAATTTGCACGAATACATCCCGATTGGGAATAGAATCCACGACCACCAGCGTTTAGGCGTACCAAAATTAAACTCCTAACATTTTACAGAAAAATATATTTTAATTTTATCTTCTATTTATATCTATAATAAAATGATTTACCGCGTTTTTTGGAAGAGCATCACTCGAGAAGGGCGTCAATCGATTTGACTGATTTTCTTTTATATCGAATTCTTAGTTGTCAAGTTAAAGGAAACGTTTAGAAAAACCACTGGAAAAACCGCAAATTGTCGAAAATTGGAATGGTATTTTTGTATAAAAGACCTTAATAGAATCGCGTCGAGTTCATTGTAAGAGACGTTATAACTTCCACCTATTAATAGCAAGAAAGAAAATGTCAAGTTTAGTTCATTGCTTTACTAAGGAGACGTCTATTTTTTAACCCGTGATCTTATGTTATATGTTATTTTTAAGGTGGTTGTCTCCACCTTAAAAATAACATGAGTAGGCGCGCGCGAGCAAAACTGTCACTTAAAAACGTTAATTTTGAAGTACATACATACATAAAACTTCTTTAAGCACGCTTGACTTGGGTAGTAAGCTGGTGAATGCGTAACGAGAGCGTTACGAAAAGTGTGATCGTGCGAAGCGATTGGAGCGAGAGAGAGGTACCAGCAAACATTTTCTTTCTCTTATTCTCTTATAGCTAGTTATGTTTCGTATATCTAAGACACAGTGCTTTAATATCTTGGTTATATCAACAATAATTTTAAATTAATTAAATGTTTTCAAACGTTTATTTTGTGCTTTAATTTACTCACTTTTGCAGCTTTTAGCATTTGAAATGTCGTCTCGTTCTTGTTAAAAGAACTCAATAACGCTCAGGCTTGCTTTAGAAACCTTAATCTGCACTATTTCTTAACAGCAGACTGTGAAATATATATAATTTTATAAATACACTAGCTTCTGCGCGCGACTTCGTCGGCGTGGACTCCGCTCCTATTGGTCTTAGCGTGATGATACATAGCTTATAGCCTTCCTCGATAAATGGGCTATCTAACACTGAAAGAATTTTTCAAATCGGCCCAGTAGAACCAGAGATTACCGCGTTCAAACAAACAAACAAACAAACAAACAAACAAACAAACAAACTCTTCAGCTTTATATATTAGTATAGATATATCACACCCTGACTCAGGTGGAAATCGAACCCTACAACCCCCAGAGCAGAAAGCAAGACAAACTGCGCCAACGGGCTAGTCAAAGTATAAATATTATAAATAAATATTTACACAATACACAAACGGTCGTCTGTTCCTAAAGTAAGCAACTTAATGCTTGTGTTATAGGGTAACAGCCGACTGGTATTAAATTATAGCTACATATTTTTTTTCGATAAACATACTTATGAATAATACATATATAGTTATATACATACATAAATAAATATATACATTACACCCAGACTCGGGGTGGGAATCGAACCCACAAGAACCAGAGAACAGAAAGCAAAATAACTGCGCCAACGGGCTAGTCAAAGTATGTTTAGATTGTAGCGTTTAAAATATATAATAATAAACTTTATTTTTCAAATAAACGTTTAACAATAAATAGTACCATTTACAAATTTAAAACTTACGCATGGTTTAATTATATAAAAAAATTTTGAGTTCAGACTGAACATCCTATATGGACTATTAGTATAATCTGTGTTAATCTGTTTAAAATATAATATAATCCAGTTTCAGTCCGCATTTGCTGTTTTCCTTATTGCCAACACACCCAAGAACACACACAAATAATTCTATCAAAGTTGAAAATAACGTAAATAAAAAATATGAACCGATAGCTGCGGTTTATTTAATTTAGAACGAAATTGCCCGAATCGGAAACAGAACAGGAAGCGATCGGAAGCCATCGTCACGCGATGTTCCCAGGTGGTCACCCATCCAAGTACTGACCGTCCCTGACGTTGCCGCGTTACTGGTCGCTCAAATTTTACCCCTCATGCGCCCAAAGAAGTTTCAATCCAAAAAAATAAATTTAAAAATTAACGCCTCAATAGCCACTATTAGGAGTAGAATATCGGGTCGGGGATCCGGAAACAGATATTGCAAGCTGTTCTAGTCTGGGTTTTTGTTTGCGGAAGTGCATAGCGTCCCCGTGATATCGCCCTAAGCAAGAGTTAGAAACACCCAAGTCGGTGGGGGTACAACATACCCTCCAGCTCTCGTGGGGCCGGAGGCACCCATTACGGATTTCCCCTGGGTCAACAAAAAAAGTAAGTCTTAGTAAATTAATCGGTGAGAAGTCAGGTTGGATCGTTAGTTTCAGTACAAAATCGATTGCGGAATCTAATATATTATGAATATAATATTCTTGATTAAGTTATCGTGTAGCTGAGTTAGAACTTTACTTCTAATACGTTACTCGCATATTGATCGACGGAGCAAGATTGGTAATTGAATGGAGAAAAATGTAATATTATATTATACATCGTGTGTGTGTATGCGCCACAGTTTCACACGCGTTTATTTGAGGAAAAAAGCCTAAAGCGCATTTTAACAAACTCTCCAGCTTTATAATATCAGTATAGACAAATCGCTGAAACGTAAAATTCTTTTTATACCTTGTTATTACAAGGACGAAATACTTTTAAAAGAAATAAAATAAAAAAATAAAAAAACGAATACTTAACAAAAAAAAATGGCAGTACGAAGTTCGCCAAATAAGCTAGTTATAGGCAAAGTATAATATGTGAAATTCTATGAAATAAATATGTACCTACAAGTCATTACAACTTTGTTATCAATGCGAAAAATGGATCTATGTACTAAGACACTACAGGAAAAAAGAGTCCCATACCTTTTTCAGGCATTGGGACTTTCTATTTATTGAAGATAAATTCAGTTCAGTGTCTATTCAACGTTTACAGTTTGCTGAATATAAACTTATAACAACTACTATTTATATAGATGTGTCTCTTCTATTGCATTAACTATCGATACCAAACACTATTTAAAAATAATAGAAATCCTAACACTTAAATGTTCTGTTAAATATTTTAAAATTGTTTATTTATTTTTTACATTTTATCGGGAGGTAATTCGCTGTGTAATAAATTTTAACCCGTATCAATGTGCGGTCTTGGTGTACACAAAAATATGTTAACTTGCCTTGTCGGGGTTTCGAAATAAAAACGAAATTCTAAAGTAAAAAAGCATTTTGTTTATTTTAACGTTGATTTAGGTATGTTACTGTATTATTATTAGCGAGTGTGAGGGTCTTTTAGAGAAAAAAAAACATGGTTTTTATATAAGGACGAATCAAGCATTTTAAACACTTAAAAGAAAAAAAAAAGAAAATCATACTAATTGTTTTTTTTAACGAAATATAGATTATAAATGCAATAGTTACAGTGATTGCGATTTATTATAGTATTATAGTACTCTGGATGTCTGTGTGTGTTAGTGTGTATTAAATAAAAACAGTCTACACTATTTTGTCTATACGTAAACTTAATCTGAAATGACTTTGAAATTGTTTTTCATTGAGTTAGTTACTTAAAGTAACTATTTATTTGTAAATATATTATATTTAAATCTTTTTGCTTTAACTTTGAAACCGAAATTATTAAAAGACATTTTGAAAAAATGAACGTTTTTTAAATTAAAGAAACAAGGTCTCGTAGACCCCACATTTTACGATACGTAAATTTCATTCGCGCGGTTGACAAAGGGTTAAGGGTCTTATTTACAGTCAGATGTATTCACGTGTACTCGGCTTCTACCGCGATCGTCAAGTCTGTAAACGTTAAAATTAGCTGAAGTCTTTTTAGAATGGTTGTATAATATTGTAAAGAAATAAACAAGCAAATAGAATAGATCTTTTCGTATATTGTGTATTAATAAAAAATTATTGATCTAATCTGTAACATTAACAAAAGTTTTTGTTCTCTACAATGAACAACGACCGCTGTCAGATGTTTACGAAAACAAATATAAATAAATATCTTATAACATTCACACACGGTCGTCTGTTCCTAAGGTAAGCAACTTAATACTTGTGTATTAAGACCGTTTGGTAACATCCGTCTGTTTAAGCCTTTTTTGTGATAAATTTACATAGAAATAATACATATATAAATATATAAATACACATATTACACCCAGACTCAGGCGGGAATCGAACCCGCAACCCACGAAACAGAAAACAGGGCCACTACAAACTAACCCAACTGGCTAGTCAAAAAAAAGTTCACAGCTAAATGATACTGCTTTCAAGCAGTGTTGTGTTCCTGTGAGTAAGGTGATCAGAGCTCCTGGGAGTATTGGGGGTAGGGTCAGCAACACGTTTGCGATGCTTCTGGTGTTGCATCCGTACGCTTGTTTGTCGACCTTTTAAAAAAAAAAAAAGAATACACGAAGAAATAATCCGTCAGCAGCACGCAACTAATTAAAACTTTAACATTTTAGAATAGTCGACGCGTCGATTTGTACCAATGTACGGCTGGCAGGTGTTGTTGAATAAATAAACAATGAACTGATTCCGATCGCTTCCTGTTCTGTTTCCGATTCGGGCAATTTCGTTCTAAATTAAATAAACCGCAGCTATCGGTTCATATTTTTTATTTACGTTATTTTCAACTTTGATAGAATTATTTGTGTGTGTTCTTGGGTGTGTTGGCAATAAGGAAAACAGCAAATGCGGACTGAAACTGGATTATATTATATTTTAAACAGATTAACACAGATTATACTAATAGTCCATATAGGATGTTCAGTCTGAACTCAAAATTTTTTTATATAATTAAACCATGCGTAAGTTTTAAATTTGTAAATGGTACTATTTATTGTTAAACGTTTATTTGAAAAATAAAGTTTATTATTATATATTTTAAACGCTACAATCTAAACATACTTTGACTAGCCCGTTGGCGCAGTTATTTTGCTTTCTGTTCTCTGGTTCTTGTGGGTTCGATTCCCACCCCGAGTCTGGGTGTAATGTATATATTTATTTATGTATGTATATAACTATATATGTATTATTCATAAGTATGTTTATCGAAAAAAAATATGTAGCTATAATTTAATACCAGTCGGCTGTTACCCTATAACACAAGCATTAAGTTGCTTACTTTAGGAACAGACGACCGTTTGTGTATTGTGTAAATATTTATTTATAATATTTATACTTTGACTAGCCCGTTGGCGCAGTTTGTCTTGCTTTCTGCTCTGGGGGTTGTAGGGTTCGATTTCCACCTGAGTCAGGGTGTGATATATCTATACTAATATATAAAGCTGAAGAGTTTGTTTGTTTGTTTGTTTGTTTGTTTGTTTGTTTGTTTGTTTGTTTGTTTGTTTGTTTGTTTGAACGCGGTAATCTCTGGTTCTACTGGGCCGATTTGAAAAATTCTTTCAGTGTTAGATAGCCCATTTATCGAGGAAGGCTATAAGCTATGTATCATCACGCTAAGACCAATAGGAGCGGAGTCCACGGTTGTCCATGGTTGTCTCCACCTTAAAAATAACATGAGTAGGCGCGCGCGAGCAAAACTGTCACTTAAAAACGTTAATTTTGAAGTACATACATACATAAAACTTCTTTAAGCACGCTTGACTTGGGTAGTAAGCTGGTGAATGCGTAACGAGAGCGTTACGAAAAGTGTGATCGTGCGAAGCGATTGGAGCGAGAGAGAGGTACCAGCAAACATTTTCTTTCTCTTATTCTCTTATAGCTAGTTATGTTTCGTATATCTAAGACACAGTGCTTTAATATCTTGGTTATATCAACAATAATTTTAAATTAATTAAATGTTTTCAAACGTTTATTTTGTGCTTTAATTTACTCACTTTTGCAGCTTTTAGCATTTGAAATGTCGTCTCGTTCTTGTTAAAAGAACTCAATAACGCTCAGGCTTGCTTTAGAAACCTTAATCTGCACTATTTCTTAACAGCAGACTGTGAAATATATATAATTTTATAAATACACTAGCTTCTGCGCGCGACTTCGTCGGCGTGGACTCCGCTCCTATTGGTCTTAGCGTGATGATACATAGCTTATAGCCTTCCTCGATAAATGGGCTATCTAACACTGAAAGAATTTTTCAAATCGGCCCAGTAGAACCAGAGATTACCGCGTTCAAACAAACAAACAAACAAACAAACAAACAAACAAACAAACAAACAAACTCTTCAGCTTTATATATTAGTATAGATATATCACACCCTGACTCAGGTGGAAATCGAACCCTACAACCCCCAGAGCAGAAAGCAAGACAAACTGCGCCAACGGGCTAGTCAAAGTATAAATATTATAAATAAATATTTACACAATACACAAACGGTCGTCTGTTCCTAAAGTAAGCAACTTAATGCTTGTGTTATAGGGTAACAGCCGACTGGTATTAAATTATAGCTACATATTTTTTTTCGATAAACATACTTATGAATAATACATATATAGTTATATACATACATAAATAAATATATACATTACACCCAGACTCGGGGTGGGAATCGAACCCACAAGAACCAGAGAACAGAAAGCAAAATAACTGCGCCAACGGGCTAGTCAAAGTATGTTTAGATTGTAGCGTTTAAAATATATAATAATAAACTTTATTTTTCAAATAAACGTTTAACAATAAATAGTACCATTTACAAATTTAAAACTTACGCATGGTTTAATTATATAAAAAAATTTTGAGTTCAGACTGAACATCCTATATGGACTATTAGTATAATCTGTGTTAATCTGTTTAAAATATAATATAATCCAGTTTCAGTCCGCATTTGCTGTTTTCCTTATTGCCAACACACCCAAGAACACACACAAATAATTCTATCAAAGTTGAAAATAACGTAAATAAAAAATATGAACCGATAGCTGCGGTTTATTTAATTTAGAACGAAATTGCCCGAATCGGAAACAGAACAGGAAGCGATCGGAATCAGTTCATTGTTTATTTATTCAACAACACCTGCCAGCCGTACATTGGTACAAATCGACGCGTCGACTATTCTAAAATGTTAAAGTTTTAATTAGTTGCGTGCTGCTGACGGATTATTTCTTCGTGTATTCTTTTTTTTTTTTTAAAAGGTCGACAAACAAGCGTACGGATGCAACACCAGAAGCATCGCAAACGTGTTGCTGACCCTACCCCCAATACTCCCAGGAGCTCTGATCACCTTACTCACAGGAACACAACACTGCTTGAAAGCAGTATCATTTAGCTGTGAACTTTTTTTTGACTAGCCAGTTGGGTTAGTTTGTAGTGGCCCTGTTTTCTGTTTCGTGGGTTGCGGGTTCGATTCCCGCCTGAGTCTGGGTGTAATATGTGTATTTATATATTTATATATGTATTATTTCTATGTAAATTTATCACAAAAAAGGCTTAAACAGACGGATGTTACCAAACGGTCTTAATACACAAGTATTAAGTTGCTTACCTTAGGAACAGACGACCGTGTGTGAATGTTATAAGATATTTATTTATATTTGTTTTCGTAAACATCTGACAGCGGTCGTTGTTCATTGTAGAGAACAAAAACTTTTGTTAATGTTACAGATTAGATCAATAATTTTTTATTAATACACAATATACGAAAAGATCTATTCTATTTGCTTGTTTATTTCTTTACAATATTATACAACCATTCTAAAAAGACTTCAGCTAATTTTAACGTTTACAGACTTGACGATCGCGGTAGAAGCCGAGTACACGTGAATACATCTGACTGTAAATAAGACCCTTAACCCTTTGTCAACCGCGCGAATGAAATTTACGTATCGTAAAATGTGGGGTCTACGAGACCTTGTTTCTTTAATTTAAAAAACGTTCATTTTTTCAAAATGTCTTTTAATAATTTCGGTTTCAAAGTTAAAGCAAAAAGATTTAAATATAATATATTTACAAATAAATAGTTACTTTAAGTAACTAACTCAATGAAAAACAATTTCAAAGTCATTTCAGATTAAGTTTACGTATAGACAAAATAGTGTAGACTGTTTTTATTTAATACACACTAACACACACAGACATCCAGAGTACTATAATACTATAATAAATCGCAATCACTGTAACTATTGCATTTATAATCTATATTTCGTTAAAAAAAACAATTAGTATGATTTTCTTTTTTTTTTCTTTTAAGTGTTTAAAATGCTTGATTCGTCCTTATATAAAAACCATGTTTTTTTTTCTCTAAAAGACCCTCACACTCGCTAATAATAATACAGTAACATACCTAAATCAACGTTAAAATAAACAAAATGCTTTTTTACTTTAGAATTTCGTTTTTATTTCGAAACCCCGACAAGGCAAGTTAACATATTTTTGTGTACACCAAGACCGCACATTGATACGGGTTAAAATTTATTACACAGCGAATTACCTCCCGATAAAATGTAAAAAATAAATAAACAATTTTAAAATATTTAACAGAACATTTAAGTGTTAGGATTTCTATTATTTTTAAATAGTGTTTGGTATCGATAGTTAATGCAATAGAAGAGACACATCTATATAAATAGTAGTTGTTATAAGTTTATATTCAGCAAACTGTAAACGTTGAATAGACACTGAACTGAATTTATCTTCAATAAATAGAAAGTCCCAATGCCTGAAAAAGGTATGGGACTCTTTTTTCCTGTAGTGTCTTAGTACATAGATCCATTTTTCGCATTGATAACAAAGTTGTAATGACTTGTAGGTACATATTTATTTCATAGAATTTCACATATTATACTTTGCCTATAACTAGCTTATTTGGCGAACTTCGTACTGCCATTTTTTTTTGTTAAGTATTCGTTTTTTTATTTTTTTATTTTATTTCTTTTAAAAGTATTTCGTCCTTGTAATAACAAGGTATAAAAAGAATTTTACGTTTCAGCGATTTGTCTATACTGATATTATAAAGCTGGAGAGTTTGTTAAAATGCGCTTTAGGCTTTTTTCCTCAAATAAACGCGTGTGAAACTGTGGCGCATACACACACACGATGTATAATATAATATTACATTTTTCTCCATTCAATTACCAATCTTGCTCCGTCGATCAATATGCGAGTAACGTATTAGAAGTAAAGTTCTAACTCAGCTACACGATAACTTAATCAAGAATATTATATTCATAATATATTAGATTCCGCAATCGATTTTGTACTGAAACTAACGATCCAACCTGACTTCTCACCGATTAATTTACTAAGACTTACTTTTTTTGTTGACCCAGGGGAAATCCGTAATGGGTGCCTCCGGCCCCACGAGAGCTGGAGGGTATGTTGTACCCCCACCGACTTGGGTGTTTCTAACTCTTGCTTAGGGCGATATCACGGGGACGCTATGCACTTCCGCAAACAAAAACCCAGACTAGAACAGCTTGCAATATCTGTTTCCGGATCCCCGACCCGATATTCTACTCCTAATAGTGGCTATTGAGGCGTTAATTTTTAAATTTATTTTTTTGGATTGAAACTTCTTTGGGCGCATGAGGGGTAAAATTTGAGCGACCAGTAACGCGGCAACGTCAGGGACGGTCAGTACTTGGATGGGTGACCACCTGGGAACATCGCGTGACGATGGCTTTTTGTTTTTTTTTTCAATTAGTTTTTTTTTGGATAACATCGTTTTTTTTAGTTAGTTTTTTTTTAATTAGTTTGCCAAATAAGTTTCACTTCTGACATGAGTACTTTTTACGCACGCAATTTTATTATTTATGATAAAATCACAATAATTCGACTGGCAACATGATGCAATGACTAGCCCATGAGTTCTGCGTCTGAGCCATAATGCCCCGTAAACGTGTTTCAAATTACAATCAGTCCTTATTCTAGTAAGGAATGTTTTTATTGAATATTTTTACTTATCGGAATTCGAGTAGGGCGCCTTCAAATTAGCCGCGCGGCGGCAGCGCGTCTGCAGCGCTGCTGACGCGCGACGTTGTAAATGTATGTAAATAACAAAGCGCCACAGCAGCGCAACAAATTTGAAGGCTACGCGCTGCTGTCGCGCGTTGTTATTTACATACATTTACAACGTCGCGCGTCAGCAGCGCTGCAGACGCGCTGCCGCCGCGCGGCTAATTTGAAGGCGCCCATGATTGATTTATATTAAATTAGTTTTTAATATTATACGCTACATAATGCTTTGATCGGGCTCTGTTCGAAGAAATTAATATAGATTGATTTTTTGATTTATTAATGTTATTTGGGTCGACACAATCGACACGATTTATTTTTAGTGTATAATCCTGGGTTTAAATCGAGGTCAAGATTATTAATTTTTTTCAAGTAATATTTCTTTAATTCTAAGTAAAACAGCTTCGATAGAAAGTAGATTAATATTCGCAAACGAAAACAAAACATTCTCAGAATAAAATCTTAATTTTAATTAGCCACTTATTTTAGATATAGGAATAACAATGTTGGTATAATAATATTTTCGCACTGTTTGTATAAGTATTAGAATGTATACATTGGTATTATATAAGCTTATTACACAATGATACTACTTTGGTCTTGATATCAGTCACTTCTAAAAATAAATCACTTTAAAATATTCATTTGTAAAATGACGATTCGAAAGTGCTTTTGAAGACTATTTGAAAAAAGCTATTCTGATTTTGATTAAGTTTTGCATTTGGGTTACCTGGGAAAAATAGCTAAATGACAGTGGCCATAAGTCAGCCCAACAAACAACAGTTAAAAAAGCGTTCGGCTCACCTGATGCTATGTGATACCGTAGATTATAGAGGCTTGCAACACCAAAAGCATCGCAAACGCGTTGCAAACCCTGACCTCAATCCTCCCCAGGAGCTCTGGTCACCTTACTCACCAGCAGGATCCCAACCCTGCTTGAAAGTAGTACTATTTAGCTGTGATCTTCTGTAAGGTCGAGATTCATTCAAAGTCGGGCTGCTCCATATTTTGAGCAGGAAATTTTCTGCTGTGCCCTACCTCAGTTATTAAAATCCGATTACACTAAAATGTAGTGTTTGGAACTTTTGCTTATCGGGACATTTAATTTCATTAAATAATTCTGAGTTACAAATTGTTTTTCAGTTAATGACCAAGTAAAGTTTTTAACTAACTTTTAATTTCACTTCCCGAATTCCTGCTTTCACAATTATCTTTACTTTGCAAAGAATGTTTTTTTTTTTTTGAAAGCGTTTTTTCGTTCGAAATTTTCTAGTTAATGTGTGAACGATACAAACGATAATAAACTTAACTATCTTCATTATAAGATTTATTGTAGTTTACTCCTTAACAATATAAGGCCTGACTTATGTAAAACTATGTGAAGTAAACCGTGTGATACAATTGTCGCTGACGCTTAGTGACGCTGACGTTTAGTACACGCTGACATAACAGTGACGCTGTGCCACTTGTATTCATTCATTCACGGCTTCCAACGGTGCCAAATTAGCACTGATGATTTCGCCAATGTTACGTAGAATGGAAAAGACACGAAAGAGTGCCACTTGTATCAGATAACTAGAAATTGTAAAGTTAAGGAATTAAAAAATATATGAACACTAGCTTCTGCGCGCGACTTCGTCGGCGTGGACTCCGCTCCTATTGGTCTTAGCGTGATGACACATAGCCTATAGCCTTCCTCCATAAATGGGCTATCTAACACTGAAAGAATTTTTCAAATCGGCCCAGTAGTTCCAGAGATTACCGCGTTCTAACAAACAAACAAACAAACGAACAACCAAACAAACAAACTCTTCAGCTTTATATATTAGTATAGATAAGTACAAAATGAAAGAAGGATGCAGTTTTAGCTAAAATTAAACTTGAGAATGTAAATAAAATAAAAAGAAGTCTAGAATTTAGATTCGATTAGCTGGGAAACCATCCTGAGAATGAAAGATGACGAATGATAGAAACGGTGTAAAGAATAAAAGGAATAAAATATAGGAGACGATAATTAATAGAACTGGAATGTATGTGTTAGCACAGACTAGTAAATAATAGTACTACGCATAGCATAAGCAGACTTCTTCCAAGACTTGTGAGTAGAATTTACTGTACCGATATGAATAACAAACCAATGTTTTTTATTATTTATTTTATTTTTATAATTTTATTCAATTAATGATAATTAAATTACAGTTGTGTAGAGAGAAGAAAGAAAGTGAGAAAGTCCAATTACTAGCTTCCTAAAGTATATAACTTTCTCTATTTCTCTCTTCTTTCTACATAAAAGCTATAGGTATACCTATATGTAAAAATTAACGCTCCTTACAATATTGATGTAGACATAACTTAACTGAGGTAGGGCACAGCAGGAAATTTCCTGCTCAAAATATGGAGCAGCCCGACTGGGGTAGTACCTCGACCTTACAGAAGAGCACAGCTAAATAATACTGTTTTCAATCAGTATTGTGTTCCTGTTGGTGAGTAAGGTGACCAGAGCTCGTGGGGGGATTGGGGATAGGGTCGGCAACGCGCTTGCGATGCTTCTGGTGTTGCAGGCGTCTATAGGCTACGGTCTTACCATCAGGTGAGCCGTACGCTTGTTTGCCAACCTAGTTACATAAAAAAAAGACATATCTTCCTAACAATCCGGAGCAATCCGTTTGGGGAAATACCCCGACCTTACAGAAGATCACATCTACATAAACTGCTCTCAAGTAGAATTGTGTTCTTTTGGTGAATAACGTAGCAAAAGCTCCGGGAGAGGGTCTTCTAGTAGAAAAGACGTGGAAGACCATCCTTCACCGATCTGATAACTCGATGAGACATATGTTTTATCAAATATAATTTATAAACAAATATGCCTATGATAATTTGCCTATCGAAAATATTTTTTTATGTAACTAGGTTGGCAAACAAGCGTACGGCTCACCTGATGGTAAGACCGTAGCCTATAGACGCCTGCAACACCAGAAGCATCGCAAGCGCGTTGCCGACCCTATCCCCAATTCCCCCCAGGAGCTTGTTCATAGTTATTTTTATTTTTGTGTCTCGTAGACCAAAACGTTTTTCTGTCTTGTGAACTGTCAACGTTTGAGTTTGAAATCATCATTACGTTTTCTGAATTTTGCCAAAATTATGCGCAATTTTCTTAATTTTTCAATCTTAGCTTCAAAGTGTTGGAAAACCTAAACAATCAAAATACTGCATGGATCCAGATGGTATTGAGTTAAGAGGTTAACACTAATTTAGCGAAATAAAAAAAAATACTAATTTATATATTGATAAATATGTACTAGCTGTGCCTGCGACTTCGTCCGCGTATTGGGTAGTTACATGTTCAACGTGATTTTTTAAATTGGCATAAAATTTTTATTTATGAACCGATTGACATGAAATAAACACTAAATGTTAAGTGAAGCTTACTACAATTGTGAAAGCACATCTAATTCGGATAAGCCGTTAGCATGCAGAAACGCAAAGACAAACAGAGAAAAATTCCAACAATCATTGTTTTGGTCGCTATTTGCGTTGATAAAGGTCCCAGTAATATTTTTTCTCATATATCTTCCATGTACAGACAGCGATCCGTAACATTTTTATTATATGTATTGATATAATATTTATATCATCATCATCATCATATCAGCCTATTGCAGTCCACTGCTGGACATAGGCCTCCCCAAGCTCGCGCCAGACATCCCGGTTTTCCGCAATCCTCATCCAACCTACACCGGCAATCTTACGTAGATCGTCGGTCCAGCGGGCCGGAGGGCGTCCTACACTGCGTTTGCCAATACGCGGTCTCCACTCCAGGACACGTCTGCTCCAACGGCCATCGGTCCTGCGACATAGGTGACTGGCCCACTAAATTATAATAATAAAATAACATTAAGTAAATAATTATATATAAATTAATATTTATATATATTTACCCAAACGTGTTATGCTAAAAGCCAATTGGAATAAAACCAGCAAGTTCTCAACTAATCCGAATGAAATATGAATTTCTATTGAAAATAAAATGTTGAATGTGTCAATTAGAGATGATTTCCCAAACAGGCGCCAGCGGGGGACCGAGTGATCGAACGCTAGTGATTACACGCTCCAATTGTTCTGATGCAGTACGAGTTATAGGAGATAAGCGAGTTTATATTACTAATAATTATTATTTCTATAATCAATAGTAAAGATTTGTTTCGATATTATCATACCAGCTTTAATTATCATTATCGCCAAATTGCGATACCGATTCTTAACAATATTTACCTATTAAAAATAAAGTGGTATAGTAAAATGAATATTAAACTATAGTGCGTTCTGTTAATTGAAATACATAATAATCATAATCGTATTTACATATATATTTTATAATATTTTTTTTCATCACTTCAGCCTATCACAGTCCACTGCTAGACATAGGCCTTCACAAGTTCGCGCCAAAAATGGCGCGAGCTCATGTGTTTTGCCCATAGTCACCACGCTGAGCAGGCGTGTTTCTGACCTCGCAGGACTGGCTTTGTCGCACCGAAGACGCTGCTGCCCATCCTAGGCCTGTATATTTCAAAGCCAGCAGTTGGATGATTATCATCATATATGGCCATCAGCCGGCTTCTTAAGTTCCAAGTTGGTAGTGGAACAGTTTTATCCCTTAGTCGCCTCTTATGACACCCACGGGAAAAGAGGGGAGGCTATATTATTTACTGCCATAACCACACATTATACTCAGATACAGATTAAAGTTAATTATTGTACGATTTATAATAAACAAAACCATAAAAGACTACTAAAACGTTATTACAATAAACGCTAAAACCTTATAACTTATACAAATATCATGGACGAGCATTCTGTGTTGTTGTTTGAACGTTATATATGTAAAATATAAACTGTGTATATAACATTAAAGAGATTATTTTAATTGTTTCGCGACGTCCTTTGTCGTGTCGTGTTATTGGAAACATTTACGTTTATAATAAGTTTTAATTAATATACCTATTGAAATTATGAAAATTGTATTCTAAAAACAATGTACGAATAAATTATAATTATAAATGTTCTTTTGACTGCATTTAATTTATATAAATGTGTTAATAGTGGCTGCTTAATACCTTTATCATTTATGAATGGCTCCGATACTGTTGCAGTTTTATATCCATCTACACAGACAAATATTATATACAGAGTGGGGATGACAATAGAACGATAATTGAAAACACCGTTAGTACTAGTATAAAGAATTATTTCAAAACCATCAGATAAGTCCTAACATAAAAAAAAAAAGATTTTTTCATACAAACTAATTCAGATTAATTTAATAAAATTTTATAACATTATTTTTGTAACTACAGGATCACTGACCTGTTACACGCGTCATCGCGCGGTGATCGCGCGTGACCTTCTTTCTACGCGGCAAAGTCGCTTAGAAGTGGTATGTGCTTGTACCTACAAAACTTCATTATTTTGATTGAATAAAAAATAGTAAGTTAGAAAAGTAAATTAAAATAAATTGTTACGCATTTAAAATTAAATTGAATAAAAAACTATTTGATTTAAATTTTCTCAAACCATCAATATTTTTTTTAAATATGCAGAACTGATCAGTAGCCGATACTGAATAAGTTATTTTTTTTAAACATTAGTTATTATAATATTATTTGGTCTGCGAACTGTCACTAAATGGCAATGATTAAAAATTTTGCCTTTTTTTTGTGGCAGTCGATCCCATATCCATTATTTTTATGCTCAATCTTTTTAAAAATAATAATAGCTGTCCTTGAGTCGTTAACCGCCGGTTTTAGGGTAGGTCAGGTCTTTAGTATAATACATGCGTAGAAATTTTAAAAAATGAAAAATCATAATTTGTGACTAAACTACTGGATGTATTTTATTGATTTTTTGTATGTGGGCTTGGAATGTCATTACATATACGCTGTCCAATTTATCGTTGTATTATAATCCCCACCCTGTATATATAAAGTAGCACGTCCGTCTGTTACGCTTCCATACCTAAATCACTGAACGATTTTTAATGAAATTTGGTACCTACCTATAAAGATGGAGTAGATCTTGGGAATTGATTCTAGGCTACCATTTATTGTGACCAAAAAAGTCTTGAATATGTAGCCTCTTAACCAATAAATTATTAATGCGCGGTTTTATTGAAGTTATAAGTACTTCTTTTGGCGCGTTAGGGAAAAATGATGAGAGTAAATTTTAACGATGCGCGCGCACACAGTCACGAAAAAAAACGACACGTTAGCTAGCCAAAGAATTATAACTTCTTACGTGCGTACATAAGTATTGTTTTATTCGTTATTGGTTTTGATTATAAGCGATAGAAATGTGACATAATTAGTGTTGTGTTTACCTATATTTAGTAAGTAGGTTCCGAGATAAATATGGATATGAATGAAAACAACCTTTAGAAATAATAGATTTCCAAAATTATTTCTGACACTGCTTGATTTTTATTTTAAATTTTTTCACGTTTTCCAAAGGAGCAAGCACCAAAGCTAAAGACAGACAAAAAATAAGTTTAAGATTTACTTAGTATCGGTTATAAACCTATAATATGTAGATGTATAATGCCATTACAAAATATTTTAGAATGTTTTCGTTGCAGAATTGTATCCGTGCTTAAAGTTTTATTAAAAGTATAAATTAGATTCGGTCAATATTTTCAAAAGGGTATTCAAAGACCAGACGACGAGTATAAATATGAGACGATAATAGTTAATAATATTTCAAATAATTCACAACCTTTGAATTACGAATCCCACCGAAAACAATACAAAACAATCGAATTGCAAACAATATTCATCGAACGCATCATATAATTCGGCACACCTGAGCAAATACGATGTATTGAAATTCACGGCACCTTTAATTCAATAGCTGCGAATCTCTACACCGCAATTCAGTAAACGAACGTTATAATTTATTCAGCGCCATCTACTGGCGTTAGTGTTTATAGTTTACTATAGTTTTTTTTTCGTAAAACAACGCCATCTATCGTGAGAAAAATGTACTTCAAATGTATTATTATACCCGGGACCCCCACGCGGTGTCCTCCAGAATTCCAACAAATAATGAATCACCCAAACTACCGGACAACCCTATATCAAGAATTGACTAGGCCATAGCCTGCATAGTAAGTATGGCCCTGGCCCATCGGGCCAAAAATCAAGACCCTGGGGGCGACGACCCCCAGTGTCTTGTTTGTCCCCCCGGGTCGACCTAGGTCGGCCAGGAAGAGCTCACGACGACGCCGACGATATTTCTAACACAACTCATCCAGTTTTTAACCGACTTCCAAAAAAGGAGGAGGTTCTCGTTTCGACTGTATTTTTTTATGTATGTTAGCTCAGAACTTTTGACTGGGTTGACCGATTTCGATCAATTTTGTTTTAATTGAAAAGTGTTGCGTGTTATGTGGTGGGACCACATGACACGCAACACCTTTCAATTTTAAATTTTAATTTACTTAATTGAGATCTGACAAGTACTTTTAGAGTTATATCTAATAATGCGTATTTACTTGAGTACTTTTTCGTCGACCTTAGTTGTATTATACCGCATAACTTTTTACTCGGTGTACCGATTTCGATGATTCTTACTTTAATCGAAATCAAATACTTGTCATGTAGTCTTGATTAAATTAGATCGAGATCTGATTACAACTTTTTAAGTAATCTTTAATAGCGCGTATTTACTTGACTATTTTTTCGCTTTATTACGTTGTATTACTTGTCGATGTAATTGAAGTCGGTTTTTTTTTTCGTTTGCGAGCAAACACAATTAGGTATGTTAAATATAAAACCCGCAAAACATATCTACTTACTCAATTTTACATTATTTAGTTGTTTTTTGTTTGTTTGATCAAATATTTAGACATGCATTATATGTGTGTTATTTTTAAACAACATAACCCAAAAATAAAATCTTACACTAGACTTGCATACAAAATGTCACAATTTTTGAAGTAAAACTTCTTTACGCACGCTTGACTTTGGTAGTAAGCTGGTAAAGTAAAAATACGTGACAAGAGCGTTATGAAAAGTGTGATCGTGGGAGACGAACGGAGCAAGAGAGAGAGGTGCGAGCACACTTTATCGTTCTCTCTTTTTGTCATAGCCAGTTTTTCGTATATCTAAAACACAGTGCAGGCTTATTGTGCAGAAGATTTACTTACTCAGTTTATTTTCATTATTCATTGATTGCTGAGCGATTACCGTAGCTTATAAAAGCCTGGAACACTACCTATAGTATCGCAAACGCGTTGCCGACCCTACCCTCAATCCCCCAGGAGCTCTGGTCACCGGAACCCACATGAATACAACCCTGCAGCAGTATTATTTAGCTGTGATCGCCTGTAAGGTACTTCTTCAGTCCAGCAGCTCCAGATTTTGCGCAGAATATTTCTTGCTGTGCCCTACCTCAGTTATATACAGGTTATAAATAAAACTACTATTCTAACTACCAGTCTAATATAATAATAAAACTAGAAGTCCAATTTTCTCTGCGGTTTTATTTTACGTATCAAACAAAAATTTAATATCCACTATTACTTTATAAGCTCTCCTAGCACTTGGCGACGATGTGACGTGACGCAGCGACAGCCGTCATTTTACGTCAAGACTTCGCGTCAATTACCGAGGTTCATACCATACGAAGTGTCTGTCAGTGCCAATACAATTTCAGTAGAGACGTTTCATTTTATATCCGCTCTGTGCATGTGTGTGGCTATAAATATGCATGATTAATTTTGAATTTTTGTGACAGTCTTGATTTTTTATTATTTTTTTATTTTATTAGGCAATCCAACAACGTTATGAATTTATGATACAATAGTATGATACAATATACAAGTATAGTATGAATATGGCCAAAATATGATCACACTGATATGAACAAACAGATTGTTATGAAATACATAAGTAGTCAGCTTTTAACATTATGTATTAAAATATGTAAAAATATGTGACATAAACAAAAGAAAGAACGCCTCAAAGTCCCAATTAGAATTAATTCCTGAGCCAGAAATCCGCAAACACACATGTAACAAAACACATACGCCTCAGCGACAGACATGCATGGACTATAAAAATATTCATCATAAGCTATTATCATTATGACGACGCGTTGCCGCGTTGGCGCAACGGTCGCAGCACTGGTTTGTGGCTGTTACGCTGGCGGTTGCGGGTTTGATCCCTGCACATGACAAACATTTGTATTGGCCATACAGATGTTTGCCGTGGTCTGGGTGTTTGTGCAGTTCTTATGGGTCTCCCCACCGTGTCTCGGAGAGCACGTTAAGCCGTCGGTCCCGGTAGTTATCATGTACACCTGATAGCGACCGTTACTCATAGTAGAGAATATATCCGCCAACCCGCATTGGAGCAGTATGGTGGATTAAGCTCTTATCCTTATCCGACATGGGGAAATAGGCCTATGCCCAGCAGTGGAATATTACAAGCTGAAGCGTAAGCTATTATTAAATTCGATACCGCCAGCACAACGGCATATTCTACCTTACTTAATAAAATAAGCCCGCAATTATTTTAATACATTATTAATAAGGAATTCAAAATATATCGTACATTACCAGTACATTTTCATACCTGTAGTATAAGTATAAATTTTAAAATCTCTATCTCATATTTTAAATAAAGTGAGACTTTATCCGAAAATGTGTTGGACCCATTCAAGATAAGATTTAAGCTTCACTTTGTGTGAAAACTTACGTCAACTTGTAGTGCTACTAACGTGACCTATATAATCATGTCTTGACATTAGGGCCGGTTTACCGTGTCACTTATTTTGGTTAAGACATTGTTTTTACTAATCTATATCTATACTAATAAATAAAATTGGAGGGTCTGTTTTTAATATTAAAATAACCACTTTTTACTAAATGCATCCATATGCATTTAGTAAAAAGTGGTTCTTTTGTTAGATCTATATCTATACACGGAACACATACTTAAATAACATTTTTTACAATTTTTGTCTGTCTGTCTGTTTGTTCCGGCTAATCTCTGAAACGGCTAAACAGATTTTGAGGGAACTTTCACTGGCAGATAGCTGATGTAATAAGGAGTAACTTAGGCTACTTTTGATTTCGAATTTTTTTTTATAACTGCGAACTGAACAATAACTTTTTTGTAAAATTCCACGCGGACGAAGTCGCGGGCACAGCAGCTAGTTTTTAAATAAGATTTAGGTAGTGTGTGTGCTGTGTGGCTACGGCACTAAAGAATGTAGCCACCCCCTCTCTTCCCGTGGGTGTCGTAAGAGGCGACTAAGGGATAACACAGTTCCACTACCACCTTGGAACTTAAAAAGCCGACGGATGGCGGGATAACCATCCATGCTGGCTTTGAAATACACAGGCCAAAGACGGGCAGCAGCGTCTTCGGTGCGACAAAGCCAGCCCTGCGGTCACCAACCCGCCTGCCCAGCGTGGTGACTATGGGCAAAACATAATGTCGGGCGCGAACTTGTGGAGGCCTATGTCCAACAGTGGACTGTGATAGGCTGTAGTGGTAGTGTATATATTTATAAGGCTTTTTGCCTAGTGATGGAACTTTTGCATTTAAGTTTCAGAATATTGTTTTAGACCAGTTCAATAAAGAGAATATACAAAAATACCAGAAAACGACAAGAAAACTCTATCTGATATTAAGTGCTTACTGCCGCTCGGACATATTATGCAGGGTAAAATGGCCAGTCTCTATTGGTACTCATGGCAGGAAAATTATCCGATAGCCAAAGGCTGAGTATAGTTGATTAAGCTTCAATTCTTACACAATAGGGAGAGAAAGAAATAGAGAAAAGAAAACGAGGGCTTATCACAGCAATAGAAAATATAAAATCTGCTTTCCTCCAAATCAGTAGCAAAATATTTTGGGCCTTGTAAAAAATAAAATCTCGTATTTATATTAATAGTGGTTGAAGAGGTATTAGACGATTGAGGAATATTACTGTCAGCAATTTGAACTGAAATCGAATTATATTATGCTTCATTCAAGTAATCATTTAGTACCGATTCTGAATCGCCATTTTACAAGTCCATTATGTCAAGTCTAAGCGAAGTTACTGGTCCGGAATGCGGATTCCACTAAGAAAACCCGACGACAAATACGCTACCTCCTTTCATCTTATTTGAATACTTATATTGAAGTATTCCGAATGGACAATATTTATTATTTGTAATATAATTTTCGAATTTCGAATTTTACTGAATATAACTTTATTAACTAAAAATAAAATGTCTAAATTAATGCGTAAAATTTCACGTCAAATTAATGCGTTCGTTGTAGATCAAAGCCGTAACAATTGAACAAATAGATTGTCAGAATTGTTATGTTGTTTTAAAATTTATCCCCAATAGGGAAAGGCAAAGGACTATAATCCATACAGCCTAGTGTCATAATTGTTAACTAAACACGCCATTGAGAGCTGTCACTTGCGTGTGTATAGATATAATAAATAAATATCCTTTGTATCTTCATTCTACGTGACGTTGGCGAAAAAATCCGTGTTATTCTGGAACTTCTAGTCATTAATGAATAATAAAGGTTTCATAATCTACAGTCTGTGTCAATGGTCGGAAAATACACGAGAAAAACACAAACGAACAGACAGTGACCAATTTCTGTATAGTTTGTACAAATATTTTGTCACGACAAAAGGTCTTCCCAGCGACCGCTAGCGCACGTGCCATATTTTTGACCAACAAATTTTTTTCTCATAAGGGACTTAACATGATGGTCATTTTGAATCTCCTTCCAGTCACCCGTGATCATAGCAGTCATCGTAAATATCATCAATCGAAATAGCAGTCGAAATATCGCCGGAAGTTTCAAAATGACAGTCATAATAAGTCCTGTATAAGTTAAAGTGTTGACAGTGATCGTGAAAATTTAAATACTTATAACATTAGTAAAATCATTATGAAATCCCCCTAACACTAATCTAGCAATTTCACAGATTTTCATCTTGTAGTGAAAATCAGTCGGGCGGCTAACGAGATGGGAGCACTCATTGAAACAATACTTTATATCCGGCAAGGCGACTTTTTAATATTTTAAAGAGTCTTTCACTCGACTACAAGGTAAAAAGTGATGCATTAAATGTTGAAGAAAGTTTTGTAATTAACTAAACGTGTCCGACCTTAGCCTTAATGTTTCGTGAGCTGGAAGCCATAGCATGACATTTTCTAACAAATTATTAACATTGTCTAAGAAATTTTACTGTATATCTCTTTAGATAGACAAATTAATAATCGAAATAATTTAATCCATCTAGTCAAGTACTACGACTATGTCTAGCAGTACACTGCGATAGGCTAAAGAGAGAAAGAGAGAGAAAGAGACGTCAGTGCTTAGCCTCGGACCACGTCTCCAAGTTTACAAGGGACGGCTACGTTTCCTCTATCCCTCGTGCTGTCCATTCCAAAGCTTGTCTTAGAATGAGGTCCGGAGCTAATCCAAGCCTCTACATGTCTATATAGTAAATTTAGTGATCTAAAAATCGGTAAATAATTACTAATTTTTAGCGTGCTACAGACTAAATTGATGACATAAATCGATTAAAAAGTCGAGCTGCTTAAAAATATCCTGAGTATCATTGATGTAGGGCACAACAGGAAATATCTTGATCTAAATCTTGAGCAGCCCGAATGGGGAAGTTACCTCGACCTTACAGAAGATCACAGCTAAATAATGCTGCTTTAAACCAGTGTTGTATTCAGCTCCTGGGGGGATTGGATAACCTAATTTGCAGACGCATTTGTACAAAAAAAAAATTGCGTGCGTACAAAGTACACGTGAGAAGTGAAACTTCTTTAGCAAACTAATTAAAAAAAAACGAATTGAATGAAAACAAAAATCCAACGTCACGCGGTCCCAGGCGGTCACCCATCCAAGTACTGACCGCGCCCGACGTTGCTTAATTTCGGTAATCGGACGAGAACTGGTGTATTCATCGTGCTACGGACGTTTAAAATTCGTGACGTCGTGACGCGTTTGATCCGTAAAAATTTTACCCCTCATCCTAATGAAGTTTCAATTCAAAAATTTTAAACGAAATATACCCTGCTGTGCCCTACCTCAATGATAATTTTAAAATATAAGAATAAAAATACGTAAACAAATAGCGAGTAATCCAGACAAGATGACTATCGAGCAATATAAAATAAATGTAACGGTAAACAAATATTCTGAAAGCAATAACGATGTGAGTTTTCTTTTAGAAGGTAACCGCAGATCAGCTTCTAAGTAATTGCTTTAACGTCATTCTATTTGTTTAGGATCGGGAAGAACGTTATCCACTTTAGGACGTAGAGATGTTTCTTACTGATATTGAGTATTGCCTATTGTCTTACTGACTTTCAAAAAAAGGAGCGTTTTTATGTGCTTAATTTCTGAACCGATTTCATAAAAAGGAGGATGTTCTCAATTCGACTCTATTTTTCAATGTATGTTACTTAAAAACCTTTTACTGGATGTATCGATACTCATGGGTTTTTTTTTTACTTTGAAGGCTATTTCTTCTCATGTGTTGCCATTTAAATTTGAGCTAATCTAAAGAGTAGTTTTTGAGATAATATCCCTAACAATGCGTATTGTACTATACTTGTCGATGTAAATTAAGTCTCTTTTTTAAGAACAAACAATTAATTATTTAGGGCCTATGCAAACCACGTTTTTTAATCGCGCCGTCGACGCGCGTTTCTAAAACGCGCGTCGACAGCGCGTTTGTATCGCGACATACGCGCGTTTGCATCGCGTCTGTATCGCGTGACACGCGCGTCGACGGCGCGTTTTTATCCTACAGAGCAGTTTGTTGGCGTTTGTATTGATTCAAACGCGCGTCGACGGCGCGTTTGTATCGCGACATACGCGCGTTTGCATCGCGTTTGTATCGCGTCACACGCGCGTTTGCATCGCGTCAGTATCGCGTTAAAAAACGCGGTTTGCATAGGCCAATGTTAAGTAATATATAAGGATGGTTAGACTCAAGGCAAGAATAAAATCCATAACTATGTAGCTAACTAACTAAAATAACTGCTAACAGCACTTATGGGCTTGTCCAGGTAATAATTTATTTTCTATAAATAAAAACAAATCACAAATGTGTTGCTAAGAGGAAAACTCTAAAACGGCAAGAACAATTCGGCTGATATACATTATTTTCGTCGCGTTCCCGGTTGTTATTTTTTTTTATATATAACTAGATAGGCTTGCGTTTGACCACTATTACACCTGATCTTAAGTGAGAATGCGGTCTAGGATGGAGCACGCTTGCCTAGAAGCAGCCTATATTCACTCGCGTCTTGAAGATCCCCAGATTGTAGCTTTCCGGAAAGACAGATACCGGCAGAGAGTTCCACTCCTTGGCCGTACGCATCAAAAATGTACTAGCGAATCGCTTAGTGCATATAGTGGGAATGTCGACCATATAAGGGTGGCGTAACGCTGACTGTCTGGTTGTACGGAGATGGAAGGGGCAGGGGGGAACCAGGTCGTGGAGTTCCTGCGCCCCTGTTATAATGGACACAACCTGCAGTGGAATAGCGTGACAGATTAAACTCCAATTCTTATCCCACGTGGAAAAAGAGGTCTATCTCTAGCAGTAGGATGTTACAGGATGAATCGATCGATCGAAGGTCCAAGACCCAGACTGGGGGCAGAAATCGACTACATTGCCTAGATAGTGTACGCAATTCCTATACGATACTTTATAGACTTCGTTTCAGCCTATAAAATCCCACTGCTGGACATAGGCTTTTTCCATATGTAGGAGAAGGATTGGAGCACAATCCACCACGCTGCTCCACTACGGGTTGGCGGATAATCTTAAGCTCTATAGACTTATGGCAGGTAATATATTCACAACTTAACAAATCAAAGTAAAACTAATCTTCAATTTCCGGCAGCATTTCCCGAGCGAATCCAAATTGTTCAAACATTTCAAAATAAACTAAACTTCTTGAAATCCACAACGAAAACATTTTACCCTGTTAGTATCCTAACAGTTGCTATCTCGAGATCGCGATGAAACGGGACAAACTTCCCGAGCCTGCTCCCCAAAGGCGTTTTCATAGATGAAATCACTTCGTATATTAAGAGTCAAGGCTTTGTTGACGTAATTACATATTTAGAAACTTTATAATAAATCTTTGTTTGTTTGTTTGTAATCGATCTATTATAAAAGTAAAATTTTGACAAGTCGTCATGTTGATAATGCTAATGACAAATGTTTGTATGAGTCTTACATGTGTTTGTGGTGGTCTGGGCGTGTGTGGTTGTGTTGAACAATAACCGATATTTTCATACCACTTTAATGGTAAAGAAGCATCACTTCGTTAGTGGTGGTTACCGTTGCTTGTGGTAAAAAACACATTACCGATCCTACCACCGCAGTCAACACAAACAACTCCCCAGGACCAATGGCCATCTTACTCGTCACACCAACACAACTCTTGGGAGCAGAATTATTTGACTGTAACCTTCTGTAAATTTCTTCTGAGCTAGTCAATCGGATCACTCCAGACTTCGAGTAAAAGATTTCCTGCAGTGCCCCTCCTCATACAATCTACAGCTACTAAAATTCTTCGACATTGTAGATGACTAAAATATCCCGCAATAGCAAAACGTTATCTCCTCGAAAGAAAACGAAAGCGATAACGCACGAACGAGCACGAATGGTTTTTACGAACAGAAAACACAAATAAAAAAAGAGCATTTAATAAAAAACGACTTAAACGATATAAATGAAAATAACCAATTCATTCCCTCGAACGGTATAGAGAAACGTGGAATCCCTTAAACCTCCAAGATTTGGATATCATACAAATAATTCCGAACGGATGAAGCGTCTGGAGGACAATCTGTGAAAATAAAATCTCACATCATCCTTCGAAATCTTTTAACCGTGCGTGTGTCGAGTGTACGGTTATATTGGTAACACACACCCGATACAATACACAATAGTCTGTCGATAAAACACCGAATTAAAAGAGATATTATGGCTTATTGTTTTTGACAATTCGTTACTTCTAACAAGGTTAGGGCACAGCAGGAAATATCCTGCTCAAAATCTGGAGGCACAATGTTATCACCGCTGCACATATCAAGTAAATAGTCGATCATTGATAACATAATTGTCATTTTTTTGTATTCTACAACATTTTAAATAAGTTAAATGAGCTTGAAAACTTTCCACTGAGAAAAGGTGTCTTTTCCATTAACGGAAAGGACTGAAGTTTTGTCTACCACGTCATGCGGATTGACGGTAATATCATATCGAGAGTAACAATGGATATTATGTATCTGTGATAAAAATTGTTCAGTGAAGAACTATGGGTAGATCTATACGATTATCGTACGAGTACATCCAAACCAGAAAACACATATTTTTGAAGTATAACTTCACTTCAAAGAAGTTTCGCTTCTGACATGTGTATGTACTTTGTACGCACGCATTTTTTTTACATTATATACTGTATTGTACTCAAAAAATACATTTAAAAACAACATAAAAAGGTGGACTTATCTCTGAAAGAGATTTCTTCCAGTCAAGTTTTTTTATTGTATTGTTATCAATTATCTATCTCGAATGGGAATT
This sequence comes from Melitaea athalia, assembly GCA_905220545.2. NCBI lineage: Eukaryota > Metazoa > Arthropoda > Insecta > Lepidoptera > Nymphalidae > Melitaea > Melitaea athalia. The sequence continues at coordinate 15,750,432 of HG992197.1, read as the reverse complement.
AAAACCGCGATTATGGTGTAAATCGATTACTCACGCCACTACAACAAAACGGTGTCCAATCAACTAAATACCAGTACCTATTCTACTAAATATATTTTTAAATTGCTATTTTTTTATAATCACGCCGTAAATCTAAAAATATCTAAAACAGAACACTTAAAACAAGTAATTCGATAACTGCCCAACATTTTTTATTTGATAACGAATTCAATATGGCGGCTTCTTAGATACCAATTACCGATTCCGTTTTCCCGGGGAATGTAGCCGCGGTTTAAGAGTAAGTATTGCAATCTCATGTAGATTCGCTAAACGCCATGAACCCAACTATAGTCAAGAAACATTCCTTTTTCATTTCCTTCGTACACTCGTACAAACAAATGCCTATGTAGTCGGTGTTAGTGATAGCGAGTTGGTTGACTATAAAACTTTGTTATTTTTATTAAGTTTTAGTGTTATATTTGTTATTTTTTTGTATTAAAAATTATGTAGGTGCATTTTAATTATTTGACTGCAAACAGCACAAAAATGTAATTTTGAATTAGTGACGAACATTTTTTTTTTATTTGTACCGTGTAGTCATTTGAGCTTTTTCCGCGGCGGCTCCCGCTTAAGGTTGTTTCTCATGAGACTTAGAAAATGTGTAAATAATATAAAATAAAAAAAATTAGAGAAAGTTTTTGAAGTTGACATCAATTTGACATTTAGAAATGTTATCATTTTTTTTTATGTAAGTAGGTAAGTCGGCAAACAAGCGTACGGCTCACCTGTTGGTAAGCGATTACCGTAGCTTATAGATGCCTGCAACACCAGAAGAATTGCAAACGCGTTGCCAACCCTACCCCCAATTACCCCCAGGAGCTCTGGTCACCTTACTCACCAACAGGAACACAATACTGCTTGAAAGCAGTTTTATTTAGCTGTGGTCTTCTGTAAGGTCGAGGTATTACCCCAGTCGGGCTGCTCCATTTTTTGAGCAGGAAATTTCCTGCTGTGCGGCTGTGCCCTACCTCAGTTAAATTATTTTTTTTAATCACAATCAAAATCATTATATAAACAGTCACCGCTGTCACTGAGGACGCACCTTGTTTCGGTGCCTTCAATTTCCTTTTTCCAATCTATGATATTGAATTGCTTTCGGTAGAACATAATAGAACATTTATTTCGTGTTTGAAACATGTGTTATGTACACTTTTTTATTTATCTTTTTTTTTTCTTAGAAGGACCTCGATTTCACACACGCGATCCTCTTCGTAATACTCGTTTCTTTAAAAATGTATAAAAAAGCGTTTATTGTTTTATTTCGTCTATTCAGATAATAAAATAGATTTAACTTTAAAATAATAGCTACGTTCTATATTTTGCTTAATACTCGCTTCATCCTGTAATACCCCACTGCTGGGCATAGGCCTCTTTCCCCATGTTGGAGAAGGATCAGAGCTTAATCCACCACGCTGCTCCAATGCGTGTTGGCGGATATATTCCCTACTATGAGTAACGATCGCTATCAGGTGTACATGATAACAACCGGGACCGACGGCTTAACGTGCTCTCCAAGGCACGGTGGGGAGACCCACAAGGACTGTACGAACACCCAGACCACGGCAAACATCTGTATGGCCAAAAGAACTGTTTGTCATGTGCGAAGATAGAATCTGCAACCGCCAGCTGAACGCGGAGTCACAAACCAGTGCTGTGACTATTGCGTAACTAATTTAATACGAGTGAAATAATTATGAAACATATTAAAACTAACTAGATACATTTTTTTATGCAACTAGATCGGCAAACAAGCGTACGATTCACCTGGTGAGCGATTACCGTAGATTATAAACGTCAGCGACACCAGAAGCATTGCAATCTCGTTGCTGACCCTACCCCTAATTCCCCCCAGGAGCTCTGGTCACCTTACTCACCAACAGGAACACAATACTGCTTGAAAACAGCCAATTAGCTAACATACAATCGAGTAAGGATTACATTTAGTTATAAAATTGTATACGCCTATACGCCTTGACACATAAGAGTAAAGCAAAGCAATATATCATCTGTGCAATCTTAGAACCAGTGAAAGCCATTACTTCTAAATATTAATAAATTAACACAAGTAAAGCTACAGGACACACATAGTCATTTATATGTATTATACAAATTTCGACTTGCTTACGTACAAAATCGTCAATCGTCGAGAAACTTCGTTTAGACCGTATTATACATTTGATAATCAAAAACTTAATATTTATCTTTCGTTGCTCAAAGTCGATGCGCCGCTTAAAGATTTAATTAAACCGAAGTAAACAAAATCGTATTTCAATAGAGAGTTTTAAAAGTTTCCTATAAATATACGAACGGTAAACTCGGCGGCATATGCGAAAAGTTCTCGATTTACCCCGTACCGATCCCCGCCAACGACGGATTCGTAAGGGCTTCTGCACATGGCAAGACAGACTACGACCAGACAATGATTTTTTCTTGCTTAGATAGTTTTTTGTTCCTATAAGCAACTGCTCTGGTGTAGTGCTGCTTGTATGCGCCTAAACACCAACGGTTTACGAATTATATTCCCACTTGTGATGGATTGGATTGGAAATTTGTACTTGTTGGTCTCCCCTGTCCCCAGCTGTCGGTCCTAGTTGTTATCATATACATCTGATAGCGGTCGTTACTCATCGTAAGGAATGTATCCGCCACCCTGCAGTGAAGCAGCGTGGTGTTCTTTTTTTTAGATAATTATACTCTAAAATTTCCCCCAAAGTAAAAAACCAATGCTTTATAATATTTTTCTGTTATACAGTCCATCCTATCTCCAATTCTCCAGTCTACAAAAGTCTCAAATGTTAAATGTGTTTACCTCGCATGCAATGACGATTGTAACTATACAATGGACATCATTTACGAAGTCTCAAGAAAACGTTAAAAGACGAAAATGTCTTATAGGGTGTAAGTAGCCTTTGATTAGAATTCCGTGAAATTTTTTATTTTATAATATTATTTTAATAGATAACAATTTAAGACTAATATATGGTACATTTTTTTATATCTCATCAACGTTCAATTTGGCAATTGAGTGCCGTTACAAAATTGCAAAATATCTTTACTATCGCACAACAACCCGCTAAGTGGGGAAGGTGAATATAATAACAATTGTCTCATAACAATATTGCCCTGTGCATCTGTTTTTATATTAGACGGTAATAAGTTCAAATCTCTGAAGTAAACTTCTGAAACGTACCTTCGTTCCCACTATTCTTTTACGGGAGAAAAGATGAGTTCCTAAAAGTAACAGATGCAGACAGACAATTCGTAATTTAAAAAAAAAACCTGTGTGGTTTTATGACACTACGGTAAAAGTGAAACTTTTTTTCATATTATAGACATTTAGCTAAAGTTTTTTGGAATAATATTCCATTAAGGGTATAAAAATCGCTTTATCAATCTTACCACGCGGCCGACCGTCACGCTACATGCAACAAACAGACGAAAAAGTTTGAGACGATGTAATAAAAGTTTCACTTGAAAAAATATTATTAGGTTTAATTAATTCTTCGAATGAAGACTTAGTACTTATTTTATATTTCGAAATCTTCAAGTACTTAATGAAAGAAAAAACGATTTTTAAGTACTTAACAACATAAAAAACTGATATGATCGCAGCAATAAAACTCAACTAAACGTACACACACAAAATAACACGAATGAACTTGACAGCAATACTTGCATAGACTCTGCTAGTTACATACCTAAATAGTTGGCAATAGTCCAGCCGTTCAATATTTTATCTACCTGTAATATAAATAGTGTTTATTTTTAAATTGATATGACATCATAAACAGGTATCTAACGCAAATAGTATCGGCTACGCCGTAGTAGTTTATTTATGGGTGCTACGAGCAAGCTACGACGGTAGGCAATAACGATATCGAACAACTATTGTGAGAAATAAATATGCTTTACAGGCCTTTGAAGTGAATGTAACTTTTTGAAGGAAGAAATAGGGGATGCAAGAGTTGAATTAATGTTTTAGTTTTAATTTACTAATTTACTATAATCCTGGGTTTATAATCCGTTACTATCTTTGTGTAATTTAATGTAACATACGAATAGCGACTCTTGTAGTGTTCCAAGCGTCTATAAGCTACGGTAATCTCTTACCATTCAGTGAGCCGTACGCTTGTTTGCCGTCCTAGTTATAGAAAAAAAAGTCTTCTATAGATTCTGAGTAAGATATTTCCTTATGCTTAATGATTCAGCCTCTAACATCCCACAGCTGGGCATAGGCCTCGTCCATCCATAAGGATTGTAGCTTAATCCACCAAGCTCCACTATGGGTTGGCTATATTCTCTAGTATGAGTAACGATCGCTATCGGGTATTAATGATTACAACCGGGACCGATTGTTTAACATTATTTCTGAGTTACGATAGTGAGACCCACAAGGACAGGCAACCAGACCGGAAAGAAGTATTTGTTTAAATACAAATATCCATCCCAAGCGGGAATCGAACCCGCCAATCGCCGCACGGTGCACGTAGTAACAAGTAAATACAGTAACAATTCAAAGTATGATTAAAATCTAATTGAATGGTAAAAATTTTAATTTTAAATTTCAAAATAATATGTACAGAACCCTTTTTATTAAAAGGATTCGCGCTTGTACATTGGTAACTTTTTTATACGTTTTTTTGTCAAAATGTATCAATTACTTTCGTATAGAAATTTCTTCGTGATTTAGAAAAGTTACACAAAAGCGACGAACACAAATAAAATTCGGACAAAATAACTCAAAAACTTTTCAAACGAATAAAATATTTAAAAATAGGTTTGATTAAGACAGGTTTTTAACATGCTAGACTTAGTAAAATAAACCTGTATGGTTTTATGAAACCACGGTAAAAGTGAAACTTTTTTTCACATTATAGACATTTAACTAAAAATGTTTGGAATAATATTCCATTAAGGCCGACCGTCACGCGACATGCAACACACAGACGAAAAAGTTTGAGACGATGTAATAAAAGTTTCACTTTAAAATAACTACCATTTTTTTTATTTTTTTTTAAATGAAACTTCTTTAGAATTACTGGGATTTGAAACACAATGTATCGAAAAATGCATCACGATAGAGAAACATATAAATATATCTATAGGTGAGAATGAGATAGAATACATTACTGCTCAAAACGCGTAAACGTTTCACACTCACGAAACTGCGACCGTTGTCTATAGAACACATCGCAACGGCCTACCTTCTTACGACTTTTCAGAAGTGTCACTTCTGCTGTGTGTGAATTGCACACACACACACACACACACACACACACTTTTCTTTTTAGTAACTGCGGAGTTTCTTGCTGATTCTTCTCTGCAGACTCTGTATTCCGAATCGGTAGTAGCTTTACTTTTAACCATAATTAATCATTTAATTTATAAGATGATTGAAAGGTGATTTTGTAGCCTATTTGAATAAAGTTACTTTTATTTTGATTTTAGTTTTATCATAATTTAATCATAACACCATATTATTATGATTTTGCGAGGTTATACCAACGATATAAAAAATAAATGCCAAGAAAACTGCCAATAAATTCCACTGGGCCATCACTGGAACACTTTTAAACTAGCAGAATTGCAGTCTAATAAGTGGTTAAAAAAATAGGAAAAAAAACAGTGAAACAAAGACCTTCCTTTTTTAAATCGATTAATGAACATCACGTACCATCCATCAGTATTGTGTTCCTGTTGGTGAGTAAGGTGACCAGAGCTCCCTCTGAGTCTTGGGGATAGGGTCGGCAACGCGCTTGCGATGCTTCTGGTGTTGCAGGCGTCTATAGGCTACGGTCTTACCATCAGGTGAGCCGTACGCTTGTTTGCCGACCTAGTTAGGTACATAAAAAAAAAAACACGTAACCGGAAACCAGAGATTTTTTTTACAAATTAAAACAAAGTTCCCGCAGGCAAAGATCTCTCAATACAAAGAAGTAGTATTGTGTTGAAATCACATAATTATTTCGTGATTCTCTTTAACATACCCTCTTTTGTAATTTTTTATGTAATAACAGAAGCATTTTGTACGTCTTCTGGTATTCAATATGAATAAGAAACGTTTTCCTTATGTTTGGAAAGCCTTGGAAATGCTCGAACTATTTTTTTATTTATTTTTTTGTAGTCGCAATTATCATAATATAGTCTGTATAATAGAATTTTGTTTTAGAAAATATTTAAAGTAAAAAATCTTGTTGTTTTCCTTTGAAAATCTTTATAACAAAATGTGAACCATTTTATTCCCAAACCCGCAAAATATATAGTAATGAAATGGATGTATTTACACAATTCTAACTGTTTAATTTCTGATCCCGTAGGAATGCCGGGATACAAAGTATTCTGTTATATTTTGGATCTTCAGCTACCTACGTTAGTTTCATTAAAATCGTTTCAGTAATCTTATTAGAACCAGTTCTATAATTTTTGCTTGAAAGAGTAACAAACAGATATATATCCATTATATTTATAATATTAGCAGAATAAAAATATAGTCTTTGACATAGGCCTATCCTTTATATACATTATTTCCTTATACATATAATTCGTAACTCCTTTTTTTAATTTACAACATTTGAGTTAGTATCTATCGTTGTTTGTTATATATCATGAACAACAATTTAGCCTGTAACATCCCACGGCTGTACATAGGCCTCTTTCTCCATGTAGGAGAAAGATTAGAGCTTAATCCACCACGCCACTCCACTGCGAGTTGACGGATATATTCCCTACTATTAGCAACCACATTTATTTTCAGTAACAATCTAACAGAGCAATTTTCTATTACATTTGTGACTGAATACGATTCAGTGAAATAGATTATTTATTGTCAATTCCATACTATTGTACGCCGTTCAATACTGCGCTGCGCTGCGTCATTAACATAACATTTTTTCTAATAAACGACAGATCGCATAAAAAAGCTCACGATGACAGAAAGATAAATGATTCTTTAGCAACAAAGTAACCAAGAATTACAAGTGAAGCTCTCGGAGTGTGGCCAGGGAGCTCGTGGGCTTATTACTACAATCTTAGGCCTCATTTACGACGTGTCGAAACGTATGAAAATGAACGCGTGTAAAATCGCTTCTCCGTAAACGCACTCATCCAACGCCCTACATTTGAATTTCGTGCGTTCCGCCACGCCACACGCTACGCGCGACGCCCCGCGTCTCCGTAAATGAAGCCCAAGGAAAATTTGCTCGCAAACGAAAAAAACCGGCTTCAATTTTCATCGACAAGTAATAAAACGTAAGTATCTGAAAGTATAATCAATTAAATACGCGTTATTAAGAGCTAGCTGTGGAATGCGGTTTCACCAGCGTTAATTTGTAAAAAAATAGCCTTATTCCTGAGGTTAGCGCGCTTAAACAAACAAACTTGTCGAGATAACACTTAGTAAAAAGGTATGAGGTAAGACACATAAAAATACAGTCGAATTATGAGCCTCGTCCTTTTTTTTAAGTGGGTTAAAAATACGTCAGTGACCCAAGAGATACATTATTTTTTGTACATTAAGAGCAGACAAATAAAAAAAAAAAATTATTTTATTATTCAAATACACAGGCCGAAGACGGGCAGCAGCTTCTTCGGTGCGACAAAGCCAGCCCTGCGGGCCACCAACCCGCTTGCCCAGCGTGGTGACTATGGGCAAAACACATGAGTTCGCGATATAATGTTTGGCGCGAAATTGGGGAGGCCTATGTCCGGCAGTGGACTGCGATAGGCAGAGGTGATGATGATGATGAGTGATGAAGAACAGACGACCGTGTGTGTACGTCAAACATATTTATCACACTCTAAGCTCGTCATTAGTATCAACAAACCAGCACTGTGCTTATTAATAATTTAACAATTTGAATTGTAAACTAAGCGAAGCATTTACTATTCGCTTTAACAATACCGTCGTCAGAGTAATAGCGCATTAATAATTTAATCATTAAAACTAGAAATGTTTGTAACAGTCTAGTTAAGGGATATATAATTATATATACTATTGTTAGAAAGCTGAAGAGTTTGATTGTTTCTTTGAACGAGCTAATATATAATTTAAATTTAACGCACTAATATTAATTTAAACGCGCAGAAACTACTAGTTCGAATCTGCGAATGGAAACTGATGTAGGGCTCAGCAGAAAATTTCTTTCTCAAAATATGGAGCAGCCCGACTGGGCTAGTACCTCAACCTTTTTTCAAAAAAAAAATGAAATACATCCATGGGCTTTTGAAAGTAGGCGGTTTTCAACAACGTCATTACTTAACTTACTTCTCTCACTACTACAAAATGTTATTTACGCTCATTACCGGCAATTTCGTTTATTTTCATTTGTTTATCATTACAATTTCATCGGTCACTCATTGAAAACACAAACATTTTTGAGACATAATTATTTACCTTATCTATACATCTATACAAATAAATAAAATTGGAGTGTCTGTTTTTAATATTAAAATAATCGCTTTTTACTAAAATATGCATATGGATGTTTACACGGTACATATACCAAAATAACATTTTTTATAATTTTTGTCTGTATGTCTGTATGTTTGTTCCGGCTAATATCTGAAACGGCTGGACCGATTTTGATGTGACTCTCACTGGTAGATAGCTGATGTGATAAGGAGTAACTTAGGCTACTTTTATTTTAGATTATTTTATCGAATAGTAATTATTTTGTTAAATTTCACGCGGACGTAGTCGCGGGCACAACTTGTTGTCATATAAGACTTGCATAAACCCATCATTAAACAGATACAACTAAACAAACTTACAAATAGATCGATATAGCGAAGTTTTCATGGACCGATGGGAGAATTAAAGGAACATTTGTATTCAAGGCCCTACATCAAGTTTTACGGTTGGCGTCGATTTGAATCAATTCCGCGGGGAGACCCGACTGTAACAAAAGATTTCCCGTCTTTCAGTGCATATCTTTTTACTTTACTTAATTTAAAACTAAGTTTAATTATGAGTGGTATTTTAAAGGACTAGTCAAGTGGTAGAGCTAAAACAAAATTTAAAAAAAATTCAAAATTTCGCTTAGCTAGAGTGATAAGACCACCACCGCCTTTGTGCATATTATTTTGTAAGTTTAATTTTTAAGATAATGTGTGTTAACTTGTATGCACAATAAAGTACATATGTTTCTTCTTATCCTTCTTCTTAAAAATTACTTTCTTCAAGTAGTCTTCAGATGACTTGTCAACCGTCATTTTACAAATTAAAATTATATATTTTTTAATTATTTATAGTTAAAAGTGAAGCTACCACCGATTGGGAGTGTAGATTCTGCTGCGAAGAATATGAGAGAAACACTGCAGTTGGTCTTAAAAAAGTGTTTGTTTTTTTTTAATCATAAAATGAATCATTTAACTGAGGGACTCATTAGATTGGGGTAGAACCTCGATCTTACAGAAGACCACAGTTAAATAATATCTACTGTTTTCAAGCATTATTGTGTTCCTGTTGGTAAGTAAGGTGACCAGAGCTCCTGGGGGGGATTGGAGATAGGGTCGGCAACGCGCTTGCGATACTTCTGGTGTTGCAGGCGTCTATAAGCTACGGTAATCGCTTGCCATCAGGTGAGCCGTACGCTTGTTTACCGACCTAGTTGTATAAAAAAATATTGCATGAAATACAGCGCCACAATCAACACTTTTTTATCTATACTAATATAATAAAGCTGAAGAGTTTGTTTGTTTGATTGTTTGTTTGTTTGTTTGTTTGTTTGAACGCGCTAATCTCAGGATCTACTGGTCCGATTTGAAAAATTCTTTCAGTGTTAGATAGCCCATTTATCGAGGAAGGCTATAGGCTATATATCATCACGCTAAGCAATAGGAGCGGAGTCCACGCCGACGAAGTCGCGCGCAGAAGCTAGTCGCTAAAAAAATCTCAACTAAACGAAACATTTGTTGCCTGTACTCTAATAGACGGTAAATATACTAAAGCATCTAGTTCTATTAATTAGGAGAAATGCAACGTAATACGCTCATTTACTTACTGTGAACGCGGATGTCTATGATCCATAAGATGAAGATTAAGCAAAACTTGAAAATTAAGCATCGCCTGGATTTGCGAATGTGCTTTTCATTTAATACGTACCTATCCACGACATCACTTTACCTGGTTGAGTCATTAAAGTAATGTAATCAATGACCATTTTATTGTATTGGCCATGTCGAGAGAATGAACGAAGAATTATTGACGAAAAAAGTGTATAAGGCGAGTGTGAATGGAAGTGTTGAAAGGTGAAGTGGTGGAAGACCTAGGTGGACGTTTTAAGGATCAGAGACATCTTGAAAAAAGGCCAGATCAAGAGTACCCTAAACCGAAGAGCATGTATGAGAGGAATAATGAAAGTGGACGAAGAGAAACAGGATGTAAGGATCGTAGCAAGTGGAAAAAAGTGGTCTCTGCCTACCTATATGTAAAAACTAGCTTGTGCGCGCGACTTCGTCCCCGTGGAATAGGACCACCCGATTTTGAAACATTCTTCATTAGTGCTACGCTCCTATTGGTCTTAGCGTGATGATATATAGCCTATAGCCTTCCTCGATAAATGGGCTATCTAACGCTGAAAGAATTTTTCAAATCGGTCCAGTAGATCCTGAGATTAGCGCGTTCAAACAAACAAACAAACAAACAAACAAACAAACAATCAAACAAACTCTTCAGCTTTATTATATTAGTATAGATTACTCTTTGAAAGAAAGTTATTAATCAACCTGCATTGAGAGTGCGTAACGAATTAACCTCTTTTTTGACGACACGTTGACGCAGCGGTCACGGCACTATATGTTACGCTAGCGGTTGCAGGTTCGATACCCGCACAAGAAAAATCATTTGTATTGGCCATATAGATGTTTGTCGTGGTCTGGGTATTTGCGCTTGTGTATTGTGTGTATTTCCTGACCCCCGGCACAGGAGAAAATCCTACTGGAAGCCGTTGTGTGTGTTCTGAGCATAGCCATGAGCATTCCATAGAAATAAATATTCACCTAAAGAACAGATAGGACAAAATTAAAATAACTTCAGTTAATTTTCCTTTGGTAAGCACGTTAATCATTTCCCGGCGACCCAGTTCCTATGGCAAGCGGCCCATTACACTGTGATCTATGCAAATACATTATAATCTACGTGAAAACAGTATGTCGCTATTACTATGTACATAGATATACAAAGCGTGAACAATATATTATCTTATAATATTTATATATATTAAATTTATATTATAATCTATTTATTTGACGATAAATAACTTCTTTTAGACACGAATTATATCCGCCAACATGCTTTGGAGCAGCGTGGTGGATTAAGCTCTGATTCTTCTCCTACATGGGGAAAGAGACCTATGCCCAGCAGTTGGAATATTACAGGCTGAAGCGAAGACACGAATTGTTTATCTATACGAATTTAGCCTGTAACATCGGAATGTGGAATAGACCTCTTTCTCCATGCAGGAGAAGGATTGGAGCTTAATCCACCACGCTGCTCCACTGTGGATTGGCGGATATGTTCCCTACAATGAGTAACGATCGCTATCAGGTATTTATGATAACAAACGGGACCGACGGCTTCACGTGCTCTTCGAGGCACGGTGGGGAGACCCACAAGGACAGACATCCAAACCGGAAAGAAATATTTGTAAAAATCAAATATCAATCTTCCAATCAATCCCAAGCTTGAATCGATCTTTTTTACGTTTGTGTTATTATTATTTTATATTTTTTTATAGTTATTGTTGTCATGAGCATATCTATACTAATATAATAAAGCTGGAGAGTTTGTTTGTTTGATTGTTTGTTTGTTTGTTTGAACGCGCTAATCCCAGGATCTACTAATAAGAGCGTAGCACCAATGAAGAATGTTTCAAAATGGGGTTTTTTTCCTTTTGAGAGCTTCCGCTGCGTAAACGGTTAAAGTTTCGCACAAATCATGTATGACAGAATTGGTCCTATTCCACGCGGACGAAGTCGCGCGCAGAAGCTAGTAGTTGATAAATTGTTAAATACGTTAACTAATGGCCAATAAATAAATTTTCTTTCATAGAATGAATTATACATATTATATTTTACTGTCTTACAGATACAACACGAATGAAGTAATCACAACAAAAGCGTGGAATACATCACTAGTCGAACAAAGCGTAGGGCGGGACCGTGTCAATTCGGTTTCATCGACATCGCTACAGCCAGCTCATAAATATACAAGAAACACCCGCACCAGGCGTATTTGTACAGACGCAGAGGAACTTGAACAGCTCTTCATAGTGGAACTTCTTTAGAATTGTTGTGATTTGAATTTTAATGAAACGAAAATGTGTCACGATAAAGAAGGAATTACATAAATGTATAGGAGAGAATGAGATAGAATACATTACTGCTCAAAACGTGTAAATGGCGCGTTTTGCATGGCGAAAACGCCCTTTTTCGCAATTTCGCAACGGCCTACCATCCTACGACTTTTCAGAAGTTTCACTTCTGCTGTGTGTATATATATATATATACCTATAACCCCCGTACCCCCTTTACGTCGATTTTTTTATAATCCCAAACTAAACTTATCCCCTACGGCTGTACAATCGATCGGATCATTACAACCGCATCCTGTAATCGTTTACATTCGCTGCTGCAAGTAAACCAATTAAATACATTTCAATCCTTATATCTTAGAAATTAAAGTCCATTTTAAAATAAACTATTACATCTTGAATAAAGTAATAGAATAATCAGACGTAATTACGTCAATAATAAAGTTTAAAATCGTATGTAATTTTAAAATATTTAATTTAGAGTGCGTTGATGTAACACGGGATCTAATAGGACAAGCCGTTTACATTTGGTTTTTATGTACTATATAAGGTTCCCCTTTCTTCTCGTGGGTATTGTAAGAGGCGACTAAGGGATAACGCAATTCCACTACCACTTTAGAACTTAAAAAGCCGAGCGATGATGGGATAACCAACTGCTGGCTTTCAAATACACAGTTCGAAGATGGGCAGCAGCGTCTTCTGTGCGACAAAGCCAGTCCTGCGGTCACCGACCCACTTGCCCAGCGTGGTGACTATGAGCAAAACACATGAGTTCACGCCATTTTTTCGTGAACTTGGGGAGGCCTATGTTCAGCAGTGGACTGTGATAGTCCGAAGTGATATAAGGTTAATACAATTTTAAATCGTTTTAATACCACTAGAATGGTAAATAAGAGTACAGTCCACCAGAGAGTAAGAGGTAACCACAGCATTTTTACCGCCTGCAACACTTGAAGCATCACAAGCGCATTTCTGACCTCCCTCTAATTTGTGAAGTAGACATTACAATTTTTTTGCATCGCTTATATTCAGCCTAAGAGGTTTAGGTATATGTTGTAGGAATCGATTCCCACAAGAAATGAGAACGATATTTTTCGAGCGTGATATTACTAGAAGTGGAATAGAAATCAAGTAATCGATACAATCAACACGAACCCGTAACTCGTCGAATGTTCGCCGGTGGAAATTTATATCACACGCTACAGCTACTATACTAGCTTAAAATTATAGTATTTTTTTATTTGCTACATTACTTTTCATAATCTATTCTATCATTCATATCAATTTCCGTTCGTTAGTCTCGCTAAAACTCGAGAAGGGCTTGGCCGATTTAGCTAATTTTGATTTTGAAATGTTTGTGAAAGTTCAGGGAAGGTTTAAACGGTGAGAAACATAAATAATATTATGTAATGGAAAATACTAAAAACGACGATTTACATTTCCAATACATTTTGTATTCCTAGCGGGGAAATTTAATGTCTTTTGTCAAAAATGTTGTCAATTGGTTGTCAAATATTTATAGGTGCGTTCAGAGAGTGTTTTGTGTACCTATATTTTTCACAAATATATGTAGGTGATACGAAGTTCACCGGGCCATCTAGTGTATAATATAAAAAATAGTAGATTACCAAAATTTATCGTTTTGAGTGAGATTGTAGCACTATCTATACAAATAAATGTAAGCTTTGTTTAACTGAGGTAGGGCACAGCAGGAAAAATCCTGCTCAAAATATGGAGCAGCCCGACTGGGGAAGTACCTCGACCTTACAGAATATCGCAGCTAAATAATACTGCTTTCAAGCAGTGTTGTGTTCCTGTGGTGAGTAAGGTGACCAGAGCTCCTGAGGGATCCCCCACCTACACTACCTCGAGCATACGGTCGACAACGCTATTATCAGCTACGCTAATCGCTTACCATCAGGTAAGCCGTACGCTTGTTTGCCGACCTAGTTGTAAAAACAAAATAAAGTCAAAATTACAAAAATTAAATAAACAGTTAAGTTTTGATTCCAGAAAACTGTTTGAAGTCGCGATCACAGTAAGCCGTAATAAATAATTGTAATGAATAAACACAGTAATATATCAAGTTACGCAACTGATTTACGACGCTGAAAGTGATTGATTAACTTATTTGCAAATCATTCGTTCAATCGATCAACTCGTTCGTGTCATAGCTAGATGTACGCCCCCGTTGTACGTAATGATTCCTTAGATTTATACTCATATGAATGATACATTTGTAAAAGCAATATAAAATATAAAAGTACCTTAATTACAGGTAACAGAACATTTATAGATACGACTTAATAGAATACCTTGTCCTCTCTTCGTTAATAGGTTTTTTATGTTGTAAAATTTTTAATTCTACATTATTATATTTTTTCTATCGTTTTTTTTTCATTTTTGTGATGACCTATTATGAATGACCTATTATGAATCTTTCAGTCTTAGCGGAAAGAGTACATACCTACACCTCGATAAAGACACTGTTATTATTATTATCACTTCCACACGGTTATACGTCACGGTTAGGTATACGTAACGTGACCAGACGTCCCGTTTTGAACGGGACCGTCCCGTTTTTCGGTCGTGTGTCCCGGTGTCCCCGAAAATAGCCCTGGGACGCAAAAATGTCCCGTTTTATGAAATGAAACATAAATTGTGTCTATTTAGTCAGATAAATTTAGAGTACAGTACAATAAACATTACTAAAGATAACTTTAAAACTATTCGACTCGACAGGCAACAGCTTTCGATTAAAAAAGAACCGTCAAATTGGTACACCTAGTAGAAATCAAGGGTAACTAGGGGGTAAATTTTGATGCGATAATAAATAACATTTTATAATGACGGCATGGTATGTCAGGGGTGCGGGTTCGAATCTCGCTGGTTCGAAATTTTGATATGATAATAAATACAATTTCATAATTTCCTCATGTGTGAAAAACACATTAATAAAAATAATACGAATTAAAAATAGCATGGTGTCGTCTCGTCAAAGAATTCATTGTAATATGAAACTTTGAATAGTTGGGTGCTGTAATGGACTCGCTATAGACGGCTCCGTGGTTGCTTAAAACCGAATAAAATCATATCAAAATTTTCGATTTGGCTGGTACATCATTCCATAGCTTAGTTGGCTAGAGCACCGACACGGTATGTCGGGGGTGCGGGTTCGAATCCCGCTGGATCGAAATTTTGATATGATAATAAATAACATTTTATAAAAAAGTCGAATTGAGAACCTCCTCCTTTTTTTAAGTCGGTTGATAAATAAATAAATCTGCTGGATTAAAAAAGTCGATGTCCCGTTTTGAGCCGAAATAAAAATGGTCACGTTAGGTATACGTCATACAATGAGTCCAATTTTCATTTCAGGGAGCTTGCGTCCCTTATCTTTATAGACTACTAGCGACCCGCCCCGGCTTCGCACGGGTGAAATGCTGATACTAAATACATATATTAAAGAATGTCTATACACAACGTTCACAGCTTTTTAGCTTCAGCTTTTTTTCTTAAATTATTAGTGTTTCTCTACTATATTATGCATGTATTATACATATAAACCTTCCTCTTGAGTCACTCTATCTACTTAAGAAAACCGTATCAGAACCCGTTGCGTAGTTTTAAAAATTTAAGCATATATACAGACTGACAGACAGACAGCGGGAAGTGACTTTGTTTTATAATATGTAGTGATATAAGAAATGGCAAACATTAACGAAGTCGCGTTTACTACTAATATGTTACTACAAAATGTCTTCTTTCATTTTCCACAAAAACATTATTAAAATCATTTCTCAATTAGTATACAAACATCAGACAAAGGAATTCTTATCGTTTCTCCGAAGTCGATAATTGAATACACGTGTATTTTATTATTTACAGAAAAAAAAAATCTAAAAAAATACTCGTAAAGAATTCTCACGTCAATTCTTTAATAATAAAAGACGTAGCAGGTGGTTGCTTTCGATCGATTTTTAATTATAAAAGCCTTCTGATTCTTTAGCAGTTGGTCGGCGTTATAAAATATTCAATGTTAAATCGTTACTGACTTTTTGTACACTTAAGGACATTGATCGCCGTTCAAACACTTAAACTTTATTCATTTGTTGGAGTTCATCTTTATGACGTCACAACATCTAAACTCCTTAGTGTGTCAAAATTAAAACCAACTTTATTCAAATAGGCTTCAAAAGCACCTTTAAATCGTCATTTTACAAATTAAAATTTTAAAGTGAGTATTATTTTTATAAGTAAAACTACCACCGATTCGGAATGTAGATTCTGCAGAGAAAAATCAGCAAGAAACTCCGCAGTTACACTTTTGAAAATAGTATATAAACTGTGTGTGAATATTGTTAATTTGTTTCGTTAACTTTTCAATAAAAAAAATTAAGTTAGATAAGTGTAGTGAGTTGATACTGAACTGAGTTGGAAAAAGCTAAAGAGTAAAAAAGTAGATTTCTGGCTTATTGTAGAACTGCAGAATTTGTTATTATGTTGATCAGTGTAATTTTTAATGGTTCGTAGTTTAAAAAGAAAATCGGGAGAAAACCAAACGGTTCTGTTGAGAAACACAGTTTAGTTTCGAATCGACAGTAGCTAACTTATAAATTTACTTATTAAAGAACTAGCTGACCCCGCAAACGTTGTTTTTCCATATATGTTATCAACCCCCGCAACCCCCTCTTGTGGGTGGAATTTCAAAAAATCCGTTCTTAGCTGACCTCTACTCGGCGAAAGGAATATTCCTACGAAATTTCAAGTCCTTACGCCTTATGGTTCTAGAGATATCGTGATGAGTCAATATAAGGGAGGAAATCTCTTTTATATATATAGATATCATATACTCTTGCATATAATGAAAAGTGCATGGGCTGTTGTCATTTTTTTAGGCTTTGTTTCGTACGCATATCAACATGCTTTACGAAGTTATCCAACTGGTACATTTAGAAGAAGCAATTGGTCACATTGTGATGAACAATTAACAAACGCTTCACATTCAAAGGCCCCAAGTAGTATTTTATCGCGCGTTTGTGTCCGGAAACACACACAATACACAAGCACAAATTTTCTCACAAAAACAACAAACGAACAAAGTTCGACTTTACAATGTTTGCAAAGCTCATCTTGAAGTGTGTATCAAACTGATGAGTAACTTGTTACGTTGTAACAAGTATAATACTTATTAAATTATAATTATATTTTTATTAGAACCGAAAATATCTTAAAATTTAATTAAAACCATTTTTCTTAATTAAAACATCACTTTTACATACAAACAAATCGAACGTTTGATTTGTTATTAGCAAACGGAGTCCGCGCGCGTTAACTAGTGTCAGCACTGAGTCCAATTTCATTACCATTTATGGTAATGGTTGCACGGCAGAAGCGATATTCTTTCGAGAACATTGTACATCGTCCTTCCCCCCCCCCGCGGCTAGTAGCTACTACGTCGTTTTGGCCCTGTGGTCCAGGGATAGTCAAATGATGGGTCGTGTTACGATTTCGTTTCATCGTCATATTCTTGCAGACCACTAGTTCACTAATACTGTTAATACCATGCTATTTCAACCTTTAGGCCGATGGTCCGTATAATCACTTATAAAATGTAATTTTCTCCTTTTGGTGTGTATTAGTTAAAGATAAAAATACAATCGCTTAGTAGATTCATTTCGGTTAGTTTAGCCTTACGATTGTTGCAATATATTTACAATAGAATGATGAGTGGACAGGGAATTTCATTTCTCCACGCGACCGTACACTTAGTTGTCCCTGGAGTTGAGTAGCAATGCTTTGTTAGAACTCTCCTGATTGGTCAATACGAAAGTTCTAGAATTGGGTGTGGGCAAGCCCCTTTCCCCCCCGCGACGGATAGCAAATTCATAGCGATTATATATAAAGCATTTCTGCCGTACGAAATTATTTTCTGTCGACGCCGCAGTTAATAACTAGTTAAAGTATTTAAGAAAAAGTTTGTGTTTATTTTCTGTGAAGTGAAGTTTACGTGTCTCATCTCTAAACCCCCTTGGTAAGTTTAATATAATTAATTTCGATAGGTTCACGTAGTTAATTAATTTTCGTGTCTGGCTTATTTCGTTTATTATACTAAAGGTGATTCTTTGCTTTGATTTGCTTTGATCTGCTATAGCTATATATATTTCTTAATAGTGATTTATCGATGTACGAAATGTGACAATGAATATCTTGTAATTGTTAAATAATTTAACCTTTTCTTGATTTAGTCATTGCAGTGGTTAATTCCCATTTGGTATTCCACGCGTGTGTTTTTATATCGGTGGCTTGTTTGTATATTAATAAAAACTAATTATTCTAAATTATTTACTTTGTTAAAATTCCCTACAATATAATTTCTGCTTTTCTTATCGATAAAAATTGCCACCGTGAATTTTTATACTAGACTGTACAAGGTTTTGATATTAAATAACTTTGATAAATAATATCTTATTAATGTAATTAAAACGCTTGCATTATCATATATCTTTAATTAGTTAGTTTTCGAAGCAAATTGCATATTTAATTTAACGTAGAACATTAGCTTGTTTTTTCTTAAAAATCTTTAACGAGAATTTTCGATGTACCTGCAATTTGAAATTATAAAAATTATTTCTTCATTTGCTTTTGTTAATTTAATTTTTTTATTATTTTGTGTAATGGAATGGTGAACGTCCGCGCATCAATAGTTGGGGTTCGATTCTGGGTTGGGTAATTTTATTTAAATAATTTATTTTTTTTTATTTTATTTTTATATTTCAACCGGTTATCGTTCACCACTCCATTGTTGTATTTTTTTAATTGCTTCGCGAAAGATGCCGACGCCCACTCCTAGTTTCACCTAGTGCCTGGGGATCGGATCTTTCGCGCTTCAAGTGTTCACTCGACGCGTTCCAGGAAACTGGGGGTTCACCCTGCGGGTTGGCTTCATCATTTCACCCTGCGGGTTGTCGACATCTCCGGTTCACCCTACGGGTTGATTACAACACTTCACCTGCGGGCTAACCCTACATTTCATCCTGCGGGTTGACGTAATCTCCGTATTGCACCCTGCGGGTTCACTACCGACGCCTGCACGTCATCCAACGGGACGAAGTCCGACCTTGCGCTCCACCGTAAGGCGGCGTCAGCGGCCACTGTCTACAGCTGAGGGTCCTTCTACAAGGTCACCGGGACCCGCTACACATTCCGAGTTTCCGACGGCATCGGACAGCCGTAACCGTGCCACGCGTCACCGGATCGGACCGTAATAAGATAAGTCCCCAGTGCACGTCGGTTTATTGTACAAAGTGCCAAAAGAAAATTTCCTGTTGCTTTAGAACCTAACCCTGAGAGTTAAATTAATTGTTTAGAGTCTGATTAATCAGTTAGTATTATTAATTATATTGTTTTGTAATTGTAATTTTTTTTATTAATTATTTCTTTTTTTCAATATACATTGTAATTTTTATTTGTGTTTTTTTATTGTTACCCCGCCGTCAGGCGGACGTAACAAGTGGCGCCCAGTTTAAAAGGCAAAGCACAGGAATTTTTTTTTTCTTTTGGTACTTTTGTGGTGTCGGTATTTTTTCACAACGGTGGAAGGCCTTTTGCGGACGAGGCTGAACGGGGCAGTACCACCGCTCGTTTCTCCTTAAGAGGGACGGGTAGCCGATCTTTGACTTCTGGTTCCGCCGGGTAATCGAATACCATCTCAGATTACCCACAACATACGCACTCGTTTCTCCTTAAGAGGAACGGGTAGCGATCTTAACTTCTGGTAATCGAATACTATCTTAGATTACCGAAGCATACGCGTGGACTTCACAGTGGGCATAATCGATTTTTTTTTTATTCTATAACATTTTTGTGTGGAATTTTTTTTTATAACAACATTGCATTCTAAAATTTTGTGCATTTACATTTTGTTTTTTTTTTAACTTTTGTATTTTGCATTTGTGTTTGTGCGTAATTAATATTTCTTTTCAGAGGTTTATTTCATTTTTATTGGTGCATTTTTGCATTAATTTTTTTTTGTGTGCATTCATTGCTTTTATTTTTTTGTAGGTGCATTTATTGCATTTATTTTTATTGTTTTGTAATTTTATTTTAGTATACTCTGAAAAAGATAATAGCGGTTACGTACATTATTTTACATTGTTTCTTAATATTTTTTTTACATAGCCCACTATCGTGTCACATTTCGTTGCGTATTATTTTAAAATATTTCACTTCATTTAAATTTATCGTCTTTTTTTAACTTAAATTTTAGCTGTTCCAAAGCAAATTAGGCCATTTGAACTTTAATTTAGGCGTTAATAATTTAAAAAAAATTTTTTTTTAAATTAATTTGAACTTAGTAAAATTTTTTTTTTTTCCTTTCGCTAATTCTGCTTAAAAATGGACTATACCATTAAATATTTACAATTAATAAAACCAGGGGTGACGTACGAGATAGCCATACGCGGTTTAGGACTTAAGGATAGGGTTGAGTTTTTTTGGTTACAAATAAATAAAATGTTTTCGGAATACCCTGCGGACGCAATTTTTATCTCGTGCTTTGACATGAAGGAAATTAACGTAACTTTTAGCAAATTGTTAACTGACTTAAATATTTTAGAACGTATTCGCGCTTTGATTAAACACATTAAAGTCCGTTTAAAAGAATAGAAAAACCTCCAAATGAAAATTTATTAATGTTTTTTTGAAAATATCGTTTCGTTTTATTAGTTTTGTTTTATTAAATTCTTCGTATTTTTATAATAGCTGTCACCGTAACGGTTCGATTCTTGTTTTCTTTGATATGTAATGCTTCAGAATATTAGTTTAAAATTTTTTTGTTTTCTTTTCTCTTTACATTGTCTATAATTGTAAATTAAAAAATTGCGGTCGGTCTCTGTATGCGTTGTCTTTGATGAATTTAATTAAGCCTACACGAATATTGACGTTTAGCTGGGAGTTTGTTTTTTTTATTATTTTTTTTTATGTTGTTTTTGCGCATTTATGGCGCGTTGCGACCTCTTGTATTGGTCTTTGTTTTGTTGTTTTGCGTTTTGCGCGTATAGAGCGGGTAGTGACTCTTTAAATAAGCCTACACTAATTTTCTTGTTAGAGCGGATAGTGACTCTTTAAATAAGCCTACACTAATTTTCTGGTTTGAGCGCTTTGTTGTTTGCGTTCTGCGCGTATAGAGCGGATAGTGACTCTTTAAATAAGCCTACACTAATTTTCTTGTTAGAGCGGATAGTGACTCTTTAAATAAGCCTACACTAATTTTC
This sequence comes from Melitaea athalia, assembly GCA_905220545.2. Classification (NCBI taxonomy): domain Eukaryota; kingdom Metazoa; phylum Arthropoda; class Insecta; order Lepidoptera; family Nymphalidae; genus Melitaea; species Melitaea athalia. The sequence goes on along the minus strand of HG992197.1, from coordinate 15,728,807 downwards.
TGGTTTGAGCGCTTTGTTGTTTGCGTTCTGCGCGTATAGAGCGGATAGTGACTCTTTAAATAAGCCTACACTAATTTTTTGGTTTGAGCGCTTTGTTGTTTGCGTTCTGCGCGTATAGAGCGGATAGTGACTCTTTAAATAAGCCTACACTAATTTTTTCATTAGAGCGGATAGTGACTTTCTAAATAAGCCTACACTAAATTTTCTCGTTACAGCGGGTCGTGACTGTAACAAATTCATCAAAGACAAGCGTATTAATCAGGGCCGATTCGTATTATTGTTTCACGTTGCAGTATTCTTTCTCTTAGACGTTTTGTTTTGTCATGCAGTGCTGTTCTTGAGTCCAATCCGTTAATAGGGTTGTACTCTAGTTTGTATGGTAGTCTGTGGATTATGAATTTCCTCAGACAATTTAACAGGTCGTATGCTAGGTTGCGTGTTTGGTATTTGTAAGGGAAGTATGAATGTGAGACAGTGGCTGGGCGGTTTAATCTTTGTTTGGCGTTTACCGCAGCGGATTTTACTACGTAAAATCCTTTCTCTGGGAGAGGGGGTATTGTTACGTTGTAACAAGTATAATACTTATTAAATTATAATTATATTTTTATTAGAACCGAAAATATCTTAAAATTTAATTAAAACCATTTTTCTTAATTAAAACATCACTTTTACATACAAACAAATCGAACGTTTGATTTGTTATTAGCAAACGGAGTCCGCGCGCGTTAACTAGTGTCAGCACTGAGTCCAATTTCATTACCATTTATGGTAATGGTTGCACGGCAGAAGCGATATTCTTTCGAGAACATTGTACATCGTCCTTCCCCCCCCCCCCGCGGCTAGTAGCTACTACGTCGTTTTGGCCCTGTGGTCCAGGGATAGTCAAATGATGGGTCGTGTTACGATTTCGTTTCATCGTCATATTCTTGCAGACCACTAGTTCACTAATACTGTTAATACCATGCTATTTCAACCTTTAGGCCGATGGTCCGTATAATCACTTATAAAATGTAATTTTCTCCTTTTGGTGTGTATTAGTTAAAGATAAAAATACAATCGCTTAGTAGATTCATTTCGGTTAGTTTAGCCTTACGATTGTTGCAATATATTTACAATAGAATGATGAGTGGACAGGGAATTTCATTTCTCCACGCGACCGTACACTTAGTTGTCCCTGGAGTTGAGTAGCAATGCTTTGTTAGAACTCTCCTGATTGGTCAATACGAAAGTTCTAGAATTGGGTGTGGGCAAGCCCCTTTCCCCCCCGCGACGGATAGCAAATTCATAGCGATTATATATAAAGCATTTCTGCCGTACGAAATTATTTTCTGTCGACGCCGCAGTTAATAACTAGTTAAAGTATTTAAGAAAAAGTTTGTGTTTATTTTCTGTGAAGTGAAGTTTACGTGTCTCATCTCTAAACCCCCTTGGTAAGTTTAATATAATTAATTTCGATAGGTTCACGTAGTTAATTAATTTTCGTGTCTGGCTTATTTCGTTTATTATACTAAAGGTGATTCTTTGCTTTGATTTGCTTTGATCTGCTATAGCTATATATATTTCTTAATAGTGATTTATCGATGTACGAAATGTGACAATGAATATCTTGTAATTGTTAAATAATTTAACCTTTTCTTGATTTAGTCATTGCAGTGGTTAATTCCCATTTGGTATTCCACGCGTGTGTTTTTATATCGGTGGCTTGTTTGTATATTAATAAAAACTAATTATTCTAAATTATTTACTTTGTTAAAATTCCCTACAATATAATTTCTGCTTTTCTTATCGATAAAAATTGCCACCGTGAATTTTTATACTAGACTGTACAAGGTTTTGATATTAAATAACTTTGATAAATAATATCTTATTAATGTAATTAAAACGCTTGCATTATCATATATCTTTAATTAGTTAGTTTTCGAAGCAAATTGCATATTTAATTTAACGTAGAACATTAGCTTGTTTTTTCTTAAAATTCTTTAACGAGAATTTTCGATGTACCTGCAATTTGAAATTATAAAAATTATTTCTTCATTTGCTTTTGTTAATTTAATTTTTTTATTATTTTGTGTAATGGAATGGTGAACGTCCGCGCATCAATAGTTGGGGTTCGATTCTGGGTTGGGTAATTTTATTTAAATAATTTATTTTTTTTATTTTATTTTTATATTTCAACCGGTTATCGTTCACCACTCCATTGTTGTATTTTTTTAATTGCTTCGCGAAAGATGCCGACGCCCACTCCTAGTTTCACCTAGTGCCTGGGGATCGGATCTTTCGCGCTTCAAGTGTTCACTCGACGCGTTCCAGGAAACTGGGGGTTCACCCTGCGGGTTGGCTTCATCATTTCACCCTGCGGGTTGTCGACATCTCCGGTTCACCCTACGGGTTGATTACAACACTTCACCTGCGGGCTAACCCTACATTTCATCCTGCGGGTTGACGTAATCTCCGTATTGCACCCTGCGGGTTCACTACCGACGCCTGCACGTCATCCAACGGGACGAAGTCCGACCTTGCGCTCCACCGTAAGGCGGCGTCAGCGGCCACTGTCTACAGCTGAGGGTCCTTCTACAAGGTCACCGGGACCCACTACACATTCCGAGTTTCCGACGGCATCGGACAGCCGTAACCGTGCCACGCGTCACCGGATCGGACCGTAATAAGATAAGTCCCCAGTGCACGTCGGTTTATTGTACAAAGTGCCAAAAGAAAATTTCCTGTTGCTTTAGAACCTAACCCTGAGAGTTAAATTAATTGTTTAGAGTCTGATTAATCAGTTAGTATTATTAATTATATTGTTTTGTAATTGTAATTTTTTTTATTAATTATTTCTTTTTTTTAATATACATTGTAATTTTTATTTGTGTTTTTTTATTGTTACCCCGCCGTCAGGCGGACGTAACAAACTTTCCTAAAATTACCATTGATAACAAAACTTCTGTTGTCATTAAAATATAATAAGAATATTTGCATATGTACTTTGCAATATATATTTTTAAAAAGGGAATCACAAGAATCTGAACTAATATATAAAGCTAAAGAGTTTGTTTGTTTGGTTGTTTGTTTGTTTGAACGCGGTAATCTCTGGAACTACTGGGCCGGTTATAAAGTTATTTCACTGTTAGATAGCCCATTTATAGAGGAAGGCTATAGGCTATGTATCGTCACGCTAAGACCAATAGGAGCAGAGTCCACGCCGATGAAGTCGCGCGCAGAAGCTAGTTTATAATAAAATACAGTGAGTCCAATAGTGACAAATATGAACAAGAATAACGGAGATGATATTCAAAATTTATTTTAGACTAGCTGTGCCCTGCAATTTTACCCGGAAAATTGCCTATAGTATTCCTCGGTAAATGGGCTATCCAACACAACACATACACATACACGTATTTAATAAAAGACGTTTAGTTATTTCATATCTATCTGGGCAGTAGGCACTCACGCGCTTTAACCCCGTAAATCCCGATTTCGCGGGAATTCCGAGATAAAAAGTAGCCGATACGTTGCACCACAATCTCCTCTATCTTCTAGTGAAAGTTCCATAAAAACTTATTCAGGTGTTCCGAAAATTAGCTCAGACAAACAGAAAGCAGACAGGCAGACAAAAATTTTAAAATCATTGTGTTTTAGTTTGGTGTAAATAACTAAATGCACTTGATAAAACTCGGGTACTTTGACAGACACTTCAATTTTATTTATATGTATAGATAAAGCATAATTTACAGAAAAAAATAGTCCTGATCTAAAAACATGAGTTTCTAGAAAAAAATCGCCCTAATTTCTATATCCAAACCGATCAAAGACATTTTTATTTTCGTTTTATATGTAATGGTTCTTGGTTCTATTCTCTATATAAAAATCAATGCCACTTTTTGTTGTAATTTTATAACTCAAGAACGGGCTCACATATCCAAACCAAATATTTAGGCTTTGTTCAGACTATTTAGTAGATGGTTAATGTGAAGTTTGCACAAAATCGGTCAAGCGGTTCTTCATTTATCACATTTTTTGTAACAAAGGAGGATCATTTTGTTAATGGAGATTTTGCTGTCAAATTGAAACTTTTTAAAGTGTTGACAGTGCAAGCATGTTGTTATGTCATTACTTTCTGTCATTTAATTTTGGACGTGCTTCGATTAAAGCAAATTAAGACAAAAAACCCAGGGATATAGTACATCACAAAAATAATTAACGCACAACGAAGTGGGCACGGGACGGCTAGTAAGATATAAAAATATAAGGAATAAACATTAAATCTTAAATTCATAGCCATACATTATACTCCTAAATCAGAAAATATATTTAATCACTAATTATTCTCAGCAAACTATTTCGTATTCAACCAGCTAAATGGCTTAATACATTATAGCCTAACGCCAACGTTATTTTGTACAGCGCTAAGCAATTACGTTTGTGTGACGCTTTGGGTCCCAGGTGTGGCGGGCATCTAATACTTCAAGTTATTGAAAATATATGGAATTGGAAAATATAAGTACAAAAGTCATGCTCATTTTAATACATATTTATTTGTATTTCATCATTTTTACTTCTATTGGTAACGACAGGAAATTTTTCGTTTTCAAAGCTGAGCTGAGTAAGGTGACCAGAGCTCCTGGGGATTTGGTAATTGGGTATAGGGTCGGCAATGCGCTTGCGATGCTTCCGGTACTGTACGCGTTTATAAGATACCGTAATCGCTTACTGTCAATTGAGCCGTACGCTTATTTGCCGACAATTTGTATAAATTTTTTTTACTGTTGTATTGGCTTACTACGTCGTATTACTTGCCGATGGTATTTAAGTCGGTTTTCATCATTTCTAAGGCAACATAATGATTATGTTAATCTGAACTGCTTCCTTTAAAACTTTAAAAAGTATGTTAATGAGTCGATAGCCTCGGTTCAGGTAGGCAAATAGCAGAACTTAAGCGTAATCAAGTTGTAGTCAGGACTTTTCGAAATACATACAAGTTAGATACTAGAATACGTTTCTGGAACCAAATTAACAAGGTTGAACATTCGGCTAAGAGCTCATAGCGTTTTATTCTTGTAGTATTCTTATCAGTTATATTATCGTTTTATTTATATGCAACACAACTATTGTTGTTATGGCACAAGTTAAGCCTTATGCGGCTTCTTTTCTGGTTCCGATATACACATATGTTTGTATCTGTACAAAAAAATATTTCTGGTTTGGGTCTCCCCACAATGTCCCGTATAACACGTAAAGATTTTGGTTGTGGTTGTTATCAAAGACACCTGATAGCGATCGTTACTCATATAGTAGGGAATATATCCGCCAACCCGCATTGGAGCAGCGTGGTGGATTAAGCTCCAATCCTTCTCCTACATGGGGGAAGAGGCCTATGCCCAACAATGGGATATTACAGGCTGAATCGTATCAATATCCCTGAGACTAGCCCGTTGGTGCAGTTTGTAGTGACCCTGCTTTCTGCTCCGGGGGTTGTGGGTTCGATTCCCACCCCGAGTCTGGCTGTAATATACATATTCATTTATATATTTATATCTGTATTAATTATAAGTATGTTTATCGAAAAAAAAATATGTAGCTATACTTACCAGTCGGCTGTTAGGGGCAGTCTCCGCGAGCGAGCGTATCGCCGGCGATAGTATCGTCGTGCCACCTATTTCTATACACTCTCTATGGAGCTGTCTCCACGAGAGAGCGTATCGCCGGCGATACGCTCGCTCGTGGAGGTGGCTCGTGTGGTGGAAAGCAATCTGTATGGAAATGTCTATATGAGTAACGATCGCTATCAGGTGTAGGTACATGATAACAACCGGGACCGACGGCTTAACGTGCTCTCCGAGGCACGGTGGGGAGACCACTTTATTGCGCATTTGAAATAACATAAATAAGATAACAATATTCTAATTTAAACTAAAGTGCTAAGGCGTATATTATATATTATTATTTCAACTGTCCTGTGACCAGAACTAATAATAAAATGGGGTGATGAAAATATTTTATGAGAAAAAATAGTGTAGAAAATATCCCATTTACCATTTTATTTGATGTTGGTCATTATGAGTTTCCGATATTTCGTCACTATTGCAAGCCATACACGTGCACCTCTGACCACGCCTTACGAGTACCCATAAATCACAGAGTGGCCATTTCTTTATTTCATTGATATTTAACGAATAATAGAGATGTAATCCAGCCTGATTTAAATCATTACCTTGTCACGATGATCATAAATTTAATGAATCAATTTGACATAGACTTTGAATCAAGACATTAGTATTCTTACGACGAAAAACTCGAAGTAAATCTTGCTTATCAAAACAACTTGTCTACTTGAACAAAATCACGTATATCCGTAGTGCTATATGTTTCGTGAGGGTATAATTCAAGGGGATATATAAATCTTATCGGATGTAACATCATGTTTTCCGGGATGAAGTCAGTCGGTCGCGTCATCGTGACTGAAGGGTTCCGCATGCTGTTTTAAATGATTAATTATTATTTTATGGTAAACCTAGATTTATATTATTTTTTTTATGTAACTAGGTCGGCAAACAAGCGTACGGCTCACCTGATGGTAAGACCGTAGCCTATAGACGCCTGCAACACCAGAAGCATCGCAAGCGCGTTGCCGACCTTATCCCCAATCCCCCCAGGAGCTCTGGTCACCTTACTCACCAACAGGAACACAATACTGATTGAAAACAGTATTATTTAGCTGTGGTCTTCTGTAAGGTCGAGGTACTACCCCAGTCGGGCTGCTCCATATTTTGAGCAGGAAATTTCCTGCTGTGCCCTACCTCAGTTATATGACAGTAAAGACTTGTTTAGTAAATTAGATTAGGTTAGAATAACCGATCTAGTGTAGCGAGTAGGCGCCTAAAATGCCGACGGCTTGCGTGTTCGATTCCCACTTGAAACAGACCGAACGGATATTTGTATTTGTACAAATATTTCTTTCCGGTTTGAATGTCTGTCCCTTTGGGTCTCCCCATCGTGCCTCGTAGCACGTTAAGCTGTCGGTCCCGGTTGTTATCGTAAATACCTAATAGCGATCGTTACTCGTAGTAGGGAATATATTCGCCAATCCACAGTGAAGCAGCGTGGTGGATTAGGCTATAATCCTTCTCCTACATGGAGAAAGAGGCTTATGCCTAGCAGTAGGATGTTCCAGGCTGAATCGTAGAATTATCTATACTAATATTATAAAGAGGTAAAGTTTTTAACTTTGTTTGTTTGTAGGGGGTAATCTTCGCAAATACTGATCCGATCATGAAAATTCTTTCACTAACAAAAAGTACTACACTATTCAGGAGTGACATAGGCTATATTTTATTGTTATTGAAAAAAAATTCAGTGAAAAATATTAGTATATGTAAATCAAGTCTGAGAAATGCTAGCGAGATGAAAACTTTACCATATATATATTTGCAACAAAAATAATTAACTAACGCCCAACGAAGTGGGCACAGGTCGGCTAGTTATATATAAAATTATTTTAACTAGCTGTCATTTAACATGTCTTATTAGCCATTGAGTGAAGAACCCATTTAGCGATTATAAGTAATAGTATTGATGTAATTCAGTACCTATACTGTAAATTTGCTATTTAGAGCTGCTGATTTGTCTAAAGGTTGCAAGATTGTCCTGGTATCTCCTGGGAATTGGGGGTAGGGTCAGCAACAATTTTGCTATGCTTCTTGAGTTGCAGACGTCTATTAGCTACGGTAATCGCTAACAATCAGGTGAGACGTACGCTTGTTTGCTAACCCAGTTTATATGATTGTATTGACCTTAATCAAAAAAAAATCAAAATATAACATTTTTTTAATCAGACAAAAAAATTCTGATATTAACACATTCGGACGAGCAAACAAAAAGGCTTCTTAATAGTTTAATAAACTCAGATATAGAAAATGTGTACAATCAATTTCAATATAATACCAACGGAAAATTGCGATAGATCTGAAATATTGGAACGAAAAACGAAACAAATTCTCAAATGTAGAAGAACGTTCTAGAAAATGTTACGTTACGATATTTTTTACGACTACCCTCTTTGACCAAGGACAATGACCTTCAATTTAACCTTCCGTTTTCGGGTTTCATTTATTGTCTCCAATCACTATGTACATATACATAACGCAATACGTAGAATACAAACAAAATTTGTGCAAAATCTTTATAAAAATTGTCTTTAACTTATAATTTTATAGGTTTGACTAGCTCGTTGGCGCAGTTTGTAGTGACCCTGCTTTCTGCTCCCGGGGTTGAGGGTTCGATTCCCACCCCGATTCTGGCTATAATATATATTTATTAATACATATCATCATCATCATGATCATCATAATCAGTCTATAGCAGTCCACTGCTGGACATAGGCCTCCCCAAGTTCGCGCCAGACATCCCGGTTTTCTGCAATCCTCATCCAGCCTACACCGGCAATCTTACGTAGATCGTCGGTCCAGCGGGCCGGGGGACGTCCTACACTGCATTTGCCAATACGCGGTCTTCTCTCCACTTTATTTATATATGTAGTATTTATACGTCTTGTATGTATGTAGTCGGCTGTTACCTGTAATACAAGCATTAAGTTGCTTACTTTAGGAACAGACGACTGTATGTGTGTTATAGATATTTATTTATCAAAAAAAATTCTTCTGCAGCAATTGTCATCATTAAAATTAATCATAATCTGATATGGTTTATTAAATCCAGTCAAATCAAAATTTACTTAATTCAAGTAGCATTTAAAAGAACATTTAAATCATCACCTAATAAGATTTAATTTTGGTAGGGAACAGCAGAAAATTCTTAAAGTATGAAGCATCCCGACTGAGGATGTATCTCAACCTTACAGAATATCACAGCTAAATAATACATTAGTAGTCAGAGCTCTCCAGGAGATGGTCGAGGGTTATAATTATAACGCTAGTATGAATATCAATTTTTATTTACGATATTTTAAGTGATTCATAGATTGATTTAGCCTGGGATGTCCCACTGCTAGGCATTGGCCTTTTTCTTCTTCTAGGATAACAGTCCTAGTTTAATCAACCACACTGCTGCACTGTGGCATAGCGGATATGTTCCCTACTAAGAGTAACGATCGCTATTAGGTTTCTATGATAACATCTGAGGAAGCTTTACATGCTCACCGAGGCACGCTAAAAAGACCCACAGGGACAGGCCAAAAGAAATTATTAATATCGTGATTTCAAATACAGATATCGTGAATCGAAACTGTAACCGTCAGTATTCTACCGCCTACAAGCAGCACTGCGTTAAAGCGATTACGCTTCAGCCTGTAATATCCCACTGATGGGCATAGGCCTCTATCCCCATTTAGGAGAAGGATCAGAGCTTAATCCACCACGCTGCTCCAATGCGGATTGGCAGATATGTTCCCTAATATAAGTAACGATCGCTATCAAGTGTACATGATAACCACCGGGACCGACGGCTTAACGTGCTCTCCGAGGCACGGTAGGGAGACCCACAAGGACTACACAAACACCCAGACCACAACAAACATCTGTATGGCCAATACAAATGGTGTCATGTGCGGGGATCGAACCCGCAACCGCCAGCGCAACAGCCACAAACCAGTGCTGTGACCGCTTCGCAAACGCGGCGTTAAAGCGGTTCTCAAAGTATTATTCAAGTACTTACAAGTAAAAAAAATCCTAAAGGTTCTTATAAATCTGCCCGCGTATCTCTAAACGCATTGAGAATGAACATAAAATCCGTAAGGCTAACATCGCTATAACAGTTACCAGTAGAACTCCAATTAGCAGTTAACAGTTAACGCGTCTACTACTTGAGAACAACAAACACTATGGACGAGGCCCGACTCTTAATACTATCGACCTTTCTGAGTATCATGTGCTTAAAACAAGTTTAACTCAATGATTGGATTGATACAGATTGTTTTATGTTATCAATAAGAAAGCAAACATAAATTAAAAAGAGTTTTTTGATACAACTAGGTCGGAAACAAGCCTACGCAATTTCTTTTTTCTAGGTCGAAACAAGTAAGCACACCTGATGGTAAAAGCGATTACCGTAGCTTATCAGCCTGCACCATCAGAAGAATTGCAAACGCGTTGCCAACCCTAACCCCAATCCCCTCCAGGAGCTCTGGTCACCTTACTCACCAACAGGAACACAATACTGATTGAAAACAGTATTATTTAGCTGTGGTCTTCTGTTAAGTCGAGGTACTCCGTACTACCCCTGTCGGGCTGCTTCATATTTTGAACAGGAAACTTCCTGCTGTGCCCTACCTCTGTTAAATAGTAAAAAGTGTGCGTTAATTAGAAAACCTGACTGGAGTTTACTCCTTAAGAACGATTAACATGATATTTTAGAATATACTACCCCGCAAACGTTGTTTTGCCATTTATGTTATTAAACCCCCGCAACCTCCTCTTGTGGGTGGAATTTTATAAAATCCGTTCTTAGCTGACCTCTGCTTGGCGAAAGGAATATTCCTACCAAATTTCAAGTCTCTAGGCCTTATGGTTCCAGAGATATAGTGATGAGTCAATGGGTGGAAATCTCTTTTATGTATATAGATTTGTCTCCTTCTTTCATGAGACGTTAATAAAACGTCACTTGCAGGGCAGGTTAGCTTTACTATATCACACGACTTCATCCCTATTGTCATACCATGGGCCTTCTATCGTTTCTAAAGTAGTAAACTCCAAACCCGTAAATATCGGCATATTTGGACCCTACAATATTACACTACTCGTCAAACCGGTTAAAGTTATTAAAAAAAAATGTTTTTTTTTTTTTTTTAATTAATTGAATTGTGAATATATATTTAAGCAAGTAATTAGAAGGTTTTATTATTTCATTAAAATTTGAAATGGCCCCGATATCGATACATTTATTAAATACTAGCTGCTCGGACAGAGTTCGTTTTGTCTGTTTTTTTTTTTTTATAGTATAAAAACCTTCCGTGGGATTTAAGCTAATAGAAATTCATTTACAAACCTATTCACTACTTGCAATATTTTTTATTATTTCAAGTAAGTTCTAATAAAATTTATAGTAATTATGTAATAATGTGACATAAATTCGATTTTATAACTTTTATAAACAACTTAAAAAAAATTAAAATTGGTCTCTCATTTCCATAGATTCAATTAACCTGCTCTTTATTCTATCTTTAAATTACACTATTAACGATATTTTAGCTTCTTTCATATGAAAAAATTAATACAAATCTTAAATAATAGCCAAATTGTTCCCGCCTTTCTCGACTTTTGCACTTACCAGAAAACCACAGATAAAAAATTCGATTAGAATGTGTCAAACTATTCTAGACTTTTACGCCTACCAAAACGGCCATCTTTCAAGTTAGCAATTCATTTATACAAAACGCATGTATGTACGATAAGTAATCTCAATTATTATCTTAATGGTCGTTTTTAATTCCACCAAATTATGTAGCTCTTCAAAAGATGGCGAACATAACACTTGACTGCAGTTAATTAGATTTTAAAGCTATTTGTAAGGAGCTAAAAAAGCTACCTAACCAGTAAATAACATGCTACATAGCTTTTAATATCTTTCACTAGCTGCCCTGGCGAAATAGCCGTTCAATTTTTATTTATCCTTGAAACTTTTTTTTAAACCTGGTCCTGATAATAACGAAATAATTTTGTTTGCTTGCAAACAAAAAAAACCGACTTCAATTACATCGACCAGTAATACAACGTTTACATATTTAGGAGACGAGCAAAGTCAAGTCATTACGTATTATTATTAGAGATAACTGAAAAATTTCTTGTCAGATCTCGATCGCATTTAAATGGGACCACTTGACTAGCGTCAGCGTTCAATCAAAACAATAATAAAATCAAAATCGGTCCACCCAGTGAAACTTTTTTTACACCATCTTTTCTTTTTCGCTTATTATCGCTTTGAACATCTCCATATATCAATCAACCATCTGGACAGTCACCTTTAATCTAGAGTCACGTAGTTGCAGGCGAAGATTACTGCTAATCTCAAGTCCTGGAACGTCTGGAAGATTTACCTTGTACGATCTGTTTACCTTCCAGCTAATACTGTGCCAGCTTACCTTCCGTTGTTATGCCTTTAACGTCCGCTTTGAAAATTTATGTTAACGTTTAATAAATGTAAAAAAGGAAGGAATTCTGATATGCTGCTAATTAATTAAAGTAAGTTTTAGTTTCATTTTAAAGTTTTATGTAAAATGTTTTAAGTAGTTTTAAATAACAACCATTTTATAATATTTTTAATTTACTTAAAAAAGAGGGAGTTTCCCCATTCTGTTATATCAATTATTATAACATTTTAATTGACATATCGATTTTGATAATTCTTTTTCTTATCCGAAATCTGGTGCTTGTCAAATGATCCTGAGTCACAGTACTGGATGTTGCACTGGCGGTCGCGGGTTCGATCCCCGCTCGTGACAGACATTTGTATTGCCCATAAAGATATGTATCGTGGTCTGATCGTTTTTGCTTGTGTTTTGTGTGTGTTTTTCGGACCCCCAACACAGGAGAAAATACTACTGGGGGCCGTTTACTGTGAAGCGTTTATTTATTTATTATTTAACTAGCTTCTGCGCGCGACTTCGTCGGCGTGGACTCCGCTCCTATTGGTCTTAGCGTGATGACACATAGCCTATAGCCATCCTCAATAAATGAGCTATCTAACACTGAAAGAATTTTTCAAATCGGCCCATAGTTCCAGAGATTACCGCGTTCAAACAATGAAACAAACAAACAAACTCTTCAGCTTTATATATTAGTATAGATAATTATAATAGATACCTAAAAAGATTGTTTTGATACTATTATTTACACAGAGAAACACAGTTACATCTATATTTTTATATTCACATTAATGTAAAGAATGTGTACTATTACATGCATATAATACATCCAAACTCAGAGGGAAAATCGAACTCACACTGGAGCTCAAAGCAGGGCCAGTGGAAACTGCGCCAACGGGCTAGTCAATCTAGTCAGAACTAACATATTTAATTTTATACGCCTAACTAGAACAACGTTCATAATTTTAGTTCAACATTCTCTCATTACCTAGTTCGTCGATGCAATGAACTTGAGTCACGTTCAATCTTTATTAGTAGTTGAGTTGTATGACTGTCATACAAGTATGCATACAGTAATAGAGTAATTGTACCGAAAACATAAATAATTATTTAAAAAATATATATATTAATTTTTTATCTTAAGTACATAACATACTATGGTATAGTCTCATAGTAAAGGTACATGAGTTAGAAGGCTCCCGTCTTTCTTAGAATAAAGATACAGTAGATTTAGAATATAAGTAAGAAAGAACAACCGCTATGGTGCAGTGGTGCGTGTAGGCGCCTAAAACACCAACGGTTTACGGGTTCGATTCCCGCTCGGAATGGATATTTGTATTTGTACAAATATTTGTTTAAGGATTGGATGTCTTGTGGATCTCCCCACCGTGACTCGGAGAGCACATTAAGCCGTCCGTCGGTCCCGGTTGTTATCATAAATTCCTAATAGCATTGGTTTCTCATAATAAGGAATATATCCAGTTATCCACCAACTAGCAGTGGAGCAGCGTGGTGGATTAAGCTCCAACCCTTCTTCTACATGGAGAAAGAGACCTATGTCCAGCAGTGGGATGTTACAGGCTGAATCAATCGTGAATCTTAAGAAATAAAAAAGAAAGAAACACATTTATATGGGACATCGCACAATTCACAGATAAATAATTTTTACACACAAATCTCACCAAAATAAACATGAAATAATCGTATTAACCATGTTTTCATTCTGTGAATATATCGATACTATCTGAAGTATCGTTTTACGGTCCTTTTCCTAAAACTTACGTACTACCATATAGAAAATCTATTAAATTAATAAAATATGTAGCTATACCAGTCGGCTGCTACCTATAACACAAGCATTAAGTTGGTTACCGTAGGAACAGACAACCATTTGCGTATTTTATAACATAACTAGCTTGTGCGCGCGACTTCGTCCCCGTGGAAAAGAACCACCCGATTTTGAAACATTCTTCATTAATGCTACGCTCCTATTGGTCTTAGCGTGATGATATATAGCCTATAGCCTTCCTCGATAAATGGGCTATCTAACACTGAAAGAATTTTTCAAATCGGTCCAGTAGATCCTGAGATTAGCGCGTTCAAACAAACAAACAAACAAACAAACAAACAAACTCTTCAGCTTTATTATATTAGTATAGATATGTATTTAAAAAAAAATGAAATTAAAAAAACTATGGCAGTATTCAGCTCGCTGGATTATCTGAGATAATATAAATAGCCCAGTCGAATTAGCTATAAAACGGGCTGAGATTTACAAAATTTGGAAGCAGCATTTTCCTTCGGAACTCGTCGACTGGTAGTCTAAATTCAAAAAGTAGGGATTCCAGACTTGTTGCTTCATCCGCCATCTTGATTTAAAGGGTTATTTCTTGTCTCTTGAATAACTCGTTTATTTACAACTTTACACTAAAAATAGTTATTACAAAAGTTGTTTAAAATTCCTACAATTTTGGGTCTTATCAATTTTTTTGTAGGATCGATATTTTTCGATTTCTCCAACGAATTCCGAAGGAAAATTGCTGCTTTCAATTTTTGTAAATCTAAAATACTAATTCGACTGGGCTAAAAATTAAAAAAACATATCTTTCAAACCTCATAAAAACAATGTCGACTCAAGTAACATTTGTCACAACGTTAAGAAATAGTTTAGTATTTGGGAAAAAAATAAATGTCCGCAATTGGCCATCAACCTTCAGACCGCTGACGCCTGTAATGGTCTACAGTGGTCCACAAATCGGCGCATCTCCTGTCTGAAGGATGGCACTAATATTGTCGACAGATGGCGCTGGTGAATGGGTAAAATATGGGCGAACGAGGTTATTATTTTCGGTCTTTCAGATTTTATGTGTTTTTTTTATGGGTAGTTAAATATTTTATAATTTTGTGTATCCTTTGACGTAATTTTTTTTGGTACATGTATTTATACATAATTTATATTTGTGTGGAGATATGGACGTATGTATACGTATGTAAATCTTTGTGTTTATTTGGAATTTGCTTTATCTCTCTTCTGTGTGTATATAACTAAAAAATGAATATCATACATAAACTCGGTCCAGCCGGCCCAAATCTAGTCAAATTGTTTCAAAGATTTGTACTCTTATTATTATTTCAGCTTTAAGCGTCTAACAGTTTCCAAGACATGACAGCGTTTGTCGGGTAATTCAGTCAGTCAGTCAGTTTAGCCTATCGCAGTCCACTGCTGGACATAGGCCTCCCCAAATTTACGCCAGACATGCCGTTTTTCCGCAATCCTCATCCAGCCTGTGCCGACAATTTTACTGTTAAAGTTCCATGAATGCTGACAAATTTAGAAAAAATTTAATTCAGGTTGGTTTAACAAACATTATTTAACTTTCAGTTTACAACTGAGGTAGGGCACAGCAGGAAATTTCCTGCTCAAAATATGTGGCAGTCCGACTGGGGTAGTACCTCGACGTTACAGAAGACCACAGCTAAATAATACTGTTTTCAAGCAGTGTTGTGTTTCTATTGGTGAGTAAGGTGACCAGAACTCCTGGGGATTGGGGATAAGGTCGGCAACGCGTCTGCGATGCTTCTGGTGTTGAAAGTAAAGAAGGTTCCTAAAGAAGTTTCACTTCAATAATTCCATAGTCTCACAGGACAAATTTTATTTTAGGGTGGACACATCCCATCTCTACATCTATCTTAAAGGTATTAAGATAGTTAAATAAAATTTTGCAAAGTCTTTAAAATCATTTTATCCAAATATTTCATTATATTCTTAAACGTAATTTATCAGATCATATAAAACCTATTTAATATCCTTTAAAAGCCAAGCTATCATGCAATTAAACATCTTGCAGCGTAAGTCTCGAGGCACGTCCCAAGATTAGCTAATCTTCAGTTACGTGACCCTGTAATCACTGGATATTTCCACGTCATTAGGCTGATTCTAATGAAAATTATAATTCTAATTAGGTCGTGTTTGCGGTTTTAGCGAATATTCGATAGCATAAGTTACGTCATTTTTTTTTTATATTACTAGGTCGGCAAACAAGCGTACGGCTCACCTGATGGTAAGACCGTAGCCTATAGACGCCTGCAACCCAGAAGCATCGCAAGCGCGTTGCTGACCCTATCCCCAATCCCCCCCAGGAGCTCTGGTCACCTTACTCACCAACAGGAACACAATACTGCTTGAAAACAGTATTATTTAGCTGTGGTCTTCTGTAAGGTCGAGGTACTACCCCAGTCGGGCTGCTCCATATTTTGAGCAGGAAATTTCCTGCTGTGCCCTACCTCATTTCAGTATAATAACGCATTTAGTGTGCTGCTGTGTTTGCCTCGGTTCTGTAGTGTGTCATGGATGTTTGCGTCGATCAACTGTTTTTACCCTACTATGCGATAGGCTGATGTGATGATGATGATGTGATGATGCGCAAAAGAAGGTCTCTGGTGCAAAGACTACGGCCCAGCGTCAACAGCATCTTAAACATGATTTCTAGCAGATTAGACTGCTTATATGTGAGTCATTGCTGCGTCATTTCAATTGGAATGGAGAAGTAATGTACCCATTTTAATATAGTTAATGATAAATACTAATCCGCCAACCCGCATTAGAGCAGTGTGGTGGATTAAGCTCTGATCCTTCTCCTACATGGGGGAAAGAGGCCTATGTGGTATATTACAGGCTGAAGCGTAAATACTAATATAATATAAGGTAAAATTATTACTAACAAAATTGAGTCATATGTTACTCGATATGAAAAAAAATGAAATAAAAATTTTAAATAACATTCTAGAATTATTAGATTTAGACACATCAATAAAATCTTAGAGTCTCTATATTATAAATGAATGAGTCTTAAAATTACTTGACTGGCTAAATTCAATAAATAAAAAAATATCTCTAACATACACACACGGTCGTCTTTTCCTACGGTAAGCAAATTAATTTTTGTGTTTAAGGTAATAGCCGGCTGATATAGCAACATATTTTTTCGCAATTTATGCAGAGATGCAGGTTCGATCCCCGCTGGAATGATCGATTTTTGACATGATGTTAAAAATGTTTAACATATTTTTTTTATCTTGATAAAGATACAAAATACATATTTAAATAAATACGTACCTACATTACACCCAGAGTCGGGGTGGGAATCGAACTCATAACAAATGGTGCAAAAGGGTCACTACAAACTGCGCCAACAGGCTAGTTGAAAATGTCTTGGCGGTCACAATACTAGTAGTTACGCTACAAGTCATGTGTGCGATCCCTGTTCATGATAAACATTTGTTATTTGTATAGGTAATCGTATTTAACGAAAAGTAATCTATAATTAGTAATTTTGTTTTAACAAAATGTCCCCAGTCGGTTAAGGATATGTACTCACTACAAACATATACTTACCAGACTTGTTGACGTTCCTGTTGGTGTGCAATAATTATGTTTAGTTGCAAACGAAAAAAAACGACTTCCATTATATAGAAAAGTAGTACAACGTAGATAGGTGGAAAAAAAAATTCCAGTACTGTTCGAGTTACTAGATATAACTCTAAAAGTATTGTCAAATCTCGATTAAATTTAAATGGGACCATATGACAATATACAATACACAACCATATGGTGCGTGCACCACCTTTCGATAGAAAAAAAATCATTGAAATCGATCCACCCAGTCAAAAAGTTCTGAGGTAACAGACATAAAAAATACGATCGAATTAAGGACGGCCTCCTTTTTGGAAGTCGGTTAAAAAAAGAAGAATACGTAATTTTCAGACTTAGTCATATAAAAGAGAAAAAAACGTCTAAGTTTATTTAAAACAGTAGTCCTTCAGTCGTCTGGCGACCCTAACATTACAGTTTATGGCGGGTCAGCGGGTCGGCGGGACATTTAGAAAAATATCCGCACAGTGGTCTCCTCGAATTTATTTCGTTGGGTCTTGTTAAAAAATATAGAGTGTAAACTTTTTACGCGTTACGTACGTCGGGCGAGAAATGTTTTGGATTACTAAATATCTACCCAGCCAGAGATAATTTTGTACTATACTAAGGCTATTTCAGAAGTTTTTTCAAACTACTTATATGATGAACTAGCATCTGCGCGCGACTTCGTCGGCGTGGACTCCGCTCTTATTGGTCTTAGCGTGATGAAACATAGCCTATAGCCTTGCTCGATAAATGGGCTATCTAACACTGAAAGAATTTTTCAAATCGGCCCAGTAGTTCCAGAGATTACCGCGTTCAAACAAACAAACAAACAAACAAACAACCAAACAAACAAACTCTTCAGCTTTATATATTAGTATAGATAGTAACACACTATCTGTATTTTTATATTAAAAAAGAATGATTGGCGTATTATGATAAGGAAAGCACCAAAAATATAGTGTAATAATTTCTTTAGATTTTTTTAATACGTAAAGAAGACGTTTTGTGATTTTTATTGTAAACATTTTTGCACGTTTTCATGTACACCTGTTAGCGATCTTTACTCATAGTAGGGAATATATCCGCCAACCTGCATTGAAACAGCGTGGTCGATTAAGCTCTGTCCTTCTCATGCATGGGGAAAGAGGCCTCCCAGCAGTGGGATATAACAGGCTGAAGCGAGAGAGTGAAAATTCAATATTAATATTGAAAAAAAACGCAAAGGTGGTCTTATTCCTGATAGAGTGTTTTCTTACAAACAACATGCATATATATTGTGTACACACTAATAACACATAAATATGTAATTTTTAATAGTTTTGTAATTATATAAAAATATATAAAACAAAGTAAATCCAAGCCTCGTAATAACAACGATATTAGGAAAATTGCTTTTTGTACTGTATTGTGTTTATAAAATTTTCTTATATATTATTATAATTGTTTAGAAAAGTCGGGAGAACTTTTCTTTCACCTGCACAAGTGGGTCAGGAAGCAATTTAAAGAATAAACGTTACAATCAACTTGGGCCATCAATCACAGCGCCATCTGTCGGCCGGCGAAAGTACTATAAACGGTACTTATAGTCGTAGACGAGATTTTATTTAGAAATTAAAAATATTAGTAATGGGCATGACGAAAGATTTTGAAAACCTCTTCTATAACGTGGGTACACGTTTACTATTTACGAAAATACCTATATTTCGGTAATAAACTTAGGTTTAAGGTAGTTTAAAACTATTTTTCTAATATGTTTTCAATTAGCACGACAAAACGGCAGCAGGTGTCATGGCGTCGGTTCTGATCATACTCTGACGTCACGCTATATCCAAGTCAAGGTCATCAGGCGCGTTCCACCTAAGGCCGCTGAAAAGTGAAAACTGAAAACAATTTTTATGTGCTAAAATACGCTTTTAGAACAATTTTCTAGGCGTCGTTCCGAATAAAATGAGCTATCACACATAATTTTAAGAGCAGCATCTCTATTTTCGACCATTTTCAACTTATCGACTATACTACTGAGTGGTTTTCAGCGGTCAGAATTGTGGGTCTTAAGTGGAACGCGCCTAACGTTTTATAGTGAGACGTCATGCGCTGTAATTTGTGTTTCTATCAAAATGGCCGATTGCAGTATTTTAATGTTTTATTTTATTGAAAATCACAATAATCTTATTATTTTACATAAAACTAAACCAGTATTTTGAATTTTTTTAATATGAGTGTTCCCTTAAGATCATTAAATTGACGATTTTTTGATACTGTCGTCATGCCCATTAAAAATAAAAAGTAAAAGAGGGCTACTCCACTATGGGTTGTCGAATACATGATATTATGAAATTTCTAGGACTTGCAGTTAGTTATCTTTAGGATAATCCTAGACTGAAATTGTCGTTAATCGTTGTTTTAATCATAATGCCATCTTTTATATATCTCTTCTTTTTGTCAACTAACTTCTAAAAAGGAGGGGGCTCCTAATTCAACTTTATTTTTTCATGTATGTTACCTCGTACTTTCTGTACCGATTTTGATGATTCTCTTTTTAATCGAATGCTGATGTTTTTCTTGTGGTCCCATTTAAATTTGATCGAGATCTGATGACTAATTACGAGTAATCATTGATTTACTTTAATGTGTTTTCGTCTGCCTACGTTTTATTACTTGTGAATGTAATTGAAGACGTTTTTTTTTCGTTTGCGAGAAAACACAATTGTTGTTAATATCATTATTTAATTACGTGTAACGTATCTTGTAAAGGAGTTTATGTATGAGTGTGCTTATGGGTGTTTAGACGTACAATAAAGGATATGTAAATAAATAAACAAAATACAATTTTAATTCTAAAATCATGAATACGTATAATTTGTAGCAATCTTTAAATAAAAGTAAACACACCTACACATAGATCCCACGAATTCGCTCCACGTTACCGGAGCAACTTTTGTTGCTAAATATATTCACCTAATTGATTATTCCACTGTTTTATAGAGCGTTTTCGCTTCAATTTCGTTGTTTTGTAGTTGCCTTGTTCTGTAGGTACTCGCTGCGTTGTTACGATTTATTGTTGGTAACAACTCGCAAGCCGACCGAATGATGAATAACTTTACATTTATTTATTAATCTACTTTTTATTATGAACAAGTTTTCCGCTCGCAGCCTATGTCAAATAGTTATGATTAAAAAAATTTTTTTTTCATTAAAAAAAATAGGCAATCATAGAAACTATCGATAGAAGTGAAAACTTAGAACTTTTAGTATTAAAATTTGAAATTTCATAATGATTTATAATTAAACAATTAGGCCATTCAAATAATAATCAAACAAAAATACCATTTAAACGATGCACAGTTTGAACTTTTCACTAAATCCATTCAATTTCACCTATAAGATATACATAGCACTAATGTGCACAATACGTGAGCTGTATAGCTACAAATATACTGCTATAAGCATGTCGGTGACGGGACAGTCATGAGCATGTCGGTCAGTGTCGTAGTGAAGGGTGGGCAAAGGGGGGCATCGTGCCCCGGGCGCTACTCTCAAAGAGGCACCAAATGGTCTGCAAAACTAAAAATTTCAGGACATATTATATGGTTTTCGAATAAGGGGGGGCGCTAAAAAGGTATTGTGCCCCGGGTGCGAGTTAAGCTCGCTACGCCCCTGACGTGACGCGAACCCACAAGATTTTCCCTACCAAAAAGTACCCAACGCGGCCAAAGAAGTTTTCACTTCAAAAATCTTTGTAATTGTTTGTTGTATGAGAATAATTTAACAGAAAGGTAGGTTTATTTTTTACACTCGATAAACTCTGAAAGTTTCATACCAATTTAAATAATTATTTCAGCATAAAAGGGCTACCATTATTCAGAAACAATATACATTATAATAAAATAGTTTCTTAAAAAGCAACTTTAAAAATAGGTCTAGACAATGTTGAATTTTATACAATCATATAATTTTTGGAGTTTACTCCTAACTAGCGACCCGTCCCGACTTCGCACGGTTGCAAAAACTATCAGTGTTTCTCTACTATATTATGCATGTATTCAAAAAAAAATTCAAAATTCAAAATTCAAAATCATTTATTTCGTCATAAGGTGCATGTCACACACTTAACGAAAGTCAAAAAATAAAATAATATCATTTATATAAACTAAACAAAAATAACAAAAGTTAAGGCAGCAAAAAATCAAACAATAAAAAATAAAATTTATATCTTAACACTAGGTACATTACAAGCTTACGTAATGTACCCAGTGTTATAAGCAGCCTTAACTTAGTCAAAATATTAAGTTATAATGTCTCGGTAGACATTACCTACCTACTTTATCCTCGGCTTTATTAAATGTTACAATAAATAACAATTTCCCTAATGTAGGCCGAGAGAAAAAAAGCCGGAGGAAAAAAAACTCTCGGTACTCTTTTAAAAAAATGCAGTCAGATACAAGATAAAAACGCAGTAGTGGACCATGAAATAATCAGGACAAACACGAGACAGCCAATCGTGCGTGCCGAGACCACCACATGCCACCTGCTCACAATATATGTAACTATCTATTTACAGCGGGTCATAGACATAGCCTGGTCGAGCTTTAATCAATCCCATGCCTTTTCATCATTGAGATAATCATTAATGGTATAGTAGGCTTTACTACATAAAACTCGCTTAATAACTTTTTTAAACTTCAAAAAAGGCAGAGATTGAAGCGCAGCCGGAATCTTATTATATATAAGGATAGACATTCCTATAAAGGAACTACTTTTTTTCTTGAGCCGGCATTTAGGAAATATTAATTTGTGGTCGTTCCTGAGTGTTACATCATTTGAGGCATTTCGATCACTACGACTAACAAACAAATGCCTATTTTTCCGTATATACATTATATTTTCATAAATATACTGCGATGCAAAGGTCAGGATGTTGATCTCTTTAAACTTCTCTCTCAGAGATTCTTTACATCCCATTTTGTAAATATAGCGGATAGCCCTTTTCTGCAGAATAAAAATGACACTAATATCAGCCGCATTGCCCCATAGCAAAATGCCATAGGACATTATGCTATGGAAGTAGCTGAAATAAACTAATCGGGCTGTATCGATATCCGTTAATAATCGTATCTTTTTAACCGCGTACGCTGCAGAACTCAGTCTATCCGCCAATCTACAGATATGGGGTCCCCACTGTAACTTTGAATCAATGGTGATTCCAACAAGTTTAAAAATTTTAGAATAGTTTTTAATATAATTACAAAAAACAATGTTTGTGTTATATGATTTCTCATGCAAGAGATCATACAATTTTTGTCTACTTTTATAGATTCCCGGAGTCGCCCAATCATTGAATGACATACAATACTTAGGAGAGATTGTTTTTGGTGTAAATACAGTCTTAAAAACACTGTTTATATGACCGCATAAAACTCCATATTTGTCATTAGCACCACCGACTAATGGTATCTCTATTTGGTTTTCAATAGTGTTTCTAAATCTCTCCATACGTTTCATGTTCACTGGAACGACCACTTTCCTCTTACTAACCTCCTTTTCCATATTATAATTGAAGCTGACTAATTGGCCACAGTGATCAGAATGTAATTTATTAATTATTGCAGAGAAGGACGGAGTCCCATCTGTAAAAATATTATCAATACATGTGGCAGTAGAGCTAGTTATTCGAGTGGGCTCGAGGAAGAGGTTAGTAAGATCACAACATTTAAACAGAGTTAAAAATCTATGACCGAGTAAGGTATCATCCAATAAATTGATATTGAAATCACCACACACTATAATGTCTTTGTTACGTTTAGCAGTTAGCTTCGTTAATAATTCTTCTAATACTGCTTCAAATTGTTCGTAACATGCACTGGGTGGTCTATAAATACTGACTATTATACAATGCGCTAACTCTATACAGGCTATCTCTATAGTTCGTTCAACGGAAAGGCTTACAATATCTCTACGAACCTTAAACTTTAGGTCTTTATTGACTATAATTAATGAGCCACCGTGTATAGCTGTCTTCCTACAGAACGAACTGGCAACTTGGTGCTTATCAAAATTAAAAACAACCTGGTATTCTTTAAGCCAATGTTCGGTAATACAAATTATACTAATATTATATTTATTCAAAAAAAGTTCTAGTTCCAGTTCCTTACCCAACAGGCCCTGTATGTTTTGATGCACCAAGTTTAAACAATGCTTGTTACATAAATATTGCTCAATTAATATATTATTCTTTATTTGTAGTTGATTGCAAGAGACTTTTGCCTCTGTTGTCTGCTCACTTAATTTAAATTATCATTACTAGAAGTAGTACTACAGGTACTACTGGAGTATGTCAATGTTTTTGACTGCTCAATAGAAGCAGCTGTTAAATTATTAGTCATGTCAAGAAGTAAAAAATGTGATAGCAAACATGCTATCTGTTTATAAAAATAAGTAGATAGAATAAATCTATCCTGTCTCATAACAAATGAGTCATTTTTAAAAATTAAATTAATGTCAACTAATTTAAATAAATTTTTTGAATTACTGTTAAATGTCACATTGTTATTCCCAATATTGTTGTATAACAATAGATTTAATTTATATCGTATTCTATTTTCACTACAGTTACCCTTAATATATGGGAATGTGAACAAAATAATATTTTCTACGTTAAGTGTACATAATTTGTCTAAATAAGAGGATAACTTCTGTTGTTTTAAGTTTCCTCTTCTACCGAATAGTAATATTAAGGTAGTGGAGGGTTCATACGTAGCGTTTAGAACCCTATCCATTATTTCACCTACTGAGGCACCCGGCATACTAAAGTTGCAAACTGTACTGTTTCTGTATAAATGGTTCAACCTTGTACCCATATTTTTACCTAGTTCATCGCTAAACATCATTACTTTTCTTTTGGGTACAGGCATAGTAACTACGGAGCTGACATCATCTTTTCTTATTTCACATGAAGGCTTTGTATGAACTATGTTTAAGCATTGATAGTCATGCTTTATCAGAGAATTGAAACGATCTTCATTGTATTTCGAAAGTTTTAAGAGTTCATCCAATGCCAATTCATGTTCACTAATCTCTCTCCTAGCAGAGATGTACTTTTCAGTCATTTCGTTAAGACTGTAATTTAAATTGGTAATCTTTAAATTTAATTCATTGATGTCAGCTTCATAGGTTTGCTTCGATTTGTTACATTCTTCAAGTAATAATTTATGTTTTTCACTTAAATTTAAATGATTTTTAACAATATTGTTTTTTTTTACTAATTTACTAGCGTTTTTGATGAATTTATTTAACTTAACATATTATTTGATTTTATTCTTGCTACCGAGGCTGACTCTCGACGGCGTTCCACATGCTGCTGATTCGTCACCTGTCAAGTCGATGGTGACAGGCTGAGATGACGCAGTAGGAGTACCGGAGACGTTCAGCAACTCGGAGAACAAGTTTTGTGTATATTGCGATGTTGCCCGAGAGGCCTCCAGTTCTAGATGTTCAACACGCTCCAGGGCACTCGCGAGCTGTGAACGAAGCAGGGTTATAGTTTTTAAATTATTATCGTACTCGTCATAGCAGTTGTCAAATTCCCTGGATTGCCGCTTAAGGCGGTCACGTTCCTCACGAATCTCCTGGAGCTGTGTATGTAGCTCAACCATTTCATTCTTAATAGCACTATTCTTCTTAACTATTTCTATAATTTCCAATTCACTTTCTTCTCTCTCTTTCACCAATTGCTAACACTGCTTTTTATACACATTCAGCTGTTGGAGCGCGACCTGGAGTTGGCTTTCCAGCTGGCGGGCCATTGTGCTGCGTGTATTCATTTTAAATTTAAACTATTATAATACTTAAAATAATAAAAAAAAAAAAAACTTAAACTTTAATACAAAAGCAGAGAAGCAGCGGTGTGAG
The DNA here is from genome assembly GCA_905220545.2 of Melitaea athalia. Lineage (NCBI taxonomy): Eukaryota > Metazoa > Arthropoda > Insecta > Lepidoptera > Nymphalidae > Melitaea > Melitaea athalia. Next base: position 15,703,392 of record HG992197.1, on the reverse strand, counting down.
TTATGAAATAATGGATAAGGGTAAATCTATAGACTTCAAAATTAGTCTTTATAGAAATAACAACAAGTAATATAATTAAAAGAAAACAAAAAACCCGCCTGCGTAAAAAACGGAAAGAGCAAAGTCAACATTTTTTAAACTTTCTTATTGTATTTCTTTATTATTATTACAGTAATAATAATCATAATATACATTTTTGAAATCCTTGTATTAAGCCCTTTAATTTGATACCCATACTATAGTATTCTAAAAAAAAAATTATTTCTTCATTAACTACAATGACTTCGCACAGCCGCCATGTTTGTTTTTTTTTAATGTCACCTATCTAAGAACACTTGGGCTGCTAAGACAAATCTAACGATATCTCAATTATGCAAATCCGTTCAGCGGTTCTAGAGAAATGAGGTAATTAAGAATATTACATACATACATACAAGATACGCGCGAAAAACATAACCCTTCCTTGGCAGTCGGGTAAAAAACTAGTCAATGGAAAAAAAAATATTTTAAATTTGTAATTCGTCTCCGTATCAATTAAATATATTAAATCAAATAAAATAAAACGATGGCCAGTGTCCTGAAGGCTGTACTATACCTACTAATTTTATAATAGTATGTAATTTATTTGAAATAACTTTATAGTCTATAACTTATAATTCAATTTAAATGTATATATATATATATACATATATATAGAAATATGCATAAAAATTATATTTTGTTGTTTCAAATATATATAACTTATAAAACCAGTATTAGATATCAGATTAAAAAATTAATAATTAACAAATAAATAAAAAGTAGGTAGTTTTATATGATGACTATCTATTACTTCACTTAAAGTTTTAAGTGAAGAAAGATAAACTTTGCTGAAAAACTAAACCAATAAATGTTTATATGTGTAATCTTTGTATAAATTCTATATATTTTTATTATAATTATTATAACAAATACGATAAGCTACTATTTTTAGTCTACCAGCTTGCTTTTCATAACAAAAGCAAAGTTGAGACCAATGTGATAAAATTACATAAAATATTTATCAATTAATGTAATAAGGTAAATATAACAGTGTATTAAGAATTTTAAAACATAATACTCCCCGGGTTTTCGAAGAAGATCTGAACTTATGTTCAAATATCGGGCGTTGAACTTGACAGCTGGACCAGCGATTTAGAAAACTGATAATTCCACTTATTTAGGAAGATGAACCCAACACTTTCATATCACTATTCACTATTCTAGTAGTATTTAAGATTTAACACTAATTAATACACCAAAATATAGTGAATTTAAATTAAATTTAATATAAAATTCAAGGAGCTATAGAAACGACATGTATTAGTTTATACATATAAACCTTCCTCTGGAATCAAAATCCGTTGCGTAGTTTTAAAGATTTAAGCATAATTATGTAGGGACAGACAGACAGCGGGAAGCGACTTTGTTTTATACTATGTAGTGATAAAAAAATATAAGGCCTGATGTATGTACTATGTAAAAACGAGTGTGCTTTAGAGCTTTAGACCACACGACCGAAGTAAAACTTCTTTAGCAATAGTCCTGCACTTTGTTTTAGATATACGAAATGTAACTGGCTATGAGAGAGATAGATAGAAAGAGAGAAACAAATGTGTGCTCGCACCTCTCTGTCTTACTCCGTTCGCCTCGCCCGATCACACTTTTCGTAACACTCTCGTCACACATTCGCCAGCTTACTCCCCAAGTCGAGCGTGCGTAAAGAAGTTCTACTTCAATCATATGGGGCAGTGAAATCGTTTGAATCAACTGACTCAAGACTATGACACTGAGAGTATTTTTATTTTATTTTATTTTATTTATTTATAAGTAACGCTTTAATCCGCTTTTAGCTGTTTATGTGAGCTATAAGTAGGTATAAAATAGTAAATTATGTGTTTTTACATCGACTGCAACAAACAAAATTTTAAAATATTATACATATTTACAATTCACAACTTAAGAACTAAATATTTACAGATAGTTATGGTATAAAGGACAATGCCTATTTTCTATGAAGCCGTGCCCGGGTAGGTACGTGCTTTGACGTGTTCAGACAATTCATATATTTAAGTATCCTTTATTAATCGAAAATAGATTTTTTAATAATATTCTAAAAGTGATTAAAGCCGCAATTTATACTTTAATTAAAAAAGATATTTTATTTGTATTCCGGGTTTGTGCTGTCAAAACATGTTAAATACAAATACCAAGTCGGAAACGCAACCATAGAAATAAACGCTTTTTTAAATTAAATTATAAACCCGACACGACCAGAAAATTGACATATTAAAGTTTTCTTTATTAATTAAAACTAGATTTTTAATAATAGTCTAAAAGTGATCAAAGCCGTGGTTTATATTTTAATTTAAAAAAAGCGTTTGTTTGTGTGGTTGCTATGACGACTTGCTATTTATATTTAAACTATTTTGACATGACAAACGCGGAATACAACTAAAATATTTTTTAAAATTAAATTATAAACTGCGACTTTGATCACTTTTAGAATATTATTAAAAATCTAGTTTCAATTAATAAACGATACTTAAATATATGAATTGTCTAAACTAGTCAAAGCACGTACCGGGCACAAATGGGCATTGTCCTTTGATTATTTAATTGATTACACTTAGAGTTATCAAAATTATTTTTAATTGATTTTATCGGATTGTTTAAATTAATTGTTAAATTTTAATATTTGTATACAAAGATCTGTAGATAGATCTGTAGGTAGATGTAGAATTTGTGATCAACCTAACTAACGCATTGTATTCACTGTAATGTTAGATTTAAGTATTTTTATGCATTAAGAGGAAAGGATACCGGCTCTTTCTCCATACAAACGTATTCGACGGTTTTCTCCCTGGATAATGACACTAGATCAAATATTTTTGTAAAATAAAACTTTTACCTGCCATGACCATGCCCCTACGTTTTGTTTTTTTCATATTCTTATTATATTAGGTAGTAGGAGTCTTCAAAAACTAGAAATATTGCCTAATTTTTTGTACATTTTCAGACACTCATAAAAAAATAATAATTCATATTTACAAAAAAAAGAAAACGGAGCGGCATAGCTGAAGGCTTTGTTTATTTACCTAAAAAAAAAATAATAATAAATTGGCATGTTTCGAGGAGAAAACAGGCGACTACGAAATGATGTTTTGGTCAATAATTATCTACCTAAAACGGTCTGAGCTGCAGTTGTCCCTTTCTTGCTGTTTGTGGGATAGGTCTGGGGGAGGGAAGGGTCAAAGCAGTACGTATACACGCCAGCGAAGTGATGCCTCATAGTCGATAATTATATAGATACACTAGTGATGTATTATTTTGTCGATATTTTCAAAAATTCGTATTAACAAAATTAAATAATCTCTCTTTTCATAAACTACAATAAAACCTTATTTGAATGCGGTTTTCATTGTTACATTGTGCAAACCTGGGCTAAGGGTAGGGGTAGGGTAGGGCTAGGGTTTCTCTAACAAATAAAAATGATAATTATGGTAAATAGTTTAAATAATTATGTTGTTTATGTTTTTGCTTTGACTATAATTTTGGCTAACGGTAGTCTTATTACTGAGGCAAAGGAAGGATACTGTAGAACGACTGACGGACAGACACTAGGAAGAGTAGGTTAACTAAATAAAGCTACAAAATTTCAAAATAAGAAGCATTATTTTATTCAGTTCAAGTAGGTAAAGAGTTATTTAATTATTTCCTTTCCTTTCCCTTAAGGCAATCATAGTAAAATTTTTCTAATATTGGTTCTATTAAATTCCAGAAAGCATCTTTCATTTTAACCGACTTTTAAAAAAGGAGGAGGTTCTCAATTTGACTGTATTTTTTTTTAATGTATATTCTCAGAACTTTTGACTGGGTGGACCGATTTCGATCAATTTTGTTTTAATTGAAAGGTGTTGCGTGTCATATGGTCCCATTTTAATTTAATTGAGATCTCACAAGTACTTTTAGAGTTATATCTAATAATGCGTATTTACTTGACTACTTTTTCGTCGACCTACGTTGTATTATACCGCATAACTTTTTACTCGGTGTACCGATTTTGATGATTCTTATTTTAATCGAAAGCTAACACTTGTCATTTAGTCTTGTTTAAATTAGATCGAGATCTGATTACAACTTTTTGAGTAATCTTTAATAGCGCGTATTTACTTGACTATTGTTTCGTCTTATTACGTTCTATTACTTGTCGATGTAATTGAAGTCGATTTTTTTTCGTTTGCGAGCAAACACAATTACCAATTTTTTGGTAAATGATTCCTTTAGGGCTCCACAAAATAAAATAGCAGTAACTTCGTTATAGCCTTTCCAATATTTTTTTAAATTAAATTCGGACTACTCTGTAATGAGTTATGCATGGTCAAACATATAAAAAAATATACGTGGCGACTTTAGAACCTCCTCTGTTTTTCTTCATCGGTTAAAAATTCTTTATCAACCACAAAATAATTAAATAAAAAATGAATAGGTGGTCCTGAAAATCTGTGTTAGGGTTTATCCCTAACTGAAGCCGAGGACTTATCTTTTTGTGAGACACACTGCCACCTTTATTAGTGACTATTATTTTTAATGTCTTTATTGTTAGTTCTGAGTTCAGTTGTTTCAATTTCTTTTTTTTTATTATTATTATTATTTCTTTTTATTTATAGTTTGTTCTTCCACATTTAGTTTGATGTTTTTTTGTAATATACTAATTTTTATCTTATGTTCATCATTTGTATTTCAGTGTGTTTCGCAAATAAAGCTCTTATTATTAGGTATTATTACGTAATTTGCCTAACTAAAAAGACATCAATAAAATAATCTATACCAATATAATAAAGTGGAAGAGTTTGTTTGTTTGTTTGTTTGTTTGAACGCGCTAATCTCAGGATCTACTGGTCCGATTTGAAAAATTCTTTCAGTGTTAGATAGCCCATTTATCGAGGAAGGCTATAAGCTATGTATCATCATGCTTAGACCAATAGAAGCGGAGTCCACGCCGACGAAGTCGTGCGCAGAAGCTAGTAATTTATAAAATGTATAGGTATGTCACCAGCATCTCATTTGTTTTTTTTTATTACTATTTTTAAACATTTTTATATCGTCCCAATGCATGTGTTACGTATAACCGCGACAAACATGAGACATTACAACTTATATGTATACTATTATTAGTATGTACCTATGTATGATTGTTATGTATTCTTTTTTTGCTTATGTATTTATATTTATATACCACCTGCCCATCTGAAAAGCGATATCCCTTTCATTATCAGGTTGTCTGGAAGAGATTGCTTTTTAGCAATAAGATCGCCTGGTTGTACAATTTGTGACTATAATTGCTTGTAATGTAAATTTTGTTCTTTATCTAAATGTACAACAAAGTATATTATTATTATTATACTAAGACAAACATATTAATTACTATGTATGTATGGCTACAATACATTTATCATGTACACTATATGTATGTATCTCAACACCCATTCTTACATACACCTCAACCATGTAATTACATACCTAATTCATAAATAAAATACCTAAGTATTTCAATAATTACTTACCAAAATACAGTTATGTAGATAACAATTAACAATCCAATGAATTAACAAACAATAATTCAAAATAATAAGTACTAAGTAGTTTACGAAATCCAATAAAAGTAAGCCGAGTTACAGAAGAACGAAGCAGAAAAAATTAAATAAATAAAAATAAATAAATATGTAAAAATGCGGTCGTCTGTTCCTATGGTAAGCAACTTAATGCTTGTGTTACAGGTAATAGCCGACTGTTATAACTATATGTATATATGTATATTTTTATAAATATACATAGAAATAATACACATATAAATATGTATATAAATACAAATATTACACCCAGACTCGGGCAGGAAACGAACCCGCAACCCGCGGAACAGAAAGCAGGGCCACCACAAACTGCGCCAACGGGCTAATCAAATGAAACAAGTAAAATACAGAAAAATAGCATGACGCGAAGCGCGGGTGAAATGCACACGCACACTAACACCACGCCACTCACACATAGGCAAAGCAGTGTGGGGTTTGCGGGAGGCGCGGTAGCGGCTAACAGCAATAGTCAGTGAAACAGGAATATTTTATTCAAATACCTATTTTTCAAAAGTCTCTTCGGTATCCTTTCCTCTTAAATAAATAAATAAATAAGTCATGTCCGGGTATTGCCGAGAATGCTGACAGTATTTCCCCGTTGAACCGCTATGCTGATTATCTGGGCAAAAAATGCACCAGCCCTCTTGTCATCAGTGGAGGCAATAAGACGAGGAAACAAACAAAACAGTTAAAGTGACAAATAACAGTGGCCGTTGATTGTGTTAGACTGGACGAAATCAGTCCAAAGTTCCCGCAACAAAAACAAGCTTTTTACTCCAACTTTTGCGGAAAACAACGTAGCTTTACCAACTTCGGCTTTAATGTGATTAATAAATAAACGGAGACAAAGTTTTGTAAACTTATTTTTATTTAAATCCACTTCAAAAAATCAAGAAAAATTAACTATCAGACACTGGTACACTACAGTTCAACACCTACCGGCAACATCAGCCACACAATAAGCGTTAACTCTAATACTGGACTGCTAATCTCACCCTTCTATATATATAAAAATTAATGTAAACTATGCATTTGATCATGTCATACATACATACATATAATCACGCCTCTTTCCCGTAGGGGTAGGCAGAGGCCACTTCTTTCCATTTGCTACGATCCTTACATACTTGTTTCGCTTCGTCCACTTCCATTATTCCTTTCATACATGCTCTTCGGTTTAGGGTACTCTTGACCTGGCCCTTTTTCAAGACGTCTCTGATCTGGTCTCTAAACGTCCGCCTAGGTCTACCCCTTCCAACACTTCCATTCACACTCGCCTTATAACACTTCGCTGATGATCATGTCATGATCTTCAGCAAAGTGTTGTGCATGAGCCCAAAAAGGTTTCTGAGTTGGTACGACCAAAAAAAAAGCGTAGCAACGCGCGCAGGGTACAGCTAGTATTAGACAAATAGAAGATGGTAGGGTTGAAGGATCTTTTGTAACCAGTTCTCTCAATCATCTACAGCTAAAATTACTATTAGGTACACCAAATCGTTATTTGGCTATTTGGAAATAACTATTTTATACGTACCTAATATAATATATTTAACTTTTTAATCGGCTTCAAAAAATGTAGGAGGTGCTCAGTTCGACTGTATTGTTTTTATGTACCTATGTTACCTCATAACTTTTTTTAGGTGGGCAGATTTCAATGATTCGAGATTTTTTTGTTATCGAAAAGTTGTGCGTGTCAGATGGTCCCATTTTAATTTAATCAAGATGTGAAAAGTACTTTAGAGTAAAATCTAATAATGCGTATTTACTTGACCATTTTTTCGTCAACCGCCATTATATTACACCTCATAACTTTTTTAGTTGGACAAATTTCGATGAATGTTTTGTAATCAATAGCTGGTGCTTGTCGCATAGTCTTATTTAAATTTCATCGAGATCGGATGTGTCCTTTTTGAGCAATCTTTGATAACGCGTACGTTGTATTACTTGTCGATATAATTGAAGTCGGTTTTTTTTTCGTTTGCGAGCAAACACAATTATATAGGTAGTATGTAGTATAAAAAGATCGGCTGGCTAGCTATATTCTTGTTTACTTTAAATATCTATTGTTTGTAAATTCCTATAAGAATTCTTCCGCTGTTTTTGAAGTGAAACTTCTGTAGAATCTTTGTGATTTCAAACCGGATGCAACGAAAAATGACAGGAAAGGGCGCGCCGCGATGGACGCCGCGCATCCGCTAATTTTAAATTAGTTTTTTTCTATTATTAGTTTGCCAAAGAAGTTTCACTTCTATCGTGTATGTAGATTAATTACATTCACAAATCGCACACACACCTTTTTTTTCGTGTTGTCTTTAATGTACCTTAACCCCGTATAAAGTGTTGTAATATTAAATAGTTAACACTTATATAAAGCGACCACTGTAATTTTGACTAACTCATTGGTACAGCTGGCTTTGAGTCTGCTTTATGCTTCAAAGTTGTGAGCTCAATACCCACCTAATAAAAATATTGAGTTGTATATATTATAAAAACTTCCTTAGTCGGGCTGCCCTAGATTTTAAATAAGATAATTTTACTCTGTCCCAGTACATAAACACGTACCTAATTAAAGAAAAATGTTTCGAATGGTCCTGAACAGAATTCAAAAAAAAGGTTGTTTTGATTCGATAAAAAAAAAATCGTCGTAACGTCGCCCTCTTCCCGAACAATAGTCTCAAGAGCTCCGTGATGTAAAATAATATTTCCTTTGTTTGAGGAAAGTAAATAAATAAATTGTGCAAACGGCGAAATGACCGACGGAATAATTTCTCTTTCAGCACTTATCATAATATTTATATCTTCTATTTTATGGTTGGTTGATGGGAGCATGAAATTCAAAATCAAAAATTACTTTATTCAACAAATCTAAAAAGCACATTTAAATCGACATTTTACAAATTTCGATCGAGTTATACTGAGGTATATAATGTTACTAGAATCTGCGCGCGACTTCGTCGGCGTGGACTCCACTCCTATTGGTCTTAGCGTGATGATACATAGCCTATAGCCTTCCGCGATAAATGGGCTATCTAACACCGAAAGAATTTTTCAAATCGGACCAGTAGATCCTGAGATTAGCGCGTTCAAACAAACAAACAAACAAACAAACAAACAAACAATCAAACAAACTCTTCAGCTTTATTATATTAGTATAGATTTAACTGTGGTAGGGCAGTTACCTAATATCGTGCTTAAAATCTGGAGCAGCCCGACTAGGGAAGTACATCGACCTTACAGAAGATCACAGCTAAATAATACTGCTTTCAATCGGTGTTGTGTTCTTGTGGTGAGTAAAGTGATCAGAGCTTCTGAGGGGGCATTGGAGGTAGGGTCGGCAAAGAGCTTGCAATGCTTCTGGTGTTACTGGTGTTACATGCTACAGTAATCTCTTACCATCAGGTGGGACCTACGCTTGTTTGCGGACTTAATTGTATAAGAAAAATATATTTAAATTTAGTTAGAAGTAAAGCTACCACCCATTTAGAATGTAGATTATTCAGAAACTCCGCAGTTACTCTCTCACTATGTGTTTTATTATAAAAGTGAATTCTTGCATTAAATATAGCGCCACTAAAATCACCACATACACTGTACTACGACTATGCTAATTGAAATCTATCCAGTAGTTTATTTATGTATTACATTTGGTTATTTCATTAAGAAACTTAGTCTTGAGATTGTTTTTTCTAATTTATGTAATTTAGAATTTCAGTGTAATCTCGAGAGAGTGAGGTTTTTAATAAAACCACTGCAGGGCCGCCACCTGGCCACCTGGCGGGTGTAAGTTCCATTATTAAAGGATTGAGGAAAAAGTATTTTAGCTCCTACTAACTTATGGTAAGGGCTGTTTGAAAGTTAAGTGAATTGGTAAAAGTTACAAATTCAACGAAGAATCGGTGTTATTGTTACAACAAATTACGTACATATTTTTGATGTATTGTTCTTGTAGTCTATATCTATGTATTATTATAATACGTGAAGCAAAAACTTTGTAGGTAGGTAATCCTTTTTACGAAATTTCGCACACTTATAGTTTATTAGATCTTTAGAAAGAGTGCAGAATGCTAATAGTTTTTTTAATTATGCATAAAAATACAATGAATCGATAAAAAAAAATTATTACACTACCATGTATTTGACACACACACGCATATACCTATAGGTAATCTTTTGTTTATTTACGGTTACGATTATTTTAAATTCATGCGTTTGTCAGTTTGCATTTTTGCCGTAGTACGGTCAATTTAGACATTCGAAGCTACATAAATTCCCAATAAGCTGAAAATTTATGAAATCGTTCAAAATATAATTAATAATAAAATTTGTAAGTTCCCCAACTTTCGGAATTTTTTTTATTTAAAGTCAAAGGTAAAAAAATGAGTTTATCGCTATTTTCAGCAAAACAGCAGTTTTTTCATAAAAATACTTCAGACAAAAATTGTAGATCATAAAATTTTGTCTACAAAAAAAGTTCGAATACTTTTTTCTTACGAGCCACTATTTATGAGATATAGCATAGGTATAATATGACAACGCCTGTCGTATCAGATAATATAGTTATTCATTTGATGTTATTTTTATCTCACAAAATATTTCACTAACTAATAACAGTAAATAAACACGATGAGCGTCCAACAAACTATTTCCTTAAATAAACATTTGATTAACGTAAAAATAGCATCAAAAGAAAACACTAACAAGGAATATATAATTATGAAGTTATAATCCTATTTCTAATATGGTATCAATTAATACAAACAGAATCAACGGCAACGCGCCTGCTAATCCTCTGGTGTAGTGGATGTCTATGGATGTTGTTTTCACTTATCACCAGGTGAACCAACTGTCCGTTAACCTCGACTTTTATTAAAAAAAAATGCAATTGATAAACACAGTATAATAAAAGAAATGTAATATATAAACCTGTAGTCAAATTTTCTACGTTAGTCGTTCGCCCAAAGTTGCCCGGAAGAGATCACAGTATTAGCGATAAGGACACCGCGTTCAAGAAATGAAATTTAACTACAACTATTTCAAATTATATTTAATGTCACTATTTTGCATAGAATATTTATAAAATAAATTTAAAAAGTTTGTGTATACTTATGTACGCACGTAAGAAGTTATACTTCATTGGCTAGCTAACTTCACGTTGCTAACTTCTTCTTCGTTGACTAGCTAACTTCAGGGTGTCGGTTTTTTGTGACGGTGTGCGCGCGCATCGTAAAAATTTACTCTCATAATTTTCCCCTAACGCGCCAAAAGAAGTATACCTTTAAAAAATCATTAGAAACACGATGTTCTTCCTCTGTGATACAAATAATTATGACGGTAAAAATTTAATAAGAGCACATCAGGAAATATCCTGCTCAAAATATGTTTCGACTATAGTGATGTACCTTACCTTTACAGAAAATCACAGCCAAATAACACCGCTTTCAGTAATACATATATTCCTATAGTGAGTTAGGTAGCTAAAACTGAGGTAGGGCAGAGCAGGAAACTTCCTGTTCAAAATATGGAGCAGCCCGTCTGGGATAGTACCTCGATCTTACAGAAGATCACAGCTAAATAGCACTGTTTTCAAGCAGTATTGTGTTCCTGTTGATGAGTAAGGTGACCAGAGCTCCTGGGGGAACTGGGGATGCGGTCGGCAACGCGCTTGCGATGCTTCTGGGGTTGCAAACTTCTATAAGCTACCGTGATCTCTTTCGATTTTGTTACATAAAAAAAATTGTGTGTCAGCTACGACGCACGACTGGAGTTTACCCCTTCAGATCGACTGCCTAAATAGGTACAAAAAGACTTACTAGTCTTAATAAAAAGGTTAATACCATATCAAATGGTAAATAAACGAATAAAGTAACGCCATCTACTGCGCGATGCCGCTATTAGAAAACTATTATTAGTCTATCGAATACGTATTCGTGGTTTCCGACGTTCGTTTTTATTTACCTTTTGATGGTAATGCCATCTATGGCGTTGAAAAGGCATCAAAAAACGTAACGAGGTCATTCGTTCAACAGATTTTACACCTCATATTTCTTTCAAACGGGGGGCCTTATATGAAAATCGATTATTTGGAACAAACTCCAAAAAAAATTATAAAAACTACTAGAGAGGATTAGACGTAGGGTCGGCAACGCATTTACGCTGCTTCTGGTGTTGCATGCAAGCTACGTTATTCGCTTACCATCAGGTGGGCTATACGCTTGCTTCTCACCCTAGTTGTATAAGAAAAAATTACGGAGCTAAGAAAAAGTCTTAAACCTCTCACATTTCGCTAAGTCGTACAGTTCGGTATTGAGGGTTAAAAATTCGCGTCCCGTTTTTATACGCTTCATAAACCCCTAATGTTTATTTATGGACGCAATAAACTGAGGAAATAAAAACGGAAACGGTTTCATTTATTATGTTCACAGTTAATGGCAGGTATGTAATGGATTAGTTCGCCACTTACCTGTTCGCTGCTTAACTGACGGCGCGCGACGTCTTAATAATTTGGAATTTTCGCAAAAGATGTTCGCATATCTTTATGTTTTTCGCATTTTACGCTTTGTTTTTATCTACACAAATAAATAAAATTGGAGTGTCTGTGTCTTTGTAATATTAAAATAACCGTTTTTAACTAAATGTATAATATGTAGGTATGTATACACGGTACATATTATACCAAAATAACATTTTTTATAATTTTTGTCTGTAAGTAATCTCTGAAACAGCTGGAACGATTTTGACGGGACTTTCACTGGCAGATAGCTGATGGAATAAGAAGTAACGTATGCTATTTTTATTTTAGATATTTTTTTTAAATGCGAACTGAACAATAACTATTTATTTTGTTAAATTCCACGCGGACGAAGTCGCGGGCACAGCTAGTTAAGAATAAAATACGAAAATTAGGGCATAATAAATAGTACCTACTATTAACACTTTCGCGGACAGTACGTGAAGAACGTGCTGTTCAAGAATAACACAAAAAAAAATCATACAAATTCTCCTTGGTTTATTCTCCATTCTACGTGACATTGGCAAAATCATCTGTGCCCATTTGGCACTATTGAAAGCCATTAAAAAGAGGAAGAAGAAGTAGACTTGACGTTAATATATATACGTCGTGCTGACATGATGTTCAAAAAGGACTATCTTTTAGGCTTAATTTTTAGTAAAACTGTAACAAATCTGGAAATGAAACATTTTTTTTGAATTTAGAAGGCAAGCTATAGTCGTTGCTGAAGTCAAGTGATAGGGTATTTCCCGCTGTGCTTTAACCCAGAAACTCTAGTATTATATTATGGTGGCAAAAAACTTTCCTAATGATTACAAATAGGTATCGTAGCAACACCAGGAACATAACAAGCAAAAAAGCACATCGCGAATCCTTCCTTTGACGTCAACATTGCCTAAATCCAAGAGTTCTAGCTATGCTACTCACCACAAGGACATAAAAGGACATAACGCTACTTGTATACTACTACTTATTGGGTTGTGATCGTCTGTCAGGTTGAGGCACTTCCCCAGTCAGACTGTTCTATGTTTTAAGCAAGATATTTCCTGTTGCTTTAAAAAGCACATCCGTTTTAAGCAAAAAAAAAAAAAACAAAAACAAAACTTAAGCTAACCGCAATCACCGGCTTAAAGTATCAACGAATAAAAAATTTAGTCTAACAATTAAATTACAATTTAATTTCCCTTGAAAATAATATTTCGAATAAAAGAATTACCGAATTTGAGATCTCTATTATACGGGAACTTTGTTCGTTTGCTGACCAATAAGCCTTGCTCCCTAAAATTTAAAGACCAATTTAGTTTGTTTTCGATAACCCACTTCGTAATTGACTTAAGTAATTAATTAAGTTGAGTTAAGTAAAGACAGATGCGTAAAATTGTCCAATTAAAAGTTAATAACGAACGCGTTTAATCCTTTTCTTTTATTGTTTTAAGATTGTAATTATTTAGAAGAAAGTTACAAAATATCATTATTGCATACTAGCTGCTGCCCGCGACGTCGTCTGCGTTCGTTCACTGCTCGTTCCCCGTAGGTGATAGCGTGATAATATGTACCCTATATTCTGACCCGACTTCTTAATAATATTCGTGCCAAATTTGAAGTAAATCCATGCAGTACTTTTTGAGTTTATCCCGGACATACATTGACTTTCCTATCATTTTATTATATGTAATAGATATAGTACCTAAGTGTAGCAAACGCTACTTCTTATTTTGATAATCTTGTGTCTTATGTTTGTACTAATAAGTTATTTGCATGTATTTATTTTAGACTACTGATGCGCCAACTCGTCGTAATATATTACTTATCAAATCTACAGTTAAAATTAGCATTCTTAATTACTTCTTCGAATCAGACACTCACGTTGCAAATATCCTTTTCGATCACGTGCTTAAGAATGCTACGTAGCTTTATTTACCTACTGTTGCAGCATTTGATACAAAATCACTGACTAAGCAATGAATCTCCAAGTTTCAACAAATTTGAACAACTTTCAACGTTATCTATTGACTTTTATTACTCTTAAAGAATAATTTTAATCTCACTTAATTAGTTATTAAATTAATATAAATTCGAAGAACATTTTTTAGGATTATTTTTTAGCCTTAAATCAATGTTATTTGAATTATATTTCTCTTTAAGTGCTTTGTTACAGTCCGTGTCTCAGGCAAGGAGGACATCAAACGAGTCGCTGGCAGATCGTGAAAGATGGAAGACGTTGTAAAAAACGTATGTCCAATAGTCTATCGGACTCGCTATATATAAAGTAACTGCAAGTAATATTTATTTATACCTCCCCCACTACAGCCTATCACAGTCCACTGTTGGACATAGGCCTCCACAAGTTCGCGCCCGACATTATGACGCGAACTCATGTGTTTTGCCCATAGTCACCACGCTGGGCAGGCGGGTTGATGACCGCAGGGCTGGCTTTGTCGCACCGAAGACGCTGCTGCCCGTCTTTGGCCTGTGTATTTCAAAGCCAGCATGGATGGTTATCCCGCCATCCGTCGGCTTTTTAAGTTCCAAGGTGGTAGTGGAACTGTGTTATACCTTAGTCGCCTCTTACGACACCCACGGGAAGAGAGGGGGTGGCTACATTCTTTAGTGCCGTAACCACACAGCACACAGCACATTTATACCTAAATAAAATAAATTTGTAACAAAGAATATGTATCAGCTGGCTGTACTTAAAAAAACAAGAATTTAATTTCCTACCTTAAGATAGACAATTGTGTGTCTTTGTATCACTTTTGTTTAGTGTCAAATAAGAAAGAAAGGAAAAATGTTATTTTTTCCCAAATATTCCGGGCGGTAAATTCACGATTGCTTTAATAGCGAAACCGTTAAGTTGATGGGGTTCGGAACGTTAAAATAGTTTTACTTAATACTAGCTGCTGCCCGCGACGTCGTCTGCGTGCGTTCACTGCTCGTTCCCCGTAGGTGATAGCGTGATAATATGTAGCCTATGTTCTGACCCGACTTCTTAATAATATTCGTGCCAAATTTGAAGTAAATCCATGCAGTACTTTTTGAGTTTATCCCGGACATACATTTGAAGAAATAAAGGTTCACTGCTCGTTCCCCGTAGGCGATAGCGTGATAATATATAGCCTATGTTCTGACCCAACTTCTTAACAATATTCGTGCCAAATTTGAAGTAAATCCATGCAGTACTTTTTGAGTTTATCCCGGACATACATACAGACAAACAGACAAACAGACAAACAGACAAAAATTCTAAAAACTATATTTTTGGCTTCGGTATCGATTGTAGATCACACCCCAAGTATTCTTTTAAAAAAATATTCAATGTACAGTTTTGACTTTTCTACCATTTTATTATATGTATAGATTAGCTGCCTACATCATTATTATTTTAATAGTTGACTTAATTTTTTTTATTTATGATTTGGATCTAAAGTTCTATAAAAATTTATAATTATAGTCATAAAATAAGTTTATAACAATACAGTGGAAAATTCAAATGAATTATTACCTACGTCGATAAGTACAAACGAGTTTACAGTCTATTCGGGTTAAGAAAATAGTGACTGATCGCTGTCACTTAGCTTATCCTCGGCCCTTGACCAATTAAATCTAACTAAATTAGAACGCCGTGTCCAAATTCATCGAATGAAATGAGTGACAGGAAAGAATGACCATTTTCTTAACGCAAATATACTATAGACCCCTTAACTGAGCGTGAAAACTGTACTTAAAATTAAAAGCAGTTAAGAACTTAGCTAGAATTTATTATCTATATTAATTCATTTTACAAGGCCCACGAAAACGTCATAACAATTACGTTAAACTAAAACGTCAAAATGGCGGTAAATTAAAACTTGAAACGAAAATTTCGACAAATCCGATAATATTGGACCTTTTAAGATGTTTTCGTCGATTACTAAGTTGTCCTTTACATTTAAGTGACGTTTAACTTTTGAATTTGACAGTTGAGCGTTGATAGAGTTACTACTGAGCCATTTTGGATGTTTACGCGCCAAAATTGTTTGAAAAATATTTTTGTTTGTCTGTTGAACTTAAGAATAATATTAAAATTAACTCTTCTATTATTCAAATAGAAATTTCTTACATTTAGTGACGCTTAAGCTCTTTTCAATTTAAGATTCAGACTATTAAGCGGCCATTTTGGACGTGTAGACGCTAAAATTTATAAAAAAAAAAAATTTCTTTCACGCATTGAGTCACTGGATAATGTATAAAATTAGCTGCTATATTTATGACTAAAAAATTGATATTTAAATTAAGTTAACTAGCAATCATTACATTTATATCACAATAAAAAAATTAATTAGCATTATTTAAATATTAATAAGACAGACGCAAAAATTTCATTGACTAACTGACACGTTTCCAAATATCAGCTGACGGCTCGGACTAAGAATGACGGACATCGGAGCCTTGCTTAAGTTGCTTATAATGTTGATGCCATTTTGCTATGGAATCCAACACATTATGTACTCATATCATTTACTTTCAAACCATCAAATTCTCAATTCTAAGTTAACAGCGCTTTAAGCTTTTAACAGCGCTTTGTTCGCTGTTTTATTCGCCACCGTTGCCATGGTAGCTAGAATAAATACAAATCGAATACGTACAGTATGTTTTTATAAAAAAATACGTAAAATACCTTTTATGAAATAATATGTAAAATGTCGAAAGCTAAAAAAGGTGTTGTGTGGGAAGACCGCGAGGTGCTCTTCGATCTGCCTTTTGAGTGAGTTATTGTTTATTTTCAACAATATTTTTCCTATTCATATGTTACACGTTTTTCATAATATATATTTTTTATTTTGTTTTTTCTTTTTTTTTATTTGCTTTATATTTGTCTATTGCCAGTTATTGCATATACTAAGATTATCTGAATTAAGCTTGTACGTATGTAAATTATTTTTTTATTTGAACATCTATACTAATATAATAAAGCTGAAGAGTTTGTTTGTTTGTTTGTTTGTTTGTTTGTTTGTTTGTTTGTTTGTTTGTTTGAACGCGCTAATCTCAGGATCTACTGGTCCGATTTGAAAAATTCTTTCAGTGTTAGATAGCCTATTTATCGAGGAAGGCTATAGGCTATATATCATCACGCTAAGACCAATAGGAGCGGAGTCCACGCCGACGAAGTCGCGCGCAGAAGCTAGTTTAATTATAAAATGAATGCGATAAATACAATTATGTGTAGTATTTACCCATACTGATTCATAGTGCATTGAGAAAAAATCGTGTAAAAAATCTGTCCTACTTTCAACTAAATGGACACAAAACGAGTATAAATCATTTCATACTAGACTCCGAAAGAAATATTGGAAAAAGTTATTTCCTGAAAAATTCTGAGACACTCTTGGTAAGGAAAATATTCACCAAAGTGCAGTAGAGTGGCATGGCTGATCTCTATCTTCTCTCTATATATCTATCTATCTCTATCTTACCCTTTTCTTCCCATAATTAGCACGTGTGACGGCGGTTCCTTCGACTACCTACGTTGTATTACATAACCAATGTACATTGATTTTTATTCGTTAGTAATTAAATACAACTATACTCGTGTTGTAAACAACAAAGCACCAAAAAACATTTTTGATAACGCATTGGTGCAGTGGTCACATTAACTTACTGATGTGTTACTTGCCCTAGCGATCGCCAGTTCGATCACCGCGCATGACAAAATCTGTATAGGACTATAGGCCATACCACAGAGCATCGAATGTCATTTTCGAAAATGACATTCGATGCTCTGTGGGCCATACATATATTTGTCGTTTTCTGGGCGTTTGTGCTTGTGTGTTGTGTTTGTATTGCGGACACATGACTTACGGCCTGTGGGAAGATTTCGAGTGTGAGTTTTTTTAACTATTATATAGTTATATATTGACAAATAAAATGCCCTTTTTAGCTACCTGAAGCTCAGATCTGGTGAGAAGGTATTCGACCGGATAGAGCCGATAGAGGACACGAAGGGTAACAGCGGCATGAAGGGAAGGTTGGTGGTCACCAACTTGAGGATCATATGGCATTCACTGGGATCGCCACGTATTAATTTATGTATGTAGCTTATGTTGTTATGCTATTATTTATATTATTAAAAAAATTGGTAAGATAATATCAAATAAAAACCAACAACAGATACTTAAAGAATAATACCTATAGTAAAAATAAAATTTGTGACTGAAAATATTTAATTTAGAATTATATATATTTATGTATTTTTGAGGAATGTAAGTTTTTTCTTTCTTTAACCAATTTTATAACGACTTTAAGGTTTTTAAACTCGCACAATATATATTTTATTTTATAATAATTACGCAAGTTTATTTAAAACTCCAATGTGTACTTACGCAGTTCGGCAGTTACGCACATAAGACATGTCAGTCCTTTGAGTGACAAGTCTAACTTCGCGTGTCAGACGTATAAAAATCAGGCACGTTATCTCTACTACAAATATTTCTTTCACCGTCTGGGTGTCTGTCCTGTAGGATCTGCCAACTGTACTCAAAAGTTCTGATCTAACATACATAAAAAATACAACCGAATTGAGAAAACGTCCTCCTTTTTTGGAAGTCTGTTAAAAAATTGTAGTTTATTAGTGAAATGGAACTAGCCCTGAAGGTGTGTTTCCGTCTTTTATTAAATCCTATCAGCAACTTATTTGCTGGATAACCTATATAGGCAACCGGTAAAACAGACATAGTAGGTATAGGTACCATTGTACGTATATGTATATTGACGAAGGCTCAAGTGCTTTTAAAACCTACTGTAGTAAAACAAATTTTGATTTTGTTGTTTGATATAATTATTTTAAACAGTTTGGTAACAACTTGTGTGAGGCCAATAGAATAATAACAACCTAATAATGTCCTCGATAGCTAATATTTTAGTTATTCGACGTAATTCGCAAACACAATCAGTGTACTTTCAAATTTGAAACAATTTCAAATATTGGCGAAGTGCTCATAACTGGTATTGATCACTTGACTCTTTGTGTATCATTATTAAAAAATTCGATAAATTCTTTGTTAAAGTTCTTCTTTTTAATAAAGTATGCTATTTTTGACCGACTTCAAAAAAGTAGGAGGTTCCCGATTTGCCTATGTTTGTTTGTTACTTCAAAACTTTGTTATTTATAACGCGATAGAAATATTTATTAAATTGGAATTAAAATTGGAAAGAATATACAACCTCTAAAAGGGAAATATATTTCAAATTTCTTTGAAGTTCATATTAGGGTCAATTCATCTAGAATTAGGCTTGTACTGCAGTACTGCTATTCCAAATGCATAAGTATTTTGACTGCACACTGCACAAAGATATAATTTTAGCTATTATTTTTACCGTACTGAACTCCCGACACAGGAGAAAATCCTACTGGGGGGCTGTTAAGTGTAAAACGTTTTTAGAAGTGAAATTTATTTAGGCGCATGAGGGTAAAATTTTTACGAATGAAACGGTCACGAAGATGTGCAACGTTTTTGTCGAACAACGGAGCCATCTAGCGGATTCTAGCGTGTACTATAGAAACTATAAAGGTTATTACATTAATATCGATAGTATTACATTGCAAACTAACTAGATGGCGCTGGAACGGAAATATAAAGCTTTAGATTTGTATAAATATAAACGAGACTTAAAATTTAGTTTGGCAAAGAAGTTTCACTTGCGACATGTGTACTTTGTACGCACGCACTTTTTTTATTTATTTATTAATTTAAAGCTTTTAATATATCCCCAGCTATCGGTCTCAATTGCTTCATATCGACGAACACGAAGATTGTCAAGTCTGGTCTAAGGGGCACGACACAAGCTTTATACGTGCTGGCGGGTTACAGGACGAACCGATATGAATTCGTCTTCACTAACTTGTCACCGAACTGCATACGACACTACACGTCTGTCGTTGGCGTTCACAAGTGAGTTTAGAACTTGTTATCAAAGTATCATCATCATCATCATTTCAGCCTATCACAGTCCACTGTTGGACATAGGCCTCCACAAGTTCGCGCCCGACATTATGGCGCGAACTCATGTGTTTTGCCCATAGTCACCACGCTGGGCAGGCGGGTTGGTGACCGCAGGGTTGGCTTTGTCGCACCGAAGACGCTGCTGCTCGTCTTCGGCCTGTGTATTTCAAAGCCAGCATGGATGGTTATCCCGCCATCGGTTGGCTTTTTAAGTTCCAAGGTGGTAGTGGAACTGTTACGACACCCACGGGAAGAAAGGGGGTGGCTATATTCTTTAGTGCCGTAACCACACAGCACAAATTAAAGTATATAAAAAGGAAACTAACTTAATGACTGACTAGCTGATTGACTGACTGACATATCCCTCGCTTCATCCTGTAATATCCCACTGCTGAGCATAGGCCTCATTCCCCATGTAGGAGAAGGATCAGAGCTTGATGCACCACGCTGCTCCAATGCGGAATATATTCCTTACTATGAGTAAGACCGCGGATCATAGCTAGTAAATAATAATTGCTTCAGATCGTACGCAGTATCGAGAATGTACCGTGATTTAAAACTAAGAGGAGCGTTCATACATAACAAGCAGTTGAAAGTACTGCCACTTGAAAAGGTAATTATGATGAAATTGTCAAGAATTCTTGGAATTTTTACTAACATAAGATAGATAGATATAATATATTTTATTGCACACCACTCACAAAAGATTTAGTACTTAGTATATACATAGTTGCTTATTATATAGAGATAGACGATAGTAATGTACAAAGGCGGTCTTATCGCTTATTAGCTATCTCTTCCAGACAACCTTTCATAAGTTCAATTTTATTATTTCTTAGCTCTAAATAGATATACCAATTTCAGTTTATTGTTTAGAACAAGGGCTTGGTAACGAAACCGTTAACAATACCTCTGACTTTACTCAATAGGTATACATGTTTTTACCGACAACTCTACGTTGCCGCTCCGTGCAAAAATTGTTCATCTCGACGCGCGGGAATCCCCGCACCGCGTCAAGCCGCGCGGAGGTAGATAAGAGCGTCGGAGGTAACGTTATCGGTATCGTTTGGAACTCGGCAAAGGAGAAATTCCTACTGAGGACATTAAATGAAAAGCATTTGGTTATTTACTATTTTTATTGTCGTGACAACATCTAATAAATTGATGAACGCCGGCGGCATGCACGAAAAAGGATAACTCATTGTCACGTTACGTTCATTGTACGCTTGCGCCGCATCTATCTCTCTTCCACTCGATTGACCTATGCGTCCGAGGAGATGTTTTGTTATGATGTTGTCACGTTAAACTATCGTCCGTAAACCAAGTTTACAGACAACTGAGATAACCAATTTTTTTTTACGAATTTTCATTGCAATATTTAAGTATATATTTTACAGATTTGTCTTAATGAGCAATGCATATGGAATCTGTCAAGCGAATCAGGTAGCTTGGGGACGATGGTCGTAAGCAACGTGCGTATCGTGTGGTACGCCGATATAAACGACGGGTTTAATATATCGATGCCGTATATTACTATTGAAAGCGTAAGTCTCTTATTAACATATCATTTATTATTAAAGAAATAAATTGTATATTATATTCTTTATTGCACTTAAAATTGTACAGTTATTCGTATACAAATTTAGTTAGCAACGCTAGACTTATCTCTAAAAGAGATCTCTTCCAGCCAACCTGTGATAGTGAGAACTAATGTAATATAGCAGGCAGTAATGTAGACAATATAATTATACAGATTCTTGAAAATAAATGTGGTGGTTAATAAATAATATTAGTAGTAAATAGTATCATCGTTAATAGTTTTTGTTTTTGAAGTAAAACTTCACGCACGCTTGACTTGGGGAGTAAGCTGGTGAATGTGTGACGAGAGCGTTACGACAAGTGTGTTCAGGTGAGGCGAACGGAGTAAGAGAGAGAGGTGCGAGCATACATTTTCTTTCTCTCTTTCTCTCATAGCCAGTTAGGTTTCGTATATCTAATACACAGTGCAGGCCTATTGTGAAAGAAGTTTTACTTCAGTCGTGTGGTCTAAAGCACACTCGTTTTTAATTTTTTCTTTTTTTTTCGTGACATAGGCTCCACCAAATATTTAATATACACGAGAAGATTCTTCTTCTGAGCTTACTTTACATTTTACCGCAATAACCAGTTTTTTAAATATTTGGAACGAAAAAGTAAATTATGTTCCTAATATTATTACTGTTCTGAAATTCTCAGGGCCTGTAATGAGTAGAAGTCTTAAAAATCATTTTAATTTCCTATTTTAACGCTTGTAGTCTTGAAATATGTAGAACATTAATTACATTCTAATAAACATAAAAGTATTTTGCATAAATGCATCAATCTTCAAAACATATTATATTATAGATTACGATAAGAGACTCCAAATTTGGGGAAGCACTGGTAATCATCATCAGAGCTACGGCCGGTGGTTACGTGCTGGGTTTCCGAGCTGATCCTAAGGAGAGGTTGCGTCCTCTACTGACTGAACTGCAAACCTTGCATCAGGCGTACACTGAAAAACCTGTTTTTGGTGTTGAAATGAACTGGGGAACTGAGGTATGGATTTTGAAGGAAAATCTAATATAATAACGAAAATACAGCGTTCCTTCAAAGGTTTTGTAGGTGTAATAGATCACATACTGTTCGTCGATCCAGAAACTTGCGAATTTCTGGCGTAGTGGTCACAATAATTGCCTGATGCTATCAGTTACGGTAGTTATCGGTATTGTGTATGTTTTCGGACCCCTAACACAGGATCCACATCGCAGTCGTATCTTAAAAGTAGTTTTGTGTAAAGCGCTTATCTTATATATTTATATACATACGAAGTCTTTTTTATATAAACTAGCTGACCCCGCAAACGCTGTTTTGCCATATATGTTATTAACCCCCGCAACCCCCTCTTGTGGATGGAATTTCGTAAAATCCGTTCTCAGCTGACCTCTACTCGACGAAAGGAATATTCCTACCAAATTTCAAGTCTCTACGCCTTATGGTTCCAGAGATATCGTGATGAGTCAATGGGTGGAAATCTCTTTTATATATATAGATTTATGATTTCATAAGTAGTTGCAATTATTTTTAAAGTTTTGAAACATTTTATATTTCTACATGGGTACCTTACTATGATGAATGATACTATCTTATAATGACTATTTTATATTTCAAGGTCTCAAAACCAACACATGACACCATAGAAGAATTCGAAGAAATCGGCGAACCTCGTGGCGAGATGGGACCAAGTTTATACTTGGCTTCACAGCAAGCTCTCGATAAAGATGATGCCGAGATACAGCCAGTTTACAATCCTTATTTGGGATTGGCTATTGAGCCTTTGAAAGACGGCTTCACATTAAAAAGCTTGTTTGAAGTCCAAACCGCATCGTAGATGAGAAGACATGAAAAGACAAAGTTGAAATCTGCCCAATTTTCTTAATTTTTCATTTTAAAAGAAGGTCTTATAAGCTTCATAGGTTAAGGGCGCCTTCAAATTTGCGCTGCTGCCGCGCGACTTTGTAAATCTATGTAAATAACAACGCGCGGTTGCAGCGCGACAGCAGCGCGGCGGCAGCGCGGCAACCGCACGTTGTTATTTACATAGATTTACAAAGTCGCGTGGCAGCAGCGCTGCAGCCGCGCTGCCGCCGCGCGACAAATTTGAAGGCGCCCTAAGTTTTAAAGCTTGCGCTTAGTAACATTTAGGTCTTATTTTTTATATAGGTATATAAGATTTATGGTACTTTTTCTAGATGGAGAAAGAGGCCTATATGCTCAGCAGCGGGATGTTACAGGCTTAATCGTTACTGTAAAACTAGAAAATTGCGAAAAACATTTTGCACAATTATCTATCGATGTAATCATTTAAAAAAAAATGTTGTTTCAAGTTATACTGATTTTATACAATGTAAATAAGCGAACATAACCTTGAACATAGTGTTTGCCTAAACGCTAATCATAGACTAAACTTAAGCATTTGAAAAAACAAATAAAGTACTTACATGATAGACATGAAGGTTTTATTTTTCTTAGTAGTCTATTAGATAAATATATTTGAACTTGAGAGGGTAATTGTTTTTGAAGTGAAAATTCTTTAGGCCCATGAGAGGTAAATTTTGAGCGACCGGTAACGCGGCAGTGTCAGGGACGATCAGTACTTGGATGGGTCAGTACAGATGGTCGCCTGAGAACACCGCGTGACGTTGGCTCGATTTTCCTATAAGGCCCCCGTTATGAAAAATTATGAGGTTTTTGTCTTTTCAACGCCATCTACTTACTTACTTGTTACTTGTTGTACGGGCCATTTTCCGCAGCTCGACGACATCAGCACCTATTCTGCGTGGGTGGCTGGTTGAGGACACTACTCTTGCCAGCCCAGCTCCTTCAGGAAGCCTAGCAGACCCTTCACGTTGCCGACGACTTCCTGGAGCGACCTCGTAGTCCCGAGGTGTCGTGCCCTGTAGTTCGCCACACCAGCGCAATCCAGCAGGATGTGTGCGGCCGTTTCTTCTGCCTCCATGCACGCTCTACATAGGGGGCTGTCTGTAACACCCATGGTAAACAGATGTTTATTAAACAAGGCATGTCCAGTAAGAGCCCCGATCAGTAGTCGGAGCTGAGTTCTCCCATAGTCGCGGAGTTTGCGGGTCAATCCGGGGTTGATCCTCGGAAGAACTTCTCTGGTCTGCCTGCAGGTACCTAGATTTGTCCAGTATTCTCGGTGCATTACCTTGGTATTGTGTCGCAGCCGGTCGCGCAGCCATCCGAAAGGCAGGGGCAGAATGGGTTCAGGTCCGTAGACCCTCAGCTCCGATCCCACCCTCGCCAGTCGATCAGCCGCGTCGTTACCTCGCGATCCACTGTGACCCTTTATCCATTGAAGGGTAACGGTGTTTGTTTCGCTTACCTTCGTCAGAGCTCGATGGCACTCGTATATTAGCCCTGATGTCATAGTGTTGCTCTGCAGGACTTGCAGGACTGATTTTCTATCAGACAGTATACGGATTGGAAAACCCTGTTCGCCGTTGTTGCTATTATGATTCCCCAACGCCATCTATCGGAAACCACGATAACGTCGTCGATAGACTAATAAT
Organism: Melitaea athalia; assembly: GCA_905220545.2. NCBI lineage: Eukaryota > Metazoa > Arthropoda > Insecta > Lepidoptera > Nymphalidae > Melitaea > Melitaea athalia. The sequence goes on along the minus strand of HG992197.1, from coordinate 15,678,143 downwards.
AGTTTTCTAATAGCAGCATCGGTCGATCGATAGATGGCGCTTTTTGATAATTTTATTTACCATTTGTTATAATATTAATCTTTTTCTTAGACTAGTAAGCCTTTTTGTGCCTATTTAGACAATCGATCTGAAGAAGTAAACTCCAGTCGTGCGTTGGAGCTGACACACAGGCTTTTTTTTCAATTACTTTTTTTCGATTGGTTTTTGGAGTTTACTCCTTAAAAATCGATTTTCGTATAAAGCCCCCCGGTATGAAAAAATAAGAGGTGTAAAATCTATTGAACGAATGACCTCTTTACGGTTTTTTGCCTTTCACTTTTCAGGCGTAAATATTAAGTTGCTCCAACACCATCTATCGGAAACTAAGAAAAAATCGTCGACAGACGACGACGCTTTCTAATAACGATGGCGTTATTTCATTAGTTTATTTACCATTTGATATGGTATTAATCTTTTTCTTAGACTAGTAAGCCTTTTTTGTGCCTATTTAGACATTCGATCTGAAGTAAACTCCAGTCGTGCGTCGGAGCTGACACACAGAATTTTTTTTGTATTTTCAATTAATACTTAATTAAGAACTGTAAATAATCATCATGTAAATTGTTTTCAGGTTGTAATATAAAAATACTTAAAGTGACATCTAGTGTTGAACTACTGTGTAAGCAATAAGAATCGCGGGATGTTTGGATTATTTCAAAGGACTAGTTGTGCGAAGACTATTTCTGCGCGTAATAGATGGCGCTCTTAAGCGGTTTTGCAATTTTTAATTGGCTTTTGGTTTTTACAAGCTTTTATTTAACTTGCAATGTATGTATGTATGTATGTATGTATGTAAATTTAATGAATGTTTGTTCGGGTGAAATCTTGCAACTCAATTTTGAAGCAGATATCTTCAACCAATTGAGCTGAAATTTTGTATACAGGTTCAATTTGGGTGACAATGCATGATTTGTATGTATTTATGTATGTATGTATGTTTGTTCGGGTGAAATTTTGCAACTCAATTTTGAATCTTCAAGCAATTGAGCTGAAACTTTGTATACAGATTCAATTTCGATGACAATGCATGGTTTGTATGTATGTATGTTTGTTCGGGTGAAATCTTGCAACTCAATTTTGAAGCAAATATCTTCAAGCAATTGAGCTGAAACTTTCTATACAGGTTCAATTTGGATGACAATGCATGGTTTGTATGTATGTATGTTTGTTCAGGTGAAATCTTTCAACTCAATTTTGAAGCAGATATCTTCAACCAATTGAGCTGAAATTTTGTATATAGGTTCAATTTGGATGCTAACGCATGGTTAACTTTGTGACGTCATTCTAAATCCAATATAGCGGCATATCCAAGAGTGCGGACTAGTTATTTTTAGTGCACTTCTACAATATGGGTATCAAATGAAAGGGCTTGCTAAGAATAATTCGAATAAAGTGACGTGATAACCGACTAAAAAGTCAAAAATAAATTAAAAGTAAAAAACCTCTTTAAAAAACAAGCTTTTATTTGAATGCACTAAAACGAAAAAAATAAATTTTTACTTTAAAACTTTTACTATCTACTTATAAAGTCATTACACATAATCTATATGATATAAAAGCTTGTCGCAAGATTTGCTTGTAAACAAGTAAATTAAATAAATTGATGTGATTGATTTTAACTATTAAAATTTTCAAACTAAGGAAATACGAGTACTATCTCGCGACAAGCTTTTATATCATATAGATTATGTGTAATGACTTTATAAGTAGATAGTAAAAGTTTGAAAGTAAAAATTTATTTTTTTCGTTTTAGTGCATTCAAATAAAAGCTTGTTTTTTAAAGAGGTTTTTTACTTTTAATTTATTTTTTACAAGCTTTTATTTAACTTGCAATGTATGTATGTAACTTTAATGAATGTTTGTTCGGGTGAAATCTTGCAACTCAATTTTGAAGCAGATATCTTCAACCAATTGACCTGAAATTTTGTATACAGGTTTAATTTGGATGGCAATACATGGTTTGTATGTATACATGTATGTTTGTTCGGGTGAAATCTTGCAACCCAATTTTGAAGCAACCAATTGAGCTGAAATTTTGTATGTAGGTTCAATTTGGATGACAATGCATGGTTAGCTTTGCGACGTCATTCTAAATCCAATATGGCAGCATATCCAAGAGTGCGGACTAGTTATTTTTATGTTTTTTATGTTATTTATATGGGTATCAAATAAAAGGGCTATCTAAGAATAATTCGAACAAAGTGACGTGATAACCGACTAAAAAGTCAAAAATAAATTGCTTAAGATTTGCTTGTAAACAAGTAAATTAAATCAATTGATGTGATTGATTTTAACTATTAAAATTTTCAAACTAAGGAAATACGAGTACTCATATCTCGCGACAAGCTTTTCTATCATATTATAGATTATGTGTAATGACTTTATAAGTAGATAGTAAAAGTTTTAAAGTAAAATTTTATTTTTTTCATTTTAGCACATTCAAATAAAAGCTTGTTTTTTAAAAAGGTTTTTTAATTTTAATTTTTTTTTTTTTTTTTTACTTAATACTTCAATGTTGTTGTACTTATTGCATTTGTATAATATTGATTAAATATTTACGATTATTTATTATTCTAAATAATTGATCCTCCGGAAATTAAAACTTTTTCAGTTTTATAAATACCTTAACTTACAAAGCTAAATAAGGGGGCGTTCAAGTATTACGTAACGCAAATTTTGAAGATTTTACACCCCCCCCCCCCTATGTGAAGCGCCGTAACGTTTACCTGTACAATAAAAAAATATATAATTATAATTACTTATAGTACCCAAAGATTTAAATCGTTAGATGCGCCCTCATAGACCGGGAGATAGTGACACAAAATATTAGGTCATTTGTACCAGTATGGCGGTTCGTCAGGGGTCTAATTATGTAAAGGCAAAAAGGAAAATGATGGTCATAGCGCTCGCACCGGCGGCCCAATCGCGTGGGCGTTTATCGAACGCGTCGGATAAATAACGAGTGTCGAACGATTTGTTCCACAAAAATGCTTGTATTTTCAGATAGTCGAAAAAAAAAAGTAGGCGGTAGCGGAATGCCATACTTCTCGGGTGTGACTTACAGCCCGCCATACCGACGCGAATACATTAATTTAAATAAAACTATTCAACCATTTGTACCAGGCTAATTTTTGCATAGCTAATCAGCGTCGAGTAACCATTCACGAAAATCACCTTGCCATACTTTTCCGACAGTTCCCAATGGCCGCCATACCACTGCAAAGGAGTAATTTCTTTTTTTTTCGCCAAACGATTTGTACCAGTATTGCATTTGAATTTTTGGAAAGTATTTGACAAAATGTGACCGTTATTATTTATCCCATACTTCTAGTAGGGGGAAAAGTGCTGCCATACTTGAAATACTTATTTATTGGACACGTTTTTAAAATACGACTGTAAAATACGTAAAATCATTTTTTACATCATGGCATCATTGTATTCTCTACATTTGGATGCAATTGTACCTAAAAAAAATTATTACAGATTGTAACCATCGGGCGGATGACTTGAGCTAAAAGGTGAAAAAAAAAATTTTTTTTGACGATTTGTACCAGTATGGCATTTCGATTTTTGGAAATTATACGATACAATGTGACCATTATTATATTTGCCATACCTGTAGTAGAGGGAAAAAGTGGCGCCATACTTGAAAAAAAACTCGAATTACGAATAAAATCTTAGCATTTTGAAAAAATATTGTTCACATTAGCCACCTTCCACAGGTATGGCATTATCAGACTTCTATTTATGATCATACAGGAAACTGTTAAAAAAAGTTTCAGGGTGGTACAAATCGTTTGGCGAAAAAAACAAGAAATTACTCCTGTGCAGTGGTATGGCGGCCATTGGGAACTATCGGAAAAGTATGGCAAGGTGATTTTCGTGAATGGCTACTCGACGATGATTAGCTTTGCAAAAATTAGCCTGGTACAAATGGTTGAATTGTTTTATTTAAATTAATGTATTCGCGTCGGTATGGCGGGCTGTAAGTCACATCCGAGAAGTATGGCATTACGCTACCGCCTACTTCTTTTTTTTCGACTATCTGAAAATAAAAACATTTTTGTGGAACAAATCGTTCGACACTCGTTATTTATCCGATGCGTTCGATTAACGCCCACGCGATTGGGCCGCCGGTGCGAGTGCTATGACCATCATTTTCCTTTTTGCCTTAACGTAATTAGACCCCTGACGAACCGCCATACTGGTACAAATGACCAAATATTTTGTGTCACTATCTCCCGGTCTATCACCTTCAAAAACTATGGCATTGTTTTTGAATGTGTGCGTTTGCAAGTCGCTTACGCGCACACACTAATGCGTGCGAAGTACGGTCAACAAATTCATTAAATTGTAATATGTAAGAAATAAGGTAGTTAATGTAAATAATTTATAAAAATTGCAAAAATAAAACACGTTATTAATATTACATAATATTTATATTCTCCATGAAATAAGATCAATTTAATATAATTTCGTAGGTAACCACTCCTCATCTCCATGGTCTCGTTGTATTACCTTTATCCATTTTTCTTTGCAACGTGAGTCTTGCGGAAATCTAAAAAATTAAAACGTTATTTAAGAAGGCGTTTTCAGTTATTTAAATTCTATTCCAGTACCGAAATAGTTACTCTAAGGTGAACCATTGAACCATTTTTAACAAAACACCCATCATTTACTAAGCTACTAGATTTCTAAAAGCTAAAATATATTTGGACGAACTAATATTACAAAAAATATTACGGTGCAATTTAAAACAATTTTTTAAATATAATAATTATAAAACATAATATGCCGACGCTACCACAGCATTGCCGTTTGTTAATGTCCATTTATAGATGATCCCTTTGCAAACCGCTTTCGTGTTACTTTCGTATCTAGTTATATTGGATATGAGAACGGTACTGAGACAATAGTGTCATCTCTGTTTATCTTACACAAATGTGTAATACTACTTTCTCTGTCGCACAATTTTCGCTATTCCGTGGTATTTTTTGACACCGGAATAAGATAAATTCAATATTTAATTAAATATAAATACTTACGAGTGAAATGTTACACCTTGGGCTTTATTTGTGTTTCTTGAGTTTTAATTGCACTTCTGAAAGGCACACGACGGCATTTTGATACACTTTTTTCCTTTGAAATTAGCGCGTTAATTGTGATGTGCAACGTCTAACCGTCATTGCGTATAAATTAGCACTGATTGCGAATGAGTGAGCTCACCCATTTGAGGATGGACACATTTTGGAGCGGTCATACTATGGCGAGGGCGCATCTAACGATTTAAATCTTTGATAGTACCTACCTACTATAATAGTTACTACTTACAACATTGAACATTCTATTTTTATAATAATTGTAAATTGTAATCAATTAATCATCTATTTTTTTTATAATAGCAATAAAATTGATAATGACATGTTCTGTCACGTTGACGGTTGACGTCACTTGTATTTACAAATTGCAAAACAAACTTGTTGCAACTTGTGTAAGGTTGAAATGGTTGAAAGTTTGAAAATTGAATCGATTGATTTCAATAAATTTAGTGTTTAATGTGACTTTACTTTATTATTTTATAAATCATTTGTTGTTTTGAATCCTATCTTTTTATTTTTACTAAATGTATTAAAAATTGTGTTTTAGTTTAGGTGTATTGACAAAATGAATAAAGAAAATAATAGAAGCGCTGCTGGACTTGTAAGTAAAAAGTTCTATTTATAAAACTTTGATTTAAGAATCGATTCATTTGTTTATAAATAATAAAAAAGTAGGTTTCTTTGTCTAAGTAAAAAAGTGAAAGACATACTATAACAGTAATGTGAAAGTTAAAACGCATTTACTCTCTGAATAAGTAACTGATATTACTTCCAAAAAAAAGAGACTTCTAAAATAATAATACTATAATGATACTTTTCCGAACCACCCTATGCAGTTTTTTTGTTCATTTTTCATCGTTGGCATAATAAAATGTGGCCGTCATCAATGGTGACAAAGTCAATTAGATACATATTATCAAAAACAAAAAAAAAACTACTCGGTGGATCTTGCTGGAACCTAAAATGGCGCCCCATGAGAAGCACAAGCTTACAATATATAAAGATAGGTCAAAATCAGTACACCCCGTAAAAAGATACAACACAGAAAACAATATGCAGAGGAATTGAAAACCTTTTCTAAGTAAATTATAAAAAGACCCTTAATGTTTTATATGGTAAATTTTAATTGTAAATTATCAAATGTTTCAGAGACGATCAGCTATCGCTGAAAGATTACGCCTCCGAGAAGAGTGGTCGGCATTGAAAGGGACTAGCAATGAAACAAATCATAAACAAAATACCAAAAACGTTCTCACGAAAAAATCTCAAAACTTAGTTATATCATTTCCTAAGAATGTAGGAACTACAAGTAAATATAACACTAGAAAGAATGAACTTAATGTAAGTATTACTTATTTTCATTATTTTTTAAAACCTACAAACAACGTGAACTTAGAAATACAATTAGGTATAAAGAGACCAATCAAAAGCTCCCGTAAAATGTATAAAATTGCGACACATTGTCATAATTATTTATATAAGGTTGACTGGTAGATAAGGCTGTACGGCCTTAAGTTCGCCTTTTGCGCAACCTGTTATCTCGAAGTGTTGTTATGTTGTATTTTTTTTATTTTTTTTTCTGTGATGTGTAATAAAGTTTAATAAATAAATAAATAAATAATTATTTATCCATGTTCATAGCTACTAACTATTCTAAAGTTTTTATTGCAACTTATTTATTATACATTTGAAATGTAGACTACAATAATTACTACAAAACTGTTTTTTTCATGTAATTTTTGGAGTGAAACTTCTTTAGACTCATGAGGGGTAAAATTTGAGCGACCGGTAACGCGGCAGCGTCATGATGATCAGTACTTGGATGGGTGATCGCTTTTTTTTTAACTATTTTTTTTATTATTTTAAATTCGTTTTTTTTTAAATTAGTTTTTATTTTTTATTATGTAGTTTGCCAAAGAAGTTTCACTTCTGACATGTGTACTTTGTATTCTCTAATACATTTTTATGCACCTCAAAAAACAAAATAAAAATCTATGTCATAACTAAAATAAATAGCAACATTAAATCACAAAAAAAAAATTGTAAAATAATTTTAAATGAAACATTTACAGTATCATTTACAGTATCCTGTGTCTGAAGTGTTATGCGGAATAGTAGTATTAGTGGATGTAGGGTCGGAAACCCGAGCCTTACCACTGAGAGCTGCCTTGACCGCCCTAGGAGCCACCGTTGTACCGACCTGGAGTCCGCTCGTTACACATGTTGTGTGGTCTCAGGGTAATCTTAGTTATATTAAATTTTTAAAATATTTTCTGATCAGAGTTAGCATCGCAGGAAATTTCCTGCTCAAAATATGGAGCAGCCTGACTGGGGTACCTCAAACTTACAAAAGATTGCAGCTAAATAATATTGCTTTCAAGCAGTGTCTTGTTCCTGTTGGTGAGTAAGATGAACAGAGCTCCTGGGGAGAATAGGGGATAGGGTCGGCAACGTTCTTGCGATGCTTCTGGTGTTGCAGACGTCTATATGCTACGGTCGCTTACCATCAGGTGAGCCGTACGCTTGTTTGCCGACTAGATATATTTAAAAAAGTGTATGTTTACTGTTAACACTTTAAAAGTTGTTATCAAACATTTGTGAATAGTCCTTCTTTATAATGTACATAACTTTTACGGAATAATATGATATACATAGATTTTATTTAGATTTAACAAGAATAATTACAGTAAATGTATATAGATAAAAATAAAGCTTTTATTTTAATATCTTGAAAGTTAAATGTATATCGCTATATAAATATGTATCTATTGGGATATTAACGACATGAATGAATAAAACCATACATTTCGCTGATAAATAGCTTGATGTTGCAGGTGGCTGTAGGAGTCTCCGAGCCAAAGCGAGAGCCCTGGCCTGTCGGCTCGTGTCCCCGCTGTGGGTGGAGGCCTGCGCCACGGCCGGCCGGAGACTGCCGGAGAAACTGTTCCCCGCTCCCACCAGACCTTCAGATCTACCTTCACCGACTACTTTGAGAATATTACTGGTGAGTAAGAGCTAATTGCCCAAGTATAACTTATTTGGTCATGTCGACTAAGTGTGAATGTAAAATGTTGTGCAAAACACTTGAGATTATTTCAATTTTACTTGTATGATTGTTTTCTTTTTTTTTTTTTTGAAGTGAAACTACTTTAGGCGCATGAGGGTTAAATTTTGAGCGACCACTAACGCCTGGAAACACTGGCTTTGGCTTTTTTTTCAATTAGTTTTTTTTTTGTTAGTTAGTTTGCCAAAAAGGTTTCACTTCTGATGTTTACTTTATAAGCACGTAATTTTTTTTTCTTTTTTTTAAATACATATATCTATAATATGAAATATTTGTACTGAGGCCATAATTATTTTTTTACTTGCAGAAAAAGGCAGAACAAGAGAATATATCTTTACAAAATTTGCTATCAGACAGTACTGAGAGTGAAAAGGGTAAGTAACTTTAAAATTATATTTATCATATGTATGTTAGGGGCCATCCATAAATTACGTCACGCGAATTTCTCGATTTTTCGACCCCTCCCCAGTCCTTGTCACAGATGGTCACATTTATGAGACCCCCCCTACCTAGTGTGACGTCACATATTTTGCAATATTGCATGAGCAAACTGATGACAGTTACGAAATTATTTTTATTTTCATTTTAATAAAAGTCAAGTCGCCAACAAAACAAATAAAACTTTAATTTTTTAAGTGTTTTATTGATAGGTAGTTGAAATATCATGTTCTTGTACTTACGTTTTGATATTATTATATTTGGAAATGTGACGTCACAAATTTTGGACCCCTCCCTACAATGTCGCACTTCGTCGACCCCCCTACCCTCCTCTTGACGTGTGACGAATTTATGGATGGCCCCTTACCTTCGTTAACTTAATATTTATATTATTTTAATTAATTACTTATATCTTCAAGAAATCATCAAAAAATAATTGATTTTTTCCTATTATTTGTTTTATTAATATCTGCTATATTCTTTACTTTAACGTACATAACTTCGTTTTAAAAAATTTGATTTAAGTACAAGGAATTTATTGAATTATAATTTAATTAAATAACACAGGGAAATAAAAAAACTATAATTGTAAAAAAAATGAAAAAATATTTAACCTTTTTTTAAGCAGGTTTCCTGCTGTGCCCTACCTCTGTAATGATTTTGCGTTACTGGCCACTGAACTAACAGTTCTGTTTCTATAGGCAACGGGCTTTATTGACATCCTTGATTATCCTTAATTTAGAAATTAAAATTCATAAAACGCAATTTACAACGTAACATATAAATGATAACTTCAGGTAAAGCAACTCGTTTGCGGATATCAAGTGAAACAGAACACGATACGACAAACACTACGGACTCGTCGCACGACACGTCGTACGACAAGTCGAAGGACAAATCGCTTGACGAGTCGAAGGATAAGTCGCACGATAAAACCGACAAAACTATATCTCCAGGTAATAAAGTCTTAAATTTATATTTTATATTTTAAATAAAATTTATTAGTTAAATGTATTGCTAAGCGTAAAACTCGAGAATGTCTGGACCGGTTTAGCTAATTTAATTTTAGTTTAAATAAAATAAACTTTATTGAACACCAAAATAAAGAAGGAAGTAAAGATACAAGCATTTACAATACATATTGTACAACTAGCTGTGTCTATGACTTCGTCCGCGTGGAACTGAAAAAAAAGTTATTGTTCAGTTCATAGAGTTATAAAATAAGGAAAATTTCTAAAATAAAAGTAGCCTAAGTTACTCCTTACTACATCAGCTATCTGCCCGTGAAAGTCCCGTCAAAATTGGTCCAACCGTTTCAGAGATTAGCCGGAACAAACAGACAGACAGGCAGACAGACAAAAATTATAAAAAATGTTATTTTGGTATATGTACCGTGTAATATCTATATTATTATGCACTTATTAAAAAGCGGTTATTTTAATATTACAAACAGACAGTCCAATTTTATTGCTAAAAAGCAATTTCTTGCAACAACATGTCGGTGAACGGTACATTGTTTTGCAAAAGGGTACGTTATAATAAAAATAAGGTGAAGTAATAATTTTCTTTGTAACTCCAGACCCCGAAGCCCGAGTGAACACAGCGCTGAGGCGGGCGTTACCTGCTTCAATAACGCCACAGCGACCCACCAAGTCTAAGAGGAAGCTGTTCACACAGAAGGAGGCTGATGTAAATACTGATGATGACACCGGTGAGGATTGGAGTTTTATTGTTGAACTAGCTTTCCGCACACAATGGATAGGCTATATTCTTTAGTGCCGTAACCACACAGCACAACACGGCAAACTAATTAAAAGGAACTAATTTAAAAAAGAAAACCAATTTAAAATACAAAAAAAAAACTAATTGAAATAAAAAAGCCAACCTCACGCGGTGTTCCCACAGGCGGTCACCCATCCAAGTACTGATCGTCATGACGCTGCCGCGTTACCGGTCGCTCAAATTTTACCCCTAATCCGCCTAAACAAGTTTCACCTCAAAAAGTTTCTCAATTCAATCTAATGTTTCTTTTTAATAATATTAGTATAATATAGAGGTAACATTTATCTGTGTTATAGAACTTAGTAACTTATGAAGTATTTAATTAAATTATATATTCATTTTGAATAAAAAACGAGTGTTCTTTAGACCACACGACTGAAGTAAAACTTCTTTAGTTGTCACTACATTAATATTACGACACCCACCAGAGAGAGAGAGGGGGTGGCTATATTCTTTACTGCCGTAACCACACAGCAGCTTTTGCCCAGCTGTAGGTTGAACTAATACTAAAATATAATTTTCTTCAGTTCAGTTAAAAAATTTTAATACTTGTAAAGGAATAAGATTCCTTGGAGTTTTTATACAAAGTTTGGTAAACCTCTTTTATAGCAGTAGTGACAAGTACTGTTTATGAAAAGATTTTGACATTCTATTGTCAAATATTCCAAATAAATATTTTATCTTAATTTTAGTTAAAGGAATCAATGAAATAACTTTCAATCTCGTTTCTTCGTTTTTTAAGTAGGTTCTTATAATTTATTTTTTGTATCAAAATGTATAAAGAAAAATTGGAAAATAAAAACTTTTTTTTTTCAGAGTAACATTTAATTTTCCAGTTCCAATTCTGAGTATTTAACAATAGTGTCCTATATATATTTTTTTTTTACAGATAAAGAAACATCAGTAGTACAGACAAAAGGGAAACCAAAGTTAACGGAACGTGGGAAAAGAGAGCTGGTACACGCTGAACGTATCGCAAGGAAGCTGATGGGGACTCCAAAAGACAAACAGACGGATAAATCTGTGAGACAGTGTGATGACAAAGTGCCGAGATTTGTGAGTATCAGTATGGAGACAAACATGTTTTGCAAGTTTGGGGTCGCCCGTGAATCAAGTGAGGCTCGAGGGGGGGGATCGGAACAACATCACGAAATAGCACAGGAAACCCTCGCTGAGGAGGTGTATTTATTTTTCGTTGAAGGCGCGCGTTTTTTTTTTTTTTTTTTGCTACCTTTTCTTGTTTTTTCCTGTTATTTAAGTATTATTTTTTGAGAATGTAGATTTTTTGATGTCAGTTAAGTGTGTGCCTTATGGTGGAATAAGGAATTTTATTTCGCTAAGTCTCTTTAAGTACATAAGACCGTAGGCTTAGGTTTTTGTCACGTAGTAAATATCCTCTAAGACTAGAACGAAACTGTAATTTTATACTCATTTGTATAATGTTGTATTTCAGGTATTAACGGGTATGTCAAAACAAGAACGTCAAGAAATATGGCAAGCGATAAAACAATTAAACGGAAAAGTTCAAAACAACGTTAACAAGAGAACGACACACATCCTAATGGGATCTTTTACAGACACACAAACAAACAGACATAACACAAAACAAATAGTCATGTGCAACAAATGCAATACTCCTGAAGATATTCTGTCTCAAATGTTCACGAATACTGTTACAGTGCAAGTTCAAGTTCATAACAACGGCAATACGTTGTGTTCCTGTAACGATATTTCTGGTGTTAATAACATTGCCATGTCAAAAAATAGTATTATTAACAATGAGAATGACCACCCCCAAAATAAATCTTTAGAAATAGCTAATGATAAACCAAGGACGGTGAATGCATTGTTGGGTGCAGTTCGAGGATGTAGAGTTTTGTACGCTCAGTATGCAAGGGATTGCTTAAAAGCTAAGCGATGGTTGCATCATATTGGCTATGAAGTGCCTCATTTGAAGAAGATATCGCAGGTTCGTTTTATTTTTTCATTTAAAAATTACTCCTGTAAGTATTTTACATAAATTATTTATTTATACTACTTACTTTAATATATTGTAAATTAACATTATTTCATACTAGCTGCCCGGACAGACTTTGTTCTGTCTTGTTTTCTTTTTTTATTTTATTTTTTATTTTTGTATAAATACCTTCCATGGGATTTAAGGAACATACAAAAAAAAGTTAGCCGAATTTGTCGACCCATTCTCCAGTTAAGCGCTTAGCATCATTCATTTTTTATTATATAGAATAGTTATGTACCCATAAAAACCTGTGCCTAGCAGTCAATTCTTAAAGGTTAATCAATCAATTAAAAAGTTGGTAACAATTTTATTATTTTTTACTGTACTACTGTAATTTTATTCAAAATAATTTAAAATTAATACAAACATTCGTACAGTTTTACTTTACTTTATTTTATAATTTTAGTCTATTTTCTCTAAATATAATAATAATTTACAATGTTTTTCTAACAGAAAGCGCGCGTCGAACGCCTAGCACTCGGAAAGATGCGTTCCGAATACGCATACGATATTTTTTACGGAATGCGCGTTAAAGTATCGGAAAACGCCGACCAAAAAGACGCGGTAAAACAATTATTAACACTCTGTGGCGCCATCACGCAAGATACAAACATGGCGTGTCAAAATGGCGCGAAAAAACAAAATGGCGGACACGTAACTGACTTTGACATTACAATTGGGCGGGAAAATGGTGAAGTCAGTTCTAAGTGGGTGTTTGATAGTGTTGCAGCGGCCAGGATGAGGACTGCAAGACGATATATAAATAAAGATATATAATTATTGTGCTGTGATTATTAGTGATTATTAGGGTTCCGTACCTCAAAAATAAATAAAAGCTTGTAAAAACAGAACCCTTATAGGATCACTTTGTTGTCCGTCTGTCTGTCTGTCAAGACCCATTTTTTTTAAATATCTTTTAGCTTTAATTTTATTTATTTTAATGTATTGCTTGTACATTTCTTTTTAAAAAAGTTGATATTTTTGTTGTATTTAATAAGGGGCCATCCATAAATTACGTCACACAAATTTCTCGATTTTTCGACCCCTCCCCCGTCCTTGTCACAGATGGTCACATTTATGAGACCCCCCCCTACCTAGTGTGACGTCACATATTGTGCAATTTTGCATGAGCAAACTGATGATAGTTTCGATTTTATTTTTATTTTCATTTTAATAAAAGTCAATTCGCCTATAAAACAAATAAAACTTTAATTTTTGAAGTTAGTTATTGATTAGGTAATTGAAATATCATGTTTTTGTACTTACGTTTTGATATTATTATATTTGGAAATGTGACGTCACAAAATGTTGACCCCTCCCTTCCCCTTGTCACACATTGTCACACTTCGTCGACCCCCTAGCCCCCTCTTAACGTGTGACATAATTTATGGATGGCCCCTAATGAATTGAGGATACATAATATAAGTATTGAAATTTAATATCTTTTAGCTTTAATTTTATTTATTTTAATGTATTGCTTGTACATTTTTTAAAATAAAGTTGGTATTTTTTTTGTATTTAATAATTATTTTAGGATAAATAATATAATTATTGAAAGCTTAGGTTATGTTTTTAGTTTTTTGTATTTAATAATGATTTTAGGATATACATAATATAAATAAATAATAAATAAATATACACAACACACACACATTTATTTATTTATTTATACATAATATAATTATTGAAAGCTTAGATTATGTTTTTAGACCTGAGAGAGATTTTTAAATAGCAACAATACAGCAGTGGCTGTCCAACAAAACGATTACATCATACAGAGTCGATTCCCGCCATTCGTTGACTACAGACTTGGCTCCGGCCTTTATTTTATACGAGATTGAATCTTATAACTTCAGACCAGGCTGTATGGATTATTATAGTCCCTTGCCTTTCCCTATTGGGGATAAATTTTAAAACAACATCAAATTCAATTGGCGCAGCGGGCGATAAATCATTTCCATAACTAGTGAACTTATCCATTACTGGTGAAACAGTAGGCCCTAAGTATATGTTAGTGCCATATGTGTTTCTAGTCTGTATATTCTCGTGTCTTTGTGAGTCACCACCATTTTTCAGACAGCATTCAATATTTTCAGATGTATGATGTAATATAATATCCCACTGTTTGGCTTAGGTCTCTTTCCCCATGTGGGAGAAGGATCAGAGCTCAAACCACCACCCTGTTACAATGCGGGTTGGCGGATATATTCCCTGCTATGAGTAACGATCGCTATCACAGGTGTGCATGATAACAATCGGGACCGACGGTTTAACGTGTTCTCCGAGGCACGGTGGGGAGACCCACAAAGACTGCACAGACACCTAGACCATGGCAAATACAAATGTTTGTCATATGCGGGGATCGAACCCGCAAGCGCCAGCGCAACAGCCACAAGCCAGTGCTGTGACCTTTGCGCCAACGGGTCGCCTAAATAAATAAATATCTAATAAATAAACATGTAAAAGCTAATGTAGGTACCTATATTTCATCACATTCATTGAATTTCGAGCCCATTTATCAAACAAATGACCCTAATACTAGTTTACAATACCTAACACTATGCTTACAAAATGTTATAGAAAAGAATACAAAAATTATAACACTCTCTAGACGAAAAAAAATCATTAAGCCGTGGATAACACCTGGACTACTACGATGCATGCGAAACAGAGACCGATTACACAAAAAAACTAGCACTGACCCAGAAAATGAAGTCTTGAAAATAACCTATAAACGTTACAGAAATTTCTGTAACAACTTATTGCGAAAATTAAAAAGAAATTATGAACAATCCCAAATCATAGAAGCACAGAGAGATAATAAAAAAATATGGAAAGTCATCAAAAACATCACACACACATCAATAATTACACAACACCCTACAGAGCTGTTAAATAGTTCATCTTCTCCTAAGCAATCGCTACATTAAGCAAACAACTATTTTATAGGCGTGGTTAGCTCACTGGCTAGTAAAATCTGTCAACAAAATAAAAAATCCCGGAATCTACCACCAACTTATACTACTCGGGGCAATGTCTCAAACTCCTTCGTCTAATGGAAACAGACATATACGAGGTTGGACATATTATATCAGGTCTAAAAACAGACAGTGCACCAGGATGTGATAATATAAACAGTAGATTCCTTAAACAGCATAAAAGTATTCTAGTACATCCTCTGCAAAAGATTTTCAACGATTGTTTGAGGGCTGGAGTTTTCCCTGATTCCCTAAAACGTTCGGAAGTGATTCCAGTTTATAAAAACGGAGACAGGGGTCGTATAGATAACTATAGGCCGATTTCCATTTTACCTGCAATATCTAAAATTCTTGAAAAAATCATCAACATACGTTTAGTGAAATATCTTGAAAAAAATAAAATATTATCGGCAAACCAATACGGTTTTAGCCAAGGAAAATCTACTGAACAGGCAGTCAATAAACTTGTAGAATTTATAAGTTCTAAACTAGACAAAAGAAAAAAATGTATTAGCATATTTCTCGACCTGGCCAAGGCATTTGATACGATTTCTGTCTCCCTCTTACTCAACAAATTAGAGGCTCTGGGTGTAAGGGGCACTCAGCTTAAGCTTTTTGATAGCTATCTCTCTGGGCGGACTCAGTGTGTTCGAGTGGGTCAATATAAAAGTACACACCTCCCAGTTACACATGGCGTTCCTCAGGGGAGTATACTGGGGCCCACACTATTCCTTGTGTACATAAATGAGCTAACTAAACTCAAACTGACGAAAGGTGAGATTATCTCTTTCGCAGATGACACCTCTTTGATGTTTGAAGGTGATAGTTGGGAGGAGGTCTTTACTATTGCACAAAATGGCTTTGATATGGCAAAAGGATGGCTGGAGAGTAATATGCTTACTTTAAACGTAGATAAAACTAAATATATTTGTTTCAGCATTGGACAGGCGGGAAGCGTTTCTTGCGATCGTAAAATTAATTCACACCAATGCCTCTTGGAAGATAGTTGCGCATGTCCATCTCTTGAACGTGTCAATTCCCTGAAATACCTTGGTGTTACTTTGGATAACAACCTTAACTTTAAAGAACATGTCAAAATCCTTTGCAATAGAGTACGAAAATTAGTATATGTCTTCAAAAACCTACGTCATGTCGCAAACCCATCATTGCTGAAACAAATATATCAGGCTCTGTGTCAGTCGCTTATCACCTACTGCATTTCGTCGTGGGGGGGTATCGGTAGAACCACGCTAAAGGCACTGGAGGTCGCGCAAAGAGCTATTCTGAAAGTCAGCATGTCTAAGCCGGTACATTTTCCTACTGTTACACTGTTTCAGCTGTGCGAGGTTTTGACAGTCAGGCAGTTATTTATACTTAGAGTTATCCTGAACGAACACAACAAACAAAACTTACAAGCCACTGCTGTTACAACGACGTCGCAAACATCATGTATGTGATAACTTAACCACATTTAATACGCGATTCGGACAAAGATTTTTGAGTTTTCTAGGCCCTTACCTTTATAATAAGCTTAATAAAATACTAAATATATACCCTTTGACAAGAAAACAATGCAAACTTAAAACACAGCAATACTTACAGAACTTAAACTACGAGGAAACAGAAAAACTGTTAATAATACCACAGTAAAAACTGGTTAAAAATATTGTGGGCATAGAGAATCTACTGCAGCAAACATATACTTAATAACACAAATTACAAACAGAGTTTACGTAGCTTACTAACCAAACAAACTCAATACATACTTACATACAGACACACATAACACTCTCACACACGCAGCACACACACACAAACTCATACATACAAGCCTTAACAATCATGTTATAAATAAGAAGTTAAGTTAGTTATATATTTAATTATATATAAGATATATACTTTTTGGCACCTATTATTGTATAATAAATAATTACTCGAAGGGAATGGTGCTGATAACCGAAATACAGGCTATGCCTAGTTCGGTTACAGATGCTAATCTCATTACTTCTGATAATTATTGTTGCCACATTATCATTGTAATATAGTACTAAGTTTGTGAAATAAAGATATTATTATTATTATATAATAAAATTATACCTACATTAGCTTCTACATATTTTGTAAGATTACATTCTCGTCATAAACATGTAATACATAAAAATGATTATATACGAACTCACTCAGTTTTTATTTACTTTAGTTACTAAAAAGATTTAGGCAATTACGCTTGTTTCTATCCTATATGAATAAAAAAATTTTCAACAGAACTCAGTAGGTATTTAAACTTACATCATTTTTTTTTTATATTTAGAAAACCAACAGCTTTACAAATTATAAATCTTACAGCTATGTACATGTATTATAGTATAACTCGCGTCATGTGAAAATAACGCTGAAAGAAACTGGAGGGGGTATGTTTGCGCATAGGTAGGCTCGCGCACGAAAGTACTAGGCCTATTATTTTATTTTTGAATTAGCCTTTCGCTCACGGCTTCGTATAATCGTTATTGGTAGGTACATTAAAAATATAGATAGTCATAATCATTAAATAGAATTAAAAACATGTTGATTCAGGGTAGAATGTTTAATCTAATTACAAAAAATAAAAAGGAAAGTTGTGAAACTCCTTCCATTAAGTCGTCGTGGGTGTCGTTCATACGTTATTTTAGATTTTTATCTCCATTATTATCAGCCTCTCTCTTCATAAAACAATATAGGTACGTTATAAATAATTGTTCTCACTTCCCTATGTAAAACTATTTCGTAATTTAAGACTTTTGTGCGCGAGCGATTTTGAGTCGACGTCGAACTGTCCAACCAATAGCACACCGGCAAGCGTGCGGCGAGTGATACACACGCCCCTCCCCTACCTCATGCCACCTGTTAGACCGATAAATCGTTTCTGCGCAACTTGAAGGCCAGCGTTCTTTTTACATGACGCGAACTATAACAATCAAACTAACTTCTTCTTTCAGTGCTATATCCTAACGGATGTCGGCGATCAGCATGCGGAACTCCTCTCTCTCCTTAGCCATCCTGCAAAGAGTGGCTGCGTCTTTGATTCCGGTCCAGATTTTAATATTTTCCCACCAGGTTGTACGTGGCCTTCCTCTCCCTCTTCTGCCCTCAATTTTTCCCTCAATAATATTTCTGATGAAGTCGTATTTTGAATTTCTGTATATATGTCCTAAATAAGCTGTTTTCTTTTTCTTTATAGTTGTCACTACTTCTTGTTTTTTTATTATTCATTAATTCCAGAACTTTTTCATTTGTAATTTTATCTGTCCATGTAATTTTTAGCACATGTCTGTACAACCACATTTCACGTATACCATTCGATTTCGATATTCAACTGTAACCGTAAAAATAATAAACTAAGGAATTCAAGGATGCTATCGTTAATAAAGCATAATATATAATAAAAAACTCATAGCGTTTTTCTTAATTAAAACTGCATTTAGGGCCAGTAAGTCTATCTGCCGTATGGCGGTATCCAACAAATAAACTATTTACCATCGAATTCCATTTTATTTATAGGATATAAGATATCGTTTATTCGTTACCTGTGCATATCTAAAAATGCAGTGTAATAACTATGGCATATTGACCTATTTTCATCATTCATCATTTCAGCCTATCGCAGTCCACTGCTGGACATAGGCCTCCACAAGTTCGCGCCAATAATGGCGTGAACTCATGTGTTTTACCCATAGTCACCACGCTGGGCAGGCGGGTTGGTGACCGCAGGGCTGGCTTTGTCGCACCGAAGACGCTGCTGCCCGTCTTCGGCCTGTGTACTTCAAAGCCAGCAGTTGGATGGTTATCCCGCCATCGGTCGGCTTTTTAAGTTCCAAGGTGGTAGTGAAACTTTGTTATCCCTTAGTCGCCTCTTACGACACCCACGGGAAGAGAGGGGGAGGCTAAATTCTATGCCGTATAGCAACCTATTTTATATATGTAATATTATATTGGCGCTGTGTGGTTACGGCAGTAAAGAATGTAGCCACCCCCTCTTTTCCCGTGGGTGTCTTAAGAGGCGACTAAGGGATAACACAGTTCTACTACCACCTTGGAAGCTATAAAGTCGACCGATGGAGGGATAACCATCCAACTGCTGGCTTTGAAATACACAGACCGAAGACGGGCAGCAGCGTCTTCGGTGCGACAAAGCCAGCCCTGAGGTCACCAACCCGCCTGCCCAGCGTGGTGACTATGGGCAAAACACATGAGTTCGCGTCATAATGTCGGGCGCGAACTTGTGGAGGCCTATGTCCAACAGTGGACTGTGATAGGCTGTAGTGGTGGTGGTGGTGGTGTCCGGCAGTGGACTGCGATAGGCTGTAGTGGTGGTGGTGGTGGTGTCCGGCAGTGGACTGCGATAGGCTGAAGTGATTGACCTATTTTATCTCCTGGAGTTAAATCTATTCGAAACTTATGTACAGGTTAAACTTTACTGATAACCGGTGAAATCAGCCCTTAATTTGTAATTTTAATATATAACTTGCTTTTGCTCGCGACTTGGTCCGCGTGGAATAGGAACAATTCTGTCATACATGATTTGTTCGAAACTTTAACTGTTTACGCAGAGGAAGCTCTCAAAAGAAAAAAATACCCTGATTTTGAAACATTCTTCATTGGTGCTCCGCTCCTATTGAAACCAATCTATACTAATATATAAAGCTGAAGAGTTTGTTTGATTGTTTGTTTGTTTGTTTGTTTGTTTGTTTGTTTGAACGCGGTAATCTCTGGTTCTACTGGGCCGATTTGAAAAATTCTTTCAGTGTTAGATAGCTTATTTATCGAGGAAGGCTATAGGCTATGTATCATCACGCTAAGACCAATAGGAGCGGAGTCCACGCCGACGAAGTCGCGCGCAGAAGCTAGTATATGATATATGGCGTGATGATATTATATAAAAGCCTTCCTCGATAAATGAGCTATCTAACACTGAAAGAATTTTTGAAATCCAACCAGTAGATCCTGAGATTAGCGCGTTCAAACAAACAAACTTTTAAGCTTTATAATCCTATACTATTAAACGAGCAATTCTTGTATTTATATAGGTATATTTTCTGAATCTCGGAATCGGCTCCAACGATTTTCGTGAAATTTAGTATGCAGGGGATTTCGGGGGTGATAGTGATAGGGTGGTCTTTTTACTTCTATTTTTAGGGAATGAAAAAATATCATTAGTATACGAAGCTTAATTTTACCGTTGTCAACATAGCTGTAATAGCTTAATTAGGAAATCGGCGGGTGTCGAATCGTTTTGACCCGGGTTCAAATATCAGTCTCCAGTTTAATTTTTTTCCTTTTTTTTTAATTTCACTCGTGAATCGTGATTTATTATTTAAATAAAATTAAAATATAAAAATACCGAGAAAAAAATAAAATAAAAATACCGAGCTGGGCTCGGTCACCCAGGTACTATAATTATAATATTAGTAGGTATAGATTAATTATGTTATCGTTAATACCTAATACTACGCACAAACGTAAATCTGTGTGACGCATAGCGGGAAAGTGGTTCAACACAAAAATACGGATCTATACCGACTTTATAAGAGAAAGATTGTAGATATTTAAACGTTTATCTCTATATCTATTGGACTAATTTTATTTTCGCTTTAGAAAGCTCGTTTTATCTGTTATTAATATTTAGATAAGAAAAAACACACACGCCTACGGCCTACACAACAGTTAATATTGGTACAAGAGTGCAACAGTACCTACGTACCTATATAGGATTTTTAGTCCCGTACATGGGAGTACCCAGACAATTATAAAACTGGAGCAAAACCATGTCTATAGTACTTTAATAATAGCTTGGAAAGGTTTTAGCTAAATTTACCTAAAATTTTCTTATTAATATTTTTTTTTTTTTTTTATAAATATTTACACAATACACACACGGTCGTCTATTCCTAAAGTAAGCAACTTAATGCTTGTATTATAGGTAACAGCCGACTGGTTATATATACACATTTTTTTTTTTGGATAAACATACTTATAAATAATACATATATACATATATAAATAAATATATATTACACCCAGACTCGGGGTGGGAATCGAACCCACAACCCCCGGAGCAGAAAGCAGGGTCACTACAAACTGCGCCAACGGGCTAGTCAGTGCCCCACCCAAACACGCAGTTAATATCTATTTAGATATTAACTGGGGCAAATGCCCTATCATGCCCCACTGTGGGTACGCCCATGGTCCAGTATAGGTTTAAAATTACAATGCTACTATTATACCATTTACTGAGGACTGACTTTTTAACTGAGGTAGGGCACAGCAGGAAATTTCCTGCTAAAATATGGAGCAGCCCGACTGGGGTAGTACCTCGACCTTACAGAAAGAAGATCACAGCTAAATAAGACTGCTTTCAAGCAATGTTGTTTCCTGTGGTGTGTAAGGTAAGGTGACCAGAGCTCGTAGATTGGGGGTAGGTTCGGCAACAAGTTTGCGATGCTTCTGGTGTTGTAGGGGTCTATATACTACGGTAAACGCTTACCATCAAGTGCGCCATACGCTCGTTTACCAACCTACTTGTATAAAAAAAAAACATTTAATCTTTAATTTGGATCTATGGCTTCCATTAGTGTCAACATATCACGGATGATTTACCAATACACAATGTTACTTAGAATGGAGAAGACACATCCATTAATATAG
Source organism: Melitaea athalia (assembly GCA_905220545.2). Lineage (NCBI taxonomy): Eukaryota > Metazoa > Arthropoda > Insecta > Lepidoptera > Nymphalidae > Melitaea > Melitaea athalia. The sequence goes on along the minus strand of HG992197.1, from coordinate 15,656,042 downwards.
TACCCGGCCATAAATATTGCACATCGACCTTTGGAAAGAGACAATCGGCTAATTTCGACTTCGTAGAGCGTTATAGTCCAAGATCCCAGACCCCAGACTTCCTTGTTTCTGATTGACAAAACATTACAGTATACATCGTAGTATAAAGAGTTGCTAAAATATTTTCTACATGTTTTAAAATATAGTAATATAATTAGTGTAATTAGTAAATTGTCACTAATCATCATCGAATTCAAATAATTCGAAAAGTAAGGTAGTCTGCATTAATTCTGTCATAATATTAAGATCAATGAGGATCAGTAAAGTTCTAGCAAATTCAATAAAACTAGTATCCACGTTATTCTCTATGACATAAGAATGATATTTCTTTTTGAATTATCCAAATCGGACCATTAATTACGAAGATATTAAGTAATAAACATTATGCCGTTCCTGCCGCTACGTCAGTGTACGCGGGATGCGTGTGACGTCACTCCGACGTTCCATGCCAGTTAGCCCTTAGCAGCGACAAGATGCGATGGTGTTTTCTTTTAAACTATGTGTTCTACAAAAAATTTGTAAGGACATAATTTGTAGAAAATTGCTATGCCTACAAATATGTTCATATAACTTTGCCGAAATTTAAAAATTAAAGAAGTTATAAGCAAAAAAGTGAGAAAATTTTCATAGAAATTTTCTTTATTGCTCTATAACTTTTTTTTATACATTTCACAAAAAAAAATACCTCAGACCAATCTTGTAGATGGTTTTTTGAGGAAAATTTTTCTCTACAATTTTTTGAATTTCATTCGTTTCAAACGCTGTTACAGCGCTCCAAAGTAGACCGGGTTCGTCAATGCTCATGAGAATCCGGTCAAAATGAAATGCTTAACTTCGTTTTATGATCCTTTTTTTATTGTAACTATATTCTTAAAAATTTTTTGTTAAATCCCTGCCTACAACTTTACGAATACCACGTTAAAAAAATATGATTTACCTATGAAATATTTGATTACCTAAGTAGGTACATTCGAAGAAGATTAAAAGAAGTCAACGCATTTTTGCAAAACATTAGTATTTCCGAAACTGGTTGAGACTCAAAAGTACTCTTCTACACATACGTATAATGAGGATCAATAAAGTTATAGCAAATTCAATAAAACTAGTATCCACGTTATTCTCTATGATATAAGAAAGATATTTCTTTTTGAATTATCCAAATCGGACCATTACTTACGAAGATATTAAGTTATAAACATTATGCCGTTCCTGCCGCTACGTCAGTAATAATAATAATAAATAATAAACGTTTCACACTCAACGGCCCCCAGTAGGATTTTCTCCTGTGTCGGGGGTCCGGAAACACACACAATACACAACCACAAACGCCCAGACCATGACAAACATCTGTATGGCCAATACAAATTTTTGTCATGTGCGCGGATCGAATCCGCGACTGCTAGCGCAACAGCTAGTGCTGTGACCGCTGCGCCAACAAGTCGTCATGTAATCGGGATCAGTGTATGCGGGATGCGTGTGGCATCACTCCGACTCATAAAACTCACTCCGGATCATAAAACTAAGTCAAATATTTCGTTTTGACCGGATTCTCATGAGCATTGACGAACCCGGTCAACTTTGGAGCGCTATAACAGCGTTTTAAATGAATGGAATTCAAAAAATTGTAGAGAAAAATTTTCTTAAAAAAAACCATCTACAAGACTGGTCAGATGTATTTTTTTGTGAAATGTATAAAAAAAAAGTTATAGAGCAAAAAAGAAAATCTTTATAGAAATTTACTCACTTTTTTGCTTATAACTTCTTTAATTTTTAAATTTCGGCAATAAGTTATATGAACATATTTGTAGGCAAAGCAATTTGCTACAAATTATGTCCTTACAAATTTTTTGTAGGACAGATAGTTTAAATGAAAACACCATCGCAGCTTGTCGCTGCTATGGGCTAACTGGCATGGACCGTCGGAGTGACGTCACAGCCTTCCGCGCCGGCCGGTTAGTAAACTTCGCTAGTAATTTGATCATAACTTCGTCAATTTTTGTCGTAGAACAAAAATTTTTGCACTGTATGTTAAGGATTTCTTAGTTCTATAAATCTGCATTCTCAACTAAAAACCTTACGGATCCTCATTATACCAACGCCACGAACGAAACGATTACGTTCGGATACTTTAATACGTTCGAATACTCGATCATGGAAAACAAAGAAATATCAGAAGATATGTTAAGACTATTTGAAATGATGAAAATGGAATTAGATAAACAAACAAAAATTATTACCCAGAACATAACAGCTACTTTAATGAGTTCTATAGAAAATAAAATAACGCCTTTAATAGAAGAAAATAAACATCTCAAAGCAGAAATTGAAACATTGAATAAGAAAGTTAGATATCTGGAGAACACGAAAAGAATAAATAATATAATAATACACGGCATAAAAGAAACTGAGCATAGCCAAGATGATTTATTTAACATTATAAAAGATACTTTACAAAATATAAATATTAAGGTGGAAAAAAATGACATAAATAAATACTATAGACTAGGAAAAAAAGAAGGTAATAAAACTAGACCAATACTTATTTCTTTTATTTCAAATTTAAAAAAAGTCGAAATAATTAAAAATAAAAATAAAATGGCAGAAAAAAACGTACATTACAGAAGATTTCTCTAAAGAAACGTTGGATCTACGTAGAAATTTACAGCAACAATTACAGGTTGAGAAGGAAAAAGGTAATGAGGCATTTATCAAAAATAATAAGATAATCGTAAAAGGAAAATCAGATGCCGAAAAGAGGAAAAGGGAACTTTCAACTTCACCGACCGACATAAAGTCACCACAACCAGCAGAGAAAGAAATTATTAAAGCCCCATCTAAAATGCACAAAACTGATGCTTTTACGTATATGAAAGCCCGTTCCCTGTCACGATCAGAGAAGTGCACACAACAACAAAAAGCATAGGAACTTTCAGACACCGGAAACGTAAGAAAAATAAAAAATATAAAAACAAAAACTCAACAAAACCCCAATACGGCTGGTCACCGCGGGGTGATAGACCAATACCCCCAAGAGCTTTCGTCAACTAAATTCATCAACATTGCCACTAATAAGCACTATTCAAAGCAAAGAATTAGAATAAATATAGCTACTATTAATACAAGATCATTAAAAACGGAAGAATCTCTATTGGAACTAGAAAATGCACTGGAAACCGTGAATTGGGACATCATAGGCATCAGTGAAGTTAGAAGATCTGACGAAAGAATTGAAGAACACGATAACTACATACTTTACTACAAAAACATAACAGCTGGTTTATACGGAGTGGGATTCATGGTTAAGAAATACCTTAAAAATAAAATAATACAGTTTCATGGAGTATCAGACAGAATTGCGATTTTGAACATTAAATTTCCTGGCCATAAACAACCAACCTCAATAGTTCAAATTTATGCTCCGACAGAGATAGCCAAAGAAGAAACAAAAAACGACTTTTACAATCAACTTAACGACATTATACCGACCTTATATAAAACAATAATTATAATGGGAGATTTTAACGGCCAAATAGGTAAAAGGAGAACTAACGAAAACAAAATACTTGGACTTTACACAACAGGAAAAAGGAATAACAATGGATAGAGACTAATAAACTTCGTTTTGGAAAACAACCTACACGTAATGAACAGCTACTACAACAGAAATTTTAAAAGAAAATGGACATGGGTGTCACCAAATGGAAAGATAAAAAACGAAATAGATTATATAATCTCTAACAAACCAAAATTGTTTTCTAACATAGATATTGTCAACAAACTCAATTATAATACCGACCATAGAATGCTTCGTGGACAACTATACGCAACAGAACCTAAAACATCAAGGAAGAACATAAAAAGTAATTTAATGAAACTAAAAGTAAATCTACCACTTCCGGATGATATTTTATATTCGATTAATGGTAATTTAAAGGAGATAAATAAAATAACTCAAATTCAAAATAAATATGATGCCCTGGAAAAGGAACTAAAAGAAACTGAAATAAAGGTTAGAACCAAAAAGGAAATAAAAGACAAACTAGGACCAGACGCAAGAGAGTTGATCAAACAACGAAAAATATTGTTTAATGATAAGAAAAATAACAGATTAATAATAACAGAAATAAGTAAAAAGATAAACCAGTGTATAAGAAGACACAGACAAAAAAGAAGAACTGACATAATAAATTACCACATAGAAAAATCAGGAGGAGTAAAAAAAGCGTGGCTAGAATTAAGAGAGACTCTAAACTGGATCGACAGTATGAAACACCTTAAAAACAAAGTTAATCTCACAAATAGATTGGAAATATTGGAAACAGCAACAGAATATTACCGAAAGCTATATAGCCACGATGGAACCAAAGAAGAATTCTACAAACTCGCGGATAGTAATGTCGATGAAGAAGGGATTCCGTGCATACTGAAGGAAGAAGTTGTGAAGGCTATCAAATCACTTAAGAGAGGAAAAGCAACAGGTGGTGATGGCATATCTAATGAAATACTGATAGGCGCATCAAAAGTAACACTCAATACCATAACAGACTTATTTAATGAAATTATACGAACAGAAGAAATACCCCACCAGTGGACTTCATCAACTATTATATTATTACATAAAAAAGGTAAAAAAGACGATATAGCTAACTACAGACCCATCAGCCTTATGTCCAACATGTATAAATTGTTTTCGAAAATATTACTAGACCGTTTATCAAAGATCCTAGACGAAAACCAACCCAAAGAACAAGCCGGCTTTCGCAGTGACTTTTCCACAATAGATCACATCCACACTATAAAGCAGATTGTCGAAAAATGTAATGAATACGGTATTACCTTCTACTTGGCATTCGTGGATTACAACAAGGCATTTGACTCATTAAAACACTTTAAAATATGGGAAGCGCTAGAAACACAAGGAGTAAACAAAAAATACATACGCGTGATTATGAATATATACAAGAACATGAAAGCTAAAATAAGAACTGAAAGGGATGGAGAATATTTTCCGATAAAACGAGGAGTACGGCAAGGAGACCCACTGTCACCCAAGTTGTTCTCAGCAGTTCTTGAGCAAGTATTTAGACATCTCGACTGGGATAATTACGGTCTAAGTATTAACGGAGTGCAACTAAATCATCTAAGATTTGCTGACGACCTAATATTGATTTCTCAAGATCAAAGGAACTTGCACATTATGTTAGAACAGCTCGTATACGAAAGTGACAAAGTAGGCCTGGGAATAAATACTGCAAAAACTAAATTAATGACAAACCGCGAAAGTATTCCAATTACCATCAGAAATATTGAAATAGAATATGTGGATGAGTATATATACCTCGGTCAGATCATATCCCCAAAAGACCTTACAAAGAAAGAAATAAACAACAGAATTAACTTAGCATGGAAACGATACTGGTCTCTTAAAGAGATTATGAAAAATTGTCACGTGCCGATCAAAACTAAAAAGAAAATATTCGACTCGTGTATTTTACCTGTCATGACGTATGGATGCCAAACATGGAGTTTGACTAATTATAACATTCGCCAACTAGAAGTTTGCCAGCACAACATGGAAAGAAGCATCCTCAACATTAAAATAAAGGACAAAATAAGACTCGAAACGATAAGAAACCAAACTAAACTGACTGATATCACCGAATTTATTAAGAAATTAAAATGGAGATGGGCAGGGCATATTATTCGAAACAAGAAAGAAAAATGGTCGAGAGATATAACAGAGTGGTGTCCAAGACAGTTTAAAAGAAGGAAAGGAAGACAATGTCGCAGGTGGGAAGACGATTTTAAAAGTATTGCCGGATCTGTTTGGAGACAAAAAGCACATAACCGCACACTGTGGAAAGCTCTAGGGGAGGCCTATGCTAATAAGCAAGATAATCTTAACGTACCGGTGTCAACTAATAAATAATTAACTAAACTGTAAAAAATTAATATAAAAAAAAAATGTAAAAAATATTGTAAGATTGTTTAAATAAAGGCTATTATTATTATTATAATATAATTAGTGTCTGGCGATAAATACGAAAATAGCTGGTTAATAACATTTTTACGTATATAAAGCAGCCAAATTTAAAAAAATTGTGAAAGAACATTTGTGTACTAAAGGATATTATTCGATTAACGATTTTATAGAAGACAGTACGCCTTGCGAATGATGTGATCGCCTCCAGGCTATTTCAACCTATAAAATTATTGTAAATTTCAATCTGCTTTGGAAAAAAAACATGATTAAAAAAATGATATTAGTCCCGCTGAGTTTCTTTCGCCAGTTCTTCTCAGGTCAGAGGCTTTTTCTTTCCGAACTGGTAGTAGACTCATGACGTTCAGTAAGAAATTGTAATAATTTTATGCTGAATAAAATATTTTGAATTTGAATTTAATATATTTTGTCCTTCAAAAAAATATGACAGGTGATCTGGGAACTGGGTTCTTACACTATTAGATCTGTCATATGAAATACTGACAGTCCGATACGTCTCATAGGTAATGTGCGTCAGAGATAACGCTCTACAAAGTTCAAATTAGCTGATTGTCTCTTTCTAAAAGTCGATGTGCATTATTTACGGCCGTGTACTATACCATACTAACGATTAGTTTGTGAATTAAAAAACAATTACCCTCAAGTTCAAATACGAGTAGGTATATTTCTCGAAGCTTTTCCTTAATGACACATCTAGCACTTGATGTTGGTCTTTTCTATTTAAATATTAGTTTACTTAATAAATTTATAATAAAAGTTTTCTTTATGGATCTAAGTAGGAATTGAATATTTTTGTACATTAGGTTCGTGTTTATACCAAAGATACCTATATTTAAATTACCTATCTATACCTACATTTAATTGTGCGAAAAAAGTTAAGGTTACATTTATCGCCCATTCTTTTTTTTAATTTAAAGATTTATCTGTCAAAAGAGGTTTTAGTCTTGATAAATAAACCTTTTTTTTTATTCTAAACTAGCCGACCCGTGCCCACTTCGTTGCGCATTATTTATTTTTAATAATTACTTCTAACGACGATATCTCAAAAACTATTCATCTGATTGATATAGTGTAAAGGTCAATTTTAATCTGCATTAAATGCCTAAGCTAAATAATATATTCATCTGGATAAGGATTAATACTGAACTAAAGAAAATAGCTTTGAAAATAACGTAATGTTTTTAATTAAAAATTTGAACATAAAAGTGGTTATTGTAAGTCAACCGTAAGAGATAGAGATATGCTATCGCGGACTTTTTTGTAGAATTTTTATAGATTTTGAATTCGATAGTACATTACTCAGCTATATCTTTGCTAGTTTACGCGGCGTTCGCGTGGAAAGCTCCCAGTTGGCGAGAAATTTTGCGAACTCTTCAACATTTATCGCCGTATTTCTGCTAATTTACATAAAATCATAATAAATTATATACCTAAACCTTCCCCAAGAATTACTCTTTCTATTGTTGAAAACAGTATAAAAATCCGTTCGGTAGTTTTTGAGTTTATCGCGTTCAGACAGACAGGAGGACAGACAGACAGGAGGACAGAAAGACGCGGCCGGGGGACTTCTTTTTATAATAAGTATAGATTTATTGTCACAGCTACATACTTCGATAACGCACAAAAATAATATAATAAATTAATATTAATGAGACGAAATTAACATACGTTAGATTCATAAAATTAATCATTCAGTAAATTAATTTATTATACTTATATACATATCCGGATGACTTTCTTTCTAATAATTAATATAAATTAAGTTTTTTATTAATTAACTCGGAAAACAAAGTTATTTATTTAACAGTTCATTAAGAAAGTTAAAAAGTTGAGTTGATTCCAGTTTTTGCTAACGGTTTTAAAAGTTAATCTCCTAAGCTATTATTAACACCGAGTTGACGTAGTAGTCACATATTCACATTGACGAAGTAGATATACTGCGTTAGCTGTCACCGGTTTGATCCCTGTAAATGACAAATATTTTTTATACAGGTAGTAGTGTAGTACAGATGTTTGTCGTAATATATTACGACTTTGTGTTATGTTTTATATCCCTGACTAGACTTTCGTTCTACTGGAGGCGTTGGGTTGGCGAAATTTCATTATTAAATATAAGAGTAGGTACATAACTATCTTTATCAAACATCAACAGAGGACAAAATCTTTATAGACTGGGGTAGTACCTCGACCTTACAGAAGATACAGCTAAATAATACTGTTTTCAAGCAGTGTTGTATTTCTGTTGCTGAGTAAGGTGACCAGGATAGGGTTGGCAAGGCGCTTGCGATGATTCTGGTGTTGCAGACGTCTCTCGCTCGTGGAGACAGCTCCATAGAGAGTATAGAAATAGGTGGCACGACGATACTATCGCCGGCGATACGCGGGACGTCGAAAGCCGCATACAGTAAATAAATTTAACATTCACACAGCCATCTGAAGTTAGTAAAAGGTTCCTTATTTATTTTATTTATTAAAACTTTATTGTAAAGTAAACAAATGTGTATATATATTTCGATAAATGTACATTTAAATAATATATACTTACCGATCACAGGACTGGCTGTTGCGCTGGCGGTTGCGGGTTCGATCCCCGCACATGACAAACATTTGTATTTGCCATAAAGATGTTTGCTGAGGTCTAGACTCTAGGTGTTTTTGCAGTGCTTGTGGGTCTCCCCACTGTGCCTCGGAGAGCACGTTGAACTGTCGGCCCCGCTTGTTATCATGTAGGCCTGATAGCGATCGTTACTCATAGTAGGGAATATATCCGCCAACCCGCATTGGAGCAACGTGGTGGATTAAGCTCTGATTCTACATCTACATGGGGGAAGAGGCCTATGCCCTGCAGTGCGATATTAGACTGAAGCGACTATTATGTACAAAGCTATTAATAAACGTTAGAAAGAAAACAAAACATTATTTTTTTCGATCGGAACTTAGAACAATGGCTAAAATGACACTATATTATTACTAAACCAGACATATTATTAACTTCAATAAATTATTATTGAATATTCTATTTTCATCATTTGTACGTCATTGCAACATTTTCATAATAAATAATTTAATTCGTATAATAATATAACTTATTCATTCAATTATAATAAACAATCATTACTGTCGACAAATATTAAATATAGAAGCATGTGTCATACTGTGGTTAAGGTGATATTTATTGGATTCTACTGCTTAAGATAAGACCCGTGGCCCGTGGTATGGAAAAACATGTAGAGTGAAATTATTGAAACCACGATGATATTGAAACAATGCAGTGACGTTTCTTGCGAGACATAAAGTAATATATTTTTAAATATCACGGTATTCGTTTTTAACCGACTTCCAAAAATGGAGGAGGTACTCAATTCGATTGCTTTTTTTAAAATTAGTTACTATGTTACCTCAGAAATTTTGACTGGGTGGACCGATTTCTATAAAATATTTTTTAATCGAAAGGTGGTGCGTGTAATTTGGTTCCATTTAAATTTATTTGAGACCTAACAAGTACTTTTCGAGTTATATCCAACGATGCGTTTTTACTTGACTATTTTTCGTCGACTTACGTTGTATTACACGGCATAACTTTTTACTGGGTGTACCGAAAGCTGATGCTTATCCTTATCATGTGGTGACGTTTAAATTTCATCGAGATCTGTGATTACAACTTTTTGAGTAATCTTTGATAACGCGTATTTACTTGACTATTTTTTCGCCTACCGACGTTGTATTACTTGTCGATGTAATTGAAGTTGGTTTTTATCGTTTGCGAGCAAACACAATTATTACGGAGTAAGTCAGTAAGCTCCTGTCGTGTTTCAGAGCCATGGTAAGAGCTGACACGGCCTTTTTAAAGGTTTAAACTTCAATACAACATTACAACCTCTAATGTAATTATTTTACGAAAAACATATTATATCGCATCGGCCTTGTATTTAAAAATAGAATCATTTTAAAAGTGACAGACAATAATCATTGAAAATAAAAAACTAAATTGTTTGAAATTGTTTATTTATTGATTTTAGCCATTTTTATACTTAGTCATAACAATAAGTTAACTTCTTGAAAATTTACTTCTTGACCGCAAGGTATGGCAAACGTCTGCACCCTTACATAGTCGATTTACCTCGGATTTGTACGAAGCGACAAGTGTCCTACTTCCTCTTTTGCAATATGCACTGCTACAATATAAATTATAAACACCATTCTATCTTCTGAATTCTTAAAACTTAAAGCTAACTTACCTAAATAATAAATTATTTTGATTGTAATCCTTCCAGTAAGTTGTGCCTTGAACGGTATCAGGAAACAGAGAGGGCGTTGTAGAGATATTTGTCCACAGACTCCGAGAGATGGCGTTTGAGATCAGATATGATAATTTTGACAAATGTAGGCTATTATTGTCAATAGACATTTTAAACAGTCATAGTATTTAAAATAAGAGGAAAAGAGATATAAAAATAGAGATATAACTTTGTACAACTTTTCATTTTTAATATACTCCGTGATCAAGACGTTATTTTACAAGGTGCTACGTTTTACTCTTGACGCCGCCGATCAAGCTTCGATTTACGATTACCACCAAAGGTAAAGATAGGTACTTGTAGAAATGTGTTACAAATTACAAAAAGGTACAAAATGACAAAATATGTCAAAGCGGCTGTACGATTGACACAAATATATTACAAAACATAGTAACATACGACTTACGTATAATAACTATTGAAGTAATATGTACTTACGTTAGTAATAATAGCTCAATGATAATAACATAATGCCTATAGAGTATAGATTGTCTAATCAACTGATCTTATTATGAGTAAAAATTGGAACTATTAAAAAAAAATCTAATATATTTTTATTTAAATTAGATGAAAAGTCAGTTATTTATAGTTGAGAATTAAGTATTGACATCAATTAGAACAATTTCGCTACATATGTATGTAGATATTTCAAGCAAGTAAAACCACAACGAAAGCCTAGTATTATAAAAATCATTAACAATTAATGTCGATTACGAAGATCGATAAGGAAACAGGACTTTCGTTTTATTTTTAATGGGAGAAAACGAAAAAACTGCTTTTTCCGTTTAACACGACGCAAGCAAGATGGCCGCCGCTCCCTCTTCTATCTCGCTCGCACGTATGGACGATTGTTGCTGTCTCGCTCAGTTTAGTGCAACGACTCTTAAATTGCAGCCGTTACAACAGGGTTGCCAAACTTTGTATCTGTAATCTTTAAAAAGATATATATGTACATATTTACATAAAAAACCTGTGTGGTTTTATGAAACCACGGTAAAAGTGAAACTTTTTTCACATTATAGACATTTAACTAAAAACTTTTGGAATAACCGTCACGCGACACAGATTTTTAACGATGGTTTTAGATCATAAATTGAAAGAATTATGTTACAATACTACAAAAATATACAATAGTAAGCTCTGATATCCACTCACGGTTTTCCGAATCATTCATCACTTCAGCCTATCACAGTTCACTGCTGGACATAGGCCTCCACAAGTTCGCACCAAAAATTGCGTGGACTCATGTGTTTTGCCCTGCATGGTGACCCCGCTGGGCAGTCATCAGTCATTACATCCGAATCATAACATAAAATTGTAACTGGTTCATATCTGTACATGAAAATTAAAAGAAAAGCGAATAATATGAGTCTTTTCAATAGTATATATATCAGTTTGTTCTTGCTACATGCAAAATTTACTACACAAAACTAGTGCCAGTTTTCACAGTAGGGAAGCTGAAGTTCCAGCATAAAAACAGCTACAGGTTTTATTTAATACACTTTAGAAGCAGAATTATTGCTCTTAGGAAAAAAGGAAAAAGAACTCCAGTTTTGAAACATCCTTCATTAGTGCAACGCTCCTATTGGTCTTAGCGTGATGGTATATAGCCTATAGCCTTCCTCGATAAATGGGGTATCTAACACTGAAAGAATTTTTCAAATCGAACCAGTAGATCCTGAGATTAGCTCGTTCAAACAAACAAACAATCAAACAAACTCTTCAGCATTATTATATTAGTATAGACTAGCTTGTGCGCGCGACTTCGTCCCCGTGGAATAGGACCACCCGATTTTGAAACATTCTTCATTAGTGCTACGCTCCTATTGGTCTTAGCGTGATGATATATGTATAGCCTATAGCCTTCCTCGATAAATGGGCTATCTAACGCTGAAAGAATTTTTCAAATCGGTCCAGTAGATCCTGAGATTAGCGCGTTCAAACAAACAAACAAACAAACAAACAATCAAACAAACAAACAAACAAACAATCAAACAAACAAACTCTTCAGCTTTATTATATTAGTATAGATTTATCACTCTTCTCGTATGACGTCAGAGCTAGTTCGAATAAATAAATGTTAATTAAACAAATAAAATAAATAAAATAAAATAAAATAAACGAAAAAATTCTAATTTTCAATTAGCTCCTTATTTCTATTATACAAAATAATGATAATTCAGTGATAATAATTCAATTCAATTCATAAAATTATGAAAATTTTCATCAATGTTTCTTAACACGTAAAACTATCGTCCGTAAACCGACTTTACAGACAACCAATTTTTTTGTATAAAAATAAAATAATTTAACTTGCCGATGCAATAGAAGTCGGTTTTTTTTTGTCCAATCAAACACGTCATTTATTTAGAAGGTGTACGTTACTTACATACCTACTTAGTATTGTTTAAACGTTTTTGACGCCGCGTTGGCGCAGAGGTCACAGCACTGGTATGTGGCTGTTGCGCGGGCGGTTGCGGGTTCAATCCCCGCACACGACAACATTTGTATTGACCATAAAGATGTTTGCCGTGGTCTGGGTGTTTGTGCAGCCCTTGTGGGTCTCCCGACTCCTCACCGTGCCTCGGAGAGCACGTTAAGCCGTCGGTCCCCCTGATAGCGATCGTTACTCATAGTAGGGAATAATATATCGGCCAATTGGAACAGCGCAGCGTGGTGGATTAAGCTCTGATCCTTCTTCTACATGGGGAAAGAGGCCTATGCCCAACAGTGGGATATTACAGGCTGAAGCGTTTTTTTAGAATTAAAATATATATCAAGACATATGTAGGTAAATATAATTACCAGTGATGAAACGGATAGTAGTTTGGCCGGATACCGGATAGCCGGATATCCGGCCAACCATGTGGCCGGATAGCCGGATATCCGGCCGCCGGATATCCGGCGGGACTTAGCTGTTTGGTGAAATTTAACAAAGTTTGCCAAAATCTAACTTATAGTATTGCTATCTGCTAGTATTATGTGAAGACTTAACTGGTAAATATATGTCACTTAAATTTTATTTTTAATGTATATAAAACTGTATGTATTCCTAATAAACATACACACGTATAAAATAAACATAAATAAAATAAATAAACTAAAACTAATTATATTTCTTAAGTGATACTAAGACTAAATTCATTTTCTTTCTATTACATTCATTTACTATGGGCACTATATTTTCTATCACCAAAATTTATATTTGTCATCAAGTTGTATCACCTAATAAATAGATCTATCGCCACGAAATATTTTCGTTCTCAGATAAACAAAAATTGTTCCCAGGTATGAATTATCAAATTAATGTTAATATATGTGTAAAATAAGAGATCCGATAACAAATAAAATTATATTGCATTACATGAATATAAACTTCGTTCTTATAATAACAGTTTTGTTACTTAAATAATAGCTCTGTGCTCAGAATGGTAGATCTGTCACCAAATAAATCGATTATCGATCCCTGACTGCGACTCCTTTTTATTTGATATTTTGTCACCAATACAGTAGTAACATTTTATTTCGTTCAGATATTAAATTAATAGTATTCGTTACCAATTTAATACATCAATTTATAATTTTAATGAAAAAATGATCAAAGGGGCGGAGGCAAATTGGCGCGCTTTAAAAATTGACCATTATTGTTTTTTAAGAATAAATATTGATTATTTTAACTTTAATTAAGTGTTTTATCTACCTACTATTCTGCTAGCCATAAGCCAGCTATTTTAAACCAGCGCTGATTGTTCAGTGGTAATTATTTTAAACAATAATTATTGATTATTTTGACTTTAATTGTTTTATTTACTTCTCTGCTAAAAATTTTATTTAAATATAATTTATACTACCAGTGGAAATTTAGATCCTTGGGAGTCTAGTTAAGTAGCAGAATCTTTTGGTTGAAACGATGATGACAACCCTAATTTTTTATTTGAACTTAATGCAATTTTCTAGTAACATAATATGATTTATTGGTGATCTCTTTAAATTAGTTTGCTTAAATACTTATTAGGACACACCTATTATAATACATACAAAAACATTTATTTGGTACTAGACCTTATATCTCAGGATTTTATGTGATTTATTGTGGAACTGATTTTGCATTGTTTGGTGACTACATTTTGGTGACAGATCTACTATTTTGAGGACAAACCCTATTATTTAAGAAACACAAAACTAATTAAATTGGTGATAGCTTAAATGATACCCATTTACTATTGTGTGATTCAAAATGTACAACTAAAACTAATTATATTTCTTAAGTAATACTAAGACTAAATTCATTTTCTTTCTATTACATTTATTTACTACTAGCTTCTGCGCGCGACTTCGTCGGCGTGGACTCCGCCCCTGTTGGTCTTAGCGTGATGACACATAGCCTATAGCCTTCCTCGATAAATGGGCTATCTAACACTGAAAGAATTTTTCAAATCGGCCCACAGTAGTTCCAGAGATTACAGCGTTCAAACAAACAAACAATCAAACAAACTCTTTAGCTTTATATATTAGTATAGATTGTGTGATTAAAAATTTACAACTAAAAGTAATTATATTTCTTAAGTAATACTAAGACTAAATTCATTTTCTTTCCATATTCATTTACTATCTATTGTGTGATTAAAAATTTACAACTAAAACTAATTATATTTCTTAGGTGATAGTAAGACTTACATAAAGCAAATAATTACTTTAAAACATGTATTTTTTATCCAGGTTACAGGTATCGGATAAACGTTTCATCTTTACTTAAAATATATGTGACGTAAATTGAACGACGGCGACGCCGCGTTGGCGCAACGGTCACAGCACTGGATTGTGCTTGTTGCGCTGGCGGTTGCGGGTTCGATCCCCACACATGACAAACATTTGTATTGGCCATGCAGATGCTTGCCGTGGTCTGGGTGTTTGTGCAGTCCTTGTGGGTCTCCCCACCGTGCCTCGGAGAGCACGTTAAGCCGTCGGTCCCAGTTGTTATCATGTGCATCTGATAGCGATCGTTACTCATATTAGGGAATATATCCGTCAACCCGCATTGGAGCAGCGTGGTGGATTAAGCTCCGATCCTTCTCCTACATAGGGGAAGAGGCCTATGCCCAACAGTGGGATATTATAGGCTGAAAAAAAAACAATTACTATCCGGTATCCGGCCGGATACTGACTTACTATCCGGTATCCGGCCGGATACTGACTTACTATCCGGTATCCGGCCGGATAGTGAAAACAAGGCCGGATAGGCCGGATACCGGATAGTTACCGGATATCCGTTTCATCTCTAATAATTACATATATTTAAAAGTAAATTAATTCAATATCCTTTCAATATTTTTCATGTTTTTTTTACTTTATTATTTCATGATACATACAATTGAGGGTTAAATTTTTTAATGAATTTAAAAGTTCTGTTAAATAAACTTATCTTTGAAAAATGTTTACAAATCTAATCTAAACCCACTTGTCGTACCTAATATCTATACTAATATATAAAGCTGAAGAGTTTGTTTGTTTGTTTGTTTGAACGCGATAATCTCTGGAACTACTGGACCGATTTGAAACATTCTTTCAGTGTTAGATAGCCCATTTATCGAGGAAGGCTATAGGCTATGTATCATCACGCTAAGACCAATAGGAGCGAAGTCCACGCCGACGAAGTCGCGCGCAGAAGCTAGTTAAATATATAATGCGAAAATTATTGAAATTAAAATTTAATCTAAGTGCTTATCAAAGATTTTATAACGTATAAAAAAGTAATATGGAAGAACAACTTTATTTGAGACATTACAGATTCAAAATTGTAACTTATAATAATTTTATAAAAATAAGAAAAAAAAAGCTTGCTTTAGACCACACGACTGAAGTAAAACTTCTTTAGGCCTGCACAATAGGTCTGCACTGTGTCTTAGATATACAAAACCTAACTGGCTATGAGAGAAAGAGAGAAAGAAAATGTGTGCTCACACCTCTCTCTCTTGCTTTATTCGCCTCTTCCGATCACACTTTTTGTAACGCTCTCGTCACGCATTCACCAGCTTACTCCCCAAGCCAAGCGTGGGTAAAGAAGTTTTACTTTAACAAAGGAAGGAAAAGTGCAGTATGAAAATAATAATCAATACTTTTATTTCAAAATATACCTATCACTACATAGTATAAAACAAAGTCGCTTTCTTTGTCCCTATGTCCTTATGTCCCTATGTCCCTATGTATGCTTAGATCTTTAAAACTACGTAACGGATTTTGATGCGGTTTTTTTTAATAGCTAGAGTGATTCTTGAGAAAGGTTTGTGTATATAATTTAGTATACTTTTATGTAAATTAGCAGAATTACGGCGATAAATGTTGAAGAAGTCGTAAAAAATCGCGCCAACTGGGAGCTTTCCACGCAAACGCCGCGTAAACTAGCAAAGATACAGTTTAGTAATGTACTAGCGAATTCAAAATCTATAAAAATTCTACAAAAAAGTCCGCGAGAGCATATCTCTATCTCTTACGGTTGACTTACAATAACCACGTTTATGTTCAAATTTTTAATTAAAAACATTACGTTATTTTCAAAGCTATTTTCTTTAGTTCAGTATTAATCCTTATCCAAATGAATATGTTATTTAGCTTAGGCATTAAATGCAGATTAAAATTGCCCTTTACACTATATCAATTAGATTAATAGTTTTTGAGATATCGTCGTTAGAAGTAATTATTGAAAATAATAATTAAAGCGCAACGAAGTGGGCACGGGTCGGCTAGTCTACAAATAATAGCACGGAAAATAGTAAACGGTTATAAAAAATATATTAGCATATAAAATAGTAAATCAACACTATTTTAAGCCACAGAACAAAATAGCACAAAATCATATTTAAAATAAATTCAAAAAGAATAGCCATATACAAATATTAAACTATTTAAAACAGGCAACCCTGCTAGTCATCTAATTAATTCACTTATGCTCATGGTGAAGTAATAACAAAATAAAATAAAAACAGTTATATGGGTTAGTGTAGGGGAAGCATAGACCTTGACACGAAATCACTAGACCGTCCATGTTTCACTTTTAAAGCTGTTATGATCGTAGGTTACTTAATCTTATTTAAAACCTTTTTGGCGTGGAATAATAAAATTTTATACTTACGTCATATTATGAAATCTTTTTGGTGTTCATTTATTTTTTAATTTTACATTATTTTTATTTTGAAGTGAAACTTCTTTAGAATCGTTGTGATTTCAAACCGGATGCAACGGAAAAACGACAGGCCGGAAGAGCGCAGTGCGGTCGGGCCGCTAATTTTGAATTAGTTTTTTTTTTATTAGTTTTCCAAAGTTTCACTTCTATCGTGTGTGAATCGCACACACACATTTTTTTTTTAATATAGGAATAATTTTTTAAGAAGTTATTGAAATAGTTAAATTGTTTTTAAATAGATAAAATAAGGAATAAAACTCGTAATAGTTACTTAGGGGTTTGAAAAAATACTCCCAAAAGACTATTTGATTAACTTCTCTTTCTTTAAAAGTTTATCAAAACGTGATTAAAACTAATGATTTAATATTTTTTAATGTTATTATGTAAATATGGTTTTTGAAGTCTGGGAATAAAATAAAAATAAAAATTGCAAACTGTAACAAGATTGCAAATACAGGTTGTCCCGCGATAAAGTGCAACCCCGAATGGGGGTGAAACTAGACCATAAATTTATTATTCCAGGTATTTCACCCTCTTTCGGGGTTGCACTTTATCCCGGGACATCCTGTATATCTGACACTAAAACTTTTACTGTTGAAACTATTCTATTTTGTTACACCCACGTAATTTGTAATTACCGACCCCGTGAGAAACTCGGGATAAAAAGTACCTAGCCTATGTGTTATTCTGGATCTCCTGATATCTACAAACCAAGTTTCATTATAATCAGTTCAGTAGTTTCGCGTGAAAGAGTAACAAATATCCATGCCCACAAACGCTCACATTTATACGTAATACTACATAAGTAGGTCTGTAAATATTTTTAACTAAATTCACAATGACTCAGTCAGTGTAGTGTCAAAAAGCTCACATCACAAAGCCAGGTGTTTTTTTACACGCAAAATTCGATGCTGCGTATATATTACATTTTAGAGCTTTTGATTTGTAGTTATTTTAGCTTTTAAGCTCTTAAACTATCGAAAAACTGGACACTTTTATACTATCTAAAAACATTTACTTCATAATTATAAGTTTTAAAGCTTTCAACATTTACTTCTACGGGCCATATGATAGCAATGTAGTCATTTCCGATAATTCGGCGACCTTGCAGACGCCGTGATCACGGGCAACGGGATTCAAGGGCGGATCCAGTGGGGGTCATGGGGATTATGACCTCCCCCTGGGCTTGGTCCAGGACCTAGGTGAACCACTAATTAAAATTATTAAACAAGATTTTTGTCACAATATTTTAATTTTATTATATTTTAATCAAATTAAAATGTTGTCATTTGTATTTATTTTTTCAAGTTGTAGGTACTTTCTGTTTCTATAATTTTACGTCGATGCCTAGAATAAAATCATATTACAAAGGAAATAGAATACATACAGATAATAATAATTTATTATATTTTTCAGCAGTATGGACTTCAAGAGATACCGGGACTACGTAGTTATGACGTCATAAACCTACAAATATCAAGGCCACATAGGTCTACTGTTACAATAAACAAACTACATACATCCTTCTGATACGGAGATGATGATATCTATACTAATATAATAAAGCTGAAGAGTTTATTTGTTTGTTTGAGCGCGCTAATCTTAGGATCTACTGGTCCGATTTGAAAAATTCTTTCAGTGTTAGATAGCCCATTTATCGAGGAAGGCTATAGGCTATATATCATCACGCTAAGACCAAAAGGAGCGTAGCACCAATGAAGAATGTTTCAAAATCAAGCTTTTTTTCCTTTTGAGAGCTTCCGCTGCGTAAACGGTGAAATTGGTCCTATTCCACGCGGACGAAGTCGTGTGCAGAAGCTAGTTGTGAAATAAAATTAAAGTGACAATTTTTTTTCTTCAATTTATTAATTTATAGATCATTGCACATACTTACTTTTCTACTAACTACTGAATACATCTACATTCTTTTCATCGTAATTTGTGCATATAAATAGCAGTGAAATGGATAATTGAAAAACTGACTTAAGAGTTCTAAAAATTAGTACAAAGGTTATTCTATACTAATATTATAAAGCTGAAGAGTTTGTTTGTTTCAACGCGCTAATCTCAGAAACTACTGGTCCGATTACAAAATTATTTCAGTGTTTGATAGCCCATTTATCGAGGAAGGCTATAGGCATTTTTTTTTCAAATTAACTCGTGTGTAACCGCGAGGCACAGCTACTTCTAAATATAAATATTTTTATGCACATATAAAAGGAGATTAGGACCCTTTCCGGCTTAAATGCGCCATAAACACTATAGAACAGTCTTATTATAGCTATTACCTACATATTCTAGTATTCATAAAAATTGCGATTTCGTATAGTATAATATTTCAAATAACAAGTCTGTAAAACTACAGAAACGCCATTCATGTTGCAATCTATCAAATTTTTAATTAAATAATAATAACAAAAAATATAATTATACTGAGTTAAGCTATCTTTTATATCAAAACCAACCGTAAGCTATTCGTTTAAAAGGTTGCAGTGATTTGAAATTGGTCATATAAGGTAGAAAATCCGATATCTGTCATCCAGTATCGTATGTAGACTCCTCCATACTAGGTCAGCATCCAATTATGTATTTAAATACATACATATTTATAAGCTGAAGAATTTATATGATTATACCTACGCTTTAAAACGTCAAACTAGCGGGAAAAAACAATAAACCCTAAAAGATATATAAGAACCATAATTAAATTAAATAAATTTATTATCTTTAATCAATAACAAAGAGTTTAAAGTTAAAAAGTTTGATTTAAACAAATTATTTTTTCTTTATTCCATTACCACCACCCCCCACCGCCACTACAGCCTATCACAGTCCACTGTTGGACATAGGCCTCCACAAGTTCGCGCCCGACATTATGACGCGAACTCATGTGTTTTGCTGTTTTGCCCATATTCCAGGGCCGGATCTACCATATGGCTTTTTGGGCTTCAGCCCAGGGCCCCGTGGATTCAAGGGGCCCCCAGCTAAGTCAATTCCAAGTCAAAAATATATGACAATGCGAAAAAATCAATAATTTTATTAAATTCTTTATAGTCCATTGAAATGTTACAATTTAAGGACCAAGTATTACATTTTTGTTAGAGGACGCAATTTTATTTTTTAGTGTTGGTATTGTTTGGTTTGGTCTGAAGTAATTTTTTTGTAAAATGTATAAAAAAAGTTATAGAGCAAAAAAGAAATTTTTTATATAAATTTTCTCACTTTTTTGCTTATAACTTCTTTAATTTTAAATTTAGGCCAAAAAATTATATGAACATATTTGTAGGCAAAGCGATTTTCTACAAATTACGTATTTACGAATTTTTCGTAGGACGCATAGTTTCCGAGATATCGCGATAAAAGTGTTTGCGCCCCTTTTTCCAAGATGACGGCCGGGGGACAAGGGCGGCAACCCCACAAACTTGGGGTTAAGCTTCTATTGACCCAAAAATAAAACTGCGTCCTCTAACAAATGTAAAGCTCATGTAACATTTCAATGGACTATTATTCTTTATTCTTATATTACTTCGAACTGACAGTTAAAATCTTCGGCTGCCATTACACATTCCTCTCAATCGTGGTCAAATTTGGTGGGCCCCTAATAAGTATTAGCCCAGGGCCCCCTGACCTCACGGTCCGGCCCTGCCATATTCCATTACAAAACAGTTTAAAATGAAAATAGTTTTTATTCAGTCAGCCAACTTTTTTGATGACTGATGGCCAATAGCAATGGAATTCCTCAATGAAAAGAAACAAATAGTGTTAAGTTTGGTCCGCTTTTTCTTTTCAACACAACACCATGGTTTAAAACTTTCTACTTAAATAAACCGACGTATGATATATTAAGTAACTACTTAACTGATTAGACTCAGCAAGTCATCAATTACTAAACTAATCTCTAGTAAAAGTACATTGCAGGCAATGGAGCATTCGTAATATTCCATTAGGCTTTTGCTTTTTTTATTCTTTATTTTATACGTTTGTGGTCTCGGTTTGGACATTATTGTAAATGTTACTTAACTAATCAATAATAAGAAAGTTTAGAGACTCAGAAAGTCAATGCAAAATGGCAAAACACAATGCTTCCGCACCAGTTCTCACTTTGATTTTCCGTACCGATTCTTGTTGTGATATATGGGCCATATAATATGGCTATCCTGTCATCCTGTGGAAAAACTCCGATATAAAATGTTAAGTTCCATTGGGGATCCTGGTAGATCTACACCTATCTGGGTCGAAAAATGCCCAGATAAAAATTGTATTTTAATGTATGAAAATTTGAATAAAGTATTTGGAATCCCCGTTTCAAACACACAATAGTTTACAATAACTTCCCATCAATCATCGTTTTTTATTTGGAACTTTCGATTTCGTTTTTTATTTGGAACTTTCAGCAGGGTAATTTGTAGGGTAAGTTGTTTACCGTAGAACTAAACGACTGTGCGTCTACGTTAAATATATTTTTGACAAGCGAGCCCGATGAACTTCGTACAGCGATATTCTTTCGTGAATACATATTATATCGATTATTTTTTAATTCTACACACCTTACAAGGCCTTATCTTACAAAAAAAAAAAAAATATTGCTGCAGCAGCTAGCAGAAGTTACAGGCGTACATACATACATTGCGGTGATTAAATTTTATTTATATAGATTTACGAATAATAAGTTGCGAGTAATGGAAAACATGGTTATTATGAGGGATCATAATCCTTAAATCTTTTAAGGATTATGATCCCTCATAGAAAATATCACCCAAGACAACTTATGAACTTACCTTACCCATTTTCCCACAACGCACGTGTAAGCTTGTAACTTGTTATTCAAATAATCACATCATCATCATCATCATCATCATTCATTCAAATAATAGGTCAAGATAAAGTTGTAATTTCTAATACTAAATAAATCATTTAATTATAAACACGTAACATTATTTTACGCTATTATAAATTATTTTTTTACCTACCCACATTTTGATGTAAAAACCGCTGGCTTAGTATAATGGACATTGATGGTGATACAGAAAAAAAATACCAAAACTGTATCTATTGAATACCGTTATAAACTGGATAGTTATCTGTAACTTTATTAGCAACTAGTGACACAGGTCTTGTTTTTATTTAATTTATCAGTGAACTAAAATATACTAAGTAATAGGAGATACTGATCTCCAAAGTTTACAAGTTTAGGAAGCAATAAAATATATTTTTTAGGTAAAAACAGATCAAGGTGAGCAAGCGAGGGACGAATATGACATAATCTCAATAACTATTTTTAGTGATTATTAAAATAAACTGGTTTACCTGGTGGTACTTGATGTCTTAAAGTCTTAAACAAATAAACTTTTCACACTCACCTTTAAGTAGGACAAATATATTGTAGCGGGTATCCGCCAACCTGCATTGGAGCAGCGTGGTGGATTAAGCTCCGATTCTTCTCCTTCTCCTACATGGGGAAGAGGCCTATGCCCAACAGTGGGATATTACAGGCTGAATCGTGATCGAATCGTGGGTATCCGAAAACACAGAAGATAAACGCCCGAACTACGACTAACTTCTGGACCTAACCTGTATGGACTATACAAATATCTCTGCGACTTATACAAATATTTGTCATGAGCTGGGATCGTACTGCGACTGCTAGTGCAGAAGACAATTCTGTGATTACTGCAGAAGAACAAATTCTCTAGAGAAACGACAAGATCTTTAGGAAAATCAGAGGCACAGACTAGGGATACCATTTACGAGTACCTACATTATCAATTTTGTCAAATTGTTCTCTTTGTCAGATAATATATCTTTTAACGTCATACAAGACATGACTAAAATTATAACAATTGCCTTTTGTTTTAAAGGGAACTGCTAAGTGCTTTCTTTGCAGAATCTATGTACGTTTCGATTCGGTGGTAGCTTCACTTTAAAATAATAATTTTTTAAACAATAATTAAATTATATAACTTTAAAGTGAAGATTCGAAAGTGCTTTTAAAGCCTAATTTTGATTACGATATTTGTTTAGTTGTTAATTTATAATGATTCGAAATTTTCTAAAGTGAAACTTTTATTGCATCCTCTAAAACTTTTTCGTCTGTGTCTTGTATGTCGCGTGACGGTCGGCCGCGCGGTAAGACTGATAAAGCGATTTTTATACCCTTAGTTGGAATATTATTCCAAAATTTTTTAGTTCAATGTCTATAATGTGAAAAAAAGTTTCACTTTTACCGGTTTTTATTTATTAAAATATTAATTTACTTATGGTCTCGTTGTTACCACCCGATACTGCCAAGAATGGTGAATGTACGACAAAAAAAACACCCATTAACCACTATAAAGGTTGCTTTAAATATTTGTCTAGTCAAACTATAACTCCATTTTGTAGCCAGTTTTGTGTATTAGCAAAATGGCCACAGAAAATGGCAGATAAGAAAAATATTCGTAGATTCAAGAAAGTCGATGTTTTCTTCATCATAATGTCTAAAAGATTGTGTTCAGAAATTGGTTTTGATATTATTGATTTTCCGTAAAGGCCGGCAACGCACCCCCAATATTATAATTTAACATCAGATGATACTGTCTGCTCGTTTGGACTTCCTTGCTGTAAGGGTGGATTTAGACCAAACGAACAAAGAGCTAGAGCTAGAACAAGAGCATTCTTTCTTGATTTTTATGTGTAAACGAACACTCGTATTCATATAAATAACAACGAAAAAATGCTCTACGCCTGTTTACATTAAAAGAATTTGATAAGAATTTGATATAGTGGGGATAGAATGAGCATTCGCTCGTCTGATGTAAATCGACCATAACAATGATGCGTGTTCTGTTCGTCTGCCGAAGTATTTTTAAACAATAATTTTATCTACCAAATATATATATTTTTCAATAATACTGCTTTTAAGCAGTATTGTGTTCCTGTTGTAAGGTGATCAGAGCTCCTGGAGGGGATTGGGGATGGGGTCGGCAATGCGTTTGCGATGCATATGGTGCTGCAGGTGCAGGTGGTTTGCCGACATAGTTGTAATTATATAAAAAATATTTTAACCTTGACCATTACCGTCAAAATAAACTCCCCTCATGTTCATTGCTATATGTAATCTACCCTTCAATTTAAGGGCCCCGTAAACGATCATTGACAATAATTTGTCAAATTTTTGTTTGACAAACGTGTTTTTTAAAATTTTTTGAACGTGTGTAAGCTTGTTTGATGCGTTTGTTATATGAAAACATGAAGTTTGACAAACAAATTTGACAAATTATTTGATCGTTTAAAGGTACCTTTAGAGACATTGTAGATCAAGTTTTAACCCTTCTTTATTGGGGAAGTTCATGCCCAACAGCGGAATATCTACAACGTGTTACAATACCTGTTTGTTACAAAGTTTTTTTAGTCCCGATATAGCTTCAGTTAAGATAATTTTTGATAAGCTGTTAGTGTATTAGTTAGAAACTCCAATTCTGCACACGGCGATTCAAGACTTTTTTTAACTAACCCTATCATTTCCTGTTTTATTATTTGGTCTGCGAATTTTAATGTCACAATAATCAAATTGTTTACTTGTTTGAATTACTAAATGCTAAATTCTTTAATTTGTATACACAAATATATGCACATATATTTTAATTATTTTTTTAATTTTCTTTTGTAAACATTTTTTAATTAAAACAAAGACAAATGTATTATCCAATATGGTGCAATCTTTAGAAAGTTATGTGTCAACATACATTTCAGCCACTCATTTTATTTATGTAGATAAGATATTTTTTATTTAATCTAATGAATAATTAGGCACTTTATACTCGTAATATATTGAAAGCAAGTTGTATTGATCAGTTGCTATAAGCAGTCTGTTAATCCGTATTTAAAATATTTTTTTTTTTTTTTTTATAATTATATTCTGATATCCGTTTAATATTTTTATTGTAATGTAGGTATTTGAATATTTTAGTATTAAAAAATTCTGTATCAAAGGAACGGTACTGTGATGCTTCTTGACATAATTATATTCGTAATCGTAGCGGCTACTCTGCCTCCCATCTAGGGTTGCCAGATGGGAAGACTAAAATGTCTGGACAAATTTTCAAAAAGTCGGGATTTTGGGATTATGGTCGGGACCAACGGTACAAATAAATATTACGAAATATAAAAAATCTTCTTTTATTATAAATTTTTTTTTCCACTCTGCCGATCGCAGCGCAGAGAGTCACCAAGCGTGTTCCATTCCGCGTAGAGTAGTTAGTTTAGTCGACAAGTTGAAAATGGTCGAAAATAAAGATACTGCTCTTAAAATTATGTGTGATAGCTTATTGGATCCGGGATGATGCCTAGAAAAATGTTCGAAAAGCCTGTATTTAGTATGTACATAAATAAATGCAAAAGATACAAACAATTAAAAAAGGAGAAAAATGGCCTTTCGTTTTTTGCCAATATTTCATAAACTGTTAATATATAAGACATTTAAAAAAAATATGAAAGAGGAGGAAATTTCCAATAAAAAACTCCCAGCTCTCGGAACTATATCATGGAGATACAAATATCTATAGGTAAAAATAAATAAAATTGGAGTGTCTGTTTGTAATATTAAAATAACCGCTTTTTACTAAATGTATATGGATCTATACACGGTACATATTCCACAATAACATTTTTTACAATTATTGTCTGTCTGTCTGTTTTTTCCGGCTAATCTCTGAAACAGCTGGACCGATTTTGACGGGACTTTCACTGGTAGATAGCTGATGTAATAAGATGTAACTTAGGCTAGTTTTATTTTAGATTTTTATTTTCATAACTGCGAACTGAACAACTTTTGTTCAATTCCACGCGGACGAAGTCGCGGGCACATCGAGCGAGCATCTAGCTATTTATAATTTTAATTTAATGCTGAAAATGGGTCTCTATCTCTACGTGATATTTTTAGGTTGAGCGCGCGGCGTCAAAAGCAATTACGACACATTGATTAATTTATTTAAGGTATTGAATATATATTTTTTAATTTGAAAAAAATATGGTGTATTGTGAACACTATAAATAATATATACTATAATAATTCATTTTGGAAATTTTACTTAAAGTTAATTTTTCAACAAGTTAAACGATTGTTAACTAACAAAATTTTCTCGAAATTCCGTCTCAATTGTACCTAAATGAAAAAAAAAATGTTTTAAGAATTATCATAAAAAATTTTCGTTTCGTAGAGCCTTTCTTATATACATGATTAACAAGATCACGCCCACATATTATTTAGATTTCTGTGATCACGCCACAAAAGTTAAAAAAATATTCATTCTTTGTTTATAATAATTTTTGTACTTGAACAAAAACTGGTATTTTTCTAAAAAATGATGGTTTTTCTGGAAGTACAATTGAGACGGAATTTGGAGAAAATTTTGTTAGTTAACAATCGTTTAACTTGTTGAAAAATTAACTTTTCAATACCTTAACCCTAGAACCGTACCCATATAAAAATTTACATTAACGGTACCCTGGGGTACAAGCACACCCCAAATAAAAAGACACATTTTTCAATAGGTAATAAAGTTTTATTAAAAATTAACGTATATATGCTGTCTGACACTAGTTTTGATCTCAATGAACACAATTGAGGCACATAAAATTAGGAAATTAAACCATTTTGGCAATTTTTTTTTTGGTGCTCATTACAAAGGAAAGATTTGTACGTCACGCACTGTGTGCATGATTTATGGTCCTTGAACCTTGGCAGAAGGAATATTTTCCAGATTTTGAATTTTCATTAGTTACCACAGCTAATGATCGCTTTTTCCCTAATATATACTTAATACTTATTTTTAGGGATGTTGGCAAAGTACGATACTGAAATCTAACTTCCAGGTGAGGTTTGATGAGATCAAATGCGAGTGTCGTGAGCTTTGAAGCCACATATGAAAGTAGAGAACATGTACTATTTCACTATCCTTCAAATTGCGACGTGACGTCATCTGAAAAAATAAATAAATAAAAAATACTAACAAAACGCAAACACTGAGAGCCATACGTGTATCTTATATATAAAAATGTATTAGTAAAAAAACCTACACAGCAAAAGCCTTCATTTTTCAGCAAGTTAATTGTGCACATAAGATGTCATAGATCTAAACATCACATACAATATCAGTAGATAATATAAGCAGCATAAAAACACGAAATAACAAAATAATAATAATAACAAAATACTTACGTTCTAAGTACCCTGGGGTGCTGGAGTACCCCAAAAGCATCGTGTCACGTCCATTTGCAACCAGAACCAACGTCCGACTTAGATATCTGCGAGTCCCTTCGCCCCCCGTAAATACACGGACGAGCGAAGCAAACCGTCAAAGAGGAAAAATGTTATAGACAATTTTTAATTTCGTTTTTTCATTTGTACCCCAGGGTACGGTTCTAGGGTTAAATAAATTAATCAATGTGTCGTACTCGCTTTTGACGCCGCGCTCGCAACCTAAAAATATCACGCGGAGATCCATTTTCAGCATTAAATTAAAATTATAAATAATGGAGATAGAGTTCAGGGAGCTGGGAGTTTTTTATTGGACCCCCTCCTTCAGATTTTTTTTTGAAATTTCTTAAATACAATTAACAGTTATGCAATTAACAGTTTATGAAATATTGGCAAAAAACGAAAGGCCGTTTTTTTCCTTTTTTTAATTGTTTGTAACTTGTACAATTTTTTATGTACTTACTAAATACAGGTTTTTAGAACATTTTTATAGGCGTCATACCGGATGCAATAAGCTATCACACATAATTTTAAGAGCAGTATCTTTATTTTCGACCATTTTCAACTTATCGACTAGACTAAGTGGTGAATGAATTAATGATTTTCACTTTTTACGGAATTTTAGATTATTATTATCGCGATAGTTTGAGATTTTTGATTTGTTGTTATTTGTCGGGACATTTAGTATTTTTTCGGGACTCTGGACATCATACGAAATGTCGGGACAATCCCGACGAATCCCGACCATCTGGCAACTCTACTCCCATCAGTAGTTACTTTATAACTTAATAATATAAATATTTTGTTTTTCATTACATTCTTTATTTATTTATACTTTATTGTACACCACAACTACATTTTATACATTAAACACAAAGACTGTGAAGTACAATGGGCGGCAGGGCTGCCAGATGTACGATTTAAATCGTACTCATACGATTTTTTGGCATTTTTACTCATGTACGATCGCTAGACCAAGATCGTACGCAAAATGTACGATTTTTATATACCTGGAAACATTTCATAATAAAACAACCTACACCTACCGACCGACCTAATGACCTTCAAGTTGAAGGTCATTAGGGCTTCAACCTACGACCTTCCTTTTCAATTTTGGGGAATTCTCCAACTACCTAACGCGTAACTAGATGTTTTACTTGAATGAAGACTCTTTAAACAACCATCTAAAGGCTGTATTTGTTTGCATTCTTACGAAACTCTCCTTCGGTAGTAATTGCGACTTGTCAAAAACCTAATATTTTGGATAAAATTTATTTAACTATGAATACCGACAAGTTTTGGGGCGTAATCAAAAACCAATTTGAAAATTATAAAACACTGGCTCAATTTCCTTTAAATTTGTTAAGTTTGCCCCATTCTAGTGCAGATTGTGAACGAGCATTCAGCGAAGTTAATTTAATCAAAACAAAACTTACAAACAGTTTATCCAATGGTACACTTAAGGGCACATTATTAGAAAAGCAAATTAATAATAAGGAACGAAAATTGTACGAAGCCAAAGAATTATTTTGTTAAAAAATATGACCACAGAAAATTTGTATTAATCTAACAAATAGTTTTATTGCATTTATTTTCTAAAAGTAAACGAATTTTGATAATTTAAAATAAGAACTTATTACTTAAAAGGCTGTACGATCTTTTTATTTCAAAACTTCCTTGGCGTACGATTTTTTTGTAGTTGGCGTACGATCACAATTTTTTTGCATCTGGCAGCCCTGATGGGCGGACTTATGGCTATTTAGCCATTTCTTCCAGACAACCCATATTTAGTAAATGATAGAGCCAAATCGTATTACTCAGAAAAAGTAGTCCATATAAGGATAAATCGATTAATGATCTTTAAAATTAGTGCGTTGAGTTTCTTTCTGGTGGAATTGGCGGTAGCTTAACATTAAATAATTAAAATTTAAACCATTTCAAAAACACCCTCTTTTGCTTTTTTATTATTAATTTTTTAAATACCCACGTATAACACAAAAATAAATTTCTAAACGGTTACCACCATTTTATAAGTATTAGGTTTATTTTAATTATCTTTAAACATAATTAATTTTAAAAAAAGTTAATAGTTATGATTATTATTACCGCTTCATCGTATGATTATAACAACTGCTCTAGTGTAATCGTGCGAGTAGTCACCTAAAACATCGACGGTTTGCGGGTTCGATTCCCGCTCGGGACGGATATTTTATACAATACTAGCTTGTGCGCGCGACTTCGTCCCCGTGGAATAGGACCACCCGATTTTGAAACATTCTTCATTAGTGCTACGCTCCTATTGGTCTTAGCGTGATGATATATAGCCTATAGCCTTCCTCGATAACTGGGCTATCTAACACTGAAAGAATTTTTCAAATCGGTCCAGTAGATCCTGAGATTAGCGCGTTCAAACAAACAAACAAACAAACAAACAAACAAACAATCAAACAAACTCTTCAGCTTTATTATATTAGTATAGATATAGATATATTAGTACAAATATTTCTTTCCAGTTGACTGCACAAACATCCAGACCACGGCAAACATCTGTATAGACTATACACTATAGCCAATACAAATGTTGTCGTGTGCGGGGATCGAACCCGAAACCGCCAGCGCAACGGCCACAAACCAGTGCTGTGACCGCTGTGCCAACGCGGCGACCGCGGCGTCATTTACGTCGTCGTCGTGTCTTATTTACGAGCTGTCAAATATTGAACAAAACGTGTTCTACACTTAACGGTTCGTAACCAAAACGACCCGTTTTATGAACATAGTAATCGGGCATTGATTTTGGACATTAGAAAAATACTATAATTTATAGTATAACCACAACTTTCATACAAAGGTTTACATAAAAAATTTATTAATATGCAGTGAATAAGTGCTACGTTTTAACGAAGACAAAGACAATACATTGACAAAAAATTATAGATATTATTAATAAATTTTAATTAATTATTGTATTTAATGGCTTATTGTAGCAGTTGTGTCCTTCTCCTACATGGGGAAGAGGCCTATGCCCACAGTGGGATGTTACAGGCTGAATCGTGATCGTGATTGTAGCAGTTGCAGTAGGGCAGTCTATTTCGCCAATAAACACTATTCGAAATGGAGAAGACAAGAAGAGTTTGATCATTATTTTTAAACATTTTAACGATAGGCGATTTTATTATAATATTAAATACAGCGTACCCTTAATTACGTTCGTAATTTTTTATTTTTCATACCCTCA
Organism: Melitaea athalia; assembly: GCA_905220545.2. NCBI lineage: Eukaryota > Metazoa > Arthropoda > Insecta > Lepidoptera > Nymphalidae > Melitaea > Melitaea athalia. The sequence continues at coordinate 15,625,052 of HG992197.1, read as the reverse complement.
TTCAAGGGTAATTCAACAAATCGTATAAAATGTCGGGTTATAAAGTAAAAACATAATAAAACGAAAATAATGTTATTTCAGTAATTTTGCGTGATTTCTGACAATTATACGCTAAAAATGAAATAAAAATTGGCCTTAACGGTTACAATTAAACATTCAATTTTTTTTTTTTCAAAATACCCGTAACCATAGAGCTGTTTTTGCTCTATGCCCGTAACATACGTAATTGGCTCTGTAACAGTTATATTTAACTCAAGGCTTAATTTATTAAATTAATATTTTAAGATTGACATCTTACCCTTATGTACCTACCACTATAGTTGTGATAGATGTGCTTTACGAATTACGAACCGAAAACACGATTTTTCGTTTAAAAAAATCACATTTATAAAGAGAAAAAAACATTTATAAAATATGTTTTTTAAAACTCAATCTGGATTAAATACTTCATTTATTACATTTACGATAGTTGTGAGAAAATTTGTTTGTAATAGCCCATTTTTATGAATAACAAGAAACCTACAATTTAGGTTAAGGAATTTACATTGTATTAGACTTTGTTTGAAAGGAATTAAAAATATTTAAAATTACTCAAAAGAAATATTTGAAAAAATCTGTTTTAAAAATTTCAACTTTGAGATGACCCCTTGAAATTACCTGCAGAATTTTATTATTGACAAACAGAAAAAAAAAAACAAAGTTATTAATAATAATTAAGATAACCGTATTGATATCGTGTTAATAAATTAAAACAAAGATTTAAGACAATTTTCTTTTTCTTTTAGAGCTACCCTCAAAAAAGTTTGTCAAACAAATATTAGAAAAAAAACTTAATGTTCATTATTGTACCTAGGTACATTTTATATTTAAAATTATTTTTATGTATTCCGTGAGTTTTAAACCGAGATTAATGTAATCTATGATTATCTGTGTCAGTGGACAGTTGGTTCGCCTTTACAGATTATCTTAAATCAACAAAGGATATCGATAGTTCGTCTTCTATTTATTTTGTTACAATCGCCTTAAAAAAAGAAATATTAACGTTCTTTCAACGCCATTGTATTTTAATACTACATAGCAATCGTAACGAGCAACTTTCTTTAAATGTACTTAGTTTTAACTCAAAACGAGGTTAACAAAATAAATGAAAAATATCGACGTCGTGACTGCCTCAAGCATCGGTGTAAAATATTAACAATTACACGCGTCGCATTAAAGAACATACAAATAACAAGTTTATTTTACCGTTTTGGCGCCATACACGATCACTCGGATAAGTTAGGTATGTAGGTACCGCAATTCGTGAATGCCCATGACAGCTGTTGTAATTTAAATCATAACGGTTGTACACTTCTTAACTTGCCCGGTGAATCATCTTTCCGCTTGATTCACGACGCTCTTTGTACTACGGTAACCATGTAGCGAACTGTTCCGTCGAGGAATGGAGTTGTAAGGATTTGTTATTCAATATACATCGAGAACAATGCGAGGTCCGTGCGTGAGTTAATTGTATGAACATCGTATCGACCGCTCGGACCGAACGATTCGTACATAAAAACTAACACAAAGAAATCAGCTGTTCTCGACGCGATTGAAATATGCAAATTATTTGTTTAATGTCAGCGAGCTTCGCGAGCACTTACCGAAAATGTCCTTCATTTTGGCGGTCTATACGAATGGCGTATACATACTCGACTGTAGCGTAGCTGTGTGATACAATTTACGAAGAAAACCGGTCTGCCTGCACGGTGTGCGGTGTCTACATCGATTCAGTCACCCCGAACCAAATGTTTCACAAAATGAATCACGATAAACTTGCGAGACAAACTTTCTAATACTAGGTTTAAGGTAAGATTACGATCTACCCTATTTTTTAAATTGGTTTCCGTTTTCTTCAACTTTCCCATGTAACGTTACCTGTGTTCCGCGATATGCCACGTGCACCGAGCTGGCTGCCTGCAGGCTGCAGCCACCACAACACACACCAGCTATGACCGCGTGGAGGCCGGGATTGGTGCAATTTGATTCATAAACACAAATATTGCACCTAATCACGTCCTATGCGTGGCCACCGCTGTGAACGACCGGCCGGGTAACGGGACCGCGCGCCGCGGATGCTGAGTGTAGCGGTCTTCGAAGGCCAGGCCCGTTTGGATAGGCCGGGACTGGTGCAATATCGAACTAGAATATAGCCCCAATCACAGCCCAGCCACCCGGGCCTCTCGAACAAAGGCGGCCGCTCCTGCGCCGCGCCCGATCCGACTCGTCTTCGACGTAGCTTCTATTGTGAACTTGCGAAGTTAGTGAACTCGCGCACGGTATCCACTCGCGTGTACCGATGTACTAAAGCGTGAGGCGCGCTCGGCGACCGGCGCCGGAGTGTGGCAGAGCGGGGCGAGCGACGCGCGCGCAGCTGTCGCGCTTCCTCCTCTCCCCCCACCCCGTCCCGGCCCTTTATCGTTCTGGGAAGTGGTTCCTAAACTTCCCGACCGAGTTGTCAGCTCGAATCCTCCTCGATACATGGGAAATTTTTACACCGAACATTACCCGTAAAAGTTGTAATCCTTGAAAGGTTAGTGCGACGTGTCGATGACATATGTGACGGCGAGCTTTTCGCGTCGCCTCGAAAGTGTGCATAAGACAAGGTTGCTCCTAATCATGAATGGCTTGGAGCAGTATCGGTCTTATGATAGAGGTGGTCGACCTTACGCACTACTTGTAACGATATCCACATAACAATATATAAAATTATACTTATTACGTGCTAAATGATTATTATTTTATGAATATCAGTAACATTAAACCATAATTGAGATCAGGGCCGGATCTACCATATGGCTTTTTGGGCTTCAGCCCAGGGCCCCGTGGATTCAAGGGGCCCCCAGCTAAGTCAATTCAAAGTCAAAAATAGACGACAATGCAAAAAAATCAATAATTTTATTAAATTATTTATTCTTATATTACTTCGAACTGACAGTTAAAATGTTCGGCTGCCATTTTACACATTCATCTCAATCGTGGTCAAATTTGGTGGGCCCCTAATTAGCATTAGCCCAGGGCCCCCAATTAGTATTAGCCCAGGGCCCCCAATTAGTATTAGCCCAGGGCCCCCTGACCTCTCGGTCCGGCCCTGATTGAGATGTTTTAAATAAAAAATACAACAGGGTAATATAGATTTTGGATAATAGCAACCCCAAATATTAACGTTAAAGCCGTCCATCCCGAGCGCTTCTACCTGCCTGCCGGCTGCACAGAGCATACCCTACACAGAGGGCTCAGAACGAACAAAAATACAACAATTACTATGTCATTTTAAAAAATCTTTCATTATAACAAAATACATTAAAATAATCCTTTATTTGCCATTTTTTATCAAAAATCAGTATAACACAAATACCGGTTCGGAAAGTTGTTTTTACCGTGTTAAACGCTCTCGGTAGCTTTTATGTTTAACTTATAACTTTTTAGTATAAATAGTTTAGTAGAAAATTTTTGATCTATATAAATAAAATTTTATCGATATACATATAAACACGCATAATTTTCGAGCCATTGCACAGATTTGAATAATTCTTTTTATAAAAAAAAAATCAGAAAAAAAACTACATATTCACGAAAAAACAACATAAAGCTGTATTAAGTTCGCAATAGACAACAAATATTTCTTATTGTGCTTATATAACATCGAAGCTTTTTAAAAGTTACTACATAGTAAAAGCTGTCGAAATACCCTCATTTTTTTCTCATGTAATCATTGTTTTCTCTTTAAAAAGTTACTTTTTTAATATGCATAAAAAATAAAATATACATGATTTTAGACATTTAATATTATACTTTTATTTAATAACTCCTTATTATTTAAAAAATATATCCATCTTAGATAGACATAGATGTTATTTCCGAGCATAAAGTCACTAAGCCAAAAGAAATAGCAGATGTAAAAAAAAATTATATTGCTTTGGGGACTAAACTTCAAAAATTAGATTTTAAATAGTTCTTAGCAAAAAAATAATTAAAATGTATATTTTTGACAAATAATTCTATTTTCATTTGGGAATACGTGTTTTTTACATATTTTTGTGGTTTTAAGGTTCGATTAGAAGTCCGATTAGTAAGAAACATTATTTTGCTTAAAATATTAAGTTTCAATGTCGTAATTTTTAAAACAAAATCAATAAAAACTTGTATGCAAATTTAATGACGTCTGTAATTAAAAATTTCCTTATTATACGTTTAGCGTGTCGTTAATGCCCGGCTTTTATTAATTTGTAAAATTTACATGTATATATTTTATTGTACTCCACAACTACATAATCAGTACACAATAGTAGGTACAATGGGTGGACCTATGGCTATTTTGATATTTCTTCCAGATGCAAAATCTAAATATGCATAATAATAAAAATAATAAAATAATGTATCGTGTCTACGTTAGTGTCGTGTCAGACAGAGTCACCTGAGTTTTACAGTAAAGTCGGTTATTTATTGCCAATTTCTTTCAAAAAATTTAAAACAAATAAATAATCAAAATTTACAACAAAAATGGAAATTAAAAGAATTTATTTATTTAAAATTTGAAAAAAAGTACTTGTACTCAACGTACAATAATTTTTTATTGATAAATAGCTAAATAAACAAGTAAATACCTGACCTCGCTTATTTGCTCCGAGGGTTGTGGGCACGATTCCAGCCTTGAATCTGTGTGTGATATAATTATGTATTTAATTATATTTTATTATCCATGCAGAATAGGCGCTAAGGTCGTCGAGCTGCGGAAAATGGCCCGTGCAACAAGTAACAAGTATATTTTATTATAGTGGGACGCAACCTGCGTTGACAGACTTGCTCCGTCTCATGTCAGGGAAACAGCCTTAAAAGTGGGAGCTGCGATGGAAAAAGCTGAAACGACTAAACGACACAAATATTCGTCACTAATTCCAAATTACATATTTGTGCCGTTTGCAGTCGAAACACTTGGACCTTGGAGTAGCAGTACTAAAAAATTCTTAAATGAGATAACTCCTCGCCTTATTGCCTCCACTGGTGACAAGTAGGCTGGTGTATTTTTTGCCCAGAGAATCGGCATAGGCGCATAGCGATTCAACGGGGAAATTCTGCCAGCATTCTTGGCACAATTCCACGAGGACATGATTTGTATCAAAACTATCTGTAACTATATCAGCTGTCATTACCTATAACACAAGCATTAAGTTGCTTACCTTAGGAACAGACGACCGTGTGTCTATGTCATAATAGATATCTATATATATATATATATATATATATAAATGAATCGCTGAATGTGTTGCTAAGAGCAAATCTCGAGACCAGCTGAACCGATTTCACTAATTCTTTTTTTATAACTTTCCGTAAAGTACGAGAATGGTTCTTACGGAGAGAAAAATTTAAAAAATTTCCTGAAAAAGTCTAAAAACAACACTTTTCTATATTCCCATACAAAAGTTAAGCAGGACAACGTCTGTCGGGTCAGCTAGTAAAACAATAAAAGTAAAAAGAAAAAGTAAATATTTTAATAAAATTTAAATGTTTCTGTAACCTAACTAATCTGCGGTGTTGCTATTACACAATATAAGGATATGTACCTACACTCAGCCCTAAATAACAATTTACTTTTAATTAAGCATATTCAAAACTTTTATTTTATAAAACGTTGCCAGTAATAATAAATTACCGAGTTTTTTCCATTTTCGCAATCGCAAACGCTTGAAATTGAAATATTTAAAAGAAAATAAATTTTATTTGATCGCAACTTGTAACAATAATATTTAAAAATATGCAACTCTATATTACTAATTTAGATAAAATAGTTATAATTCTTCAATTTTGTGATCAAACATAGGTCTGCCACTCAGCATTTGCTAGTAAGTTGAAGCGCTAATTTTCAATGGAGCCTAAAACGGGTTATATCACGAACAAAACAAACAGTCGACCCACCCCCTCCATATGCAATAATTACAAGTAAATTAATATGTCAATATGTTTAATTTTTTAATTCAAAATACTTTATTTGTTACTTTTTTCCTATAATTTCCAATTTTCTTTAGCGTTACCTTAATTTTTCATTAGATAAGACAACACAAAGTATAAGAAAAACTTAACAAAGATATAAATACATCTAGCAATTTATTTTTATTGTGTGGCACAGTGGGTCAAAGTGGGGTATTTGCAAGGAAATTTTAGGTATATTTTTCCAAAACCCCCGCAAGCTATCATTGAAATGAAATTGTAAATGAAAAGTGGCAGTAAATAAAAAACGTTTTTAATTTTTACTACTTATTTAGTTTTTAAATTTATTTGTTTTTGCCCCACCGTTACAAAATTCTAGGTACGCTAATATTCATACATAGGTATATATGATCATAAAATATTATATATATGTATGTAGGTATAAAATGACGAACGAGTTCACTACAAAGAGACCACTAACTTCATTATGTTACGTAACAATATTGTGGACCCAACAGTCATGATGCATACTTAAATAAATAAAAATAAAAAAAACCGACTGTAACAAATATAAAAAAGTAATTATATTAAACTGTTCAGTTGTTTAAAATATATGAGGTAATAACAAATATTACACGCATCCATACAAGATACGCGTGAAATACATAACCCTTCCTTGCAGTCGGGTGAAAATGCTTAAAATAATTATTGTAATATACATATTTCTTTCAACAAAAAAAATAAAAAAATATTGTTAGCTAGCTGCCCAGACAGACTTCGTTCTGTTTGTTTTTTTTTTTTTTTTTTTGTATAAAAAACCTTCCTTGGGATTTAAGGAACATACAAAAAATAATTGTGTGTGTTCGCTAACGAAAAAAACGACTTCAATTACATCGACAAGTACTACAACGTAGGTAGACGAAAAAATAGTCAAGTAAATACCCGTTATCAAAGATAACTCAAAAATAATAATTAAAAGAAAACAAAAAACCCGCCTGCATAAAAAAACAACTAATAGAAAATGAACTGAAAAGACTGGAACAAGATAAAAATTCAAAATTACACAAAGCTAGCTAAACAAATCGAAACAATATCAAACATTATGTACTATACACTTAAAAATATCAATACGGTAGTCCTTCAAAATTTTATGCAACATCGTACATAATATGCAGTCGGAGACATGCACAAAGAGAGAATGATTTGACTTATCCTTCAATTTTATGTCTCCGATACACAAATAAAAAAAAATATCTTTTTTTTCTTAAAAATCACATTTTTTTTTCATTGGAATAGAACCAGCTTTCATCAGCTACATAACAGTCCACAACAGAAACTAAGCTGCGTGGTAGAATGTCTTAACCTATTTTGATAAACTAACGGCACTTTAGATTGAGGGTATGTAGATACGAAACTAAATACATTTAAATAGCTTGTATATTATGATTGTATATTACAAAATACCTACAGATTAAATAGTTTTAACTGACTTCAAAAAAGGAAGAGATTCTCAGTTCGACTGCATTATTACACGCCTTTTTATTATTAGCTTCACATGTATGTTTGTAACCGACTCCTTTGGACTTCATTTTGACACTTAGAAGACTTATCGAGGACCGATGACAATACACTAATTTGATTCCTTGATTTCCTTTTTAGTTTGGTTTATTTTTAAAAGGTGTTTTTTTAGTTTTTTTTTTTTTTTTGTTTACACTACTACTGGGTGTACTGATTTTGATAATTTTTATTTTTATATTAAATCAAAAGCTGTTGCTTCTCATGTGGTGCCATTCAAATTTGATCGAGTAGTGACAAGTGCTTTGTGAATTATCCCTTACTACCCGACCCGTCCCACTTCGTTGGGTATTAATTATTTTTGTGATGCAAATCTATACTAATATAATAAAGCTGAAGAGTTTGTTTGTTTGTTTGTTTGTTTGTTTGTTTGTTTGAACGCGCTAATCTCAGGATCTACTGGTCCGATTTGAAAAATTCTTTCAGTGTTAGATAGTCCATTTATCGAGGAAGGCTATAGGCTATATATCATCACGCTAAGACCAATAGGAGCGGAGTCCACGCCGACGAAGTCGCGCGCAGAAGCTAGTATTATATTAAAGTTTTCATCTCGCTCGCATTTCTCCGACTTGATTTACATATACTATTATTTTTCAATTAATTGTTTGTTCAATAACTATAAAAATATAGCCTATGCCACTCCTGAATAGTGTAGCTTTCTGTTAGTGAATAAATTTTCATGATCGGATCAGTATTTGCGAAGATTACCCCCCTACAAACAAACAAAGTTAGAAACTTTACCTAGTATAGAAGTATAGATGACGCATAATTATTTAATCTATACTAATATAATAAAGCTGAAGAGTTTGTTTGTTTGTTTGTTTGTTTGTTTGTTTGTTTGTTTGTTTGTTTGAACGCGCTAATCTCAGGATCTACTGGTCCGATTTGAAAAATTCTTTCAGTGTTAGATAGCCCATTTATCGAGGAAGGCTATAGGCTATATAACATCACGCTAAGACCAATAGGAGCCGTGTCCACGCCGACGAAGTCGCGCGCAGAAGCTAGTTCAATATATGTACCTATATCCGGTAGTCGAATAGTCGACGTAGTTATTACTTGTATAATTATTAAAGTCGGGTTTTTTAACACAATTATGACCTATGTATTCATTTTATACATATATCTATACTTTAATATATAAAGCTGAAGCGTTTGTTTGTTTGTTTGTTTGAACGCGGTAATCTCTGGAACTACTGGGCCGATTTGAAAAATTCTTTCACTGTTAGATAGCCCATTTATCGAGGAAGGCTATAGGCTATGTATCGTCACGCTAAGACCAATAGGAGCGGAGTCCACGCCGACGAAGTCGCGCGCAGAAGCTAGTTTTATATATATGTATATCTTATATTATTGTCTGGAAGATCGCTACTTAGCGATAAGACCATACCTTTGTGTTCCTGTTCTTGTGTATTACGATATTTATGTAAATTTCTTTGAAAGTATACAATAAAGTACATTCTATCTTTTTATCTATTTATCTGTCTACGAATTTATTTATAGTTACGTCTATACCTACTAATATTACAATATAAATAGGTACTTAATAAATAATAAGTATAAATATATTTGATTTTTTCAAAGTTTGTAATGGCTAAAATGTGGCTAAACTCAAAAAATACGGGATCAATTTTTTAAAATTCTTTCACCGATAAAATGCTACGTTGCCATTGAGTGACATAGGCTATATTTTAATGGCAGAAAACAGAGCAGTCAAGAGAATCGTCGAATCCACGCGGTCGAAGCTAGGACGGAAGATAGTACCTAATAATTTGCTTATTGTGTCATATTATATACTAGCCGACCCGTGCCCACTTCGTTCAGCGTTATAATCCATTTCACATAAGAAGGGTACGGTGAAATTTGATATGTTCCAATACACTCTCACTATTTTCAGCAAATCAGATAAATATAAATGTTTTAAAATCACCAATTAATTTCTAAGGCAAATAATAATGCTTGATTAGATTGAATTGTTGACACGGCACGTCAGAGGGCGCAGGTTCAAATCCTGCTGGGTCGAAAATTTTGATAATTTTTATCTTTTTCCTTTTATCTTGTCACTCCTGAATAGTGTAGCTTTCTGTTAGCGAAAGAATTTTCATGATCGGATCAGTATTTGCGAAGATTACCCCGTATATACAAACAAAGTTATAAACTTTACCTCTTTATAATATTAGTATAGATAATTATATTTTTTTCATTCATGTGCGATAACTAAATAAATCTGACTTAATCCGCCTAGAACCGGTTCGAACCGACCTATTTCAAATCTAGAACGTGAGAAAATGTTATTTTATTATTATTATAATTCTACCCTCTTTTATTTGAAAAACTGTCTTCCGTAACTGTTCCGTACTTGTAAGTTTATTTCCATTGTAAGTCTGTTGTCTGTTCTTACCTTACGCTTTATACTTGTGTTAATAAGAAATTTTTTAACATTGACTTTGTTATTTAATTATATTTTTTAGAACATACTCTTTTCAAAATAATATCTATTGTTTTTTTAGTCAGATTATGTTCTACCATTTAATAGTATTAAATATACAGAAAAGTAGCATTCTTGTCATAGGTATGTATTTAAAAAATAGTAATTGACAGGCAATATTTTTTACTTTCAAATAACCTATAATAAAAATAAGAGTTTTTATTGACAAAATCTTTGTGACTATGTGTAATAAAGTTGCCATAGAATAAAAAGCATTGTTTTCGTTTTGTTTTCAAAGTTTATAAGCAGACAATAGCAGTCCCAAACATAAAGTAATTTAAAGTAAATTTTACGGATCACAAATGAAACTAATTAACCAAAACCTCACACAAAGGACACGAGTACAGTACCTTTGTACTTTCAGGTAATTTTACCTTTATCTGACGTACAAAGAGCCCTTCGCTTAGAAATAACTTAGAAATTTAACGTACAATAGACACAGCCTTAGAGATTTTTTTGCAAACGAATCGGCCTGCGAATTTCGGTCAATTTGGAACAAAACGAAAGGAGAGACCGTTTTGCAAATTTCGTATATTAACAATGTATTTTGAACCCTATTAACATAACTAATTAGGTCGGTATTGTGATAGTTGTTGTCTTAGCGCGGCCTTGTCCGAGCATCGATTCTTAGAAAACGTAAAGTGTTCATTCCGATGAAATTTTTACACACGACTTTTCGAATGATGTAAGTATATTTATATACATGTTTATATAATGTTGATTCTAACTAAAGATCTAGAATTATCTTCTTGCTTTGATATTATTGTTTGTTGTCAAACGAAATCGACAAGTAATAAAATCATCTTCATCAACGTAGGTAGACGAAAAAATAGTTCAAATTAATAAGCATTATTCGGGATAGCTCATAAAGTACTATCAGGGATAACTTAGGAAAGTACTCGTTAGATATAGCTCAATAAAACCAGACAGGAATGAAGAGTCGTCAAAATCGGTAAGTACACCCAGCAACAAAATTAGAGAAAGAATTTAAAAAACTTTTTAAAAGTGAATTTGAATTTGAGAAAACTTCTTCTTCTCTATAAGTCGGTTAAAATTGAGGTAGGGCACAGCAGGATACCTGCTCAAAAAATGGGGCAGTCCGGCTGGGGTAGTACCTCAACCTTACAGAAGATCACAGCTAAATAGCTCTGTTTTCAAACAGTGTTGTGTTTCTGTTGGTGAGTAAGGTGACCAGAGCTCCTGGAGGGAACTGGGGATGGGGTCGGCAACGAACTTGCTATGGTTCTGGTGTTGCAGACGTCTATAAGCTACGGTAATCGCTTACCATCAGGTGAGCCGTACGCCTGTATGCCGACTTAGTGATATAATTATATTAAAAAAAATGCCGATCTAGATTTAAGTACATGAAATTTTTTTTTAACATAAATATTATAAGCATTTCTTAAAAGATATTGTACAGAAAATCACTAATTCTGTGCCTTCTGATGAGTTATTCAACTTTAAATAGGTATAATATCCTTTTTTGACATCCGCATTAATACAGATAAAAAAATTTCTGGTCCTATTCACAATCTTTTTTTTTATAGTTTCGGATGTAACTGTATACAAAGTGACATAACGGTCCGAATTTTTGAGCAAAAAGTTCTTCTATATCGTTATTTATGAAGCTCAACCCTCTATCAAGTAATCAATCACAATATACCACAGATTACAGAACTAGATATATTTTCTTTTCAAACTTAAGTTATCATTTATAACATATTTTTAAAGTAATAGTATCTTGCCGATTCTTCTCTACAGAGTCTACATTCAGAATCTGTGGTAGCTTCACTTCAAATAAAATTAAATACTTAAATATAGTAAATAACTAAAAACAAATATAGTTTTAATTTGTGAAATAGTAATTCAAAAGTGCTTTTAAAACCTACTTGAATAATGAATATATAAGGTTATTGATTTTGATATTGAATAAAAAGTATGGGAATACTTTTAAACATAAAAAAAAATCCCTATAAATCATTGAGCTATTATTACAAACGTACGTTAGTACATATTACTTCCATGCTATAAATTTATAATTCGATGTATTAAACATATAAAAAATCCAAGTAAACTGAAAATTCTATCACTTTTAAGGTCGGCTAAAAACACTCAAAAGAAATGCCTCAACTTTTGATCTAAATATAGCGCAGGTCAAGTCTGCGTGTCTAGACTTGTTATGCAAGAACTGTAAGTCTCCCATGGTTTCGCCTGCTGTTTCACAAGTTACTGCTTGAATTTTGATTGATTATTCCTGGAACATCCCACTGCTGGGCCTAGGTCTCTTTCTCCATGTAGGAGAAGGTTCACAGCTTATCCAGTTACCTAATAATAAAGTTTATTTTCCACATAAGTTGTAAAGCCGAGAGGGCTTATTTTACCTCAACTAATGTATACTAATATTATAAAGAGGTAAAGTTTTTAACTTTGTTTGTTTGTAGGGGGTAATTTTCGCAAATACTGATCCGATCATGAAAATTCTTTCACTAACAGAAAGCTACACTATTCAGGAGTGACATAGCCTATATTTTATTGTTATTGAACAAAAAAATCAGTAAAATATTAGTACCTATACGTAAGTCAAGCCAAGAAACGAAAACTTTACTATAATTATATTGCATCACAAAAATAATAATTAACGCCCAACGAAGTGGGCACAGGTCGGCTAGTAAACTAAATAAGTTAATGGTGAAACACAAAGAAATAAATCAGTAACTTTTATTTGTTGGATATAGTTATATTTACGCCAGGTTACTTTATCTAAAACTGGTGAAAGTAACAAAAAGCCTTACACACAACGGTACCCCAGTACGTAGCGTAGATTATGTGTCTACTGTCTAGAAACACACACACATGACACAACACAAGCACAAACGCCCAGACTAAACAAACATCTCTATAGCCTAGACAAAAACATTTGCTATGAGTGGATTTTGAACAGGAGACCGCTAGCGCATCACCCAATTATTGTGTTTGTGACCATTGTGCCAAGGCGTCGTAAATGTTAAATTAACAGATTATAAAGAAATATTGACGTAAACACAAATACCGTAACGGGTGCCGTACTCTATAGGTACATAGAATTAATAGAAAATGTAACTAATTAGTTTGTTTTATATAATACTAGCTTCTGCGCGCGACTTCGTCGGCGTGGACTCCGCTCCTATTGGTCTTAGGGTGATGACACATAGCCTATAGCCTTCCTCGATAAATGGGCTATCTAACACTGAAAGAATTTTTCAAATCGGCCCAGTAGTTCCAGAGATTACCGCATTCAAACAAACAAACAAACTCTTCAGCTTTATTATAATTAGTATAGATGGGAGAAAAAAGTGGAAATTGACGATGTAGGTCTTTTGAAATAACGATTTAAAAGTGTTTTTGAAGCCTGCTTAAATAAAGTAATTTGTGATATTGATTTTGATTGATTGATGACTTACAAAATGTTTTCATATAACTTGTTTGTGTATAATATCTTGAAAATAATCAATACAATTACTGTACATGGAAGATATATGAGAAAAAATATTATTGGTCTTTATCGATGCAAATAGCGCCCAAAACAATGATTGTTAGAATTTTTGTCTGTTTGTCTGTGCGTTTATGCACGCTAATCTCAGTAACGGCTTGTCCTATTTAGATGTGGTTCTCACTAATATATTGTGGTAGGTTTCACCTGACATTTAGTGTTTGTTTCATATCAATCCGTTCATAAAAAATTGCGTGCGTACAAAGTAGGTACACATGTCAGAAGTTAAACTTCTTTGGCAAACTAATTTAAAAAAAAAACTAATTCGAAAAAACGAATTTAACAAAAAACCCTGACTCATGCGCCTAAAGAAGTTTCACTTCAATAAAAATGTTATGCTAATTTAAAGAATCACATTGAACATTAAATGCTCAAAAAGCGGACGAAGTCGTAGGCACATCTAGTATGTAACTATGTATACCTATAATATGTGGTTTAATTAAATGTCTCGCTTGTACTTTGTGTAATGTTAACTCATCAATCTATTCAATAAGCAACGTACAGCATACAAATTAAAACAAAGATCGTCTGTTCGTATGTTTTCAAGTTACTCGATATCAAGCTGATAAGGAACTGCTAACAACGGAACACTAGTAGCTTAATTTCGTTACAATGAAATAACTAACAGAAGTAATAATCTATACTAATAAATAAAATTGGAGTGTCTGTTTTTAATATTAAAATAAACGCTTTTTACTAAATGCATATGGATGTTTACACAGTACATATACCAAAATAACATCTTTTACAAATTTTGTCTGTCTGTCTGTCTGTCGGTTTGTTCCGGCTAATTTCTGAAACGGCTGGATCGATTTTGACGGGACTTTCACTGACAGATAGCTGATGTAATAAGGCGTAACTTAGGCTACCTACTTTTATTTCAGTTTTTTTTTTTGTTACAAGTCTGCGAACTGAACAATAACTTTTTTTTTAATACCACGCGGACGAAGTCGCGGGCACAGCAGCTAGTGTTAAATATATTTACAAAATATTCATTCACTTGTACCTATTAATGGCCTCCAGTAGCGCCAACATAATTATGGCTCACTGAATTTGTCCCCACTTTTTTAGATTTTTTTTTATTTTTAATTATTTTTTCTTCGCTTGTTCGTTCGTTTGCGTTATTGTTCGAATGTAAAAACTGTTTGTTCGTCTTTTTTTATTTATAACTAGCTGACCCGGCGAACTTCGTACCGTCTAACAGTCGATTCAAATTTTTTTATTAATTTTTTTAATACTTATCCTTCCCAGAACCCCTCCTCTAACACTTAAACTTTATGGTATGGTATTCAAATTCAAATAGACTTTTAAGTATTATTGCGAATCTTTTGTATGGGAATATAGAAAAGTGTTGTTTTTAGACTTTTTCAGGAAATTTTCAAATTTTTCTCTCTGTAAAACCCATCCTCGTACTTTAAGGAATATTATAAAAAAAGAATTAGCGAAATCGGTTCAGCAGCTCTCGAGATTTGCGCTTAGCAACACATTCAGCGATTCATTTTTATATATATAGAGATTAACTACATATCTTTATTTTTGTCGCTCAGATTAATTAATTTTCATTTGTTCGACCACTATTATTACATACTTACAAATATTATTACATTAAATACTTACAAATGAATAAAAATAAAATAAACATCAAAAATCGAAAAAAAGTGGGGCCAAATTCAGTGAGACCCAACATAATTAATTAATTATCACAGATGATTTCACCAATGTCACGTAGAGAAAACACGAAGGTGATTGATCCGTGCGGTCGAGATTACAATCTTAATATATTTTTAAAGAGCACAGAAATAGTGGATATTTTTCGGTACCTTAACCTAGAACAACAAATTAAAATGCGATTAACATAATTATCTCTACCGACTGTGCCCTACTGGCACGACAGAAAGCAGTTCAAAATCAAAATCAAAAATAACTTTATTTAAATAGGCCCCATGAGCACTTTCGAATCGTCAATTTACAAAATTTTAATTTAAGGTCATTATTAAGTTTTTTTAAGAAGCTACCACCGATTCGGAATGTAGATTCTGCAGAGAAGAATCGGCAAGAAACTCCGCAGTTACTCTTTTTAAAATAATGTATAATGTATAAACTGTAATTTAGTACAAAATTAGTAATGTCGTGCATGAAATACAGCGTCACTAAGTCCACACATCTTTATCAACCATGTAATCCCGCACCGAAGTTAAACCCAATAATTAAATTGAATTAGCAACCGCCCTGGTGTGGTGGTGCGAGTAGTCGCTTAAAATAGCGACGGTTTGCGGGTTCGATTCCCGCTCGGGATGGATATTTTATTTGTACAAATATTCCTTTCCGGTTTTGATGTCTGTCTTTGTGCGTCTCCCCACTGTGCCTTGGAGAGCACGTTAAGCTGTCGGTCCCGGTTATTGTCATAATAAATACCTGATATAATATTGGCAATCAAGCGTACGATCTGACTCATAGTAAGGTAGCCTATGGACGCCAACTCCCAAAGCACCGCAAGCGCGTTGCTGACGTTACCTCCACTGTCAATATATCGCATTCCTAGTTAGTTAGTTAGTGGGCTCGATTTTCCGCATTTAGACCCAATATTGGTCCATTATGCGTGAAAAAGGACTGACTAGTTCAGCCAGCCCAGGTCCTTCCAGAAGCTCAGAAGCCTCCTGGGGCGTTCACAGGCTTCTCGGAGCGCATCCCTAGGAGCTCTGGCCACCTTATCCATCACAGGAACACAACACTGCTTGATAGTGTTGAATGGTAATCTCAGATATACATAAAAACTATTTTTATATAAGCTATATGATCTCTTTGGTATATTATGTTTAAATTATTTTAAGTTTAGAATTTTAGTTTTTATAAGTTAAAATTGTATTATGTCATATTTCTTGATTCCGTTCGAATCTCTCTCGATAATAACATGTATTAGTTGCACGAACATATTTTTGTATTTATATATATTAACTAGCTTCTGCGCGCGACTTCGTCGGCGTGGACTCCGCTCCTATTGATCTTAGCGTGATGATATATAGCCTATAGCCTTCCTCGATAAATGGGCTATCTAACACTGAAAGAATTTTTCAAATCGGACCAGTAGATCCTGAGATTAGCGCGTTCAAACAAACAAACAAACAAACAAACAAACAAACAATCAAACAAACTCTTCAGCTTTATTATATTAGTATAGATTTTATAACGACTAGTGTATCAGAAAAATTCAAAATGATAAATTTACAATAAATAGTTTTTCCAGTCAATCCTAAAGTGTCTTTTCAGTTATATAGTATTAACATTAGCCACATCTACCTATTCAAGAGGTTATGGGCCCAGTTCACGCTAATCACACCTACCTATTCAAGAGGTTATGGGCCCAGCACGAGTTGCCCAGCATTGCCCAGAGCACGCAAGCCGCATTTTACATATTTTAAGGGGTGTTGAAACGAGAATGTTACAGAAGTAACAATTTATTGTGTTGAAAATGAAGAGAACAGAGACAAACGAATTCATTTGTGAAGAAACAATTGAAGGTGTGAGGAATGTGAATTTTGATGAAGAAGTTATAGAAGAGAGGAGTTTATTGTGGTTGATGTTTTTGAGGATAGAGGAGGAGTTTATTGTTGTTGATGTTTTTGAGGATAGAGGAGGAGTTTATTGTTGTTGATGTTTTTGAGGATAGAGGAGGAGTTTATTGTTGTTGATGATTTTTGAAGAGGAGGTTGTTGATGTTTTTAATGATGATGACGTATCAAGTGAGGAAGAAGCTGAAGTTGTCGCGGAAAGTGTGGACCTAAGGAAGAATTTATCCAACGTTAAATATTTGCGGCTTCGTAATCAAGTTTTAGTGATGTGACGGTGTAGATAGGAAATGACTTAAGTGACTAGTTTTTAAAGTGATTAGTGTTATTTTCTTGTGATTGATGATTTTTAGGTATTTTAATTCCAAATCTTTTAGGTATAGTTAGTGCTAGTTTAAAGGGGTGTTAATAATAGAGATTTGCGCAGTGGAAGCATGTATGAGATTGTTGTAAGGAAAAAAAGGATTTAATGTTTTGTGTTATATGGAATTGGAAACGGAATCTTTAGAGAATTTTTTTTTTTATATAGAATTTTTAATATTACTTGTATTTTATGTGGTTTTTGGTTTTTGTTGAGAAAGAGTTTGTTAGTGTTGGTAGTTTTGTTTGTTGTTAACTTTGAAATTATTTTGATGGTGTTAAATTATTTTGTTGGTTGTCTGGTGTTATGATGTATATCTGAGATTAAGGGGGTGTGTTGAATGGTAATCTCAGATATACATAAAAACTATTTTTATATAAGCTATATGATCTCTTTGGTATATTATGTTTAAATTATTTTAAGTTTAGAATTTTAGTTTTTATTTCTTTAGGTTGAATGTTGTGATATTCTTGATTCCGTTCGAATCTCTCTCGATAATAACATGTATTAGTTGCACGAACATATTTTTGTATTTATATATATTAATTTTATAACGACTAGTGTATCAGAAAAATTCAAAATGATAAATTTACAATAAATAGTTTTTCCAGTCAATCCTAAAGTGTCTTTTCAGTTATATAGTATTCACACTAGTCACACCTACCTATTCAAGAGATAGCAGTATTCCTTAGCTGTAAATTTCTGTTAAGTCGAGGCACTTACCCACGACTCCTTTAGGTTTTGAGCAGGAAATATCCTCCTGTGCCCTACTCTATAAAGCAAGATAAATACATTCAAAGTAAAGAAATATCTAAAGAGTTGCAAGTTGACAAAAAAATAAAATATTAATGATTTATGTTGAGGAAAACTTTAGGCTACACAAGAGACAGCGATTCATTGAATTCTGATTACGTATGCAGTAACAATTCGTGTCGACGCATGTTTCCAAATATTTAAAACCAAATTAGGTGAAGCCGCGTGGGATACACGTAGTCGAAACGTCATCAGTAAAAAAATTTAAAAATAAAATAAAAATTTTAAACATACACTCACATTCATTTGTGCATTAAGAAAATCAAGCTAATGGTAAGCAATTTAATGCTTGTGTTTTAAGTAACAGCCGACTGTTATAGCAATTTGTTTTTGATGTACTTATTAGCAATACATAGGTATATTACACCCAGAATCGGGACGGGAATAGAAACCATAACCCTCGGAGCAAAAAGGAGGGTCCCTGCACATTGCGCCATCGAGATAGTCAAATATAGCACATCCTTAGTATAGAAACAATCTCTAAAGTATTGTAAAATTATAGACACACAACAAACATATATATAACGGGTGCATCGGAGAGAAGCTGTCGGTCCCAGTTGTTATCGTATACATATAATATGTAGATAGCGATCGTTATAGTAGGGAATATATCCGCCAACTCGCAGTGGAGCAGCGTAGTAGATTAAGCTCCGAACCTTCCTCTATATGTCTTAATATCGCCTACATCAAGAAATAAGTATTTGTCCAAGAATGTGACGTCTAAGCCCGATTTTTTTTTTTTTTTTAATGTAACTAGGCTGGCAAACAAGCGTACGGCTCACCTAATGGTAAGACCGTAGCCTATAGACGCCTGCAACACCAGAAGCATCGCAAGCGCGTTGCCGACCCCCCCAGGAGCCAATCCCCCCAGGAGCTCTGGTCACCTTACTCACCAACAGAAACACAACACTGCTTGAAAACAGTATTATTTAGCCGTGGTCTTCTGTAAGGTCGAGGTACTACCCCAGTCGGGCTGCTCCATATTTTGAGCAGGAAATTTCCTGCTGTGCCCTACCTCAGTTAAACCAAAGTTCAATTGGAGAAAATGGTATAAAGCATACATACATGATACACGGATTAGGAGGCCTTTGCTTACCAATAAGATGACCAAGGCTCATTCAATTTAGTTGTGAAACATACGTATAATACGTACGTATACGTAAAAATATAAGTAAAAGTTAACTATAAGTGTAGGCAAATTACATCATAATCGATACAGTTTATGGGTCAAGTGGAAGGAAGACGGTTGGATTAGTTGTTTACGTTTCCCGCCATCTGTCGCTCTCATTATCAGCAGATGACGCTTAGCCGACTTACGAAATAGAAGGTACCTACTTGTTTCAACCCATTATGATATTCATATCAATATATCTCTATATCTGTGTTAGATGACACGTTTTCGTAGTGGTATGCACTGGCAGTTGCAGGTTCGATACCCGCTCATGGCTCACATTTTGTATGTGATAGGTTTATTTGATATATTTACCGTCTGGACGTTTGTGCTTGTGTATTGAGTTTTCGGATACAGGTTTTTAATTTTGTTTCGTGTCGTTGACTTCGAAGATCTTATAAATTTATTTAGTAACTAGCTGTGCCCGCCGTTTCATACATGTTAATTTGAGGAAAAAGTCCTCGGTAAATGAGCTATCCAACAAAAAAAAAGAATATTTCAATTCGAAGGTCCTGATAAATGCGCGAAAACACAACAAATAAACTTTTCATCTTTATAATGGTAGTATGGATAACGTTCAACTTTCTACGCATTTGAAAGGGGCCTGTTTTGTTGGAAATTTGACGGATAATGGATATATCAGCTACCAGAAAAAAAGGCTCTACGGCTTACAAATAAGTCGAGAACAGCATATGCAAAGTCACAGGAATATCTGGATTATTTTCGATTTACAAATACATTAAGAGCGTGCATAAGGCGAGCAAAAAATCAGATTTCACCCGCGCGCCCGATGAAACAAAATATACACAAAGCCTCGTGTCAGAGTGCGATAGACGATATAGTTTTGAGCGCATTACGAATGTAAAAAACGACAAATATGTTATTTTGTATATAATTCCAAAACTAAAAGTAATTACATTAAATGCCTAAGCATAGCCTTTACTCATATTTAAATGTAATTAATTATCAAATTTTTGTCTTAATGGTCATAACCATATCGAGTATAAATAGAAAAAATATAAAAATTAGAGGTTACTTCGTGATTATATTTTATCGAGGAAATTTCCTTATTTTATGTTTTTGATAAAGGTCAACCCTTGCAAATATCACGTAGTTTGTCATATATTTTTATTTTAAGATTTGGTCTGGAACTTTTCATGTCAAAACAAATAGAAGATGGTAATTTTGCATTATGCGCACTCTTACTAATTGAAATTTCTCAAATTTTAAAAGTATTTGTATTCCACTTATTTCATATGAAATTCGCAGAAATAAACAAAGCCTACTAAAAATGTATTTTTGAATTATATTTGAAGCTTTGGTACATCGGTCACAACAGCTGGCTGTCACCCTCAGGGCACGAGTTTGACACCCGTTCGTGACAAATCTTTACAAACATACAGATGTTTGCATCGTGGTTCTACCGTGTTATAATTGTATTACTTCAACGTCATTTGATAAACGTTATAAGTATATATAGTACCCGGCCATAAATATTGCACATCGACCTTTGGAAAGAGACAATCGGCTAATTTCGACTTCGTAGAGCGTTATAGTCCAAGATCCCAGACCCCAGACTTCCTTGTTTCTGATTGACAAAACATTACAGTATACATCGTATTATAAAGAGTTGCTAAAATATTTTCTACATGTTTTAAAATATAGTAATATAATTAGTGTCTGGCGATAAATACGAAAATAGCTGGTTAATAACATTTTTACGTATATAAAGCAGCCAAATTTAAAAAAATTGTGAAAGAACGTTTGTGTACTAAAGGATATTATTCGATTAACGATTTTATAGAAGACAGTACGCCTTGGGAATGATGTGATCGCCGCCAGGCTATTTCAACATATAAAATTATTGTAAATTTCAATCTGCTTTGGAAAAAAACATGATTAAAAAAATGATATTAGTCCCGCTGAGTTTCTTTCGCCAGTTCTTCTCAGGTCAGAGGCTTTTTCTTTCCGAACTGGTAGTAGACTCATGACGTTCAGTAAGAAATTGTAATAATTTTATGCTGAATAAAATATTTTGAATTTGAATTTAATATATTTTGTCCTTCAAAAAAATATGACAGGTGATCTGGGAACTGGGTTCTTACACTATTAGATCTGTCATATGAAATACTGACAGTCCGATACGTCTCATAGGTAATGTGCGTCAGAGATAACGCTCTACAAAGTTCAAATTAGCTGATTGTCTCTTTCTAAAAGTCGATGTGCATTATTTACGGCCGTGTACTATACCTACGTTTTTAAATTTAAAATATTTTTGCTTTGTTGACTTAAGTAGGTCATACCTATTATATATGTTACTTATTTAATCTATTTATTTGTTTAATACCTTTTTTAGACCTTGAATTAATATAATATGTAATCATATCAAATGTCAATTTAGTATTATTAGGTACTTTTTGTTATTTTAATTTGTAGGTAAGTATATGACATTTTCAATGCAGCATGATCATAATTATATTGTTTATTTCTATTACTGACATAAAATTTAAACCAATTATCGTAACTGTAATCACTGACATTATATTATTTAATGATTTTATTTGATACATGTGACATTCTAAATGTTTTTATTGTTTATATAATTTTATTCAATTGTTAATTAAGTAATTAGTTAAATACCTGTTTTTAATATAGAATAATTTTATTTTTGTCATTAATTTAATTGTAGGATATGACATTTTGAAGATTTTGTTCTTAATTGTATTATATGATGACTTTTATATATTATCCGAGCGTCAGTTTTGCGAACGTCGTGCCCATCTGTAATTGCGGGTACACGACTTACTTAACAAAATGTATGTACCTTAAATATGTTGCTGTGTATCATGCGTTGATGAGCCTAATAAATAAAATAAAAAAATAAATAAATAAAAATAAAATACTTCACTGTACATTCAGAATAACATTAAAGAAAATAAGTGCAGACGGTCGTGTCAATAATCCGTGACGTAGCGAGCTACTCGCGCCCGGGGCACAATAACCTTTTTAAAGAATTGAGAACCTTCTCCTTTTTTGGAAGTCGGTTAAAAAGTATGAAAGTTAATTGTATGTGTTAGTCGATTATTAACCTACTAGCTGTAGCCCGCGGTTTGACCGCATTTGACACAAACACTGGCTGGTACGCTGGCCGTTGCGGGTTCGATCCCCGCTCACGACAGACATTTGTATTGACCATATAGATGTTGATCGTGGTCTGGGCGTTTGTGTATTGTGTGTTTCCGGACCCCCGACACAGGAGAAAAACTAAATGGGGGCCGTTGAGTGTGAAGCGTTTGTTGATTTATTTATTTAAGGAAAAACATTACTAAAATATTATATAGCCTATAGCCATCGATAAATGGACTATCCAACACGCAAAATCAAAATCAATATCAAAAACAACTTTATTCAAATAGGCCCCAAGAGCACTTTGAATCGTCATTTTACATTAAAAAGTATTTAAAAGTAAAGCTACCCCCGATTCGGAATGTAGATTATGAAAAGAATAATCGGCAAGAAACTCCGCAGTTACTCTTTTGAAAATAACTAGTGGTCGCCCAGAGGTCGAAATTCGACCATAATTAAAATTTTAAATTAAAGAAAACCCAAAAATTATGAAATTAAAGAAACTTGTTTTAAATTTTGCAAATTGACAACAGACTTTGACAATCAACAAATAGTATAATATATAATATGCGTGTGTGAGTGCGGTAGTGTGTGTAATGGTTTTTTTATTAATTTAATGTATATTTTATGTATAATTTTAAGAAAATATTAGCACTCTGCACTGCGTCTCTATATAAACTATAAGTGTGCGAAATTTCATACTCATCCGTACGCGCAATTTCCGTAAAAAGGGGTACAAAGTTTTTGCTTCACATATTAATATATAGATATATGTATATATCTATAAACTGTGTTTTAGTACAAAATTAGTAATATCTTGCATGAAATACAGCGTCACTAAGTCCACACATCTTTATCAACTATTCCTGCACCGAATAATACCTACGCTTTATCTATTAATTTTTTTAGTGCCAGTAATTCCTGAAATTAGCGCCTTCAAAGAAATTCTTCAGCTTTATGATTATTAGTATAGATTAACAGGAAATTCGTTGAACCTATACATAAGCTAGTATACCTAGGTCAGCATATCGTTATCATTACCTACCGGTAGTCTAGAACTGACGCAAGCACTAAATCAACGTGGGCTACGGATGTTTAGGCTGAGACCACCGACAATCTTGCCAGCGTAATTTAATATCTAACTTTTAATATCTTATGTACATACTTAGTTTTATAGAAATAAATACTAGAACTGTCCCGCAGTTTTACCCGCGCTAAATGTTTATGAAACGACTTACGGTTTCAGCACGATTGTTTATAGAGGCTATAACTACATTACTAGACGATCATTTTTTTTAATACAGCGCTTCAGCCTGTAATATCCCATTGCTGGGCATAGGCGTCTTTCCCCATGTAGAAGAAGGATTGGAGCTTAATCCACCACGTTGCTCCGATGCGAGTTGGCGGATATATTCCCTACTATGAGTTACGATCGCTATCAGGTGTACGTACATGTTAATTTTGGGTGATGTCACAAAATACAGACAGAATCCTCATTTTAAAATATCTCACGTTTACAACAAACAAATCTCTCAACTTTGTAAATTTGTAAAAATATTTATTCATTATCATACTAAGTGTGCCGTAATTAGTATAAATTATGTTTTAATTAATTCTAAAATTATTACTTGTAAGTAATTAATTTACACGAGATAAGTGTTATATAAAAGCATTAACTATAGTAATGAGTAAAAACTTTTTCGCTTGTTATTAAAATATACCTACAACCTTTTTAAATAAATATGGCAAAAAAAATGTCTAACATGGCAAAAAAAAACTAGGTAGGGTATCTTTACGGTTTTTCAGACGTTAACGTTAACCAAAATCAAAAATTACTGAATTCAAGTAATTTATGTAATTCAAGTAGGCTTCAAAAGCTTTTCTGAATGGTCAAATACGAAATTATTAAATTAAAAATTTGCACAGGTTTTAATTTTACGGTTTGCTATATTGGTATCTATATAATTATGTATTCATATAAAGTTAAAGTGTTCACACAGTTTGTACACATGTAACGCACTGTATATCTATGTGTGTGTGGTAAAAATCAAAGATTAAATCTTTGGTAAAAATTAATACTTGTTATCTAATAGACAAATAAAAATACAAGTAAAAAAAAGGATAAAGTTATATACATATATCTAATCTCAATGTGTTTAACGATAAGACTTTTAAAGCTTTTTTAAAAAGTTTTTAATATATATGCAATAAAAATATGTAAGTACATAGTTTAAAAAATACACCATTATACACATGTTGATTAAATAATTATTCGATTGGTTGACATTTTCCGAACACTAGTGCGTGAAAAAGATATTAAAAAAATGTTTTACGTAAAAAGGATTTTATTTATTTTATTTTTCTGATTATTAAATTAAATATTAAAAATAGATTTACATTTATTCTTAACGTTGATATAATATAATTAAATTTGAGCATTGTTTTATTGTTTACTAGCCGACCCGTACCCACTTCGTTGGGCATTAATAATGTAAGCGCAAAAATGTGTTTATTTACGACATCACGTTAGAAACCTCTAAAATTATCAGTGTTTCTCTACTATATCATGCATGTATTATATATAAACCTTCCTTTTGAATCACTCCATCTATTAAAAAAAAACACCATATTCCGTTGCGTAGTTTTAAAGATCTAAGCACATATAGGGACAGCCAGCGGGAAGCTAATTTGTTTTATAATATGTATTGATGACAGTCCTTATATAATTATTTCATATCCCACTTAAATAGTTAAAAAAAAACTAGCAAATTTTTAAATTTTAACAAATCCTAAGTGTAAAATCCCATTCTATAAATTTCAATGATCCCCACATTAGTTTAATCTTAATTCGATTACGATAAAAAGTAGATACATAATTTATCGTCATCGAAGGCTTTAGTTTCAAGGTTAAATAATCGTTTAATAATAAAAGATTGGATGTATAAGTTAGAGTGTGGACACAGTCGGCCATCGCGGCAGATGTGACAGCACAGCTGCGCGCGCACGCGCACACCGGCCACCTTTCCCGCTTTTACCTTTGTTCATATGTCAAAGATTGATTCAAGTTTTTCTTAGGGTCTCCTATATTACCAATTTTATTATAAAACACAGTTTTTTTTATGTATCTGTGGAGTTTTTTGCCGATTCTTTTCTGCAGAATCTACATTCCTTATCGGTTGTAGCTTCACAGTAGGTATATTTAATGAATTAAGAAAAATATAATGTTAATTTCTAAAATGACTTGAAGCCTATATTATGAAAATTTAATTTTTACTATTATTCAATTTTTGTCTCATCGATTGTGGATAAAGATTATCCCTGTCATTGTTTGCCGATCTAGATATACCTACGAGTAGAAAAAAATTATGTTGTAAATAGGCTTTATCAGGAGAATAGGTCATTAAGACCTGTTGTTTCAATTAATAGACCAAAACTTTCCGATTCAGATTTGCGAATAGAAATATCTCATAAATATATTGGGATTCGATTATAATAAAGAATAATCTATACTAATATTATAAAGGTAAAATTTTTAACTTTGTTTGTAGGGGGTAATCTTCGCAAATACTGATCCGATCATGAAAATTCTTTCACTAACAGAAAGCTACACTATTCAGGAGTGATATAGGCTATATTTTCTCGTTATTGAACAAAACATCCAGTGAAAAATAATAGTATATGTAAATCAAGTCGTAGAAATGCGAGCGAGAGGAAAACTTTACTATATATATGAGTCGTATAGAAGCAAATCTATACTAATATAATAAAGCTGAAGAGTTTGTTTGATTGTTTGTTTGTTTGTTTGTTTGTTTGAACGCGCTAATCTCAGGATCTACTGGTCCGATTTGAAAAATTCTTTCAGTGTTAGATAGCCCATTTATCGAGGAAGGCTATAGGCTATATATCATCACGCTAAGACCGATAGGAGCGGAGTCCACGCCGACGAAGTCGCGCGCAGAAGCTAGTATAGCAATATCCACTTTTTTGCCAAACAGACCTAACAATAATATCCTGTCATTTTTCCAATATTTTACCATTATCGTTTATTATTTTTATCATCTAAAGGCTAGCATATATGCATTTTAACAATAAAATAGATTTGGTTCAAAAAAAAAACATAGGTTTAATTACAGAAAAATATTTTATTTAAATTTCTTAAAACCACTCCGATTGGAGATTGCTATATTTGCTTCTATACGACTCATATATTTACATCACAAAAATAACAATTAACGCCCAATGAAGTGGGCACGGGTCGGCTAGTTAACGTTAACCATAAAATTTTATCAGCTGGATACCGTCCTCCGCCAAATAACTTTATTCACAACCGGTGTATAAGGCCCTTTGACATCAGCAAGTTATTGTGTGTTAATTATTATTATCATTGCTCGTCGCTATTATAATAATTAGATCGAGATAATGTCTACACGAACGCTTCTGTTGTAATATATGCTTTTAATGTTTTTTATGTGGTACGTATTTTTAACCGACTTCCAAAAAAGGAGGAGGTTTTTTTATGTATGTTAACTCAGAACTTTTGACTGTGTGGACCGATTTCGATCAATTTTGTTTTAATTGAAAGGTGTTGCGTGTCATGAGGTCCCATTTTAATTTAATTGAGATCTGACAAGTACTTTTAGAGTTATATCTAATAATGCGTATTTACGTGACTACTTTTTCGTCGACCTACGTCATATTATACCGCATAACTTTTTACTCGGTGTACCGATTTCGATGATTCTTACTTTAATCGAAAGCTAATACTTGTCTTGTAGTCTTGTTTAAATTATATCGAGATCTGATAACAACTTTTTGAGTAATCTTTAATAGCGCGTATTTACTTGACTATTTTTTCGTCTTATTACATTGTATTACTTGTCGATGTAATTGAAGTCGGTTTTTTTTCGTTTGCGAGCAAACACAATTATTTATAGTATTTTAATCTGCTTATGTTTGATAGCAATTGTTATTCGTAAAGAATAGAGTTTCCCGAAATCCCCTGCATACTAAATTTCATGAAAATCGTTGGAGCCGTTTCCGAGATTCAGATTATATAGAATCGCTCGTTTAATATAGTATTAGATATTTGATTGTTTTAATAAAATTAGATTTCTATCGTAAGCGTGATGCTATTTATTGTACGTAGATATTATCTTTACGTTATATGAGATTATTGTATGAATAAATTATGGAAAGTATTCTAAACGTAAAAGTATTCTAGACGCCGCGTTGGCGCAGCGGTTACAGCACTGGATTGCGATCGGCTGTTGCGCGGGCGGTTGCGGGTTCGATCCCCGCACACGGCAACATTTGTATTGGTCATACAGATGTTTGCCGTGGTCTGGGTGTTTGTGCAGTCCTTGTGGGTCTCCCACCGTGCCTCGGAGAGCACGTTAAGCCGTCGGTCCCGGTTGTTATCATGTACACCTGATAGCGATCGTTACTCATAGTAGGGAATATATCCACCAACCCGCATTGGAGCAGCGTGGCGGATTAAGCTCAGAGCCTTCTCCTACATGGGGAAGAGGCCTATGCCCAACAGTGGGATATTACAGGCTGAATCGTGATCGTGATCGTGATCGATTCTAAACGTATTTCCGCTCTGCTGTTCCTACAATAATTATTATCACAGCTGATGTTCGAGGGTTCGAACTTCGATTCCCGCTCGAATTTTGATGATAATTTCCGATCCCGTGGGAATGTTGGGATAAAAAGTAGCCTATGTGATATTCTCTATCTCCAGCTATCTATTTACAAAGTTTCATTACAATCAGTACCTTTTACAAAAATATTGTCCATCCTCCCAAGATTTTGGATTTATAAGTAGGATTTGTATCCGGTCTGGGTGTATATCCTAGAGATCTAACTACAGATCCTCGCGAAGAAAGTAATACCGGACCCGGTTGTTATCATATAAACCTGATAACAATCGTTACTCGTCACAGGGAAACTACCAACCTGTAATGTGGTAGCGTAGCAGATTAACCTCTAACCCTCCTGTATGTAAAGGAGGTATTTATTAAAGTGAAACTTTTATTACAATGAATCGCTAAATGTGTTGCTAAGCGTAAATCTCAAGAGCAGCTGAACCGATTTCGCTAATTCTTTTTTTATAATATTCCTTGAAGTACGAGGATGGTTGTTACGGAGAGAAAAATTTAAAAAACTCTCTGAAAAAGTCTAAAAACAACACTTTTCTATATTCCCATACAAAATATTCGTAATAATACTTAAAAGTCAACTTGAACTTTAATACCATACCATAAAGTTTAAATGTTAGTGGAGGAGTTTCGATAAAAAAAAAGAATCGACTGTTAGGAGGTAGGTAAGAAGTTCGCCGGGTCAGCTAGTTATAAATAAAAATAATTAAAAATCAAAATCGGGATAAAAGTAGACTGCCTTTTTTGATCCCTAGTTATCAACGTACTGAGTTTTACTTATTTATTTATTCATTTTTATGTAAACAATCAGTATATAATACATTTTATGTATAGCATATATGTATTTAAAAATTAAAAAAATAGTTTCCAACAGTTTTTAAACAGATATAATAAGTTCAGTAGATATTGCGTGAATGTGCAAACATCCATTCCCACAAAATTTCGGATTTATAATTTTAATATTAAAGTTAAGATAAAAACTGCATTTTTTATTTAAGTATATAGGTATATTCTCACCTGGATACAATAACAAATGGCAGGTAATTACTGAACGCCTACTTTTTT
Organism: Melitaea athalia; assembly: GCA_905220545.2. Lineage (NCBI taxonomy): Eukaryota > Metazoa > Arthropoda > Insecta > Lepidoptera > Nymphalidae > Melitaea > Melitaea athalia. The sequence continues at coordinate 15,595,734 of HG992197.1, read as the reverse complement.
ACGTCAACGCAATTTTGATGTTTGACATTATTAAAAACCAATTAACCGCGGTATTGCTTGAAGGTGCTAATTATATATTAACAATAACAATAAGTTCAATGTCCAAATAATTCATAATATTTTTTTTTTAATACGAAAAGGAGACAGAGAAACATAGACAAGAGGTTCATCTACAGAGGTTTAACTTTTTGTCGCTTCAGCCTGTAATATCCCACTCTTGGGCATAGGCCTCTCCCCCATGACACAGATTAGTAAAATAGTACTACGCCCATGTAGGAGAAGGATCGGAGCTTAATCCACCACGCTGCTCCAATGCGGGTTGGCGGATATATTCCCTACTATAAGTAACGATCGCTATCAGGTATACATGATAACAACAGGGACCGACGGCTTAACGTGCTCTCCGAGGCACGGTGGGGAGACCCACGAGGACTGCACAAACACCCAGACCACGGCAAACATCTGTATGGCCAATACAAATGTTGTCGTGTGCGGGGATCGAACCCGCAACCGCGCGCGCAACAGCCAATCGCTATCCAGTGCTGTGACCGCTGCGCCAACGCGGCGTCATTAATTTATTAAAAAGAAATATAATTTTAATTTGTAAAATGACAATTTGATGGCTTTTAAAGACTATTTGGATAAGAAATTGTAGATTTTTTCATTTTATGGTCTAAACCTAAACCAACACAAACTTTTTAGATTACGATAAAAATATCCAAAACATTTTTTGTACTTGATTAAGTACTACATACAGCTCTATATATTTGTAAAATAACGATTTAAAGTAAATTTTGAATTTTAATTTTTCCTACTTGATTACAATAAATTTTGAATTTGAGCTGTAAATGATATCAATAATTCTTCAAAATTAGTATAGTTAGATGATAATCACAAGCCAGGTAAGGCTGCGAGTGGCCAACAAGTGAATCTCGACCACGCGGGTTGCAATCTGCCGACCCAGCTGCGTCGACAGCTGGCATCTCATACGTTGATAGTACAGATGAACGCACAAGTTTATGTATTTTATTAACATACTAACTTTTACGCATAACTTCATGTACATTAAATTAAGTTCATCAACATCATAATTGTCAATCAAAATGCACCTAATTTCGTGCAGACAGAGAAACAAAAATTTTAAAAGCAATTATTTTGGTTTTTACTATTTAAGAACATTTAAATTTAAAGAAAGGTTGTCTTAATAAATAATAAATAAATAAATATCTACACATTACACACACGGTCTGTCTGTTCCTAAAGTAAGCAACTTAATGCTTGTATTATAGGTAGGTAACAGCCGACTGGTCTAGCTACATTATTTTTTTTCGATAAAGATACTTATACTCCAAATATATAAATAAATATGTATATTACACCCAGACTCGGGGTGGGAATCGAACCTACAACCCCCGGAGTAGAAAGCAGGGTTACTACAAACTGCGCCAACGGGCTAGTCAAAATGTCTTAATGCCTTTGTTATCGCCATAGAAATTGTTAAATTTATAGAAAATACCCTTAAATTTAATGACTTTAATAATTACCTATGTTTAACGGGAAAGGTTCCATTGCTACCACGTAAATACGCTAATATTTTTCAAGTAAATAAATAATAATGTTAAAAAACAATACACGTATTCCGAGACAGGATTTGGATATAATTTGGTATGTTTCGTATCATTATGTCCATATTAATCCTGGCACGCGCTTACTAAACGGTTCAACAGTTAGCACGTGAGGCGACATTAGATTTTTCATAACAGCGTGACAGAAAGTTTTGAGCATTTTTAGGGTTCCGTACCCAAAGGGTAAAAACGGAACCCTATTACTAAGACTTCGCTGTCCGTCCGTCCATCCGTCCGTCTGTCACCAGGCTGTATCTCAAGAACGGCGATAGCTAGACAGTTGAAATTTTCACAACTTATGTATTTCTGTTCCCGCTATAACAACAAATACTAAAAACAAAATAAAGTAAATATTTAAGGGTTTAGTTCAAGATCCTCTTCTTCTGTGTAGGTACTCATATTTTATAACAATTATGTATCGAGATAACAAAGGTAATTAAAAATTTCTGGATAGTTAATTCATACCTACTTTAATGCAAATGATATTTATGAAAATTCTTTATCTCTAAGAAATACATTTTAATAATAATAAATATATTCTAGATTTGAGAGAAAAGCTAAGTAATAGTTTTACTCGAAAGTAATTAGTTTTCTAAATGATATAAAAAATCTAAATATTTTTATATGAGTAGTCATGAAAATTGGTTAAAGGCTTTAAGAATTTTTTTTTGCGATTCTAAAACAATTTTCCGACTTAATAACGTTGTAGCCTGCAGCACAACTTGCAAGCTTTTAATATCAAATTTGTGTTGCCATCCGTACTAGTATCGGATGCCTCTGTGTTGAGAGCGGTAGCAAGCGTGCGTACTCTACATCTATATCAATACTAATATTATTTGTAGTTTGTTTGTTTGTAGGGGGTAATCTTCGCAAATACTGATCCGATCATGAAAATTCTTTCACTAACAGAAAGCTACACTATTCAGTAGTGGCATAGGCTATATTTTATTGTTATTGAACAAAAATTTTTGTTAAAAATAATAGTATATGTAAATCAAGTCAACTTTACGATATATTTGCATCACAAAAATAATAATTTATGCCCAACGAAGAGGGCACGGGTCGGCTAGTTCATAATAGAACGAAAATTTAACTCGACCGTGTAAGACACATTATTTTTGTAGATATCTTTACAAATATAAGCAAAATATTTCCTACTGAGATTCAAAGATAAATAGCAGGCCGTATTTAAGCATAACTTGTGATGTTTACGCGCTTATTGTTCCCTTAAAATAAATTATTGGAACTCAAACCATAGCGTTGTTTCTTTACAGATTACTGGATTTATGGAGCTTTGGATTTCAACAATGAGATGTAGATTTCTTTAAGACATACAATGGAACTCAAAAACAATTTTGAAATATTAACACTTACAAATCAGGTACAGATTAGAAATCTAAGCTTTGTAAGTATAATTAAGCCTCAAAGTATTTCTGTGGTCTGTGCCTCAACGCGTCACTCTACACAACTCTACAGTCTACACAAATGCTTCATAGTAATGACTTCAACGAGACAGAACATTATTTTGTCAATAATTTTATTAATTTTTGTTAAAAAGAATTTAATAGCTAAAGCGTATATATTTTATTAATAATAAAGATGTGTGGATTTAGTGGAACTGTATTTTATGCAGGGTTTTACTAATATTTTATAATTAAACTAGCTTCTGCGCGCGACTTCGTCGGCGTGGACTCCGCTTCTATTGGTCTTAGCGTGATGACGTGATTAGCCTATAGCATTCCTCGATAAATGGGCTATCTAACACTGAAAGAATTTTTCAAATCGGCCCAGTAGTTCCAGAGATTACCGCGTTCAAACAAACATGCAAACAAACAAACTCTTCAGCTTTATATATTAGTATAGATATACATATACCTATTTTTCTTGGCCGAGTTGGCGCAACGGTTACAGCACTGCATTGCGATTGGCTGTTGCGCGGGCAGTTGCGGGTTCGATCCCCGCACACGACAACATTTGTATTGGCCATACAGATGTTTGCCGTGGTCTGGGTGTTTGTGCAGTCCTTGTGGGTCTCTCCACCGTGCCTCGGAGAGCACGTTAAGCCGTCGGTCCCGGTTGTTATCATGTACACCTGATAGCGATTGTTACTCATAGTAGGGAATATATCCGCCAACCCGCATTGAAGCAGCGTGGTGGATTAAGCTCCGATACTTCTCCTATATGGGGAAGAGGACTATGCCCAACAGTGGAATATTACAGGCTGAATCGTAACTAATTAAAACTAATCTATACTAATATAATAAAGCTGAAGAGTTTGTTTGTTTGATTGTTTGTTTGTTTGTTTGATTGTTTGTTTGTTTGTTTGTTTGAACGCGCTAATCTCAGGATCTACTGGTCCGATTTGAAAAATTCTTTCAGTGTTAGATAGCCCATTTATCGAGGAAGGCTAGGCTATGTATCATCACGCTAAGACCAATAGGAGCGGAGTCCACGCCGACGAAGTCGCGCGCAGAAGCTAGTATGTAGATAAAGCGTATTATTCCGTGCGGGATTACATGGTTGATAAAGATGTGTGGACTTAGTGACGCTGTATTTCATGCAAGATATTACTAATTTTGTACTAAATTACAGTTTATACATTATTTTCAAAAGAGTAACTGCGGAGTTTCTTGCCGATTCTTCTCTGCAGAATCTACATTCCGAATCGGTGGTAGCTTTACTTTTACAAAAATAATAATCACTTTAAATTAATTTGTAAAATGACGATTCGAAAGTGCTCATGGGGCCTATTTGAATAAAGATGTTTTTGATTTTGATTTTGATTCTAATTAATTCTTGATTTTGATTTTGACACGTTGATTAAGCCAGATTCCTAAATCCGTATGCCTAAGTTCTACCAAATATTCCTAAGTTCTACCAAATATTCCTAAGTTCTACCAAATATTCCTAAGTTCTACCAAAGGTACGGTCATTTCACCAAAGGGCCGACTTTCTCCGCACGCTTAAACTAATCGAGGTCAAGGTTCGTTGATATGACAATCGATCAAAAATTTTACTTCTGACCCCTAAACCTTAAAAAAAAAAAACAATGATATCCACATAAAACTTTATTCAAATTGACGTAAAAATACTTTTAAATCGTCACTTAAAAAGATTTATAGCTTAAATCGCAAAGAATTTTAATATATTCGATTGTTAAACCTATCTTGTTTCTTACAACAATAAATAATCATTTTTTTTTACATAAAACTATTTTTAAAAGCTAAGACACGAATAAAAATTAGATGTCACTCATTGATTTGTATTAATGGCCGTCAATGTTGCCAAAATATTTTGAGTGATGTTGCCTATGTCACGTCTATATAACTGGGGTACGGCACAGCAGGAAATTTCCTTCTCAAAATCTGGAGCAGCCCGACTGGGGTAGTACCTCGACCTTACAGAAGATCACAGCTAAATACTATACTGATTTCAAGCAGTGTTGTGATCCTGTTGGTGCTCAGTAAGGTGTTGAGAGCTCCTGGGGGGAACTGGGGATAGGGTCGGCAACGCGCTTGCGATGCTTCTGGTGTTGCAGACGTCTATAAGCTACGGTAATCGCTTACCATCAGGTGAGCCGTACGCTTGTTTGCCGACCTAGTAGACGCGAAAGGTGTATGGATGTCAATTTTGATTGAATGGATGAGTGAATTCTATCATCTTCATCTTATGATGACATCATTTTAACCTCACGAGTGTCATTTTTTTTCTGCTATAACTGAAATAAGACAAATATGTAAATGACATAAACAAAATTAAGTAATAGTTTTATGCAAGATTGAATGCAATCTTGGCCAGTACAAACATTCGTCATGAGCGGGATCGAATCTGCGACAAGCACTTGCTGTGATCACTGCGCCAACCTGTCAATTTTCGATCGATTGGAATTTAATCTCAGTAAGATGTACTAAATAAATATTACTAATTAGGTACAATACTTAGTATTACCTACTTATTTATTTTCCTTTGCCAGGCTGCTGGTTATAATCAGAGAAGAAACGAAAAGTTTCGCTGTTACTCTTTAAAAAACTTTGACTAAACATTGAATCATTATTAAATAGGTACTAAAATATAAAAACGACAGTGCTTTAGACGATACGACTGAAGTAAAACTTCTTTAAAAATAGGCCTGCACATTAGGTCTGCATTATCTAAGATATACAAAACGTTACTGGCTATGAGCAAAGATTTAAATCTTTGGCTATGAGATTAAGGATAAAGAAAATGTGTGATCGCAACTCTCTCTATTGCTCCGTTCATCTCTCCCGATCACACTTTTTGTAACGCTCTCGTCATGCATTCACCAGCTTACTCACCAAGTCAATTGCGCGTAAAGAAGTTTTACTTCAAAAATACCAGTCAACATATTACTTAATACACAAAACAATCGTTCGCCGGCACAGAAATAGTAATAATACCAATTGGGGTATTACTATTTCTGTGTTCGCCGGTACCAGGGATACAGCGAACTACAGTCGCCAGTTCGTTATTATAAAGACGACACACGTTGCATTTTGTGGTATGTCGAGACCGGTCTCATCCGGGCCGACCGTTAGCCTGCCCACGTGCCGGGCTTGCTGTATACCGCAGTTCCACTCGCCGTTACTTATGTCTATATAATTGATTTTAATTTTTTAATGTCTTCGTTGATTCGTGTAAGTTAACAATTTGCTCAACAATTAGTATCTTATTGTTGACATCGTTTTTGAAATTATTATTGCAAAATAAATTTAGTTTGTATGTCTGGTTGTTTATTTAAGGTAAAATACCTGATACTGACAAAGATCTTAGGCTAATTTAATTTTCTAAATTGATTTTGATGTCTTAAAAAGTAAGACCTCAAAGAAGAAGACGGACAGCTTGTCTATTATAAATAATAACAATAAATCTTTTATCTTCCAGATAAAAAAAAAACAAATAAAAAAACTTCTCCAAATTGAAATAAATTTAATTTAAAAAAAGCATAGAGAAAAGTAATAGTTTGTAACAAACAAAATTACTACACTTTTACCTACAATCTTAGTGTATTTAATTCCATCATCGTAACCCTGGCCATGGCATTACAAGAATTTCGGAGTTTTTCTCGACTGGTATAAGATTCCTAATGTTGGCAAAAAGATCAGGCAACACCGCTTCTGCGAACTTACTCGCACTGCTGTATTTAAACATGCCTATCAAAATCTACATTATAATACTAAAAAAACAGATGAATATTGATTTGTCTACATTGCATGACTGCTGTAAATTGGCCTGTAGTTCCTAGACATAGGCACCATCAGTATATAGTAGTATATATTATATGGTACGTACATCTATTATGTTTAAAGCCTTTTAAATTTTTTTAAAATTAAGCTATTCTTTTCTAGGCTTTATTCCTTAGCTTTTTGGAAATAAGTTCCTTATTGAGCGTTCCGGAGGGGTACCCTAGCTGGCAAAAAAGTCTGTAACGTTAAACAAAAGCGTAAGATTTTTATGTATAGTCTATGTATGATGACTATACAATGTCTAATGTATAGTCGTCATGATGACTGTTAGTATTATTGCAGTTTTCTATTTTTATTATATCAATTGCTGTGTGGCTACGGCATAGAAATTAGCCTCCCCCTCTCTTCCCGTGGGTGTCGTAAGAGGCGACTAAGGGATAACATAGTTTCACTACCACCTTGGAACTTAAAAAACCGACCGATGGCGGGATAACCATCCAACTGCTGGCTTTGAGGTACACAGGCCGAAGACGGGCAGCAGCGTCTTCGGTGCGACGGCGCCAGCCCTGCGGTCACCGACCCGCCTGCCCAGCGTGGTGACTATGGGTAAAACACATGAGTTCACGCCATTATTGGCACGAACTTGTGGAGGCCTATGTCCAGCAGTGGACTGCGATAGGCTGAAATGATGATGATGATGATGATGATGATGATTATATCATTCGATAATTAATATATCCATACTAATATTATAAATGCGAAAGTATCTCTGTCTGTCTGTCTGTCTGTCTGTCTGTCGCGCAATCACGCCAAAACTACTGAACAGATTTAAATGAAATTTGGTATACAGATAGTCTAGAGTCTGAGAAAGGACATAGGTTACTTTTTAATGCGAATAAAAGGGTGTAAGGGGTTGAAAGGTGGGAATGAAAATTTGTATGGAACTATGTTCGTGTTTCGTAACTGTCAAACATTTAATGTTCATCCCGTCGATATGGTAAACTCTCCGATAAAATTAAAGAACGTATTTAAATAAAGGTTTCGAATCGACAACATATATCCACAATATACGGATAGTGGCGTATTTTACATTTTAAAAATGTATAATAATCAAATAATGTCAGTAATGAAAACGGATTGACATAATATATATTGGTTGTCAAATATAAAACGTGGTGGTTATACTCTTTGGTCAAATATTTATGCGTGCGTTCAGAAATATATTTAATGTAAAGTAAGGAAAATATATCAAGCTAATTAAATCTTATACTATTGAAAAAAAGGAAAGCATTTTTTTCCCTCAAATCAACGCAGGTGAAACCGCGGGGCACAGCTAGTATTTATATAAATCGTTCTAAATAAAATAAAGGCGTTAAGATAATTTTTTAAGTAGGTAGTGTTTTTGATATTTATCGATTAAAAAAAAATCATAATAAAAATGTATAAGTACACGAATAATTATTTTCTTTATACCTCAATTTGATTTATTTTTCGTTTTTGTGTTACCCACACACGAGGAAATTATAAACATTTCTTTATACTTTTTTTTATTTTATGTAACTAGGTCGGCAAACAAGCGTACGGCTCACCTGATGGTAAGACCGTAGCCTATAGACGCCTGTTACACCAGAAGCATCGCAAGCGCGTTGCCGACCCTATCCCCAATCCCCCCCAGGAGCTCTGGTCACCTTACTCACCAACAGGAACACAATACTGATTGAAAACAGTATTATTTAGCTGTGGTCTTCTGTAAGGTCGAGGTACTACCCCAGTCGGGCTGCTCCATATTTTGAGCAGGAAATTTCCTGCTGTGCCCTACCTCAGTTAGATATACCTCGATAATAGGGAACTTCGTTCCTATCTGGTGTCCCACGACACCACACGGTTTTCTCATATATGTATATTATATACATTATTGATTATATATAATTTTATTTAAATAAATTACAATCGGAAACATTAAATCAAATTAGGTAATACCTATTCTTAACTGTTATGATAATACGGTTTTGTCAATAAAATTTTCACAATCTTACTTTTTATATGAGAAAATAAATAAATTTAAATGATAATTTTTATTATGTGGTCTTCGTCGTCATCGAACAGTGGATCTTAACTGGACTTTATATATGGTTCTTAAACACGATCTAACGCCGATTGAGACTACAATAATATAGCACGAATCTCCATCCATTTGGTTACTTTTTAGGATGTTTTTGATATGGCAATATTGTTACAATGGTACTTAAGTTATCGATCAATATCTTAATAATTGTTTTTTTTTTTATATTACTTACTAGCGACCCGCTCCGGCGGGTCCCCCTCGCACGGGTGCAATACTAAATATCAAAAATATAAAATAAATATTTGCAAAAAATGTGTTTATTTACGACATCACATTAGAAAACTTTAAAACTATCAGTGTTCCTCTACTATATTATGCATATATTATACATATAAACCTTCCTCTGGAATCACTCTATTTACTAAAGAAAACCGCATCAAAATCCGTCGCGTAGGTTTAAAGATCTAAGCATATAATTATACAGACAGACAGCGGGAAGAGACTTTGTTTTATAATATGTAGTAATAGTGATTTTAAACTGAAACAGAATGCAACCGTCACACAGCAGAGCTAAAAGACGACGATGGCTTTACGTTCTCTTCTCAAAAGGACACACCGACACCAGAATCATGTATTTGAGTAGTACAAATATCTGACCCAAGCGAGAATCGAACTAACAAACACCGCGATAAGGATACACCAGCCGGGCTAGCATGCGTACAACGAGATAATCTCTTGACGAGAGAGATAGATAATTTCTACATCGAGTATTTTCTCGATTACCCTAGCATGCGCAATACGAGAGACATAATTCTCTTCCGAAGACAAAACGGAACGGAAACGCCATGGTATACAAAAGATATTATAATAATATTTATAATTTTAATATATTTCGTTTATCGTAGTCTTTCTAATATTGACAACGAGTAGTTTATCTTCTTAAAACGTCAAAATCACGTTAAAATTCGACAAAACTACGATAACTAAAATTTCTTGTTATCTCTTCAATTGTCGTGACGAGAAGAGTATCACGTGCACGCATGCTAGCTACTGTAGACATAAAGAGATAATACGAGAAAAGGGGTAGACAAACTTTTGTCGTGGCGCGCATGCTAGCCCGGCTGAACGATTGTTATCTATAAAAGTGAGTAAGATAACAAGATAACTCTTTATACAACTTAGTTATCTAATAGTAAATTAAAGTCCAAGATTTTTTTTAATGATTAACAAAATCAAAATCAATCAAAAACATCTTTATTCAAACAGGCCCCATTGAGCACTTTCGAATCGTCATTTTACAAATTAATTTAAAGTGATTATTATTTTTGTAAAAGTAAAGCTACCACCGATTCGGAATGTAGATCCTGGGAAGCGTAAGAAGTGGGAAATGGCAAGCATCTAACTTATAATAATTTATTAAAATATTTTTGTAACTAATTAACACAAAGACAAACGCCCAGTCCATGACAAACATTTGTTGTCTGCGTGGGATTTACTAATAATCGTGAGTGGGGATCGAACCTGCGAGCTACTGCATCAGCCAGATACCACTGCACCACGCACACACACACACTACAGCCTATCACAGTCCACTGTTGGACATAGGCCTCCACAAGTTCGCGCCCGACATTATGACGCGAACTCATGTGTGTCAACCACTGCACCAACTCGTTTTTAATTTCATAAAAAACGAGGGTGCTTTAGCTTAGACCATACGACCAAAGATTTAAATCGATCGATCGATTTAAATCTTTGCATACGACTGAATTAAAACTTACGAAACGTAACTCTCTCTTCGTATCATCACTAACTTATAAGTACATTGAAGTAATATGTACTAACGTACATACGTATATTATACCTCAATGAACTTATATCTCCCTCTCGACTTCCACCGATCGCAATACTACATTACATACCATTTCTTAGCTATGTACAATAATAATTGTGTTTGCTCGCAACCCTTAAAAACCGACTTTAATTAGTAAGTATTAGTATTAGGTACATCGACAAGTAATACAACGTATGTGGACCAAAAAAATGACTACGATTTTCAAAGATTCCATCATCGGATCCTGGTTTCCTTATCATGGTACCACCCTTGGGATATCTCCTTTCCAACAACAAAAAGAATCAGCAAAATATGTTCATAAACGACGAAGTTATACGCGAACAGATAAAAAAATATATACGGTCGAATTGAGAAACCTCCTCCTTTTTTGAAGTCGGTTAAAAATGAGTCAAATAGAGACAGTAGTTTAGGAACAAAATAGGTTTACAAATTACAACTAATTTTAAGTAAGCTTGCAAGGGTACCTATTTAAGTATCGGTCGAAAATTTCTATTAAAAGGATGTGGGAAATCACTTAGAATCACATCTTGTAGGCTTGTAGGTGTACTTTGTTTTAAGTGTCATATGAGTATCCGCTTTTCAATCAAAATACCCAAGAGCACTTGTATTTAGACGTAAATAAATAATTACTGCGACGTTTTATTTCAAGTATTCCGTATACAAGCTCACCACTAATTTGACTAATGATAAAATTTGTAAAGGCAAAAATGTATATATAAGTATAATCGAAAAATATCAATCCTACAAAAAAATTCATGAGAACCAAAATTGTAGGAAATTTAATTTTAAACAACTTTTGTAATAACTATTCTTCGTGTAAAATTGAAAATAAACGAATTATTCAAGAGATAAAAAATAACCCTTTAAATCAAGATGGCGGATGAAGCAACAAGTCTGGTACCCCTACTTTTTGAATTTAGACTACCAGTGACCCCCCTCCCCCCTCCAACGAATTCCGAAGGAAAATTGCTGCTTCCAATTTTTGTAAATCTCAGCCCGTTTTTGAGCTAATTCGACTGGGCTAACAAAGGTTCTGACAAAACGGAACCCAAAGATATAATATCCAATCCGTTAGCGCGTGAAGTGCCAACACGCCAATATTTAAAACTTCACAATAAACTTACATAATGACTTATAGTCTATACAGCAATTTTAAACTCACATAATTCTTTATTTCCACTCATAGGCTCAAGAATTCATATTCGGAATTATAAATAAACGCCTGGGCGTCTTAAAATGAGTGAAAGGATCATAGTCTTAATAAAATCGTCATCTTTTTTTAACATAAATAGGTATTGAATAAATTATATTAACACGTTTTAAGGCAGTTATCACTTATCAGTCAAATTTGTTTTGTGCGTGTTTTTTATATGTTAGTGTTGACACCCCTTTATTTATTTTGTTGAATAGAATTAAATTAAATTAATAATTTGTAAATAAAAAATGACACCGCGTTGGCGCAGCGGTCACAGCACAGGATTGCGATTGGCTGTTGCGCGGGCGGTTGCGGGATCGATCCCCGCAAACGACAACATTTGTATTCAATGTTTATATTGGCCATACAGATGTTTGCCGTGGTCTGGGTGTTTGTGCAGTCCTTGTGGGTCTCCCCACCGTGCCTCGGAGAGCACGTTAAGCCGCGGTCCCGGTTGTTATCATGTACACCTGATAGCGATCGTTACTACTCATAGTAGGGAATATATCCGCCAACCCGCATTGGAGCAGCGTGGTGGATTAAGCTCTGATCCTTCTCCTACATGGGGAAGAGGCCTATGCCCAACAGTGGGATATTACAGGCTGAATCGTGAAATAAAAAACAGAAATAATGTGCATAATTATATCCGCACGTAAGAAGTTATACTTCATTGGCTAGTTAACTTCACGTTGCTAACTTCTTCTTCGTTGACTAGCTAACTTCAGGGTGTCGGTTTTTTGTAAACGGTGCGGTGTGCGGCTGTGCGCGCGCATCGTAAATCTCTCAATATTTTTCCCGAACGCGTCAAAACCAAAAGAAGTATACTTAACTTCAATAATAATATGACATCGTACAAATATTTTATCTACTTATTAGCTTGCTGTGGTCGCCCTGTAAATCTTAGCAATTTGCGCAAAACATATTGATTGATTGATTAGAAACTTAACATCCCACAGCCGGACAAAGGCTCAATTCTCCACGTTGGAGAAGGGGTGAAGGCCAATCCACCACACTGATTAACTGCACCAATGGAGATATCAGTAAGATCAGTGACCAACCTCCGAAGTAATTGTTCTCATAGATACCAAAATCATAACTTCAGCCTATCGCAGTCCACTGCTGGACTCGGAGAACCAAAATAACTACAAAATATTACTCGATTTATTTTTTAATATTTTAAAATAAACGATACATAAGAGTTGTAAGCATAATTAAGGGTAGTTTGTATCTTTCGTAACAATCATACATGCAATGATATATTGTTCTAATCACTAATGTATAAAATTATATTAATATTAAAAAAGATAAATGTAATCAAAATTCTATTGTTGAATGTATAAAAGATTATATTGTATTTATTAGAATGTATATAAGAGTTTAGTTTTTTGTGTCCGTTGTCTGTATAATTTTCAATGGCGTGTTTACGTCAATACATACGTACATAATACATAACTTTAACTTTAGCTGTAGTCGGTTAAAAATATGACGCAGAGCTGTAGTAACGAAGCAGGAGACGCCGCGGCCTACGATTAGTAGTAAAACATAATCTGAAGTATATTATATGCTTATACATATTATGTTAATAGGGTTGCCTTTATATAAAATATTTTTAAATGTAATATTGCCATAGAAATAAATTATCGATAGAAAGAATAGAAATAATGTAACATAATATGTACATATTAAAAATACCTATACATTTTTTGATAAATATATAAGGATAGAACGATATATTGTCCAGTTATTTAAATTGCTATGTATATAAATTAAAATAAGTATCGTTATTTATTATTTCTTTTTATATACTTTTTATAACTTTACTAATATTAAAAAAAAACAAAGATTTTTGTTTATTGTAATGAATACGCTAAAACACGTATGGGACCGATTTTACGACCGATAAATTTTAAATCAATTTTCATTATACTGTTACGAATTGTCTTGGAAAGTATCACAAACATGACGATTATTTAAATTTTACGAGTTTGACAATTAGGACCAACTCAAAATCTATCTATATATATAAAAGAGTTACCCACCCATTGACTCATCACGATATCTCTGGAACCAAGTAGAGACTTGAAGTTTGGTAGGTATATTCCTTTCGCCGAGTAGAGGTCAGCTAAGAACGGGTTTTACGATATTCCACCCCTAAGGGGGTTAAACGGGGGTTGGAAGTTTGTATGAAAGTCCTATGTTTTTGAAGTAAGAGACTTGAAATTCAAAATGTATGCTCTATAGATGGTGTGGAGGTGTACTAATAATGTATTTTTAGAAATCAACCCTTTTTGGGGCTGAAACGGGGGGTGGTAGTTTTATGTGAGCGAGATGAAAACTTAAGTATGTATATGTAAGTATATTATTTACATCACAAAAATAATTAACGCCCAACGAAGTGGGCACGGGTCGGCTAGTAGTATATAAACGAGATTTCCACCCATTGACTCATCACGATATCTCTGGAACCATAAGGCGTAGAGACTTGAAATTTGGTAGGAATATTTCTTTCGCCGAGTAGAGGTCAGCTAAGTTTTACAAAATTCCACCCACAAGAGGGGGGGGGTGGGGGTTAATATCATATATGGCAAAACAACGTTTGCGGGGTCAGCTAGTTTATAATAAATGTGTTTGATCGCAAACGAAAAAAAAACCGACATAAATTACATCGACAAGTAACACAACGTAGGTAGACCAAGGTAGACGAAAAAATAGTCAAGTTAATACGCGTTTTTAGATATAACTCTAAGAGTTCTTGTCAGATCTCAATGAAATTTAAATGGGACCACATGACACGCAACACCTTTCAATTAAAATAAAATTAATCGAAATCGGTCCACTCAGTCAAAAGTTCTGATCTAAAATACATTAAAAAAAATATAATCGAATTGAGAGCCTCCTCCTTTTTTGGAACAGCTATACTTAACTTCACGCGTTTGAAAGTTCACAGAACAAGTAACAAAGTCTGTAGGGTTAGTAATAATAAAATATATGCTGGATTTAAGTTAAACAATTATTATTACAAACGAAAAAAAAATGAAAAAGATAAACGAATTTTTTTTCTCAAAAAGTTCTCGAAAGATCTCGGTCAAAAAATTGGACCACATGACAGGCACCACCTTTCAATTAAAAAAAGAATAATTAAAATCGATTCAACCAGTAATAAATTATCAGGTAACACAGATAAAAAAGTCAAATTGAGGACCTAATCCTTATTTTGACGTCGGTTAAAAAGATTTAACCTTCACTGAGCACTTATAAAGCACAACCCTATAAAACCCATGGTGTTAGAATTAAACCCGTAAAATAAACAAAGATCGAATATCAAAATCGGCGACTCGATGTGAGCGGAGGCATTTAAATTTTACTGCTGTAACACAACACTTCAGTTCTTTGATAAGAATTACTAAGTAACTATATCATTAATACTAAGTTCTTCGCCAGCAGTATTTCAGATTCAGATGACAGAGAAAAAAATTATAAGCTTCATCGGGCGATTTGAATCACGTATCCGTTACTCTACAAGAGTAGGTAGGTACTTGGATTAGCCACGAGTTACCAAAGTTCAAGAAAACTGCCGGTAGCTATAGTAGGCTCGATTCTCTTAATTATAAGTAGATGTATTAATTATCTATATTTAGCCTTGCCAATGCTTCTTTTTAGAATCTACGTTCCGAATCGGTTTTATCTTTACAGTATTATTTTTTACTAGATAGAGTGATTCAAGAGGAAGGTTTATCTAAATAATATGGCAGAGAAACACTAATAATTTTAGAGGTTTCTTCTAACGTATCTTTTGTTGTAGACAGTATTTAGTATCAGCCTGGTATCAGCATTGCACTACGTCGCTGTGACGTCGATAAAATACTAGCTGACCCGGCGAACTTCGTACCGCCTAACAGTTGATTTCTTAATTTTTAATACTTATGCTTGCCGTAACCCCTCCACTAACACTACTTTACTACACTAAACTTTATGGTATGGTATTAAAGTTCAAATTGACTTTTAAGTATTAATACGAATCTTTTGTATGGGAGTATAGAAAATTTTTGTTTTTAGACTTTTTCAGAGTTTTTTTTTTTAATTTTTCTCTCCGTAACAACTATCCTCGTACTTCAAGGAATATTATAAAAAAAGAATTAGCGAAATCGGTTCAGCCGCTCTCGAGATTTGCGCTTAGCAACACATTCAGCGATTCATTTTTATATATATAGAGATGTACTGATACACTTTTTAAAATGTCTATTTAAATGTAAGTACTTCAGAAGCTTTCTCGATTAAAGTTATTTATGGATTTTTCACGTGTGTTTTATGTGTTTCCGAAACTCCAACATAGTAGGTACCTACATCAAACTACTGGGATGTGTTAAAATTGAGACGAAGAGAAAGATAAATTAATTTAAATAATGACTTATCTATAGAAATTGTTTGTATGGTTGTTTGAACGCGTTAATATCAGATACTACTGGTTTGAATTGATAAATTCTTTTTGTATCAGATAGTCCGTCTACCAAGGCTATTTGCCTGGTTAAAATTTTAGTATGTGTTTTTCTCAATTTAACGAGAATGAAACCACGGAGCACAGCGAGTATAATTAAAATATGTTCGAAAGGACTATCAATGGAGCCAAAACAACACGGATAATTTTGCCAATGTGACGTAGAATGGATCAGACACACACACGGTACAGTCAAGAGTACAACCTCTATACAACATTGAAGACTGTAAAAAAGGAGGTTATTATAAAACTCAATATTTTCTAAATTGTGAACACAAGTTTAGTGTCTATTCCATTGTACAAACAAATGATTTTCATTTTATTTTTAGCTGTTGTTTAAATTTTTGCAACATGCGAAACGATCGTTTAAAATACGTTATTGACTTATTGTTAATTTTGCACATTTCTATTATTTTGTTTTACGTCATTCAAAGAGAACTAACAGACAGTCACGCCTAATCAAAGTCATCGTTTAATGACTTCAATGACCATGCTTCAATACAACTGGAAACAAAACGACTGTAATATAAAACCTTATTTTCTCAACCAAAAAAAAACAAACGAACAAAAACGTGATAGATTATAAAAATGTAGACAATCGTACCTTTTTCTGGAAAATTAGCTTTTTTTTCGGTCAAGAGTAAGTCGTTTTCTGAGTTGTAACAAAAGCTTTACAAAGTGTCTATTACAGGGCTGTAACTTCAGAATTTAATTGTATTACCTATATAGATTTTATGCCTAATTTTACATAATAAGCTATGTTAAATATTTTATTTATTTGTTAGTCGATATTACTTAGTTGCTTTAAATTGTTGTATTTTGTATAATTATATTTAATAGCTTTAATTTTTTATTTATTAAAAAAGATATTGTTTACGTCATATTTGTTATTTATATATTTTTATTAGGGATGAAGAATTAATACTTATGTACGTCTGCTAATAAATAAATATTTAAGAATGTTATGTTCTAATAAAAAAATCTCGTTACGTTTGTCTGTCCAAAGTTATATTCATTTAAATTTTGTTATTAATATTTGTTCTTCTATAATTCTATAGATAAATGTGAATAATGTATGTATTTATTTTTGTCATGTTCCATTTAACTGTTATTCATATTTAATAGGTACCTACATAGCAGTGTTTGTTAGCCTACAAATGCGATGTACGATTATGATAATGTTGTGTTTATTTTATAAAGGTACTCCAACGACTTTTTCACTAATCAAAATCAAAACCAAAAACAACTTTATTCAAATAGGCCCCAAGAGCACTTTCGAATCGTATTTTTTTTTAAATATAATAGAAATACAGAGGCAATATAATTAACATAGTACATTATGTTGGATTACTGTGAAATATGTAAATAAATTAATAAGAATATACATACAAATATAGATATCCTATCTCATCAGCAGGTCATAACGTGATGTATTACAGCCTATAAGTAGTTTACATCAATTGACAGATTTTGAGCACATTGCAAACAAGAGACAAACATTACAGCGTTAATAGGAATCGTTTTTTTTAAGTTGCTAATATAATTTTAATACAAAATTTAATGAAAAATGTTTGGGATGTACAAAAAATAGTAACCATTAAAATGTTAAGTATACTAAACTTTACATACAAAAATATAAAAATAAATAAAACTAAAACGAACACAAACCTACTAACCTGTTCGCTCATTATATATTAAACCTGTATTTATATATTTAATTTTAAAATATACTTACACAAAAATAAGTGACAATTGAAGGCATTTAAAATAATTTCACAACCTTTAAAAACATTGCAGTTAGAAATTTCTGGAACAAATAATTTTAAGCAATAAAAGATCTAAGCATCACTTACAATGCGGCTTTCTCTTCTATTGCACCCCAGTAAGTCATACATACATTGTCCGTCCGTATACCTGCAATACAATTACCAACAAAAAAATCTTTTGTATTAGTTTCCGGAACCCATGGATTTTTTTTAGCGAAATTTCAAAGCTGTAACCATTTATACTTCGTTTTGTATTCTTTTGTTGGATAATTGTAAAATTCAGGTATTTTGTTTCAATGTTATCTTTGTTCGAAATGGTTAAATTTAAAAAACATAAAATCCATGACTAACCTAAACTGTACTTTAAACTTTGATGTATTAAAAGTAACCGATTTCTCAGCCAAACATTTCATATTCATATGCTAATGAAAATTAAATTAACATCATTCCTCATATTGTCTTTTCGTGTTTTCAGAGTCATGAAAAACGACAGAGCCACGTGGTCATATGTCACAGGACCGATGGTCGCTGGAGCAGGAGTGTCCTGGAGTGGAGACCACGTGTTTGTAAATGCAGTACGGGACGCCGTCCAACCTGCTGGACTAACGATATACGTAAAATTGCCGGTGGAGGTCTATGCTTAGCAGTGGACTAAGATAGCCTGAAACAAGCGAGCAAGAATACAGTTAATAAAACATGTAGGTAATATATCAACATAAAAATAGTAGGTATTAAGGTTGTAATCTTGACCATATCGAATCTCCTTCGTGTCTTTTCTATTCCATGTTTTTTTTTATGTACCTATCAGCAAACAAGCATAGGGCTCACCTGATGGTAAGCGATTACCGTAGCTTATGTAGGGACGTCTGCAACACCAGAAGCATTGCAAGCGCGTTGCCGAACCATCCCCAGTCCCCCCAGGAGCTTTGTTCACCTTACTCACCAACAGGAACACAACACTGCTTGAAAACAGTATTATTTAGCTGTGATATTACAATAATTGAGAAGTCATCCGTGTTATTTTAGCACAATTGAAAGCCATGAATTTTAATAAATTAATACCATACTACAGTAAATTATAAAAACTAGTACATGCGTGTGTGTGTCAAATACTTGGTAGTGTGTGTAATGTTTTTTATTGATTGTTTATGCATAATTTTAAAAAAAATAGCATTTTGCAATCATTCGCTTTATAAACTAAGCATAAGTGTGCTTAAATTCATAATCGTCCGTCAGCGCAATTTTCTTTCAAAGGGGTAAGGTACCTACAGAGTTTTTGCTTCACGTATTAATACATAGATATTGTGATTATGCATATATTGTGATAAATAAAATATTTATTATAATTAAACGCAGTATTCGATATCGTTATTAAATTTAACAAATTGGTTTTGCATTGCACTTTAACTTAAAACAAAGAATCTGTTACGTCTCTATTGAGAAACTTTTGGGATGCTCAACTAAATAGAAAACACATTTTAAACAGTATTCAATTTTATTTTAAAACAATAGACAGTAAATGTTATGGCACCCCACTTAGCACCCCGACATAATTTCTTGTTGCTGAGTTTCTATTCTGTTTCTTTACAAACTTTTGAGTAATTTTTCCATTGATTCGTAAGACAGTTTTATAATAGTGTCAGAACTCAGAGTAACATTTGGTAAGACCACCTACTGAGTCGCCATGGCGTGACATATTTGTGCATTATTAATGTGATAAATTACGTAATAAAAAACAAAGAAAACTCAAGTTTCTTTATTCAAGTAAAAATTAAAAGGAAGGTGTCATTTGAACTGTCATTTTACAAAATATTTTCGTTTTTTAGTAAAGTTAAGTATGTAAGCAAAAGTTTGTAGAAGAAACTCCACAATTACACATTTAAAAAGTATCAATTATTAAAAGTTTTGTCATATCTTGCTTGAACACATCGCATATATGTATTTATCACTAGCTGTGCACGCGTTAATTTGAAAAAAAAATAGCCTAAAGCTTTCCTCGATAAATGGGCTATGTAACACTGAAAGAATTTTTCAAATCGGACCAACAAACAAACAATCAAACAAACAAACAAACTCTTCAACTTTATGATATTAGTATAGATTAATACAATCTTAAACCGAATAATATACTTTTTTAAACAATTACTCTTTTAAAAGCTGTCCATACTTTACTAAACAATAATACAATTAATTAAATTAACAATTCATACATTCTGTACGGAAACCTATGTTATTGGAGCATAGAGGTAAGGAGAATATTTCTATCTGTCTATCATAATAAAACATTAGTGTCCATCAAAACACGTACAAACATAAAGATGGCGCTGATTGGTAGCTTTGAAAAAGATTAAATTAAACCTTATAATGCAACAGTTATTGGAACCTTGTTGGGTCTCCCCACCGTGCCTCAGAGAGCACGCTAAGCCGTCGGTCCCGGTTGTTATCGTGTACACCTGATAGCGATCGTTACTCGTAGTAGGAAATATATCCGCCAACCCGCATTGGAGCAGCGTGGTGGATTAAGCTGCGATCCTTCTCCTACATGGGGAAAGAGACCCATGCTCAGCTGTGGGATAGTACAGACGGAAGCTTTATACAACAGTTATCGCAAATGTGTTAATTTAAATTAAATTGAATAAAAACATTTCACAATTTATACTGTAATTTGTATTTAATGAGTAATTATAAATGATTGATGATTCATCACTATTTATTATCTGTACTTCAATACTATTTTTAACATATTTTAATGTGCAAACTATTTCTTTATAACATGTCTTTTGGTTCCGCGATAAAATATAATTATCTTTATTTGTATTTAAAAGCCTGTTCACCGCTTGTGGATGAGGTCTATATCCTACTCATAAGTAACGAATACACTTTAACAGTATTAGGTAAATAAGGCCATTAAGAAGTTTTTCTTCTCATTTAATAACAACTTTTTGGTTTCCATTTGCGAATAGAAATCTATATACTTAGATAAATAAAAGAGAAGTGAAGTGTGCTAGATAGATGGTGTGGAGGTGTTATAATAATAATGTGTCTTTAGAAATCAACCTCCTTTTGGTGTTAAAACAGGGGATGGCAGTTTGTATGAAAGTCCAATGTTATTGAAGTTTAAGTAATTATGGCAGAAGTATTTTAAATGGGAATTAAATTTAATTGTTTTTATAGATACATTATTTTTTTCCTATCATTAGGTATTTAGCTTTTTCGAATATGATTAAAAATTATGTGTAAATAACTAACTCCACGCGTACGAAGTCGCGGGCAGCAGCTAGTGTAGTGATAAAAAGAATAATCATAAACTTTTATTTGTTCGACACCGCTATACGGTGAAACGGGCCCTTCGTCTATATTTGTATTTTTATTCTCAACATCGTTCAAACTGAAGTCAGATATTAATTAACTCGAGTAGTTCACGTTAGTCTTTATCTAATGAGTCGCAGTACCGTTTCTTGATCCTCTCACCTTTAACCTGAAACTGTAAAACCGTCCCAGAGTTAGTCCAGAGAACCGAGACTAGTTTACATTAGACTAGCAATAAATCGACCATAAACTGCAAATAGGAGATGTTATGGAAACGAATTGTATATGTTATGAAATATTATGTAATACTATGTTTTGTTATCTATACTAATATAATAAAGCTGAAGAGTTTGCTTGTTTGATTGTTTGTTTGTTTGAACGCGCTAATCTCAGGATCTACTGGTCCGATTTGAAAAATTCTTTCAGTGTTAGATAGCCCATTTATCGAGGAAGGCTATAGGCTATATATCATCACGCTAAGACCAATAGGAGTGGAGTCCACGCTGACAAAGTCGCGCGCAGAAGCTAGTGTTATATATAGGTTTGGGAAGATGTTCGTCCACCGAAAAGGGAGGATCCTCCAACCAGACGGGTGTTGTGTCTGGTAGGGCTACTGCCCCGACGGTTGTTGTCGGGTTCTTGTATGTATATATAGTTCATTCGCTTTGAAAACTTCGATAGCGTGATCTAGAATCATCAGTTCGTATGTGGCTCGATAGATGTCGCCACATAGGTAACAGCTGACTAATCACAGTCATCATCAGTAAGACTAGTCACCAATCTAGTCACAACAAACAGTTCCAACGCGTGGTCATTTATAAAAGTTTTTATTATAAACTAGCTTCTGCCCACGACTTCGTCTGCGTGGAGTAGTTTCTTTGGGCTAACTTTGGAAGCTCTCAAAAGGAAAAAAAAACCCGATTTTGAAACATTCTTCATTGGTGCTCCGCTCCTATTGGTCTTAGCGTGATGATATATAGCCTATAGCCTTCCTCGATAAACGGGCTATCGAATTTTTCTATAGAATTTTTCAAATCGAACCAGTAGTTCCTGCGATTAGCTCGTTCAAACAAACAAACAAACTCTTCAGCTTTATAATATTAGTATAGATGTTTCGGATAATTTCGGACAGAATCGAAGTTGACAAGGATTCTGGTTTCTGGTGTAGTGGTGCGTGTAGTCACATCATAAATAGTTATATAAACTAGGCATTTTACAAAATAATAATCTATTAGGCGTTTCATTTCAAATTATACAAGCATTTAATTGATAAAAATTAAATTTAATAAATTTTATTCCTTTTTTTTCATTTTCTTTTAAATAAAAATATTGCCCGCTAATAACTACCAAAAGAAAGAATTATAGAAGTTGTTGTAGTCCTTCGGAAGTCATGCGCGTACATACAATTCAGCAATTCGTTCTTATTTATGTAAATTAGCCAGTAGGTAATCTATTAAACAAATTTTCTATTAATTAATATAAAGATACAAAAGATACCTATTAATTTAACTTATCAAAATTCTTAATTATAATTTAAGCTTTATTTTATTTCATATTTTGTAAAGAATAACAAACACAAAATTTAATTTTTTGTAATACTAACATTTATTTATGAGTAAGATAATTACTTATGTTTAATATAAAACAAAATATTCGCAGTTATAAAATTAACAATTCCAACATAACTACTATAGAAACATCGTTATTTATACATAACACACATAAGTGGATGTTCAGCAGACAGCTGCGCGCGGAAATCAAACCCAGTTACGAAGAATAGGAGATCAACGTACACTTCAAAGGCGCACCTGGGAGCATTGAGGCACACACACAGACACAAGACAAAGATTACTTATACCTTTCAACGGGGGATAAGAATCCTGCGAGTTACCTGGGGTACTGAGATTTGGATGACAGTTTACTGAGACGGAATTTTTTTTTTGTTGAATATTTTTGTATATCGCCTCAGCGGACACTTTAAGATTTTTTTGTTGAATATCTTTTTGTACGTGGTTATAATACTTAGGATGGAGCAAAATAAAAAATACAGTTTGACAACGTTATTTCATACTTTGAAAATAACTCAATTTGTGTTTTAAAGTTTGAATAATGGATTCAGCCTTTAGCATCTCACTGCTGGGCATGCTCCATGTAGGAGAAGGATCGGAGCTTAATCCACCATGCTACTCTGATCAACAGTTTAACGTACTCTCTGAGGAATATTATTTATTTTCAGAAATAGAGTACGCTGTGCACATACGCTTCTCTAGAGATTCCAGAAGCGTAATAAAATTAAATATCAAAAGAAAGATACAGGTATATGCAAATAATATTTGACACCATTTATAGGACATGAATTAGCTAGAAGGATTGGTAGTACACGGAAAATTTTACAGTTATACAATTCAGTGACCCCAACTTATTTTAAGTACCTACTCTGCGATTAATTTCTTTTATATTAAATTAAGTTGATTATTTATTATAAGTTCCCGATATTTTGGCACATAGTTACAGTTTTACTTCTAACAGTCCTAACATTGAAAAAAGTAACCAACAAAAACGGGTTATTAGTGATTACTAAAAAAGTACTTGTCAGAACTCGATTTAAATGGAACCACGTGGCAAGCACCAGCTTACGAATAAATAATCATCAAAATTGGTCTACTCAGTAAAGAGTTATGACGTTATGAGGTAACATGCAAAAATGCAGTCGAATTGAGAGCCTCCTTCTTTTGTAAATCGGTTAAAAATATTCTTACAATGTGCGCTCATCTTAATCGGTCTCTAACCATATTTCACAAACTCTACTGAGCTTAAATAGTACAGTTATCGTTAGTTTTATCTTTATAAAGGATATTTTGCAACACATTAATTTTTTGTTGTCCAAAAGTAATTAGGTATACGAAGATCCCTGTCTTAGTGTGTGACGATTTTTTTATATAGGTACATATAATATGGAGAGTTTAGGCTGTAATTAATAATTGTATATAATTATTCTATCCTTTTCAACCGACTTAAAACGGAGGTTCTCAATTCTATTGGTTTTTTTTTGTGTTACATCATAACCTTTCAGTACGTGTACCGATTTTTAAGGTTCTTCTTTTTTTCGAAATTTGGTGCTTTGGATGTGGTCTTATTTAAACTCGATCGTGATCTAGCAAATGATTTTTGAGTTATTCTTAATACTACTTATTTTCTAGACTAATTTACCTACTTGACAATTTCAGCTACCTACGTTGTATTAAGTACTTATCAATGTAAATTGAAGTCGCTTCTTTTCGTTTGCGAGCAAACACAATTATATTATTATATTTAGGGCATCGAGCCCGGGTTTACCCGGACCGAAAAAACCCGGGTTTTCCCGGGTTTTGAGGATTACAAAAAACCCGGGTTTGATTTTTAAAACTCGGGTTTTTCGGGTTTTTTTATTATACTTTTGTTTTTGTTATTTATTAAGTTTAAGCCACCGAATGCAATATGTAATAAGTAAATGGAATAAAAACATGCTTTGATAAATTATTGTTTATTACGTAAAAAGTAGCTTTGTTGCTACGTTCCTACCATTAAAACAAGCCATGCAAGTTAAATGGAATGCGCGCGTCCATCTCAAGACATGAATGGGTAAATTGTATGCAAAAGGGTTTGATTGAAAGGCTTGTAAATGAAACAGACGAAAGAGTATGGGATGCACAATTGCACAAGCGGGATTTAGAATGGGATTTGGATGTACGGATCAGGTCTTTTCTTTGCGGTGCATAGCCGAAAAATGTTTGGCTAAAAATAAGAAGGTCTATTGCGCGTTCGTAGATCTAGAAAAAGCCTATGATAGTTATTTAGTTCAGCCTATTGCAGTCCACTGCTGGACATAGGCCTCCCCAAGTTCGCGGCATACATCCCGGTTTTCCGCAATCATCATCCAGCCTACACCGGCAATCTTACGTAGATCGTCGGTCCAGCGGTAATAGAGTGGTGAGGAATGAATTGTGGTCAGCACTGTCCGAGTACGGTGTGAGCAGTACCCTCATACGAGCACTGAAATCTCTTTATAAAAATTCTAGTGCTTGTGTAAGGATAAACGGGGCGTACACTGAATGGTTTAATATTGAAAAAGGTGTTAGACAGGGATGTGTAGCGTCACCGTGGCTACTTAATCTATTAATGGACAATTGCTTGACAGATTTAAAAGAGAATGAAAGTGGGTTGAGAATGAATGAGTTACTCGTCAAATATCTTCTCTATGCTGATAACCAAGTATTAATTGCGTCTTCGGCCAAGGAGTTGCAGGAAATTATAGTAACTGCTGTGAGTGGAGCTATTGTTAAAAAGGGAATGAAGATGAATATCGTCATCATTGTGGAGACGTTGGTTGAGCTAGGCCAAATGCTGACCGGCCTAAACGGGTCCTCCCGACGAGTCGGTCTCTGTATGAACTTGGACAAGACGAAAGTTATGTTTAACAACCAAGTCATACCGAGACCGGTATCGGTTGACGGTATCATTCTCGAGGTTGTTCAGGATTATGTCTACCTTGGCCACACCATTCAACTGGGCCTAAACAACTTCGAGAAGGAAGCTGATAGGAGGATTCGGTTGGGCTGGGCGGTGTTTGGCAGGCTTCGTCGAGTCTTCACTTCGAAGATTCTGCAATTCTTGAAGACAAAAGTTTTCGAGCAATGCGTCCTGCCTGTGTTGACATACGGAGCCGAGACGTGGACACTGACGAAGGGACTTGTCCACAAGCTTAAAGTCGCTCAACGCGCAATGAAACGGGCTATGCTTGGGGTTTCTCTCAAAGATAGGACTAGAAATGAGACTATCCACGAGAGAATGAAAGTAACCGACATAGCCCACAGAATTACCACGTTGAAGTGGCAGTGGGGTCATCTGTGTCGCAGGACCCATGGCCGTTGGAGCAGACGTGTCCTGAGAGTTTAGTGGAGACCGCGTCTTGGTAAATGCAGTGTGGGACGTCCTCCGGCCCGTTGGACCGACGATCTACGTAAGATTACCGGTATAGGCTGTATGAGGATTGCGGAAAACCGGGATGTCTGGCGCGAACTTGGTTAGGCCTATGTCCAGCAGTGGACTGCAATAGGCTGA
This sequence comes from Melitaea athalia, assembly GCA_905220545.2. Lineage (NCBI taxonomy): Eukaryota > Metazoa > Arthropoda > Insecta > Lepidoptera > Nymphalidae > Melitaea > Melitaea athalia. Next base: position 15,569,123 of record HG992197.1, on the reverse strand, counting down.
AGTGACTGACTGACTGAAGATGAATGTAAAGAAGACGAAAGTGATGGTGTTTGAAAGACATGAGACAGTGACAGACTGCAATGTCGTGATTGGAGATGAACAAATTGAACAGGTGAATGAGTTTGTGTATCTGGGTTCAAAGTTTACAAGAGATGGAAAGTGTGAGAGTGATATTGAAAGAAGAATGAATGCAGGAATCATGATGAATAGAGCTTTGCACTCCTTTATGAGCAGTCGGAAGGTGTCTGATAAGGCTCGTTTGGCTGTGCATAGGGGAGTGTTGGTTACTCATGTATAGAAGTGAAATTTGGGTATGGCAGAAGAAATATGAAAGTAGAATAAATGCAGTTGAGATGAGAGCGTTAAGAAATATGATAGGAGTTAAACTGAGTGATAGGATAAGAAACAGTGAGATAATGAAATGTTGTGGTCTGAAAGAAGATGTAGTAACAAAAATTGAGAAAGTTATGCTGAGATGGTTTGGCCATGTCGAGAGAATGAATGAAGAACGATTGACGAAAAAAGTGTAAAGGCGAGACCTAGGCTGACGTTTCAAGACCTCAGAGACGTCTTAAAAAAGGCCAGGTCAAGAGTACCCTAAACCGAAGAGAATGTATGAAAGGAATAATAAAAATGGACGAAGCGAAACAAATATGTAAGGATCATAGCAAGTGGAAAGAAGTGGTCTCTGCCTACCCCTATGGGAAAGAGGTGTGATTGTATTTATGTATGTAAAACTGTTTTTGTAATTTGTAAAGTACTGTTTCATTTATTTAAATTATTCCTCATCCTTTATATTTTGCAATCATTGAAGGAAATCGATATATAAACGCAGATTAGTGTATTTCAAAAAAAATAGAATAAAAAGATCGAAATGCTCGAAAAAACCGGTCTACCCGGGTTTTTATTACTCTTAGACCCGAAAACCCGGGTTTTCAAAATTGAACCGAGTTTCGATGCCCTAATTATATTATATACTTATTATCTGTATTGTTGCTTAGGGAAGTTAGGGAAGAGGTAAAGATTTTACATCACCTTGTAAAATGTTATAAAAAAAGTTAACAAAACTGTCAAAATCCTTTTTTTATTCCTTTTTTTTTTGTTATTAGTTCCGGGTACTATTGTCCGGATTCTAAAGTAATGGGCGTAAGTATTGAGTTACGTATTTACAAGTATTTAAATAAGCTTAAGCCCTTTTATATGACTGAATAGAAATTTCAAAATCCTAGTCTAGCTTTTAAAATGAAATATGTATTTTTACAATAGCAATTAGTTAATTTTGACCCTATTTCGCTATTGTAATGTTCCTGTTTAGTGCTCAACTAACAATGGCCGCCATTTTTATTATATTTTATTGTTTGAAATATTTTTAAAATTCAATTCATAGTTTTTAAGTATGTTAAGTTGAAATAATGTTTGTGTTGACAACGATATACATTAAAACTAGTAATTTTATTATTATAACTGATTGTTATTTTCACTTATTATGTTTTTGTGTTACTCTTAATTTTTTTAATGTACCTATTTTAGAGTTTTGTGTGAATAGTAAAGTTTATTACAGGTGTATTTCTTAGTAATCATTAGGCTGTGGTAATATTGTACAAAATATTTATAAATTAAGTAGGTAAATTAATTATTAATTTCTTTTAATGCATTGGTCAACAAAAAAAAAACTGTTTTAATGAAATAAGTATACGAACCAATGAAAAAAAACCGTAATAACAATCTACCAATATTAATCTGAGCTAACAATGCTCAATCTGACAGAATAATAAAATGCTTTGAGGTACGTAGGTTTATTATATCTATACTAATATGCTGCTGAATAAGCTGAAGATTTTGTTTGTTTGTTTGAACGCGCTAATCTCAAGATCTACTGGTCCGATTTGAAAAATTATTTCAATGTTAGATAGCCCATTTATTGAGGAAGGCCATAGGCTATATATCATCACGCTAAGACCAATAGGAGCGTAGCACCAATGAAGAATTTTTCAAAATCGGAGTTTTTCCTTTTGAGAGCTTCCGCGGCGTAAATGGTTAAAGTTTCGCTCAAATCATGTATGATAGAATTGGTCCTATTCCACGGGGACGAAGTCGCGCTCAGAAGCCAGTCATTGATAAAATGAGCAAAAATTAAAAACCTCGGTTATTTTTAAATACGTAGGAGCGTACCTAACTACCTACCTATCCGAAATAGAAAAACTTATAGGTAACTAGCCGTCCCGTGCCCACTTCGTTGGGCGTTAATTATTTTTGTGATGTACTATATTGCTGGGTTTTTTGTCTTAATTTGCTTTAATCGAAACACGTCCAAAATGAAATGACAGAAATAAATTACATAACAACATGCTTGTACTGTCAACACTGAAAAAAGTTTCAATTTGATAGCAAAATCTCCATTAACAAAATGATCCTCCTTTGTTACAAAAAATGTGATAAATGAAGAACCGCTCGACCGATTTTGTGCAAACTTCACATAAACGACGACATGACGCCGCGTTGGCGCAGCGGTCACAGCAATGGATTGCGATTGGCTGTTGCGCGTACGGTTGCGGGTTCGATCCCCGCACACGACAACATTTGTATTGGCCATACAGATGTTTGCCGTGGTCTGGGTGTATGTGCAGTCCTTGTGGGTCTCCCCACCGTGCCTCGGAGAGCACGTTAAGCCGTCGGTCCCGGTTGTTATCATGTACACCTGATAGCGATCGTTACTCATAGTAGGAAATATATATTTGGGTTGTCTGGAAGAAATGGCTAAATAGCCATAAGTCCGCCCATTGTACTTCACAGTCTGTAAAATGATATTTGTGGTTGTGATGTACAATAAAGTATAAATAAATAAATAAATAAATAAATAAACCATCTACTAAATAGTCCGAACAAAGCCTAGATACTTGGTTTGAATATGTGAGCCCGTTCTTGAGTTATAAAATTACAACGAAAAGTGGCATTGATTTTTATATATATAGATACAGATAATAAAATCAAACAATTGAGATTGTATTTAACAGAATATTAAAAAATAATAAACGTCACGCGGATATACAACCTCGTTCTTAATAACAATCGAGTGTGATGCGAATAGAAAAATCGTTAAACCGTCGATATAATTTCGCACAAACCCGTACATGTAATTTGATGGTAGGGGAGTGCTTCCGGAGCATTCAGGCATTCAGTCAGGACCCGTTTAACGGCCCGCTTTGTATACCGGGCCCCTCGGCTGCGCTCCAAGGCCACGGGAGAGCCAAGGTCAGATCAGGTGTGACATCTTTGGACCATCATCGGTTATAATTATTAATGATCTAGAAATCTTTAGATAATTTTATGCACGTTAAAATCTAAAACAATAATTAAAACCACAATAACTACTTTTTCCCCTTTTTGAAAAAGGCATTTGTTTGGTGATTATCAAAATATTTTCGAACCCTCATAAAAATTTAACTGTTCTTATTAAAAATGTAAACGTACCTATTACTGATTCAATATAGTTACCTATTCTATGACTCGAAATTCAATTGAAGCTTTTATCTTCTAAAAGCTTGATATAAATAATAAGTTTTGTTTTATTTATAGTCAAAATCAATCAAAGGCAAGGGCTTGAATTTGAATAAATCGATAGGTACCAATATTATAAAACTGAAGAGTTTATTTGTTTGTTAGTTTGAACGCGCTAATCTCAAAAACTACTGGTCCGATTTAAAAAATCATTCCATTGTTAGATAGCCCATTTATCGAGGAAGGCTTGCTATAATATATCATCACGCTAAGATCAATTGGAGCGGAGCACCAATGAAAAATGTTGACGAAGTCAAATGTAAAAAATAAAGTTAAGTACCACTGATTTGGAATGTAAATTCTGCAGAGAAGAGTAAATGGGAATGTAGATTCGGCAAAAAAGCTCCGCAATTTATGTAATTCTTTCTAAAAAAAATATCTGTTACGTTATTTATTTCGGTATAGACTTGGTCGTGTAAAAACTCTTTTCTCTTCAGTCTTCACCTCTTCCGAAGGGGGAAGTTTCTTGCCGATTCTTATCTGCAAAATCTACATTTCGAATCGGCGATAGCTTCACTATTAACTTATTAAAACAAATATAATTTTATTTTGTAAAATATGCTTTTGAAGCCTACTTCAAAAAAGAAATTTTTGATTTCGATTTTGATTGATTTTGACTATAAACAAAACAAAACAAATCCTACTATTTATATCAAGCTTTTAGAATATATACCTAAGCTTCCATTCAGTTTCGAGTCATAGAATTTAAATTCGATAAAACTTTTACATAATAATATATTTAACTAGCTGACCCGGCGAACTTCGTACCGCCTAACAGTCGATTTTTAATTTTTTTAATACTCATCCTTCCCGGAACCCCTCCACTTATACTTAAAGTTTATGGTATGGTATTAAAGTTCAAATTGACTTTTAAGTATTATTACGAATCTTTTGTATGAGAATATAGAAAATTGTTGTTTTTAGACTTTTTCAGGGAATTTTTTAAATTTTTCTCTCCATAGAACCATCCTCGTACTTCAAGGAATATCATAAAAAAAGAATTAGCAAAATCGGTTCAGCCGCTCTCGAGATTTGCGCTTAGCAACACATTCAGCGATTCATTTTTATATATATAGAGATTTAAATATTTTAAAGGTTTTTAAACGCGCTAATCTCGGGAACTACTGGTTCGAATTGAAAAATTATTTTTGTGTTGATAGTGTATTTAATTTACCAAGGAAAGCTATAGGCTATATTATATTTTAATGCAAATTATTGAGGGTGAAACCACGGGGCACAGCTCGTATTATCGGGGGTGAAACCACGGCGCAAAAGTTTATCCAGCACATAAGTTATGAATAGAATTTAACAGCACGAGGTAGAATAGCCCGTTGGGACCTGATTCTCCTCAATTAATAAACTAAAACTTTTCGATTTATGTTTGCGAATAGAAATATCTCCTAAATATTAGCGTAATTCGATCGTAAAAAATAATAACATATCAAAAACTTATATCTCTTGGATACTATAAAGTTATTCACAACCGGTGGAACAGGCCCTAGGCTGCTTTTCCACCAGAGATGTGCGAGGGATGTGTTTTTGAAGAACCAATAGAATTGGATATTTGACTGGTATTTTTTTATTTATTTAAAACTAGCTGCTGCCCGCGACGTCGTCTGCGTGCGTTCACTGCTCATTCCCCGTAGGTGATAGCGTGATAATATGTAGCCTATGTTCTGACCCGACTTCTTAATAATATTCGTGCCAAATTTGAAGTAAATCCATGCAGTACTTTTTGAGTTTATCCCGGACATACATTTGAAGAAATAAAGGTTCACTGCTTTTTCCCCGTAGGTGATAGCGTGATAATATATAGCCTATGTTCTGACCCGACTTCTTAACAATATTCGTGCCAAATTTGAAGTAAATCCATGCAGCACTTTTTGAGTTTATCCCGGACATACATACAGACAAACAGACAAACAGACAAACAGACAAACAGACAAACAGACAAAAATTCTAAAAACTATATTTTTGGCTTCGGTATCGATTGTAGATCACACCCCAAGTATTCTTTTAAAAAAATATTCAATGTACAGTTTTGACTTTTCTACCATTTTATTATATGTATAGATAATGTTTTTAAATATTAAAACACAACGCCATTTATCATTTTTAAATATCTTAACTAATCTCGGAATTATAAGCTATTTTACGGTGACTATATCTGTCTCTTTCTAAAACGAAATTTATTATGTAGCTTGAATGGAACTGGTGAATTGTGACATCACAATTCTCTCACGCTCTCTCTGTCTAACAGGAAACTTTAAAGTTTTATAACTCATATGTTTCTGGACCGATTTATTTTCTTTTTTTACAAATGTTATTCTTACATGTTACATTTTCGATTACAAATAATAAATATCAACACCCTGACTACAGTCAAATACCCAATTGCTTCATTTACCTAGCCTCGCTTAGCACAGCTCTGGTGGAAACAAGAGAGAGAGTGTGCGAGAAATATTTTACGAGGGATATGTTGGGAGGAATGTGTTCCTCTCCCACTACACCCCCCGCCTCGACACATTACAAAGTTTCGCAACGCATCCTCCCACGGTTCGCACCGCACATTAATGCGCATTTTCACAGCTCCGCTACACATCCTCGTACGACACATTTTCCTCGCACAGCTTTGGTGGAAACGCCCACACATTTCCACAGCTGCATAGCTAGACATCCTCGCACGACACATTTCTCTCGCACATCTCTGGTGGAAAGGCAGCCTTAGGGAATTAAACATGTTTATTGTTTAGTCTTTAGTATGCTAACAAGCTGATTTTTTTAACTCATACCGGGGTGAATAGGAACGTAACATTATATCTAGCCTTCTTTTTGATAATTTCTTTTGTTATGTTAAATTATTAGATATATTCACTCGTATAACATACGCTTTGTAATTCGATTTATATTTGCAAGATTAGGGACATTATTGTGTTTAACCTTGGGAACTATTTTAAACTAGACCTGGTGAGATTCGTACCGCAATGATTTTTTTTTTTTTTGTAAGTATATCGATTATTTTAAATATTATTTTAAAAATTAAGAATGTTTCTCACATTTAAGAAAAAAGTAACAGGTTTTCGTTATTGTAGAACGCAGTTATAATTAAGAAGACTCGTTAAGTCGTCATTGAACGCAACCCGAGGGTACAAACGTACAATAATATTGTAATTGGTAAAGCAATGGCTGCCCTCGATACGATTTACATGACAAAAGCCCTTAGACCTTGACCATGACATAAGATCCAGCGCCATTCAGGTTTAAACATCCACGTGGATGTACTTAACGACAATTCTTAATATTTTTTTAATGTAACTGAAATTAATTTCAAAGGAGTTTTCATAACGAAGCTTTTTATGGGGTGAATAGAAATTATTTATCGGCACTGACTAGATTAAAAAAAAATGTTTGTTAAAGAAAAAACTTCAAAAAAAAGTCTAGACCAGTGGAATCCTATACACATAATTATTCAATTATAATATATATATTCAAATAGAATTTCAAATGGAAGTTATATGCATTAGCTTAGTTAATAAATTGAATTCTAATAGGTAAACTTATGAATCTCACAGATGCTGATTTAGATGACCCAGTGGATAAACGGCTGAATTTTAATCAGAGGTCGAAAGGTTAACGGAAAAGCGCAAACTAGCTTTATTAATGACTATTAGGACCTGTATCGTCTAGAACTCTAGAGTTAACAAAGTTTATCTGATGGCTATGTCACAGATAGACATCAGTTATAGGTTCAACTGAGGTAGGGCACAGCAGGAAATTTCCTGCTCAAAATATGGATCAGCCCGACTGGGGTAGTACCTCGACCTTACAGAAGACCACAGCTAAATAATACTGCTTTCAAGCAGTATTGTGTTCCTGTTGGTGAGTAAGGTGACCAGAGCTCCTGGGGAGGATTGGGGATAGGGTAGGCAACGCGCTTGCGATGCTTCTGGTGTTGCAGGCGTCTATAGGCTACGGTAGTCACTTACCATCAAGTGAGCCGTACGCTTGTTTGTCGACTTAGTAGATAACATAAAAAAAGGTAAAACAGGCAATATGTTCGTCATCATAGGGACCTTAACTAACAAATTACTAGTTCTCTATTTGCAAGTTACGAATAAAAATATTTGACAAATAAAATGTAGTTTGATTTTTTTCACAGCCGATTCCCACTTTATTAATAATATATTTCTACTACCTGTAAATCTTAAATTGTAGTGTGTTAAACTGTTAATGAATCAAGCCCTAACAGTGTATTTTACCTGAGGAGGTTTAACATAATCATGTTCCTATTCGTAACTTATCTGCAGGAGAAACTTTATCCACAAGCGGTGACAAAGGCCTTAAAAAATTAATAGTTTAAACTAACTATAAATTGCTCAATTAATAATAATATAACAGTTTATGTATATTAATTAATAATAAAATTCTTGAATGGTTAACGGTATTTAGCATATTTTCCTTAGTTATTTTGATACACATCCATAAAGTATCAAGATATACTGTTCCTTGCGACCTTTGACAAAGCGAAGTAGGTATTTCTTTGCTTAAAATTCCTTCGCGGTTTTTTAGTTTTATTATACTAAAAGGAAGCCGCCGTAACAAACTCTAGTTTCCTCGTATTTTATTTTTAATTTATTATGATTTTTACGCATATTAACGCTTTTAGTCAAATTGTAGGTTACAGCTGCTTTCTCCCAGGTTGCTTTTGAAAAAGAAGAGTTAAATAATATAAGTGAATGAATCAAATTATAATAATTAATTAAAATAAGAAAATTACTCGTCAGCGTCAATTACGCTATATCGTTTTTCAAGGAGTAAGTTGCAAATAATTGTATTTGCTCGCAAAGGAAAAAAAATCGGCCAAGTGCGAGTCGGACTCGCACACGAAGGGTTCCGTACCATTGACTAGGTACATTGATTGTAATAATGGGCAAAAAGCTGCTAAAATCACTTTTATTGTATGAGAGCAAAAATACTCAAAAATGACGTTTTTTGTATGGGAGCCCCCCTTAAATATTAATTTTATTTTTATTTTATTATTTATTATTAAATTAAAAATACAACTGAGTATTTTGTGAATATATCAAGTGCCTACCTGTTGCCATTATTGATATCGAGCAAAAAAGGGCAAGAAAATCACGTTTGTTGTATGGGAGCCCCCCTTAAATATTTATTTTATTTTGTTTTTAGTATTTGTTGTTATAGCGGCAACAGAAATACATAATTTGAGAAAATTTCAACTCTCTAGCTATAGCCGTTTTTGAGATACAGCCTGGTGACAGACGGACGGACGGACGGACGGACGGACGGACGGACGTACGGACAGCGAAGTCTTAGTAATAGGGTCCCGTTTTTACCCTTTCATGGGTACGGAACCCTAAAAACGACAAAAATCATCGAAGTCGGTCCCCACCCATTCAAAAGTTCTGAAGTAACATACATTAAAAAATACAGTCGAATTGAGAACCTCCTTTTTTTGGAAGTTGGTTAAAAAATTTCCTCTTGTTCACTTCACACCACTTATATTTCTTAATATTGAAGTGAAACTTCTTTACGCTCGCTTGACTTGGGGAGTAAGCTGGTGAATGCGTAACGAGAGCGTTACGAAAAGTGTAATCGGACGAGGTAAACGGAAGTTGAAAGCGATATATAAGTTAGAGAGATAGAAAGAGAAAGAGCTACGTTTCATAAGTTTTTTTCTTTATTTTATTTAGGGACTTTTTACAACACTGGCAAGTACATGTCAGTCCCATCCTTACCTTCTTTTTACTTAAAACAATAAAATGAGGCTATTATGACTCATCATAACTATACAGACTCATAAGCATATAACTTATGTTTCTGTATAGTTTATATTAATCTAGTTTATTTTTTCGCCTATACAAGCACGCATTATACAAATTCACCATATTTTATAAATTCATAACGCACGCTTCCCACGATAGCTACCGGAAAATAACGGGTTACCGGTTTCTATGTGTGTGTTGAGTCGTTCACAAAATCAGCGCAATTATCTCCGTAGGCGAAGGCTCTCAATAAACAGAATTCTTTAATTAAAATTAATTTTTATTGCCAAAGATTTTAAGATTAACCTTTTAAATAAATTCCTTCGCTTTCATATTATTCTTGCTGTACCTGTTTAATAATTTTACGTCGTTAGCGATACCCCATTGACTGAATCACTGAACCCCTCACTCAAAGAAAATGGTATAACGTTCATAATAAAAAATATCCATTGTATATCATAGTTTGAGCATAAATCATACTAATCGTAAGGTTTAATTCAAATTCATAGATTAGGGGCGACACGTAAACTCAGGGGCGTAGCTACCGCCGTATCAGCCGTATCAATGATACGGGGCCCCCGGGCTACAGGGGCCCCCAACGTCTATAAGCAAAAAAAAATCGTAAAATATTATCCACGGTGTTACTTAAATTCATGCTTCCCGGGAAAAGCATATAAAAAAACTGTCATGCGTGCCTATAGAGTTTTCACTTCAGAAATGACAAAATCAAAAAGTAATCTCTTTTTTTTTTCGAGTTAAGCGTGCGCCCAAAAGTTGGCAACATCCTACATCAGTGAGTGACTTAAACGGGGGAATCCCGCAATAACAGATGCATATTACGAGAAGAATATTTACGTGTTTTATTTCATTCCGGTTCATACGTTATCACAGTCAGTCAGACAGTCAGTTCAGCCCATTGCAGTAAGCTGCAGGACATAGGCCTCACCAAGTTCGCGCCAGATATCCCGGTTTTCCGCAATCCTCATCCAGCCTACACCGGCAGTCTTACGTAGATCGTCGCTCCAGTGGGCCGGAGGATGTCCTACATTGCGTTTGCCAAGACGCGGTCTCCACTCCAAGACTCGTCTGCTGCAACGGCCATCGGTCCTGCGACACAGATGACTAGCCCACTGCCACTTTAACTTGCTAATTCTGTGGGCTATGTCGGTTACTTTCGTTCTCTCGCGAATAGTCTCATTTCTAATCTAAGATGGTTTACGCATGCGAAATAAACACGGAAGTAGAGCTGCGTGAAAACCTAAGGCAGGCCGCAACGAAAATCAGAGACAATACCAGTAGTTTTAGGAGACTAAAACAGAATTTTTAAGACGTTGTAGATTGTGTATAGAAGCGGAAGGAAGACACTTTGAAAATTTGCTATCAATAAAAAACAGTCATAACTGCTTTAATTGTTTTATTTATTACAAATGGTAATTATATCACACATAACCAACCTAATTTATCTTAGAAATGAACAATAGGTGCTTTTAAAATAATTAATTAATTTAGGACATTTTACGCCCCCGTACATTTAAAGGCAGTTTAGGGCTAAAATAGGCCTATTAAGTACCACTTTCTTAGCGTTCAAATCAAATTTTTTAATTAAATCAATTTTTTTAACTTTTTTATTGCCAAATCGTTTGTTCGTCGTTTGTTCGTGATTGTTCGATTAAATTTATTGTTTGTTCGTTGTTCATTTTTTTATAAATAATGTTCACAATTTTGAGCTCTCTTAAGTTGGCGGGGAGAAATCAATTTTTTTAACTTTTTTATTGCCAAATCGTTTGTTCGTCGTTTGTTCGTGATTGTTCGATTAAATTTATTGTTTCTTCGTTGTTCATTTTTTTATAAACAATGTTCAAAAATTTGACCTTAAGTTGGCGGGGAGAAATCAATTTTTTTAACTTTTTTATTGCCAAATCGTTTGTTCGTCGTATGTTCGTGATTGTTCGATTAAATTTATTGTTTGTTCGTTGTTCATTTTTTTATAAACAATGTTCAAAAATTTGACCTTATGTTGGCGGGGAGAAATCAATTTTTTTAACTTTTTTATTGCCAAATCGTTTGTTCGTCGTTTGTTCGTGATTGTTCGAAAATTTGAACATTATTTATAAAAAAATGAACAACGAACAAACCAGGGGCGTAGCTACCGCCGTATCAGCCGTATCAATGATACGGGGCCCCCGGGCTACAGGGGCCCCCAACGTCTATAAGCAAAAAAAAATCGTAAAATATTATCCACGATGTTACTTAAATTCATGCTTCCCGGGAAAAGCATATAAAAAAACTGTCATGCGTGCCTATAGAGTTTTCACTTCAGAAATGACAAAATCAAAAAGTAATCTCTTTTTTTTTTCGAGTTAAGCGTGCGCCCAAAAGTTGGCAACATCCTACATCAGTGAGTGACTTAAACGGGGGAATCCCGCAATAACAGATGCATATTACGAGAAGAATATTTACGTGTTTTATTTCATTCCGGTTCATACGTTATCACAGTCAGTCAGACAGTCAGTTCAGCCCATTGCAGTAAGCTGCAGGACATAGGCCTCACCAAGTTCGCGCCAGATATCCCGGTTTTCCGCAATCCTCATCCAGCCTACACCGGCAGTCTTACGTAGATCGTCGCTCCAGTGGGCCGGAGGATGTCCTACATTGCGTTTGCCAAGACGCGGTCTCCACTCCAAGACTCGTCTGCTGCAACGGCCATCGGTCCTGCGACACAGATGACTAGCCCACTGCCACTTTAACTTGCTAATTCTGTGGGCTATGTCGGTTACTTTCGTTCCCTCGCGGATAGCCTCATTTCTAATTCTATCTTTGAGAGAAACCCCAAGTTTAGCCCATTCTATTGCACGTTGAGCGACTTTGAACTTGTGTACCAGTCCCTTTGTCAGTGTCCACGTCTCGGCTCCGTATGTTAACACAGGCAGGACGCATTGCTCGAAGACTTTTGTTTTCAAGCATTGCGGAATCTTCGAAGTGAAGACTCGACGAAGCCTGTCAAACGCCGTTACGTTATTACATTTTAATACAATACAATCTTGTACTTCTCATTACTTATTGGTTAATTACTGTGGTTTCTGAAAAGAATGAGTGAAAGGAAAAGAGATTATCCCAGTGGAGCTATAAAAAGAAAAAGTAGACAGAAAAGAGAGTAGGTTATAAAAAAAATATCCAAAATTTCTTCATTTTTTCAGCAGTCAGCTTCTGTGAGTGATTTAGATTGCAATGCAGGGGCGTAACTACCACCGTATCAGACGTATCAATGGTACGGATGCCCCGGGCTACAGAGGCCCCTAATGTGTTTAAGCAAACTTAGTAAAATGTTATCCACGATGTCACTTAATCTCGTGCTTTCCGGTAAAAAAACATACAAAATAACTGTAAAACGTGCCTATAGAGTTTTCACTTCAGAAATGACAAAAGTAAAAAAAGGAATCCCAATTTTTCCCGAGTTAAGCGTGCGCTCAAAAGCTAGCAACATCCTTCATCGGTTATTGCAGGATTCAGTTAATCTTCATTAACAATCAATTGCTCTGAAAACATGCTTAAAATGTAAAATCCGAAATTCAAAAAATTCATTCCATTAAGGAACTCCTGGAATTGTTGCTGATAAAATTCAATAGTCTTGCATCCAGTTTTACGTTTGGTAATTACATCATGCTTTCTATTCTTGACCCTTCCAGTTATAACCGCAACAGCTGGAAGAAGTTTTTCAAAACTAAACTGAACAAAAATTACCTAAGTACTTCGACGAGACAGGAACGGCTATCAGACTTGTCACTATTGTCTATTCTAGGAGGAAGTGATAACTTATATTAAATAAATATTTATTTTAATTAAATGCAAGCATTTTTGTTTATTTTGTGAGAAATCGTTACCCTTCATTTGGGCCCCCCAACTAATTTTGATACGGGGCCCCTCCAAGGCACGCTACGCCACTGCGTAAACTTAAAAACGGGGAACGTTCTTTATTTAAAATGTGCGCCTTAAGGTTTTTTAAAGCAAGCGTGAATTTGAGCTCTTAACTGAATGGGGACGACTCAAGACATTTCAAATGCGAAAAGCTGTAAAAGTGAGTATGAAAATAAATTAAAGCGTTCTTTTAATACCAGCGCTTACATTGAAGTTAGTGTAGTGTATTTATTGTTGGTGAATGGTGATCCTTAGACTGATATGCAAAATAATTATGCTTTCATAATACAACCACACGCCTGACACCAGTGCGTAAGCAAACTCTGTTCTAGCACAAGGGGCACGGGTGACGGCAAGATTGATAAGTTAGGACGACATTAAGAACGTATTTGTATTATTCATATTATGTATTTTGTTGTTTATTAGCTGATCTGACCAAATAATTATCTAATTTGGTTTAGTCGTTCAAAAATAAAATTATAAGCGCACGTAGATCTGCTTAACACTATGAGCGATATAACCGGCAGTACATTAAAACTAGCACTTTTATAATTATTTATGATCATGCTACTTGGGCGTAAAATTTTATATTGCAGAACTAAATTTTTAGCAAAAATTTTAGTGGTTCTGCCCATTTGACCATTCTAGCTTTACAGATGTTAGGAAAACGGGTATCGAGGTAGAATTAAAATTTATTACTCCTCGTACAAAAATAAACTGAGTGCCTTATTAACGGGAAGGAACATGAACAAATATGTACCTATTTAGAAAATCCAAAACTGCTCGCTTCCACGCCCTCTTGTATCTTATTTAGGAACTAATAATCGACCGTACAGTGATTATAAGTTCGATTATATTAATATGGTTCTAGCAAATAATCACTGATGACTCTGATTCACTATTCTCTTATAGTAGAAACTAAGAATATAATTATTATATTATTGTAGAATTTTTCAGGCTTCAAATTCAATTTAAAGCTTCTTATGACAATTAAAACAAAACAGCTTATTTTTGTCAAGTGGTTCTCACGTTATTTTGCTATCATCCGTACATCCATAATTGATTGCTCGCAAGAGAAAAAAAGTGTGTGTACTTATGTACGTAAGAAGTTATACTTCAAGCTAGACTATTAAAATACTTCCAAAAAAACCCACCAATTAATAATTAGACAATAGAGTATTAAAATACTTCCAAAAAAAACCTACCACTTAATAATTAAGACAATAAGTCCACAACGCCATCTCTTAGAAATTATAGACTACTTTCTTGTTTTAGTCCACAACACCATCTCTTAGAAATGATAAAGACTACTTTCAAAACTAGCGGCATCTATTCATGCATACTTGAACTACTTCGTATCCACACGCGCATTGTAAAAATTTACTCTCATCATTTTTCTCTAACGCGCCAAAAGTATAACTTCAAAAACTGACTTCAATTACAATAGTAGTTATCAGATCTCGAAATAAGTTATGGGACCACAAGACAAGCATCAGCTTTCGTTTAAAACAAGAATTATCAAGATTATTTATAGTCCTTTAGTGCATAATATAGCTCACTACGTTATACAGGGGACGCTAAAAAGGTAGTATGCCCCGGGCGCGAGGAATGAGGGGGGCGCTAAAAAGGTATTGTGCCCCGGGCGCGAGGAATGAGGGGGGGCGCTAAAAAGCTATTGTGCCCCGGGCGCGAGTTAAGCTCGCTACGCCACTGGAAAGATTACTTATTATATCTTGATCACATTTAAAAGGAGAGCATCAAATTTCGATTAAAACAAGAATCATCAAAATCAATCAGTTTCATAAAATGTTTGCCATCCAAAATAAATAAATAAATAGAATAAAAATAAAACAAGCCTTCAGTGTTGCCACCATTTATTTGAATTTTACTAAAAAAATTGAATAAAAAATATTGTATTTCATCAACATGTTATTTTAGAAATGAATAATATACAGTTGTAGAAAACGTCCCGCACGTTCGCTATGTCCTAATGGTTTTGATGTCAGTTATTGGTATTATGATGGGGTGGGCAGCCGTGGCGCGTTCATGATGGTCAAGGGGTCGTGATGGTCACGGTGTTCGTGATGGTCACGGTGTTCGTGATGGTCACGGTGTTCGTGATGGTCACGGTGTTCGTGATGGTCACGGTGTTCGTGGTGGTCATGGTGTTCATGATGGTCACGGTCGCTCGGCTGGTGTGGGGGACGGTGCTATGTGTTCAGTCTCACTCGCTGCCCTTAACCTAATCTTCTTCCTCGCCACTCTCAGATTCTGTGAAACAAAGGATTGCTAGTAAATAATGTGTATTGTAACCTTGATAGGGCACAGCAGGATACATCATGGTACCACAGTTATAATTCATAAGGACTTCAGCATGTACTGGACACAATTTCAGTAATCTATATTGGGTATTAAAACTAAATTGCTAGATATAATGCCTGCAATCTGATTAAAATAATTTCGTAGTGATGCCTAGGTTAAATTACATTTTTTTCAATGACTTAATATTGCATCAATATTTATAAATTTCATAGCGAATTCTATATTTAGGTCTTATATAAATGTATTACAGCCAGTGAATCGAACACAGTATAACACAAGGTCCAAGGATGAGCTGTAAGTCACTTTAGCACAACGTCGACACCACTGCTACCAGTGTAAGTATGCAGTGGCTCTAATTGTGTGCACATAATGTTATAATTGACAAATAAAAGAAATGTATAATGAAATGAAATTTACAAAGTTGTACAATAAACTGAGGCAGGGCACAGAAGGAAATATCCTGCACAAAATCTGGAGCCAGCCTGGGGAAGTACCTCGACCATAATGAAGATCACAGCTAAATAATACTGCTCTAAAGCAGTGTCGTGTTCTTGTGGTGAGTAAAATGACCAGAGCTCCTGGGGATAGAGGGTGTCTGTCGCTTGCGACACTTCTGTTGTTGCAGGCGTCCATACATTCGGTACAAGTCATACGGTAATCGCTTGCCATCAGGTGAGTCGTACGCTTGTTTGCTGACCTAGTTGTGTAAACAAAAGACATGAATATGCATCCGCGATACGCAGTACACACCTTCCTCAGCGCTCTGCAGCCACTCAACAAACTTCTTCATCTGGTCGAGGAACATCATCTTGCCCTTGCTGGAGTTGGAGTCACGGTACCACTTGAGGATCACCTCCTCCGAGATAACGTTGGTCTTGTACAGCATCAGCACTAACTTGCTAAATGCTTTCATGAAGCTCATGTTCTCGTAGCAGTACTCTTGGACCTGGAAATGTGATCGAGATATTTAATATTTAATTATTTTTTGTGTTATTAATGAATGAAAGAAAGACTATTACTAAGAACATTGATAGTTTCAACAACTTTTAGATATTAATTATTATAAATAAATAAATTGTGTGTTGTTGTGTGTGTGTGTGTGTGTGTTGTAGATCAACACACACACACAGTCGTCTGTTCCTAAAGTAAGCAACTTATGGCCGGTTTCTGAGTCACTTTTAACGGTGGTTTATCTATTCATTAGCGCTATTGGTTCGATAACTTGTGAAATTGCGTTTCCGAACACGGCGATGTAAGATAAACTCCGTTTAAACTAAGTTCAACTTAACTGTCCAATTGGCGGCGTTTATCGGTTCCATAACTATAATTTGACGATTTATTTCTCAAACTACGTCATATTTTAGGTTATATTGTGAATATATTATGTACTTGTAACGTGTAGATGTTATTATATTTAACTGCCAGTGAAAGCTAAATATTAAAAGTTGGTAAAAATATTCAAAGCAGAAAACAATCAGTGTTAGCATAATGAATACGAGCAGCTCATCAGTCTGATTCGGTAGTAATGGAGTTTATTTTTAATATATCCGTACCCATAAACTTAAGGCGTAGGAGAAATCTTTTCGAAATGTTTACGGTTGAAGAATTTCAATTGAGATATCGCTTTAATAAGAACACTGTGATACACTTAAGTGATATTATTAGCCCTGCTCTAGCTCCTGTTACGCATCGCAAATATACACTGTCTGTTTTGGAAGAATTTTTTATCGCATTAAGATTTTACGCTACAGGTACAAAAACAATGAAATGAAAGGAGAACGAGGGAAAAAAAGGGCGTTAGGCGTTTCGTTTTAAACACGATTGACAATGCTCACAGATAAAGTGGACAATGATGTCGTTCATAAATAATGTCTAATCATATTTTTTTAACTAAAACAGTGATATGTTACTTATTTATTCTCGGAAAAATTATTCTAGTAAATAAAACTAGTAGGTATTCAAGACGAATTAAAATAATAAAGTCAATTTTAGATACGATCACTTAAACAGAGCCATCTAGCTGCAAACAAGGAACTAGTTATTAGTTACATAGTTTTTTTTTTTTTTTTTTTTATGTTACGAGTCCGGCAAACAAGCATACGGCTCACCTGATGGTAAGACCGTAGCCTATAGACGCCTGCAACACCAGAAGCATCGCAAGCGCGTTGCCGACCCTATCCCCAATCCCCCCAGGAGCTCTGGTCACCTTACTCACCAACAGGAACACAATACTGCTTGAAAACAGTATTATTTAGCTGTGGTCTTCTGTAAGGTCGAGGTACTACCCCAGTCGGGCTGCTCCATATTTTGAGCAGGAAATTTCCTGCTGTGCCCTACCTCAGTTAAATATGAATGGCTTGTTACGTATTCAGAAACGCAGTGACAGTTAACCAACGTTTATCTTACGTTTAACTTTAATGAATCAATAGTTAGTGAGAAGTTATCTGGGGACTTCAGAAACTGGGCATTAATGCTTCTGTTATAGGTAACAGCCGACTGGTATAGCGTGTTTTTTTTTCGATAACACACAACTACATATATAAATAAATAAATATTATTGAGAGTATGTAAAAAATAAATTGTCACAGAGGTGTAAAGTATCCGAAACGTCAGGCATTTACAAAACTCAATAATCCACGATAAAATCCGAAAAACTTGTTTCATGATAAAGTATATTTGTTACTAACCTTAGCCAATAAAGCAAGCTCGGCCTTTGCCGACTGAGCAAACGCTGCCAAAAGGGGCGTATAATTTCTCAAATGCTTTGCCGCTTGCTCAGCTAATAATTCTTCCTTTTTATTCCATTCGCCACGGGACATGACGCACTGCCATATCTGAAAACGATCCTCTATATCATACTCTAAATTATGAACTGTATATATTTTTGTTTGGTCCGTTAAAGCTCAGATTGCCATGTCGACAGTGCGATGCAAGTAACTAAACGGACATAGGAGCGGCCGAAAGACTCAGCTGAACCAAGCCCGTGAAGTCAGATTTGAATCGCTCCGACTCGTCATCAAGTTTCATCATTGCTTAGCAGACATACCTAAATGGAAAAAGTTGGAGGAGGCTTTAACCCAGATAGGGTTCGAGCACTAATTTAGTTATGATGTATTTCGTTTGGTAAAATAAAGCTTATTTATAATTATCTGGTTGTTAGTCCTTGTGGGTCTCCCCGCCGTGCCTCGGAGAGCACATTAAACCGTAGGTTCCGGTTGTTATCATGTACACCTGATAGCGATCGTTACTCATAGTAGGTAACATATCCGCCAACCGCAGTGGAGCGTTGTGAATTAACCTCCAATCCTCCTCCTGAATGGAGAAAGAGGCCTATGCCTAGCCTGCCAGTGGGATATTACAGGCTAAAGTGTATTATTATGGTGTACTGTATGCTGTGTATGTATGTGGTGTATGTATGTGGTGTATGTATGTGGTGTATGTATGTGGTGTATGTATGTGGTGTATGTATGCGGTGTATGTATGTGGCGTATGGTGTATGTATGTGGTGTATGTATGTGGTGTATGTATGTGGTGTATGTATGTGGTGTATGTATGTGGTGTATGTATGCGGTGCATGTATGCGGTGTGTATGTATGCGGTGTGTATGTATGTGGTGTATGTATGCGGTGTATGTATGCGGTGTATGTATGTGGTGTATGTATGTGGTATATGTATGCGGTGTATGTATGTGGTGTATGTATGCGGTGTATGTATGCGGTGTATGTATGTGGTGTATGGTGTATGTATGTGGTGTATGTATGTGGTGTATGTATGCGGTGTATGTATGCGGTGTATGTATGTGGCGTATGGTGTATGTATGTGGTGTATGTATGTGGTGTATGTATGCGGTGTATGTATGCGGTGTATGTATGTGGCGTATGGTGTATGTATGTGGTGTATGTATGTGGTGTATGTATGTGGTGCATGTATGCGGTGCATGTATGCGGTGTATGTATGCGGTGTATGTATGCGGTGTATGTATGCGGTGTATGTATGCGGTGTATGTATGTGGTGTATGTATGCGGTGTATCTATGTGGTGTATGTATGCGGTGTATGTATGTGGCGTATGGTGTATGTATGTGGTGTATGTATGTGGTGCATGTATGTGGTGTATGTATGCGGTGTATGTATGCGGTGTATGTATGTGGTGTATGTATGCGGTGTATCTATGTGGTGTATGTATGCGGTGTATGTATGTGGCGTATGGTGTATGTATGTGGTGTACTCACGATGGCGACGACCTCGTGGTCGGGTATCTCGTGCCTCTGCGCCATGTCTCTGGTGTCGGCGATGAGGTCCCGGACGGGCCTTTCGTCCGCCAGCGCCTCCAACAGAGCCGATGTCAGCTCACGCCTAGCCTCCTACGAGATATTTAATCACATATTAAATTATTGTCACAAATATCTTCAGAAATAGCGTTGTGATGTGTAATACTAAAGCTACCAGAGGAAATCGTGACAGACAAAAACATCAATATGAGAACAAATTTGATTCATTTAGGAAAAAAAATATTGCTTGAGTAAAAAGTACACATGTCAGAAGTGAAAGTACCTGTGAGGCCTGGGCGCGATGCAGTTTGAGTAGCTCTGCAAGACCGCGAGAGGCGAAAGACGAAGCCAAGACCTCCTCGCTGCGGCGGTTCAGAGGCAGGAACTCCAGCAGGCTGCCGATCACACATTAATATTTACGTTTCAGCGTGTAATATCCCACTGCTGGGCATAGGAGAAGAATCAGAGCTTAATCTGCCACGCTGCTCCAATTCAGGTTGACGGATATATTCCCTACTAAGAGTAACGATCACGATCGCTATCAGGTGTACATGATAACAGGAACAGACGGCTTAACATGCTCTCCGAGGCACGGTGGGGAGACCCACAAGGACTGCACAAACACCCAGACCACGGCAAACATCTGTATGAACAATACAAATGTTTGTCATGTGCGGGGACCGAGCCCGCAACCGCCAGCGCAACAGCCACAAACCAGTGCTGTGACCATTGCGCCAAATTCAATGTAATATTCACAAAACAAATTGTACATGTATATTGGTTAAAGTAATGAGATCACCATACATACGAAGGGTTAAGATAATTCTTATATATGTAAATCAAGATCTTCAATCTGAATTCATGACCATAATTTGAAAATATATTAATAAAATAAATTGTAGCAACACTCATGACAACGTCTCTATGGAAGCGACGAGCCAGTACATGCCGCGTGTTTTTCTACCCATTACATTAGCAGTGCTACTTTTATTAGAAAAATAGTTATCTAATGCAATGGGCGTTTGGAAAATTGAGTGCTAAAACATCATGTCTTATTAGAAGTTAATGTATGTTTATGAATGTCTAGATACAGGTCCTTAAGTGAATGTGGCTTGGAGGAAGATCTCTCGATCATTTGTTTTTTAATTGTTTGAAATTAACTGTTTCACTATATGATATGCTTCCCAAAAACATTCCGCGGCTGGTTAATGTTTGTTTTCTTCTAACTTTAGTGAAAACTTCTTTTTGTGTTGTCTTAGCTAAGTTTATTAAAATTAATGATATAAAACTATAATTTACTACAAAAAAAATAATTCAATAATCATTTTAAATATTTTCAATCAACCGCAGCTTAAGCGGCTTAACCCACTGTTGTACTGTCAAAGTTGGATCCTGTCTCTGGACTATAAACCACTTTTAGCACTTTTCTTTGGCAAAATAATCGGCGAAAAGCTGATAGAGCCATAGTCTTTAAAGAAGAAGAAAAATGTCTAGATAGAAGCTGTATCTAAATTTTTCGAATCTGTTAGAGGTTTTAGATTGTTTTACTAGCGTTTGTCATATTCAATCTACCATTCACTTAACTAAAGCTCCACTTATCTTGTCTACTGAGTTCCAATTTTCTCTCCCTCTAACTTCCAAATGTACGCATTAATTATTTGTTTCCATTAGTGAGTGGAATAACTAATATTACGTCATACGGATCTCACGAATCGTGAGAACCGTGAGTCACGATTTTTTGATCCATTTCCACCCCAATTCACACTTCATCAACCCCCATCCCCCCTTAACGTGTGACGTAATTTATAAATGGCTCCTAATCGGCAATGCATTAATACATCAAGACACTGGAAATAGTCAAGTGGTATAGTGCACTCACCGTCCCTCGAGCTGACCCTTCTTCAGAGCAGTAACAAGCGAGGTGACTCCACGCTCCTGCTTCACGGTGGCGAAGACCTCGAGAACGAAGTCCAGGGCCAGGTTGTCTTTTAAAAGGTGCTCGTTCACCAGCACC
The DNA here is from genome assembly GCA_905220545.2 of Melitaea athalia. Classification (NCBI taxonomy): domain Eukaryota; kingdom Metazoa; phylum Arthropoda; class Insecta; order Lepidoptera; family Nymphalidae; genus Melitaea; species Melitaea athalia. Next base: position 15,547,259 of record HG992197.1, on the reverse strand, counting down.
AACAGCACCGATGGAGGCACACAGCCGTTACCTGACAAATAAACAAATCTTATATTAATGTCTTGAAACACACAATAAAGGCTGTTCATTTTCATCATCATCATCATCACTTCAGCTAGGACATAGGCGTCTCCAAGTTCGCGCCAAAAATGGCGTGAACGCATGTATTTGCCCAGTCACCACACTGGGCAGGCGGATTGGCGGGTAAGGCTGTTAAATTATAATTATTGTTTTAGTGTCAAGTGGGTCCATCCTTCACACATACATTACATTTTTTTATCATTTAATATCGCATCAATATTTATGTATTTCGAACTGAATTCTATATAAATGTATTACAGCCAGTGAATCGAACACAGTATAACACAAGGTCCAAGGATGAGCTGTAAGTCACTTTAGCACAACGTCGACACCACTGCTACCAGTGTAAGTATGCATTGGCTCTAATTGTGTGCACATGAGATACTGAACCACATTTATGTTAAATTTAAGTTGTACAAATGTTATAATTGACAAATAATTAAAAAGAAATGTATATAAACGAAATTTACTAAGTAGTGAAATAAATTGAGGCAGGGCATAGCAGGAAATATCCTGCACAAAATCTGGAGCCCGCCGGGGTAGTAACTCGACCTTACAGAAGAACACAGCTAAATAACACTGTTTTAAAGCAGTGTTGTGTTATTGTGGTGAGTAAGGTGACCAGAGCTCCTGGGGATCAAGGGTAGGGTCGGCAACACTCTTGCATGGTGGTGCAGGCGTGTATAAGCTACGGTAATCGCTTACCATCAGGTAAGTCGTAGATTTGTTTGCTGACCTAGTTGTATAAACAAAAAAGAAATAATAAGTATTTGTATTCCTACTAGTCCTACTTAAGAAGAACCTTAAGGTTATTATAAGGCCTAGCTTGATGACGCAGTTTGATTTCATTTATTAATTATATGTATAATTATTTACAATGTAAAATTATGTTATCTTATTAAAACAATAGAAATGTATCAAAAAAATGCATTTGTGCCTACTGTAGAAACAGACGGGGTGTGTAATTTTCACATAATTATATAAATGACTTACCGATCCACAAAGCTGTCATACGCGCCAATTTAATACGTTGTAGCGGTTCAAAGCCTTTCAGGTACACTAGGACCTGAAAATAAATAATTTATTTATTAGATCATTCCTGTTTTTCAGAAGACTTGACTTGTGAATATTGCACATACAAAATGAAGTGAATAAAATATTTATAAACAACTTATAACTATAATTTTGTACATTAAAAGTGTATTGCAATTCCTCGATTCAAATTACTGAGTTTGTAATATTATATTAGTCAGTTCTTTTTACCTTTTTCATTTCCTCTTCAAACATCTTTTCTAGATATTTGTAGCGACGCATTAACTTCACGAATACCTGTTGAAAAGAACACACTTTCTTAAAGACGGCTCAGTGTAAATGTAATTTATATTAATTTTTTTATGGAATCAGCGTTAAAACGAACGAGAATGTGATTATCCACATAATATTTCAGGACTCTAGCCATTTTTATCATCATTTTAAGTTTATGTTTGAAGACATCTTTATCAGGTTAGGCATTAATACAGAATAAAAATTAAAATAAAATAACGCTATTTCCTCCAGTAGATTAAAAATTACAGGCCACGACAAACATTAGTGGCTATACCAACTTTTACTGTGAGCAGGGATCAAACCCACAACACATATATATTTTCTCAAATTATTTAAGTATTATATCTAAAGCTACGACATTTTCTGCTTGGCAAGTCTATACTAATATTATAAAGAGGTCAAGTTTCTAACTTTGTTTGTTTGTAGGGGGTAATCTTCCGCAAATACTGATCCGATCATGAAAATTCTATCTCTAACAGAAAGCTACACTAGTCAGGTATGATATAGGATGTATGTTATTGTTATTGAACAAAAAATTTCGTGAAAAATAATAGTATATGTAAATCAAGTCTGAGAAATGCGAGCGAGATGAAAACTTTATTTTGCATCACAAACATAATTAAATGCTCGGCTAGTTAATAATATTAAGATTAAGACTATTACTCAAAAACTTTCAACTAACAATCAGATGTCACAATTTGCATTGCAATTTGTCATAAAAAAAAACTTCAAAAGTTTCAAATAATAACCTGTTCGAAGTTACGCATTGTATCCATATCTTCGCTGGCGTTGAAGATACATGTGTTGGTCTTAGGGCTTTCTCCGTCCATCGATACCGAGCCACCGGGAACTGAAACATTTTACTACATTATAACATGCACTTGATACAACAAATTAATATAATATAATAGTATGACTATCAGAAATAACGAACGAGATATTTCAACATGAAATTTCAGGACTCTAGCCAAATTTCTCATCATATCAAACGTAGAATATCAATAATTCTATCAAAATTAGGCAGTCATGTTACATTTAGTTATTGCTACAATGAACTTCTAAACAGTTATTCACGTTTTATTGGCAATGTGCCCGAATGCAATCAAAAAATAATTTAACAAATTTTTAATTAAAGGGACCTGATACAATTGTTTGTTTGCGACTTAATACATCATAATTTAAATGCTACATTACTTCTTAGGACCGCAATGCAAAAAATATATAAAACAGGAAAATCATTGTGCACTATGAAAATCGAAAAAAATTGGGGCTTATGCCAACAGAAGACATTTCTTCTAAATTTTAATATTAGTTACTTTAGCACTAGAAAATAACTCTTAAAAGTGCATCTCCCCTAGTTTTTTTAAAATGATTCTTTTACTTATGGTTTAAGGCTCACTGAGGCCCTTTTATGGGCCCCGTAAACGATCAAACTTGTTTGTCAAACATGTTTGATCTAACTTCATGTTTCATATAACAAACAAATCAAAAAACCCGCAGCCCCGCACACGATCAAATAATTTGACAAACACGTTTGTCAAACAGAAATTTAATATGAAGTTTGATCAAATATTAGATCGTCTACGGGGCCCTTTAGATCAGTCGTAAGTGGGTCACTAGAGTAAGGCGTTACTAGAGTAACAATTAAGGATTTATTTTTATTTTTAGATTAACTTGGTTACTTCTATTACGAAAATCGTTCGAAAACGGGATATTTACCATGTTTATTACTTTCGCTTTGCTGAGCTCGGTATTTCGACATTGAGTGCGAATGTCTTGATCACGTGACTCCGCAAAGCGAAAATAATAAACATGGTAAATATCACGTTTTCGAATGATTTTCGTTAATTAAGGAATTGTTTAATGCACGCCGGGGCACCATACAGCAGTACAAGTGACATGGACTCACGCAGCAGCCCCCCGGCGATGAGCACGTCGAATATGACCTCGCCATAGCGGCGGTAGTCGAGCTTGGAGCCGGCCGCGTCTAGGAACTTGTAGGCCGCGTCCAGGTCGCCGCCCGCGCGCTCCAGGCCCAGCACGAGCGCGTCGCGGAACCCGTTCGGATCGTACTTCTCTTTCTCATCTGGAACAAGCACATGCACTGTTTCAACAACATTCCATACTGAGGTAGTACCTCGACCTTACAGAAGACCACAGCTAAATAATACTGCTTTCAAGCAGTGTTGTGTTCCTGTTGGTGAGCAAGGTGACCAGAGCTCCTGGGGAGGAATTGGGGATAGGGTCGGCAAACGTGCTTGCGATGCTTCTGGTTTTGCAGACGTCTATAGGCTACGGTATGTGCTTAGTTGCTTACCATCAGGTGAGCCGTACACTTGTTAGCCGACTTACTTATTAAGACACTTAGTAATAAGATTTAATAATACTGACTGGCTCAACAGACATTCTGTCACGAGTTTTACGAATTACTCCCATTTTCCGGACAATTTACATTTTTCAGTCTAATTACAAATGTAAAAATCTACACCTGAGAGCAAATTAATTCGATACTAAATTTAATGATTTTTTTTATGTATAGAGAACTTTTTACTAGATGGACAAATTTCGATTAATCATTTTTTTACAAAAGATATTAATAAGAATCATGTTTTATCGAGATCTGATGACTAATCTTTTATTTAATCTTTGAGAATGCGTATTTACTTGACTTATTTTCGTCTACCTACGTTGTATTACTTGTAGATGTAATTTAAGTCAGTTTTGTTTTTGCTAAGCGTATCGGAATTTATTAATATAATAAATTTTCTTTATGATTTACACAAAAGGAAGAAGCTACTATTGATATAATACGTTACGTAAGGGAACGAAACCGTACCTATGTATTACACTTATATATCAGTTTTCCCGAGGGGGCGGTAACCCGCGGGCGATATTCCAGTGATGTTATAGGAACAAGAAATTGGGTTTTCCAATATTCATAATTTAAAAAATGTAATATGTACTACATACTAACTAATTAAATTATATGAATCGGGGTTCTTTTAACGGAATTGGTGATTAGTCATGTAACATGTTATCAAGAAACAAAATACCTTTATCTACTTAAAATTTTTATTTGTTAGAAGGCCGTGGGACGGATTTGCAAGTCGAGATAACAAGTCGTTGAGGAAGCGTCTGACGGCTTGTTAATATTGTTGTTTTATAATAATGTAAATTCATAAAAGAAAAGTATTTTATTTACACAGCTAATATTTTTGTAATTTTAACTACATATTCGTCATTTCAACATTAACTAACAAGAAGATAAAAACACAGTTTATGTATTATTTTAAAAAGATTCTTCTCTGCAGAAACTACATTCCGAATCGGTGGTGGAATAATAAACACTAAAATTTTAATTTGTAAAATGACGACTCGAAAGTGCTCTTGGGGCATATTTGAATAGTTATTTTTGATATAAAAGTAAAAGACAGTTTAAAAAATGTCAAACGAGAAACATTTTATTAGTTAGAAATAGATTTTATTTACTATGTTACGAAACGTTGATAATATTTAGATCTTGTTGCATATTGGAAAAATTAATAACTACAGAATATAATCATTTTACAACGCTACCGACGATAGTTTTACGAATACTACTATTTCATTACTATAACTACCATAATTATCTTATTTATTAATTAAGTTCCAAACTTCCCACTTTACTCAGACATAATAAATTACGTAAACGCCTAACGACATACGGACGCCATGTGTGACACGCGGGGACACGACGGCGCACTGTGGGCTGAAATTCGCAGTTTCATAGACATTCAAATTTATTTTTTCAAGTGACGCTTTTTTTGCTTGAATGCGATTGAGAATAACTGCTATATGCCTTATATAATGATCTTTCAGGTTTATAATCGTAAACAGCGCACTAAGGATTTTTTAAAAAAAAAATTGTATGGAGTCGACATCATAAATGATGATATCTCCATAATCGCACAATTGCGCCTAATATCCTCTTAGATTATTAAAATACAAATTATTTCTGATTTTTTGACATACTTCATGCTAAGGTCAAACGTGCGTTTTTTTTTTAAAAAATCTTTTAAATTTAATCTTTTAATTCTGGCTAAACTACAAGTCCTATGAAAAAAAGTTCAATGGCAAAGCTGTAGGTATTATAAAGATCTACAACTTTAATATTTACACTTTTTTCACATAACCTCAAAATTTATGTGAAAAATTCAAAAAACTAAGTTTTTGTTTTTTTTATTTTTTTATTTTTTTACAACTGTTTAGTGTGTTTGGGACATAAAAAGGCAAGTTTTCACCAAATTTTGTAAAAAAACAAAAAACAAAAAAAAACAAAAAACAAAAATTTGGTTTTTTGAAATTTTCACATAAATTTTGAGGTTATGTGAAAAAAGTGTAAATACTAAAGTTGTAGATCTTTATAATACCTACAGCTTTGCCATTGAACTTTTTTTCATAGGACTTGTAGTTTAGCCAGAATTAAAAGATTAAATTTAAAAGATTTTTTAAAAAAAAAACGCACGTTTGACCTTAGCATGAAGTATGTCAAAAAATCAAAAATAATTTGTATTTTAATAACCTAAGAGGATATTAGGCGCAATTGTGCGATTATGGAGATATCATCCATTTATGATGTCGACTCCATACAAATTTTTTTAAAAAAAATCCTTAGTGCGCTGTTTACGATTATAAACCTGAAAGATCATTATATAAGGCATATAGCAGTTATTCTCAATCGCATTCAAGCAAAAAAAGCGTCACTTGAAAAAACAAATTTGAATGTCTATGAAACGCGAATTTCAGCCCACAGTGCGGCGCCAACTACTTAGCACATATAGAGCATGAAATTAAACTATATCAAATTAAATATTTACGACGCGTTGGCACAGCGGTCGCAACAGTCGCTATTGCACAAGTGGTTGCAGATTCGATAGCCGCCCGTGTGAGATGATGTGTTTCCGGACCTCCGACACAGGAGTGTGCGAATGCCACATCGGACCGTAAAAAATCGGACTGCCGGACGGTAAAATTCCGTGTAGTGAACAAGCGCCCTATGAGTAAGGAATATAGAATTCTCGTGATACATAGAAATAGTAACGATTGGTTTAAATTAAACTACTAGAGATATTCAAGGTCTAAATAAAAGTTAAATTAAGTTACAGCAGCGTAGGTTGTCGGTTGACGAGGTCGATGTGGCGAAGTTTTAATTAAGTAGGGTAACCATCAACTTGCGAGAGGAATTTACTACTTTGTTAATACTTAATACTTATAATTATACTAGCGGACCGGCAGACGTTGTCCTGCCCGGAAAACAGCTACCAAATTTGATTGCTTACATACCGATAGCAGATACCCTTAGAGTATGTATACTCTTAGCAGATACCGATACCGATACCCGGTCCAATTGAGATAAAAACTACCCTATCTCCCATGTTGGACCAAATTACAGATGCTTACAAAATTTGATAAAAATTGGTTCAGTAGTTTCGGAGTTTATCGCGATCATACATCGTGACACGAAATTTTCAGGAATTTATATTAAACTTGTTTTAATTACTATTCAATCTGGTTATTATTATTTGTAACTTTCTCTACATCATAATGTAACATTTTTTTTCAACAATTAGCATCTGTTAGTAATGTTGAAACATTACAAGCAATGTGATTTTTTTATTTGTAAGAAGCAAGCTTTGTATATAATATGTATAATGCATTTGTATAGCATAGTAAATATACCGTATATTTACTTCGTACAAAATTAAAAAAAAAAAAACAAGTATCGTACGACTGCGAATGGTATTTTTATACAAACGACGAGTATATTACGTCAGTTTTATGACTAAATTAAGAAGACCTTAAACTTGACATTTCAACAGAATGTCATGTCAGATGTAAATTTGAGTCCCAAATTTGATTGTGAGTGAAAAAATGTGGACACCTTAACTATCATGAATCTATGATACTTTATTAATTTCTATATAAATTAATAAAAACAACCCCAACCTATGCGTTAATTTACCGACATATTCATTAATTACGTTATATTCGAAATAAATTAGTAGTAACGTCATTTATGTATTTTTTGTTTATTGATAAATATGACTTTTAATTTTAACTGTACGTAACGTACGTATCCATAGGTACGAAGTTTTCCTACTCACATTTTGAGTGTTACGAGATTGTTGTACTGTGATACCGTAAAATAATCGTTATCATTAATGATGACACGTTAGAACTCCCAAAATAAATATAAGATACTTGTATCAGAACCAGACCATCTCAACTAATCAATCCACGTGTCTTGCTAAAATAAACAAATAAAATCTGTCGTGTTAAGGAAAAACGAGAAGAACTTTTCAGAATGGGGCAATTAATGAACAAGAAAATCATGTGATTTGTTTGAAAATTGCAATTTGTTTAGTGAACAATATATTAGTGACTTAGCTCCTTTTTGCCATGAGACATTAATATCTGGAATCAATAGGTGCAAAGATCTCATTTTTCAAAATTTTATTTATTTACTTGACAATAAATTGACTTATTTCCTTTTTCCTTGACACCACAGATAAAATAATATAGTTTAACAGTGTAAGTTTTAGGCCCTGCGCGCACTAGTGATTTTTTGTCACCGTGACTTTTTGTCACTGTCACCGCGTCCATCATCCCTAATGAAGGTGCGCGCACTTGGATGCGTGACAATTCGGTGACTTTTTGTTCGCGGAGGACGCCAACATGCCCGTGACGCGACAAAATGTCACGTGTCATATGTACGTAGGTTGGCAAACATGGTGTAGAACTTTCCACTTATCAGCCTATCACTCCAAAGCGGGTGAACCCAATACTTTTTATTATTGTATTTCTTTCTATTTCTAAAAACGAGTTCACAGACAACCTATATCTGTATATAATCTGTCACTGCAAGTGCGCGCAGTCGCGAAGGTGACGGTGACGTGACAGTGACAAAGAATTTTTTGTCACGGTGACAAATGTCACTAGTGCGCGCAGGGCCTTACAGTGTTATTATATGATGTAAGACATTAGATTACGTTAGTAATTCATCAAAAAAAAATTATCAGTGTCAATGTCTGCGGCTGTTAAAACATTATTAAACTTTTCAAACATTTCGTCAACTGCTGTTTTAAAACTAAAGTTATAATAAGCCTATATGGGATCCATCTTGAAGATGATGTTAGTATTAATAAATAATTAAACAATTTTAAATGGCAACTTTTTATTTGTTTGTTTTATAGCATCAATGGCATTTAATAGCAAATATGAACCATCAAATGGATAATTTCCCAATTAAAATTTTTAATTTGAAGATAAACATAATTATATTTGCATACTAATAACTACTCGGTATAGGCCTGAATCCTGATTCATAATTTTCCTTTTCATCCTGATGTCGAATTATAGAGCTTTAGAAGTGTTAAAACATGTTTAGATTTTTTTTTTCAAAAATTCAGTGGAATATAAAGCTTGCTTAAAAATCGGAAAACATGACATTTCCTTTTGCAGATATTGCAATAACAAATGAAAATGTAGTTAGCTCTTAACCTCGTTGCATATCCTTATTTCTTATACCACCGTGTTATCAAAGCCGAGGTGTTTATAAGGAAGCGTCAATGAAACTATTCAATGTCATTGCTAAGCCTCGTGAAGTGTCCTATTTAAACTTCATTACCTACGATTAAAACATTTTGTATGTGTAGGAAAACGCCCAATTTTATAAATTGCAATTTAAAGATATTATTTACCATACATAGGAATAAAAAATAAACTATTTTACACCCGATTAAAGATTAAAGCACTGTAATGCTTTAAAACTACCAGCAACAAAATTAAACCTACACACTCATGTCATTTAAAATCATACCAAATCATAAAAAAATTACAGTTTCTTTTTAATTTAATATAAAAAAGTGTGTCTTGTAAAAATATGTACAAATTAAGTTTTCGAGCCAAAACAAAAGTTATTTATTGAAAAAATTAATAACGATGTGACTGAATACTGATACTTGTAGGAGGAAAACAAACAATTTACAACAACAATAGTCTAATAAGGTTGACGGTATTGAATTGTAGGAATATAACACAACCGCAGAGTACATAACAATATTAAATATACTTAACAATGTTACGCTAATAAGACTGAAGTGTAAACTGTGAAAAACCTATTATGTACATAAAAAGTTATATAAAAAACAGATAAATGGATTGTGTTTTGTAACTAGAAGTAACGCTATCTTCCTAGTCTATGTCAAAAAATAATTTTATTAATGTACAATTTAGAGCATAGCAATAGATTTGCATTGTCTACTTATAAGTTGTTATTGCTTCATAAACAAAAAACAGAATCTTAAACAGCATCAAAAACAAATTTATTTTATTCTCCTTCTAAACTATAAAAAAAAACAAAAAAGCAAAGAAATATTCAACGTCAAACATTTTAAAAGCAAGAATTATTCCAAATTGGTCCATCACCATACAATGTATTTTAGCAACTAAAAGAATTTGATAAATTTTAAAATGATGCAAAACTAGTTCCTAAGAATGTCGACAATATAAAACAGTGTTTTATTTCATAAACATCTGTCACATTCTGTATTTTGCACCTGTTTACAACACATTCTGTAACATATATTATAAGGCTTCTTTAAAAAAAAATTAACAACCATAGTATTACTATGAAGAAAAACGATAACTAGGGCAATTGTCATAATTATTTCACCTGTTTCAGGTTACTCAGTAAAAATTTTATCATTAATGTTTAAATTTACCATAAAGTTTCATCATGTTTTTCACTTTTTCCGTCGGCGATATACTTATGTGATTACTATCATTTAGATAAAATTTCTCAGTTTTAAAATAGATAAAATTCTAGATTTTGAAAGCATCGCCTCACTTGCCTTAGATAATAATAATAAAAACTCTTTATTGTACACCAAGAAATGAGCAAAATTACAAAAATAAAAACAGAAGATAAGTACAAAAGGTTTATAAAGTTACAAAATAATTGTAGATTTTCAATGTGCATTATCACACTTCTACCTACCTCCCAAGGTCGACTTATAGTAGCTGTTGTTATCTATAAGATATTGCATAAAAACCAACAATGTATTCTTTGGGGATATTATCTTCCAATACAGATTTAAAACTTATTCACAAAATTTTATTTTTCAAAAATGAGTATTTACTTAATGGAAATTAAGTTTATTAAACATTATTCTCAATCTTTTTTTTTTAATATGTATACAACGAAGTCAAAGTCGGCAAGCAAGCATAGGGCTCACCTGATGGTAAGCGATTACCGTAGCTTATAGACGCTGGCAATACAAAGCATTGGAAGCTCGTTGCTGACTCTACCTTTAATCCCCCCAGGAGCTCTGGTCACCTTACTCACAACAGGAACACAACAATGCTTAAAACAGTGTTATTTAGAGGTACTACCCCAGTCGGGCTGCTCCATATTTTGAGCGGGAAATTTCCTGCTGTGCACTACCTCAGTTGAAATCAATTTGTTTAGTTAAGTAATTTATAGTTCTACTTTTTTTTAATTTAAGATTTTTATGCTGTCAAAAGTTAATTTACAATGAATTTTAAATAAAATTTGTTTTCTTCGTTAGACTGTTAAAGTATTTTTCTTGTTATTTCATCATGTTGAATTATATTTTAATACTGTATTGTTCTTGAGTATTAGGAAGTCTTCAAACTGCTATTACGAAATATTTTTCATTCAGTACTAACGCAAATATTGTACATAATAATATAATCCTGTAAGAGATGTTTGTACACTACTACACTTTAAGCTTTATTTTAGTAATAGTACTAGCTGACCTGGCGAACTTCGTACCGCCTTATATATTTTTTGTATATATTAATTATATATATCGAAATAAAAAATATAGCCTATCTTTCAAGTTGGATCGAACTGCACATGGTGTGCGAATTTTATTATAATCGGTTAAGTGGTTTAGGAGGCCATTGAGGACAAACATTGTGACACGAGATTTATATATAATTATATATTAAGATTTTAGTAACAACTTAATAATTTTTATAATTGATTAATTGCAGCAAAGATTAGAAGTTATAAGTTTTAGCTATAAGTTTTATTTGCATACTTCAATTGGAATTTTATTTTAATAGTTAGGTATATAAAAAAGTATTTTATCTATAATAAATAGATAAAAATAGTAATTAAAATATTTTAAGCTACAAAGTTATAGGTCATTGAACTGTCACAATAGATTACTAATAATATCAATTAATAATAAACAATTTATACAAACTAAGAACTAACGTTCTCAAGAGAATGTGAATGTCATTATAAACTTTCTTATACAACAATGCAATAACAACGATCAAACGTGACCTACTTCATATGAATAATTGCTAGCTATGGAGATTTCTGTTACACTAAGCACATTTCCTTGCCAAATATCTGCGACCAAGGTTGGTAGTCTAGAACATTTCCACATTGAACAAAGTATGACTAATGACTATACAAAAACAATACATACGATGTTAAAAAAATACTAAGATCATCATAGATGACTAATTCGTAAGCACTTGAGTAACCATGTTTTTCGTGAAGGATATTAAAAAAAAATTCGTTTCAAGTTAATGAAGGGTTTTGTAACAAACTCACCTCTTTTTCTGGTCTTGATCCGTTGACCCGATAGCACTGGTTTTTCTACCTTCTGACTCATACAATATATTGCTGAAACAAATACACGTGGCAATTAGGATAATGTTAGGGGTCCGTTATGTGCGCGACAAGGGTCATCGGCCGCGCCGCCTTAACATCACGTTATACATCAATAGTAGATTTAAAACCCTTATTATATGACGCCTACTTACTGAAGAGGCAATTTAACCAGCCCAAAGAACAGCAACCGTGCCTTCTTTTTATTGCAACTTGATAAAACCCTTGTGAGCTGTCTATGACTCAGCAAGGACCTATATATGAATATCGCGTGATTCTAGCTAAATCACCGCAAAAAGAACAAAGATCGACTTACAACGTATACAATATACTTATGTGATATGTATTGATACTCACATAGTTACAGGTTATGTAGGAGCCTTTTACTCCTTTTGCGAGTTCTCTCGGACTGCGCCTGTTCAGAAAAGAAAGAAACGCTGCTGTGGTCTCTATTTCTTTGAGAGCTAGAGACAACGTGTATGGAGGCACCGGATATCCGGTTATGTAGGTCACAAATATCGATTTGAATCTTCTGCCTTAAATTTTCTTATATTTATTTATCCTCATTTGATAAACTTTACTAGCAAATGGGATATTTATACCATACTAACCGAAAATTAAGCAGTTAAACAGTTAAATTTGATTAATAATAACAAAGACAGTACTCTGAAATAATAACTCGCAAAAAAGTATATGACACGTTATTCCCAATAAAATATACCTTAAATTTGATAATAGTATTTTACAAGTACGACACGATAATTTGATAAAATTTGTGACGCTTTAATGAAAAATCTTAATTTGAAAGGAAAACATATGACTAAAAATGGCAATGAAATATGTTTCCATAGACAAGTTTTTATACTTTTTCTCAATGATGTTCTAGTACTAGAACATCATTGCTTTTTCTATTTATTCGTAATAGGCAACAGCATACATTTTTTAACCATGTTTAACATATCTACTAATAAAAAGGAATAATTATAGAAATACATACATTATTATTGAGATTTTTTACATTAAAATAAAAATAATTAACAATGTATTAAAAAATTAAGTCTATTGATAATATTGAGCTAAATAATATAACTAATAATAATACACTAGGTGCATTTTCATGTGACGCTTGACGCTGGTTTTTAGCGTCAAATTTGGTCACGTGATGAGAATTGAACTATGCGCCATCTTGAAAAAATTGTAGCGATAAATTTTAGCGTTTAGCGTCAAATTCAAACAAAAAATAAAGAACGTTAACATCGATTATCGAAACGACTTGCAATAATCGATACTAACGTTTTTTTAGTTTGATAATATTTTAATTTTTATTACTTGTGATATTTTTTTCACTATAATAAAAAATGTGTTTATTAACTATTGTTTATTCACTTTGAATGGCAATTAAATTTATAGTATTGAACTAAAGTTTGGCGCCATATTGTAGTTTGGCGCCATATTGTAAAAATACTTTTATTACCGAAAACGCTTTTATAGATATTAGAAAACGGTTACGGTAACTAGTTTCCCAAATAGTTGACTATTTACGATACGATAACATTAACATTTAAGTCAATTTTTAGTTTAAAACTACCTACTACTATGGCTCATCCTATAGAAAATTTAAGAATGTGGCGAAGTGGGAGCTGGGTGAGATATGAATCAAAATCGTCACACTTTTTAATACGATTGCAATACGACCAACTTTTAATAACGACAGAAGATAAAGTGTTAGAATCTTTAAATATAAATGGAAAACTCAAGGGTATTATTAAGGATGACATTTTATTATTAATCATCAGCGTAACATTGCCAGGAAGTGCGTCGTAATTTTTATTACATTTTTATACTTTTACTTACTTAGTTTCATTAAGAACAGGACTCATAGAGAGAAAGAGGAGTTTATTATACAGTTTTACTAATAAAAATACCATTTAAAATTAGTAAAATGAGAGTTCTAGCGTGATTTGTTAATTAATATGATATGATATACTTCCGCTCAATACTGTTTTGAAAATGGGTTCCTAAAACTTTGATGCTTGTCTTCTTAGCTTGAAAGTCTATCGAACTTCATACATATCAACAAATCTTTCTTTATATTATATAACGGCTAATTAATTTGATTTCGTGTTTATTTATTATTTTAAATTGTATTTAGTTTGCTTTTTATTTTATAACAAAACAAAGATCACTATAAAGCAAATATAATGTATGTAAAACATTTAAATACAGGTACGAAAAATTAAATTTAAGATACGAGAAAATTTACCGAAGTGCCTTATAGAACTAAGCGCACGTTTTCCTATTCTGACTTACGGTTCAGCTGCGACTAAAACTAAAGTTTTAGCGAAATATCGTAAAATAGAATATGTTATTCAAGATGTAGTGGATGGAAAAGGTTTGTTTTATATTCAGGAATAGAATTAATTACTAGAGAAGTCGATCTATAAATATAGCTAGCATATTCTTATTCATGGTTTATTTTACTTTTATACTATGAAGTATTATTTTTGCTGCCGAAAACCTTTGTGAAAATAGGCTTTCTTAAAACAATCTTAAAAATTGACAAATGAGTATACTTTTGGGAAAAAAGGATCAAACAAATACATATAATTATGTATTTTTTTAAATTTATTTCCTTACAAAAATTACTTTATATATTCAAACATATTTTAATTGACTCTCAGGCTTATTACTATTTTCACTGTTATGTAGTGTTTGATTTATTTTACAGTGCAGTTTAATTACACTCATAAAATGCCAATGGGATTCAAAAACTTTTTAAAATTGTCTTTGGTCGATCCAATATTTCCGCATCTCTTGGCTGAGACTGAAGAAATACTCAAAAATGATTTATAAATTATAAATTTAAAATTTTATTGTGTCTTAAATAAAATAAATTATTGTAAACGCCATCATTTATATTGAGTTATAAAAATATGAAAGTTTACTTTTAACCGATTCTACCTCATTGTCCTCATTCGTCTAAATGAATATACTATAATAATGATTTGAAGTAAAACTTCTTTACGTACACTTGGAGAATAAGCTGATGAATGCGTGACGAGAGCATTACGAAAAGTGTGATCGGGAAAGGCGAACGGAAGTTGAGACTGAGAGGGTGATATAATAAGTTAAATGGAGTTAAAGAAGTTTTACTTCAGTCGTGTGGTCACGAAGTACCTATAGTGCGTGTGATCTAGAGCAAACTCTTTTTAGGGTTCCGTACCCAAAGGGTAAAAACGGGACCCTATTACTAAGACTTCGCTGTCCGTCCGTCCGTCCGTCCGTCCGTCCGTGTGTCTGTCACCAGGCTGTATCTCAAGAACGGCTATAGCTAGAGAGTTGAAATTTTCACAAATTATGTATTTCTGTTGCCGCTATAACAACAAATACTAAAAACAAAATAAAATAGATATTTAAGGGGGGCTCCCATACAACAAACGCGATTTTCTTGCCCTTTTTTGCTCGATATCAATAATGGCAACAGGTAGGCACTTGAAATGTTCACAAAATACTCAGTTGTATTTTTACTTTAATAATAAATAATAAAATTAAAATAAGATTAATATTTAAGGGGGGCTCCCATACAAAAAATGTCATTTTTGCCTATTTTTGCTCTCATACAATAAAAGTGATTTTTAGCCGCTTTTTGCCCGTTATTACAATCAATGTACCTAGTCAATGGTACGGAACCCTTCTGCGCGAGTCCGACTCGCACTTGGCCGATTTTTTATATTTATTATTACTCGGTTTTATCTATCTATACTTACTAATATATAAAGCTGAAGAGTTTGTTTGTTTGTTTGTTTGTTTGTTTGTTTGAACGCGGTAATCTCTGGAACTACTGGGCCGATTTGAAAAATTCTTTCAGTGTTAGATAGCCCATTTATCGAGGAAGGCTATAGGCTATGTATCATCACGCTAAGACCAATAGGAGCGGAGTCCACGCCGACGAAGTCGCGCGCAGAAGCTAGTACGAAATATTGGTAATTGTATAGTATATTTGTTGCGTTCCACACTACGCTTTTAAATTACATTAATAGAAAACTATTTAAAAGAAAACTAGGTATTTAATAAAAGCAGTTTGGTGAGAAATTAATAGCCCCATATCAGTTGCCAGCAACATTAAATGCTGAAATCTATTTAAATTTTTTACAAAATAATTTACCTGAGCTGCTTCAAAATTTATCACTGGAGACAAGAGAAGGAATGAGGCTGCAAAATGACGGGTGTCCCGCGCATTTTGCTGTTCGGGTGCGGGAATATTTAAACGACACATAACCAGAGCCCAATCCACCTAGGACTGGGCGTTTGGGTCTAATTTTATGGCCACCACGATCGCCTGACCTGAACCCCCTGGACTTTTTTTTATTGCGGGATGCATAAAAGAAAAAGTTTATACTAAAGCAGTGTCGACAATCGAAGAATTGCGCACATGTGTGCAATTAGCCACTCGTGAAATTGAAGTATCAGGCTATGCACGCCGTATCAAAAGATCTTTTATAAGGCGATGCCGAACCTGCATTGCTGCCAATGGAGGACATTTTGAACATGTAGTTTGATGTAATAAACGCATTTCTACTAAAAAAATCTTTGTTTTTTTTCTTCATCCTAACATTTAAGTGACACAAATGCTAATTATATAAAACGAACTTACCTACCGTGATAAGTTCTTTCACTCCTACAAAATAATTTTGCTTGTCAAGCACTAATTGTTATACCTTTTTAGAGACTACATAAACTAAGCATTCTTTTTAAATACTGGGCAATTCTAGTGCCATAAATTTTTTTTTTCACAATCAATGGTTAAATCTTGACAAAAAGTAACGAATAAAAATAAATAAAAACTTCTAACGCTAATTTTCATAAGTCTAGAATAACTTATGTCTGAAATAGTAATTTCGTTAGATAGTACAAGTATTCCCGAGTGAAATAAAATAAAAATTATGACCAAATTACTAGTAGTGGAGTGCCTGGGGCGTTAAAAACACGAAAACCTCGGATTTCCGTTACAGTGAATGAAATTTTATAATTCAAAGTGGAATGTTTAGCTTATAATATATACAAAAAAGTTTACCTATTAAAAAATTGTGATCTCGATTCAAAAAAAAAAAAACGAAATAATTATAATTTTGATAGTTTAAACCCTGTAGAACATTTTTCTACACCAAAATTAAGTTAATATACATTCATATAGAGATAGTAATTAGGAAAAAGATTTAACCGACTTCCAAAAAAGGAGGAGGTTCTCAATTCGACTGTATGTTTTTTTTATGTATGTTAGCTCAGAACTTTTGACTGGGTGGACCGATTTCGATCAATTTTGTTTTAATTGAAAGGTGTTGCGTGTCATGTGGTTCCATTTTAATTTAATTGAAATCTGACAAGTACTTTTAGAGTTATACCTAATAATGCGTATTTACTTGACTACTTTTTCGTCGACCTTCGTTGTATTATACCGCATAACTTTTTACTCGGTGTACCGATTTTGATGATTCTTACTTTAATCGAAAGCTAATACTTATCATGTAGTTTTGTTTAAATTAGATTGAGATCTGACTACAACTTTTTGAGTAATCTTTAATAGCGCGTATTTACTTGACTATTTTTTCGTCATATTACGTTGTACTACTTGTCGATGTAATTGAAGTCGGTTTTTTTTTTCGTTTGCGAGCAAACACAATTATTTAAAGTATAATAGTATTAGCTCCAAATCTACTTGATTCAACAATATCATCATGATAGCGGTCTATTAGTCGTTATCTAATAGTTTTTTCATCCGGTGTATGCTGTGAGGTATATACCATCATATCTTTCAACTCTTGCATAGAAAATTGGCAGTCGTCATTCTCATATTTGCTTCATTGCTGCATCTATCATCGAAATTGTCAAACCAACCTTTTTATCAGCAGAGCTCAGATGAATAGAATTTTTAAGAGAATTATAACAATCAGCATGCTATTTTGCTTGGAGTGTTTGTAAATCTGCTATATCAGAAATTCTTTTATGAATTTCTTGATAACAATCGTTTTTCTGTACAGCTATAAAGCTTACAATGGAGTCATTTAAAGTTGGAGTATTAATATATGAGATTTGTCTTCGTCATTTTTTATTTAATTTTGCTTAAATTTCTTTATTAGCTTCTTGACCAGAGATGAAACAGTTTTTTCCCACTCAAAGCTCGATAAATCAGTGCTACTTCGGAGTTTCTTTTTCGAAGGCAAAAATGGAGTATCATTGGGCCTCTTCTTATATGTTTCAATATATTTTTGGCGACAACCTGTATGAGCGTAATTGAATTCAGTTTGAAGATGAGGTAACAAGCCATCTTTTCGTTCTCTCCTCTCCACATTCTACTGCCTGTCCAAGGTCGTTATGACCCTTCATACGCTCCAACATTTCAAGAAAATATTATTTTACGTCTATTTAGGTATTATTCAACGTATATAATACGAAAAAAATATATATTTTAAATAAAATTATTTTTTTTTTATAGTTTTTGGTTTAAATAAAAAAAAAATCAAAAGCACAAAAAAAAATTTGGTAAACTTTACACTTTATAGTATAACAAAGAAAACCCCCCCTCGACCATTTAAATTCATTCACTGTAACAAAAGTCTGAGGTCAAAACCCCCAGACACTCCACTATAGTCGTGGTAGGAATTTTTTGAAAAAACAGAAAAATATTCACTATTTTCACAGTGTTGGCAAAAAAGCATAAAAAGTACATTTTCTTGGAGCTCGATATCAGGGCTACCCCTAGTTAACGGATTACCCTCGATTTACGACACAACCTGTATATATATACGGTCGAATTGAGAAACCTCCTTTTTTGAAGTCGGTTAAACAATGAAGTTTTTTGTATAATCTCGATACGTTCCCGGTATCACATCGTCATAGAGTCATAATAATATTTACTTACATTCTTCTGACAGCTTTTATCCACTGTTCTCTTTTTTAAAATAATTTTCCAATTCCGTCTCGAAAAAGAATAAAAACAAAAAGTCAATTCACGATTCCGAGATTGAGAATTTTTACACCCCACAACACTGGCGCGCGGATTCCGTTCATGTCACACTGGCAGTGTTACCAACTTTGGGGATTTTCCCCTAAATTTAGGGATATTTTGTAAATAGCGGGAAAGTTTTAGTGGATACATTTTTAAGGGGTTTTTTAGGAATTTTAATTCGTCAGAACGTGATATATATTTTAATATAAAAAATTATAAAAATAATAATTCCTCAATTATACATTTTTAAAATAACATGTTCAATAAACATACTAAAGCAAAGTATATAAAATAATTTATTTTCGATTTTAGAACCCTTTGAAAAATATAAAATTTATAAAAAAAATCTCACTTATTTTTAAAAATAAATTCAATTTTTAGGTTTAGGGGATTTTGTTTTTTATTTAAGGGCTTTTGTTAAAAGATTTAGGGAAAAAAAATTTCAAGAGTTGGCAACACTGCACACTGGTGATCTATTCTATCTTTGAGGGAAGTTTATTATATGATATATCTATGTATTTTATACTCTCTATAGTCTATAACTCTATACTCTTTGGTTTGAATTTGAATTTTTGAATAGTGCAGTCGTTATTTTGCCGACATTGTTGATTGTTGCTGAAATGAACAGTTTTTTAAGATTTGTTTTTTGTTGAACAGCTGTTGTAAGCAACATGTTACCAAACCGATTTACTACTGGACAATCATCAGCTATTAGAAAATCAAGGTATGAACAATTTCGTTTTTTTATTCGAAAGATCTTGATAGACTACATAATACCTAGGTAATTGGACCCAAATACAAAGTACTCGCAATATTTTGAAAAAAACTTTAATTATATATTTATTGATGACTAACAAAATATTTTATTGCAAAAAACTTAAAATAAAGCTTTCTTATATATATAAAAAAACACCGTCCTCAAATGGGGCCAATGGGTTTATGTGTGGTACTTTTCGAAACATCCTTTCTCGATGCACAATGTTTTTATACATTTTTTACAATGCCAACGTGCTTTCTTATGGCAAACGAGCATCGTATCTGGCTTGGCAGTTTCTGAGGGAAGTGTCTAACACCATCTTGACTCATACCTGGCACTATTGACGAAGGTTTACGACGCCTTCCGTCGGATCTTTCAATATCTACATTCTTCAAATATCGTCGAACGATACTTCGACGAATTTGGGGTTGGTCTAATTTGTCTTCAGCACTCATGACATGAATACGTCAAGCCTTAACTACAGCCAAAAACAAAAAACATGAGTGAACAAAATCATAGTTTGTACCTATGGTATAAACACTGTTGTCAAGCCATCTTAGGAACAGAATTTGATTGGCTGTATCGAATCGGTAGTCAAATTCTGCTCGGGCCTTCTTTTTCATGTCCTTGACAGATACTAGTAGGCATTTCTTAGTCCTATGAACCCTCACAGTGCCAATCGCACGATAACCAGCTTCACGTAAATCTCGCAGCAACGCGTGACTGGCGAAAAAGTTATCGAAATAAACAATATGTTCATGCGGAACGGCATTTAGTTTTTCCAAAAGGTCCTTTGCCACTTTTGACCCCAATGGCTCATTACTTGTTCCCCCTGTTGATTTACCACAGTACCCATCAAAGGCATAACAGTAGGCGTCAGCACTTGCAATCATCCATAACCGAATCGCACTGGCTTGCCTCTTACAAATTGCTTCGCTGGGTGACGTCCAAAATATTTCACCATTGATTCATCCACCGACAGATGTTCGTGAACTATACTATACCCCACTAAATGAATTTCTTGATCAACAAATCGGCGAGTGGTCGATCTTTGAACGTCTTATCGGTGGATCCAGCAGCAGCTTCATTGTCGCAGAAATGCAAGAATTTCTTTAAAATGCTTTCGATAGCTTCACCAACTCCTCGATACTCGTTTGGCAACATTTCATGATCGCTTAGTCATTGTTTACATCAAAACTAAACCTGCAAATAAAAAACAAAAATACTAGCAATTAGCCCATTGGACCCATTCGGGGACACCATGCTAAAATACCTCCAATTATGATTCAGTCTATAAAAATATCCAACAGAACAGCAATATTTACTAGTAGATACTATAGCCAAGTAAAAAATATAAAATCATGTAGTAAATAGTGGTATAAATATAAAAAAAATCACTTACCCCTGGTCGAATAACTATTTGCTCAATGCAGTAAATAAAGTCACTTTTTTTATTAAAATTATCCAGTAAAATACAAAAACCACACGTCATATCATAAAGCTACACTCTTTAGCAGTTCAGATTCACCTCTAAACAAAAGATAACTAAAATATAACAGAAAATATGGGTAGTTCAATAAATGTCCCCAAACGAGTACAGCGGGCGTAAATGGGTTAAAAAAGTATAACTTCATGATTATTAAATCTCCTTGTCCTTGTATGCTTGATTATGTATTTAACTTATTAAATATTTAGAATTTCCTCATGTGAGGGTAACACAAAAATTAAAATAATATATTACGGTTATTTTAATATAGCGGTTTATTATTATAAACTTATCATCAGTTTTAATTGCTAGTAAGCTCTGACGTCTATACTTTACTGCTTCTTAACACAAATAAAGAGAAAGAAAAGATACCTACTTCAAGGCACGACTAATTTTGTATTGACGAAAAATGGGTTATCAAGTAATAGGTTCTTAAGATTTTATTTGTAATAAAATTTTATATTACTATTGGTAGACTTGAAGGCAAGCCTTCATTATTACCGAAGCCTCGTCGACCGGCTTCCTCCGACCGTCTGTCGACGGAGGCTCGCCGCCCGTCTACAGCCCGACATCGGTCAAGTAGCGCTGAACCAGCTAGGGGAACAATTTGTGCTCGTCCGAGCAGAGAAGCGTCTGCTACAAAGTTACCTTTAAATGTGGTATGAAGTGATTACAGTACCATACTAAACACAAATTCTAACATGTCTTGAGAGAAGGAAATAATACAGATTAGATGAACTTAACACAAGTTCTAGTACGAATAATACAATTAAACAAATACCTAATTCTATTTGTCTTTATTTATTTAGAAACTATTTCTATATTCTATGAATTAACTAAACTTAGCTGCAAAGAATTAAATGGCATTCCAAATTTTTTTAAGATTCCTTGTCTCGATTAGTTGTGCTAGTTGTAGAAACGTGTATACCTCTGTATTATATAAATAGTAGCAGCATTGAAACTTTTTTCACTCTTATTTCAATATTATAATTATTCTACATCTATATTTTCTGCAGAGGTCTCGGTCTCAGACAGGGGAGGTGAGATATGGCCAGGCTACCACCACACCGTTGAGATCCAGTCAATACTCAAGACCTACTACAACTCCAGTGGTTTGTATCATTATTCTTGTAAAACAATGAATTTTTATTATACATGACAATTAAAATAAAAATAATTTTGCTTAGAATGAAATTAAACATAATAAATCAGTCAAGTGCGAGTCGGACTCGCGCACGAAGGGTTCCGTACCATTGACTAAACTAAATATAAGTAAATTTTCTGTAAAATATTTATTCTGTAAAATATTTATTTAATTGTGACGCCACCTATGCCGCTATTAGAAAACTATTATAAAGGGGGTGATAGACGTACGAACTTAAAGTACGCGGTTTTTAAGCTCGCGAACTTACTCGGCTCGACGTCGGTGACACACGTGGAGCTTACTCATTCTGTATTGCGATGTCGTCGACAGCAGAAGCTTTGTGTTATTTAGAAATTGTATCGTATTACATTTTAAAACATTCATTTTGAGAAATTTCTCAATCAAAATTAACAAAAACTACAAATACCTACGCTACAAGCGTTGCGCGTCCACTGACTGGCGAAACAAAATTGTGTTTTTTCGCAAACGAAAAAAAAAACCGACTTCAATTACATCGACAAGTAACACATAGACGAAAAAATACTCGTAGTCAAGTTAATACGCGTTATCAAAGTTCACTTTAAAAAAGTACTTATTATATCTCGATCATATTTAAATGGGACCACATGACAAGTTTACTACTCCATTAGCTTTTGATTTATACAACAAACATCAAAATCGGTGCACGCAGCAAAGAGTTATAAGGTATAATACAACGTAGGGTGACGAAAACACAGTCAAGTAAAACGCATTATTGGATAAAACTTAAAAAGTACATGTAAAATCTCGATTAAATTTAAATGGAACCACATGACAAACATAATATTTTGACTAAAATAAGAATCATTTAAGTCGGTACCAAGGGCGGATCCAGCTTTGGCGCCAGGGGGGGGTCACAGTCATGGTCAAGGCGCCAGGGGGGGGTCACAAAGTCGTGGTCAAGTAAAAAGAAGTTATAATTTAAATTTTATAATGATAGATACAGGTAAAAAGTAGGTATTTTATTAATCTATGTAGGTAATGTACTTAAAAATACCTATATTGTGACAGAAATCTTGTTTAACAATTTTAATTAGTGGTCCACCTAGGTCCTGGACGCAGTCCAGGGGGGGGTCATGACCCCCGTGACCCCCCCCCCTGGATCCGCCAGTGGTCGGTACACCCTGAAAAGTGCATAACTTTTAGTTTAAGACAACGTAAGTCGACGAAAAAATAGTCAAGTAAATACGCATTATTAGATACAACTTGAAAAGTACTTGTTAGATATAAATTAAATCTAAATGAGACCACATGACACGTATCATCTTTCGATTAAATTAAAAAATATCAAAATCGATCCACCCAGTCAAAAGTTCTGAGTTAACATAGGTACATAAAAATAAAAAATAAAATAAAATACAATCGAATTGAGAACCTCCTCCTTTTTTGGAAGTCGGTCAAAAATGGCGGCTCGCGGCTCGAAGTGCTGCCACACGTACGAGCGGAGGCGGGTTACGAGCAAAATTTCAAACTTGTCAGATCGCCAACGAACTTACTCGGCGGTTTTAAAGTACGCGTACTTAGGGTGACACACAGGCGAAAAAGCTCGTCGAGCCACAAGTTCGCGTACTTACTCGCACGTCTATCACCCCTTTAAAGGGGGTGATAGACGTACGAACTTAAAGTACGCGGTTTTTAAGCTCGCGAACTTACTAGGCTCGACGTCGGTGACACACGTGGAGCTTACTCATTCTGTATTGCGATTTCGTCGACAGCAGAAGCTTTGTGTTATTTAGAAATTGTATCGTATTACATTTTAAAAACATTTATTTTGAGAAATTTCTCAATCAAAATTAACAAAAACTACAAATACCTACGCTACAAGCGTTGCGCGTCCACTGACTGGCGAAACATAATTGTGTTTTCTCGCAAACGAAAAAAAAACCGACTTCAATTACATTAACAAGTAACACATAGACGAAAAAATACTCGTAGTCAAGTTAATACGCGTTATCAAAGTTCACTTTAAAAAAGTACTTATTATATCTCGATCATATTTAAATGGGACCACATGAAAACTTGAATACTCCATTAGCTTTTGATTTATATAACAAACATCAAAGTCGGTGCACCCAGCAAAGAGTTATAAGGTATAATACAACGTAGGGTGACGAAATCACAGTCAAGTAAAACGCATTATTAGTTATAACTCAAAAAGTACTTGTATCATCTCGATTAAATTTAAATGGAACCACATGACTAGCATAATATTTTGACTAAAATAAGAATCATTAAAGTCGTACACCCTGAAAAGTGCATAACTTTTAGTATAAGACAACGTAATTCGACGAAAAAATAGTCAAGTAAATAAGCATTATTAGATACAACTTGAAAAGTACTTGTAAGATATAAATTAAATCTAAATGAGAACACATGACACGTACCATCTTTCGATTAAATTAAAAAATATCAAAATCGATTCACGCAGTCAAAAGTTCTGAGTTAACATATTACATAAAAATAAAAAATTATATAAAATACAATCGAATTGAGAACCTCCTCCTTTTTTGGAAGTCGGTCTAAAATGGCGGCTCGCGGCTCGCAGTGCTGCCACACGTACGAGCGGAGGCGGGTTACGAGCAAAATTTCAAACTTGTCGGATCGCCAACGAACTTACTCGGCGGTTTTAAAGTACGCGTACTTAGGGTGACACACAGGCGAAAAAGCTCGTCGAGCCACAAGTTCGCGTACTTACTCGCACGTCTATCACCCCTTTAAGTCTATTGACGAAGTTTTCCTAATTTCTGACAGATGGCGTTTTAGACTAATGAAAAACAAAAATAATAAAAAAATAAACCAAAAATTTTTTTATCTCAAACAATTTGCGGTCTAAGCCATTTTTTGTAAAATTTAGAAAAATCCCAGTTTATCTCACATTTGTTGGCACCACGCCCGCTATTTGAGGCCTAGATCGGATTTTTTTTCTTTAAAGTGTTCCCTAATAATGCTGTTCCTTAATTATGTTTCAATAGACGCCCAAAAATTTCCTCTACGAAAATTGTCGATTGTGGTAGGTAATAGGGGTAGCAGGGGATAGAGCAGCAGTGAGCGTATAGGAACTAGGACCGGAATAACGTACCACGCAATTTGTAGGACAATATTACTATTAAATAATTATATAAATATTAACTAGCTAAAAGAAAAAAAAAATCAGCTGGTTAGTAATAATTTTTGATGACCTGGTCATCAGGTGGCAGACGCCGCGTTGGCGCAGCGGTCACAGCACTGGATTGCGATTGGCTGTTGCGCGGGGGGTTGCGGGTTCGATCCCCGCACACGACAACATTTGTATTGGCCATACAGATGTTTGCCGTGGTCTGGGTGTTTGTGCAGTCCTTGTGGGTTTCCCCACCGTGCCTCGGAGAGCACATTAAGCCGTTGGTCCCGGTTGTTATCATGTACACCTGATAGCGATCGTTACTCATAGTAGGGAATATATCCGCCAACCTGCATTGGAGCAGCGTGGTGGATTAAGCTTCTCCTACATGGGGAAGAGGCCAATGCCCAACAGTGGGATATTAAAGGCTGAATCGTGGTCATCAGGAAATTTTTGGGCGACTCATCAAAATGAAGCTACTCTCGGAAAATTAGCTTGATAGTAGTCAAGTGAAAAAAATGTACTAGGGATCCCGGATTAATATTGACTCATCACAATATCTCTGGAACTATAAGGTATAGAGACTTGAAATTTGGTAGGAATATTCCTTTCGCCAAGTAGAGGTCAGGTAAGAACGAACTTTACGAAATTCCACCCACAAGAGGGGGTTGTGGGGGTTAAATAACATACATGGCAAAACAATGTTTGCGGGGTCAGCTAAACAATATACACTCAACAGCAAAAAAAACCGGACACTTCCTATTTTTCGTATTAAAAGCAAATTTTCAGCAATGTGTTTGTTTTTGTGG
This sequence comes from Melitaea athalia, assembly GCA_905220545.2. Lineage (NCBI taxonomy): Eukaryota > Metazoa > Arthropoda > Insecta > Lepidoptera > Nymphalidae > Melitaea > Melitaea athalia. The sequence goes on along the minus strand of HG992197.1, from coordinate 15,520,824 downwards.
GTATTCTAGTTATGACAGAGAATGTAGGGTCTAAGTCCATTGAACTAAACCCTTCAGGATTAGTAAACAATTAGATAAAACTCAGATTTGATTTATTTGTCTTGAAGTTGATTTACCTGTCGGACCTATTCTAAACTGTGAGTAGTTTTTCGCACATTTAAACATCTTTAATTTGTTAACCAAGCCTTTTCTATGATTAACTAGCTATACCCGCGACTTCGTCCGCGTGGAATTTAACAAAAAAGTTAAAAAAAAAGTTCGATAAAATGATCTTTGATATTCTTTGATTTCCTTTAATAGCATGAGCAGGCGGTCGAGCGATGCGGGGCAGACCGCAGAGGGGATGGACTCGCTCGCGCCGTTATAGGCATCTCAAGGAAAGAACGCTCAACGCTGGCTCGCCGAGCATTAAATGTTTCGCTGCTACTTACTTCTAACGACGATATCTCAAAAACTATTTATCTGATTAATATAGTGTAAAGAGCAATTTTAATCTGCATTAAATGACTAAGCTAACTAACATATTCATTTTGATAAGGATTAATACCGAACTAAAGAAAATAGCTTTGAAAATAACGTAATGTTTTTAATTAAAAATTTGAACATAAAAGTGGTTATTGTAGGTCAACCGTAAGAGATAGAGATATGCTATCGCGGACTTTTTTGTAGCAATTTTATAGATTTCGAATTCTCTAGTACATTACTTAACTGTATCTTTGCTAGTTTACGCGGCGTTCGCGTGGAAAGTTCCCAGTTGGCGAGATTTTTTGCGACCTCTTCAACATTTATCGCCGTATTTCAGCTAATTTACATAAAAGCATAATAAATTATATACCTAAACCTTCCTCAAGAATCACTCTTTCTATTGTTGAAAACCGTATAAAAATCCGTTGCGTAGTTTTCGAGTTTATCGCGTTCAGACAGGAGGACAGACAGACAGACAGGAGGACAGAAAGACGCGGCCGGGGGACTTATTTTTATAATAAGTATAGATATAGATAGACATGTTTTTTTTATTTCGGTCTAGAATAATAGTTCATTTAAATGTTGACATCGCCCGAGCTGATGCCTTGGCCAGAGAAGGCCGGAGCTTACGATACATTGCCGAAACGCTTGGAGTAGCGAAGTCTACGCTACCCCAAGCGTTCACGATGTACTCCGGCGTTTCCGGGAGACTGGTAGCTACGATAGGAGGGCCGGCAGAGGGCGACCAAGGGCAACAACGGCAGTAGACGATCGATTTATTACGCTGTCGGTATTGAGAGACCGACATTTAACGGCTCCTGAGGTTCGGAAAAGACTTGAAGTGGCTCGAAATACACGTGTAAGTGCAGACACAGTGCGGCGGAGACTGAGGAAGCATGGAATCGTATCAAGACGACCCAAGATAGGGGCCCAACTCCTGGAAAGGCATCGAAGAGAAAGGCGATTATTTGCCGTTTGACTCTGGAGCAATGGGGAACTGTTTTATTCACGGATGAGTGTCGATTTGGTCTATACTACTCAGATGGTCGAGACAGAGTGTGGAGACAACCAGGGGAGCGATTTGCTCCATGTACCATTCGTGAATCACGGCCTTCTGAAAGGAGATCAGTTATGGTTTGGGGTGGAATTAATTGCCACTCCTGGACTGACCTGATTTTCATAAATAATGGGGCTCTGACTGCTCGGAGGTACATCGAGAAAGTCCGCCTAGAGGCTGCTATCCCATTTGCTCCATTTATTGGTGAGCAATTCATTTTAATGCAGGATAATGTTCGTCCACATACCGCCAGAATTGTTACCAAATACTTGGAGCAAGTGGAAATCACAGTTCTGGACTAGCCTGCACGATCTCCCGATATGAATCTCATAGAGCATTTGTGGGATAATTTAGGGAGGTGTGTTAGACGTCGTCATCCTCCTCCTAGTGACTTAAATCAGCTCTTAATTGCTTTTCGAGAAGCTCGTCCAGTATTTAATTTTTTCGATACCTGACAGGGTTAGAACCCTTCGCCGTAGAAGAGGGAGGAAATACCCGCCATTAGAATTACATAAATTAGTAGAAAACCTAATAAAAATGAAGAATAACGTTTTTTAAAAAATGTGTTCATTTGGCATTTTTTCTTTAATTTGTATTTTTTTGTAAATAATCAATAAAAATTATCAACTTTTTGTAGATTTTGTTTAAATAACCTATAAATTAACCAATTCTTACCATAAATTAAAAAGATTAATATATTTAACAAAATTATAAGACTAAATCTAAGTGTCCGGTTTTTTTTGCTGTTGAGTGTATTATGACTAGATTGAATTATATTATATTTTATGTGAATAAATAATAATTATAATTATTATTTTATTATTTTTGCAGAGAACACCAGAGGACAGAATCAGTCGCAGCTGGCAAACATCTCTAGAGCGGGCTCTAGCTTTTGTCACTGTCAAGGACCAAAGGTAACAGTGCGAATAAATGCAACGATAATAATATATCCACTATATATAACTCAACTCATCTCGGTTTAGAATGTTGTTGGGAATTGTGATTTAAAAAAAGTGTGGTGTGTATGTTGCAGGCCACTGTCGAGTGCCGCATGGCAGCGTTCGGAGAGCGCTCGCGTGTCGGAGGCGCTGGCGGCTCGCGGAGTGGGCGCGGCGCTCGTGCGGCCGCTCACCATCGCGCGCTTCGTCGACGTGGTGGGCGCGCTGCTGACCGCCGTGTCGCGCGACTTCAAGCTCTCCAGCGACAACTACGTCACCAAGGTGAGCTGTCTCATACCGGTACGTGTCGGAGGCGCTGCGTGCTGTGGTATACAATGCAACTACTAGACTATAGCTACTACATACAAACAAAAGCAAACAAAAAAAAAAAAAAAAAACAGGAATTTAGAATCCAATGGACTCTGCCTTAAACTTCGAGTTGAAGTTACTCGACGAGCTTAATGATTGATCACGTAAAATATAGTTTTGGGTAAATGTGAAGCTACATTCTGCCATGTTACTTTGCCCCCAGCTGCCACACCTGTCGAAGCGCCTGCTGTACCCGGGCACCGTGTCCAAGTCGTGGCTGCGGACTGTGAACACGCTGCACGCCTACCCTCACGCACTCGCTATCATTTCCTACCTGCTGGACCTTGTGTCTCATATCGTGAGTACCATGCTACCTCTCCCCAGAGAGGGTAGACCTCTACCCTTTCGCACCTACCTTCTACCCATCCCCAGCTACCCTCTACCCTTCCCCATCTACTCTCCTATCTTTCCTCCCCAAACTTCTAACCTTTCCCACTTTTCTCATCTACCCTTCCTGATTTATCTACTATTCTTCCCCACTTACCCACTATTCTTCCCCACTTACCCTTTATCCTTTGCTACCTGCCCTCTACCTTTCCGCATCTACCCTTCCCCATCTACCCTTTAACGTTCCTAACTTATCTTCTATCCTCAATTTATTTGTCAGGGCCAATTTATAAAGTTTATATTATATATTTTGCAATTATTTTTTTTATATTTGTACGGGTTACTGCACATTCAGCTATGTGCAGTTTTAATTTAGGTTATCTCTTACGAAATTGTTATTTGTCTAATGCGGATTTCTTATGAAATAGCTGTTTGTCTGATGCGGATGACGTCTATACTTCGGTCTATACATATACATATACTCAAAATATTCTTAATAAACTTAGTGTTAGATCGACTTTCATTGGGTTTGGTGTCCCTCATGACCTTCTTTCACATGTTATCTCACACTCTCACTCTGTTTTATTTTTTACAGGAAATGCCAGTTTGCGATGAATGGCTCTATGTGGAAAAAGATGAATTGGCATGTCTTCGACGTGACTACTTGTCCAAGTGTTGGATTAGGTATGAATATGTTCATGTTAATCTATATATAGTAGTAATTATATAGAAAAATAAAAACTATATACAGTAAAAACTTACTTCCATGCTACTTGTGAACAGGTTTCAAGACCCTGGACATCAGTTCAAAGATCTAAATGAGGATTACTTGCAGAATTTAAAATTGCTTCTTGGAAACGATGAAGAGAAAATAGTGGAATTGCATCAAGTTATTAAAAGTAAGTATATTAAGTAAAGTATTGACGAAGCGGAGGTGGGTTTCGCTTTTGTGACATAATATTTAGCTGATTACTAAAAGTTTAACCGAGCTTAATAAAGTAGAAGAAAGGGTTCCAAAACTATAATAAATTCCGTGTGACGTATTTTATTGAGAACTCCTTATGAATATGAATATGCACATCACAAAGTAAAAACGGACGAGATAAAGGCGGTCAATCGTGAAAATTGTGTTTTCCAGAGTACGAGTCGTGTCTGGAAGACGAGGCGGAGCTGGCGGCGCGCAAGGAAGAGGAAAGGCGAGTGGCGAGGAGGGACGCGCTGCAGGCGGCGCTGCGGGGCGCCAGGGCGGCCAGGAGAAACGTCGCCGCCGAAGTGCACGCGCAGCGGGCCCGGCGGCAGGAGCTCCTGGAGGCGGAGCGCCAGCTCGACCTGGAGGTGGAGCGCGCCAGGTACAGTGCACACTGCTGTCTACGGCGAGGAGGGACGCGCTGCAGGTGGCGCCAGGGCGGCCAAGAGGGACGGCGCCTGGACCTGGAGGTGGAGGTACCTTATCCACCACAGGAACACAACACTACTTGAGAGCAGTACTATTAAGCTGTAATCTTCCGTGAGGTTGAGGTTCATCCCCAACCGGGCTGATTCAGATTTCACCCAGGATAAATCTAGCTGTGCCCTACCTCAATAAAAGTACTTTATACTTGTAAAATAGGACAGTAATAATAGTACAAAATAACAAAACCCCTATAAAACATTGAACAATGGTTTCAGCACCGAACTGGAGCGTCTCCGCTCCGAGCTGTCATCGCAGTCGCTGTCAGTCGCAGAGCGGGCTCGGCTCTTGGACGACGTGGACTACGCGACGCGCGTCCACGACTCCAAGAAAGCACTCGCTGAGCAAATCGCTAAGGTAACTATGAACAATTATATTATATGTCGGTACCTGCGCTGTAGTCAATATTCGCCTACCCTCACTAATTCTATTATTTGAGTCATTCTGACGTGTATGTCGGTACCTGCGCTGTTGTCGATATTCATCTACCCTTATTCATTCTATTATTCGAGTCATTCTGTCGTGTATAAAACGACGGTTGCATCGTTCGTTTTGGCTAAGGCAGTCTTGGCTCTGGCTTGGCACGGTGCACTTGTTGTATCTTGCTAGTAGCTTAACCTCGACTCTTTCAACAATTAATTTGTGCACACGAATTAATTGTTACTTATTTGGGTGGGCAACTCTAGCAGTGAAGGTGAGCGTTGATACATATCTTATAAGAGGGCGCCTCCTAATTAAACCTACACCCGGGTCGCAAGTCCCTGGCACTGCTCTGAGTTTGTCCCACGGCCACACGTTGGCCCCCCTCACTCGCACGGTGAATCCATCGTATGCTAAGTAATTCGTCTCCCCCCGTTAACTAGTCTGTGTAACTATCTTGTGTTACCGTTACATTGTTAATAAACCAGTCCGGCCGTCCTCCTTCCCTTCTTCTGACTCCGACATAAACCTATTCCGACATATAAAGTACCTAGTTCGTTCGTGTTAAGAATGCAGTGAGTCGTCATTGTAGCCTCGCCCCCGAACCAATCAAATCTTTTCAAATTACAAGTTCAAGTTCACAGTGACCAGTTGAATGCATATTGCATAGCTTCGAACGCGACGGCTGTGTCCTGTAATTATTATGTTAACTGATTTATATTTTAAAAAAATGTCCTTTAATTCATAGTGGAGAAAGGAAAGTAGTTTACAAAGTTTTTAAGTATTTTAAGCAGTCTTATTTAAATGTGACTATGGACAGCATGGTACAAAAAACGGTGAATGCATGCGGTGTGTCCGAGAGAATAGTTTATAGTATTCTTAGGGGAAAAAAGGAAAATAATACGTTGAAATGAAATGACTAGGAGTAGCGGCATTGAAATTAATTATTTATTTAACACCAAAAAGATAGACACTAACAATAGACTGTAATTAGTTAAAGCTGAACATGTCAAAATTGCGTGCTGTGTTCACTGTAGTAAGAATGAACATTATACGCCTTTCAAATTGTTTCACACATAAGCTTTTGTATTATATTGTATCATTCAATTTGTGAACCTAATAAAAAAAATAAATAAACAGATATAATCGTAAACAAAAGATCTTAAAAGCTAAGCGTTATCTTAATTATAGGTGTGTACATTCAACACAATAATGTGTGTGCATTCTATTGATTTAAGCACGTATACATAACAACACTGCAAACTGAACCCCATTGAGTTGCTGTGGGCCCAAATAAAAAATGATATTGCTGAAAACAATACAACTTTTAATGACTGACGTGAAAAAAATATTTAATGACGCAATTCGGTTAGTAGACGCTAATCGATAGAAGAAATGCTGCGACCACGTCTACAAGAAGAAAATACCATGTGGGATTAAGATGACGTCATGGAACTCGCTGCAGAACATTCTTGTATTATAAATACTAACGAGGATACGATACGATAGTGATTAAAATATTAATGACTTAATTTTGATTTTTAACTTTTAATTGTATTTTTTAAATTGATTAAACTTAATCTTTAAAAATATAATTTGTTTGAATTTTAACATCAATGTGAATACACCATTACCCTGAAGTTGCACTGACGTCTCATTGCATTCTTAACACGAACTATATATATGTATATATATAGTACTTTACCTAAGCTAATTTTGTTGGCTTTGCAATTGTGCGTTGACAGTTGTAGACTTCAAGGATTGGTTTTACAAGGGTACACTGTGCAAGTCAGATATACAATGTTTAACATGGATAATCTAATTCATTGTTATATTTTTGTTTTGTCATGCATATTAAATACGCGTATATTAATTTTTTCAGTAACACTAAGTATGCAAATCTCAGGATTCTTAGGTTTTCTTCATTGACTTTTCGATACGTGAATTATGAATTCCTTCTACTTCTAATATAATTGTATTTAAATTATTAAAGTTAAAATACGTATTTTTAACAATTTCCAGATGGTGATGAGTAAGGAAACCGAGCTAGCATTGTGGCAGAAGAAGACGCTTGACAGTTGTGTAGAGTACAAGCAGGGGCTCATACACTTGTCCTCAGAAATACCTTCGTTGGCTTCACTTGCTGTGGATGAGAAGTATGTATTTATTGCGTACCAAATTTATTATGTCCTAAATTTTCTATTCTTGATACGCTTAACACAAAAAGGCACTCACATATTTGATTTTGAGTAAGTCCCTTGGTACGCCGTGTTGTGTATAGACAAGTAACAGTGGTGGTTGCCACAGCTCTCTATTTAGACGATGTCGTGTGTATACAGAGTGAAAGTTCATATACAATTGTTATTGAAGAAGGATACTCGGTACATGATTCTCATTTGAATTATGTAAAAAAATAAATATTAATACATTTCTAAGTTAACCAACAGTCATTAATTAGTTTCACGCCATAATATTGTCAACCTACACTGACGTCACAAAACATATGTCGCGCGGTCATTTACCTTTTAATATTTATTACGGTTAAGGTACTAATAATTTTTATTTGTTGGTAGTAATATATAATGGTCGACCGAGACAGGTTTTTCGTTCTCGGCCGAGACCGAGACCTAGAAAAAATTGAAATCTCGGCCGAGACCGAGAGCTGAGACCGAGAATATAAATTAAAAACAAAAAATGAAAATGCGCTATTTTTTGCATTATAATAATACTATAGTATATTTAAGAATGTAATAATAATATTTTTTTTTGAAGTGAAACTTCTTTAGGCGCATGAGGGGTAAAATTAGAGCGACCGGTAACGCGGCAGCGTCATGTCGGTCAGTACTTGGATGGGTGACCGCCTGAGAACACCGCGTGACGTTGGCTTTTTGTTTTTTTTTTTTTCAATTAGTTTTTTTTTGGATTTAAGATCTTTTTTTTTTGTACTGTTACGAGTACACAAATTAAAGGAGCTTGCGCCATCTAGCGGGGAGCGGAGGAACCACGTTGTTTGCTGTACAAACCACTTTGTTACAAAGACAACGTGAAACATCCACTCAATACTAGATGGCGCTAGAGGACTTATATAGGGTGAATGAACTCAAGATCGAGTACACGCACGAACATTCTAGAACTGTCTGGGAGTAGGCTCGGCCCGGTATAAAAAGGCCGCGGGAGGCCGAGCGGAGCCAGTTCAGTTTGAGCTAACGACGAAGCGACTTCGAAGTGAAGACTAGTGATCAAGAAGTGATACCAGCGGAAACCTACGACATTGGCTACGACCTCGGACATTGTTAGTGCTCAGTGAGTGTACCTAGTGATTAGTGAGTGTACCTAGTGCTTAGTATTTGTACCTAGTGCTTGTGTCGGACCTAGTGCTAGTGAATAAAGTCTCTAAAAGAGTCAGCAGGTTTTTCTCTCCAAATCGTTCGAACCCTAACACGCAACAACTGGTGTCAGAAGTGGGATTTGGAGATGCCATTGACTCCGAGAGAGAACCCCAAGGAGGGGGTCAGGACGAGGACACAACGAGCTGCGGATGCCACTGGGGGCCAAGCTCCGCCCACTGTGGGCCAAGCCCCGCCCACTGGCCCCGCCTACCAGGCCACGCCCACTGGCCCCGCCCACTGGCCCCGCCCACTGACCACGCCCCTCAGGCTCCGCCCACTTTGGCTCAAGCCCCGCCCACTGGCTCCACCCACCTTGCCACGCCCACCGGACAGGCCACGCCCACCAGTGGTACCGTAGCTTCTAACGACCCTCAAATGGCACTTCAATTAGGAAGTTTATTTGAATTAATGAAGGCAATGAAAGAATCGCAAGAGGCAATGAAAGAATCACAAGAACGCAAGCTCAGCGCTTTGCAAGAATCACAAGAACGCAAGTTTAGCGCTTTGCAAGAATCACAGGAAAAAGCGCTTTGGGCTATAAAAGATGTTAGTGACACGGTGTGTAAGCTTCGGAAAGATGTCGACGAAGTGGAAGAACGAGTTACCGGGCTAGGATTGTATGTCGAAAATGTGAAAACCGGCCTCACTGAACTACAGAAGAAAGTAGTACACCTTGAAACCACGGGAGTTGCGATGTCTAGTGGAACTACCGGAGTGGCGCAAGGACCAAGAGTGAAAGTGCCGCCATACGATGGCACTACTTCGTGGAACGCTTATCGTCAGCAATTCCAGACTGTTGCCACTGCCAACGGATGGACGGAAGAACAATGCCTGACCGCTCTCACTGTTGCGCTCAGAGGACAAGCTTTGTCTGTCTTGGAAGCATTGCCACATACAGGGAATGGGTTCCAAGACCTGATGGAGGCACTTGAATCCAGATACGGGGAGCGACACCTGGAGCACGTGTTCCGTGCCCAGCTGCGTGACAGAGTCCAACGCTCAGGAGAAGGACTACAACAATGGGCGTTGGAAATTGAAAAACTCGTTAGGAAGGCACACCCAGGAGCTGACACTAAGATGGTGGACACAAATATTGTGCAAGCATTTGTCGACGGAATCAAAGACCTGGAAGTCAGAGCTGCAGCGAGGCTTCGTCACCATAGCTCGCTAAAGGAAGCATTGGCGCATGCTTTGGAGGTCGAGGCGGTTCGCCATGACATACGGCAGACTCATAGGATCCGCGAGGTCTCTGAGGAAGTCAAGAGCCTTAACCAGGCTCCTACGAAGAAAAGATATGGAGTCATGTGCTACAAGTGTGGCGAGAGGGGCCATCTCCAGCTCAACTGCCTGCAGAAGGAGACCCATCTGGCAAGGATGAAAAGGATCGAGGACCAAATGGAAGAGATGAAGAAGCAAGGGGCTTCGTCCCCTGCTCGGGATCAGGGAAACGAATAGAAGCCAGGACTAAGGGGCGAGTACTGGCTGACGCGGAGGAAGCTCCGATAACCGTTATCTCCCAGGCATGCAGCGGGAATAGTCTTGCGATTCAGGGGACTATTAACGGGACGGATTGCAAAATGACTCTAGACACAGGAGCCTCTAAAACAATAGTGAACCCAGATTTGGTAAAAGCCGCAAGGGGACACAAGGGGAGAATTAACTGTCGGCTTCTTACGGCCTCCGGTCAGCCAATACCCGTCCTGGGAGAAATGTCAGTTACGATGGATGTAAGGGGGTCATCATACTCCCATGACGTTATCGTGGCTGAGATTATGGATGATTGCATCTTGGGTTTGGATTTCATGAAGAAACACAACTGCAGAATTAATGTCGCTGACGGAGTTTTCAGGTGTGGTGAAGAAGAAATCTTCATTCTCGGAGGTGCCTGCGGGAAAGTCGCATGTATAAGGAAAGTCATTATACCTGGACGAGCGGAAGCTCAGGTGCTGGTGAAACTGCCGCCAGCTAGAAAGCAGAAGTCAAACAGATGCGTGTTGATCGAAGACACACCTACCAAGACATCGGCGCAAAAACAGATGACGGTGAGAACCCTTGTTAGTGGGAGCAGTAACGCTGTGGTCAAGGTTGTTAATCTTGGTGATCGCGAGATCTGCTTGAACAAAGGTGACGTCATTGGAAAGTGCGAGGAAGTCGTCTGGATGAAAAAGTGTAGTTCGATAATAGGCGCGGACTCAGCAAACAGCAACAACTACGGAATAGTGACTGAGCTGCTCGATGACTGCAAGAGTAACCTAACTTATTCGCAGGGCATGAAAGCTAAGAAGTTTTTACAGCGCTACGCGAATATCTTCTCCAGTCACGATGGGGACCTTGGAAGAACGTCGGTGGTTCAACACAGGATAGATACCGGAAGCGAGAAACCAATTCGTCAACGAGCAAGACGGATACCAATCGCTAAGGAAAAAGAAGTTGAAGGCCTTTTGGAGGACATGAGAAGGAATAAGATTATTGAACCGTCTGCAAGTCCGTGGTGCTCGCCTGTTGTATTAGTGAAGAAGAAAGATGGCAGCACGAGGTTTTGTGTGGACACTGGGACTTTGGGCACTGTAACACGCGCCGCCCGCGCCTGCATGGCAACAAATTATTATTTATTTAGTAAATGTATCGGAATTTTAAAAAAAAATTAAGTACCTATTTTTTTTTTCACAAAACACGAATGAGAATCATGTACCGAGTATCCTCCTTCAATAACAATTGTATAAGAACTTTCAGCCTGTAGATAAGTAACAACGGTGCCGCAGCTTTATTTAGATGGTGTCGCGTATAGATAGTGATAACGGAGTCGTTCCAGCTCCCTGATGGACGAGGAGTGCGCGGCCCGCCTGAGCGCGGCGGTGGCGGCCCTGCGCGCGGAGGCGGGCCGCCTGGCCGCCGCCCGCGCCGACCGCGCACGCGCCCGCTCCGCGCTGGCTCGCCGGCGCGCGCTGCTGCTGGTGAGTGCACACTGGTACATGACACGTCACACGCACACAGTACGTACGGTACTGAGCGCGGCGGAGGCGGGCCGCCTGGCCGCCGCCCGCGCCGACCGCGCACGCGCCCGCTCCGCGCTGCTGCTGGTGAGTGCACACTGGTACATGACACGTCACACGCACACAGTACGTACGGCACTGAGCGCGGCGGAGGCGGGCCGCCTGGCCGCCGCCCGCGCACGCGCCCGCTCCGCGCTGCTGCTGGTGAGTGCACACTGGTACATGACACGTCACACGCACACAGTACGTACGGTACTGAGCGCGGCGGAGGCGGGCCGCCTGGCCGCCGCCCGCGCCGACCGCGCACGCGCCCGCTCCGCGCTGCTGCTGGTGAGTGCACACTGGTACATGACACGTCACACGTCACACGCACACAGTACGTACGGTACTGAGCGCGGCGGAGGCGGGCCGCCTGGCCGCCGCCCGCGCCGACCGCGCACGCGCCCGCTCCGCGCTGGCTCGCCGGCGCGCGCTGCTGCTGGTGAGTGCACACTGGTACATGACACGTCACACGCACACAGTACGTACGGTACTGAGCGCGGCGGAGGCGGGCCGCCTGGCCGCCGCCCGCGCCGACCGCGCACGCGCCCGCTCCGCGCTGCTGCTGGTGAGTGCACACTGGTACATGACACGTCACACGTCACACGCACACAGTACGTACGGTACTGAGCGCGGCGGAGGCGGGCCGCCTGGCCGCCGCCCGCGCCGACCGCGCACGCGCCCGCTCCGCGCTGCTGCTGGTGAGTGCACACTGGTACATGACACGTCACACGCACACAGTACGTACGGTACTGAGCGCGGCGGCGGCGGGCCGCCTGGCCGCCGCCCGCGCACGCGCCCGCTCCGCGCTGCTGCTGGTGAGTGCACACTGGTACATGACACGTCACACGTCACACGCACACAGTACGTACGGTACTGAGCGCGGCGGCGGCGGGCCGCCTGGCCGCCGCCCGCGCACGCGCCCGCTCCGCGCTGCTGCTGGTGAGTGCACACTGGTACATGACACGTCACACGTCACACAGTACGTACGGTACTGAGCGCGGCGGTGGCGGCCCTGCGCGCGGAGGCGATCTCAGAACTGTAGCGTACCCACATAATATCAAACCTCATTTTATTTTAATATTTTATATTAATTTGTTATAGTTATGGTATATAACTATGTGATTTATATTTGCTACATGGTACTTACTTTACCATAAAATAGTGGAATTTTTAAGATATTTCATCGCTTCCACTAAACTTCACTAAAGTATAGATAGTAGAGATATAAAATATAGTTGTTATAAAATGTGTTCCTTGTCCAACTACAGGAAGAAACTCGTGCGAAAATAAAAGGAGTGAAAGCTAGTATCCAGCGAGAGAAGCAGTCTTTGGATGCTGAGCTGGCCAAGGAGGCGTCTGAAGCGGCCGCCTGGACCACCAAGCAGTTGGAGGTGGGCAATGCTAGTGTTTGACTGTAAAGACGTATAAGTACATTGTTGAGGACCGTTCAGGTGTAATGGTGGGTGTGCCGTGTCCTAAAACACTGACGGTCGCGGGTTCGATTCCCGCTCGGAGCGAATATTTCTGTTAATACAAATATTTGTTTCCGGTCTGGTTGGTAGTTCTTGTGGGTCTCCCCGCCATGTCCCGGAGAGCACGTTAAGCTGTCAGTCTTGGTTGTAATCATGTAGCAGTAAAGCAGCGTGGTGGATCTAGCTCTGATCCTTCTACACGGGGAACGAGGCCTATGCCCAGCAGTGGGATATCACAGGCTGAAGTAAGTTGTGTATTTCCTAGATTTTCTCCATTGACGCTTCCGCTCAGTTTTGCCTGGTGCAGTAATATGAAATACAAATGCTTGTTTGTCGGGACAGGTGTCGCGGCGCCTGGAGGAGTTGCGCGCGCACCAGGAGCAGTTCGCACGCACGGACGCCGAGCTGGCGTTCTGGGAGGAGCAGGACCGAGAGTGAGTGTCCGCCTGTGTCTAGCCGTGCCTGGTGAACTTATATAAACACGGACGCCGAGCTGGCGTTCTGGGAGGAGCAGGACCGAGAGTGAGTGTCCGCCTGTGTCTAGCCGTGCCTGGTGAACTTATATAAACACGGACGCCGAGCTGGCGTTCTGGGAGGAGCAGGACCGAGAGTGAGTGTCCGCCTGTGTCTAGCCGTGCCTGGTGAACTTATATAAACACGGACGCCGAGCTGGCGTTCTGGGAGGAGCAGGACCGAGAGTGAGTGTCCGCCTGTGTCTAGCCGTGCCTGGTGAACTTATATAAACACGGACGCCGAGCTGGCGTTCTGGGAGGAGCAGGACCGAGAGTGAGTGTCCGCCTGTGTCTAGCCGTGCCTGGTGAACTTATATAAACACGGACGCCGAGCTGGCGTTCTGGGAGGAGCAGGACCGAGAGTGAGTGTCCGCCTGTGTCTAGCCGTGCCTGGTGAACTTATATAAACACGGACGCCGAGCTGGCGTTCTGGGAGGAGCAGGACCGAGAGTGAGTGTCCGCCTGTGTCTAGCCGTGCCTGGTGAACTTATATAAACACGGACGCCGAGCTGGCGTTCTGGGAGGAGCAGGACCGAGAGTGAGTGTCCGCCTGTGTCTAGCCGTGCCTGGTGAACTTATATAAACACGGACGCCGAGCTGGCGTTCTGGGAGGAGCAGGACCGAGAGTGAGTGTCCGCCTGTGTCTAGCCGTGCCTGGTGAACTTATATAAACACGGACGCCGAGCTGGCGTTCTGGGAGGAGCAGGACCGAGAGTGAGTGTCCGCCTGTGTCTAGCCGTGCCTGGTGAACTTATATAAACACGGACGCCGAGCTGGCGTTCTGGGAGGAGCAGGACCGAGAGTGAGTGTCCGCCTGTGTCTAGCCGTGCCTGGTGAACTTATATAAACACGGACGCCGAGCTGGCGTTCTGGGAGGAGCAGGACCGAGAGTGAGTGTCCGCCTGTGTCTAGCCGTGCCTGGTGAACTTATATAAACACGGACGCCGAGCTGGCGTTCTGGGAGGAGCAGGACCGAGAGTGAGTGTCCGCCTGTGTCTAGCCGTGCCTGGTGAACTTATATAAACACGGACGCCGAGCTGGCGTTCTGGGAGGAGCAGGACCGAGAGTGAGTGTCCGCCTGTGTCTAGCCGTGCCTGGTGAACTTATATAAACACGGACGCCGAGCTGGCGTTCTGGGAGGAGCAGGACCGAGAGTGAGTGTCCGCCTGTGTCTAGCCGTGCCTGGTGAACTTATATAAACACGGACGCCGAGCTGGCGTTCTGGGAGGAGCAGGACCGAGAGTGAGTGTCCGCCTGTGTCTAGCCGTGCCTGGTGAACTTATATAAACACGGACGCCGAGCTGGCGTTCTGGGAGGAGCAGGACCGAGAGTGAGTGTCCGCCTGTGTCTAGCCGTGCCTGGTGAACTTATATAAACACGGACGCCGAGCTGGCGTTCTGGGAGGAGCAGGACCGAGAGTGAGTGTCCGCCTGTGTCTAGCCGTGCCTGGTGAACTTATATAAACACGGACGCCGAGCTGGCGTTCTGGGAGGAGCAGGACCGAGAGTGAGTGTCCGCCTGTGTCTAGCCGTGCCTGGTGAACTTATATAAACACGGACGCCGAGCTGGCGTTCTGGGAGGAGCAGGACCGAGAGTGAGTGTCCGCCTGTGTCTAGCCGTGCCTGGTGAACTTATATAAACACGGACGCCGAGCTGGCGTTCTGGGAGGAGCAGGACCGAGAGTGAGTGTCCGCCTGTGTCTAGCCGTGCCTGGTGAACTTATATAAACACGGACGCCGAGCTGGCGTTCTGGGAGGAGCAGGACCGAGAGTGAGTGTCCGCCTGTGTCTAGCCGTGCCTGGTGAACTTATATAAACACGGACGCCGAGCTGGCGTTCTGGGAGGAGCAGGACCGAGAGTGAGTGTCCGCCTGTGTCTAGCCGTGCCTGGTGAACTTATATAAACACGGACGCCGAGCTGGCGTTCTGGGAGGAGCAGGACCGAGAGTGAGTGTCCGCCTGTGTCTAGCCGTGCCTGGTGAACTTATATAAACACGGACGCCGAGCTGGCGTTCTGGGAGGAGCAGGACCGAGAGTGAGTGTCCGCCTGTGTCTAGCCGTGCCTGGTGAACTTATATAAACACGGACGCCGAGCTGGCGTTCTGGGAGGAGCAGGACCGAGAGTGAGTGTCCGCCTGTGTCTAGCCGTGCCTGGTGAACTTATATAAACACGGACGCCGAGCTGGCGTTCTGGGAGGAGCAGGACCGAGAGTGAGTGTCCGCCTGTGTCTAGCCGTGCCTGGTGAACTTATATAAACACGGACGCCGAGCTGGCGTTCTGGGAGGAGCAGGACCGAGAGTGAGTGTCCGCCTGTGTCTAGCCGTGCCTGGTGAACTTATATAAACACGGACGCCGAGCTGGCGTTCTGGGAGGAGCAGGACCGAGAGTGAGTGTCCGCCTGTGTCTAGCCGTGCCTGGTGAACTTATATAAACACGGACGCCGAGCTGGCGTTCTGGGAGGAGCAGGACCGAGAGTGAGTGTCCGCCTGTGTCTAGCCGTGCCTGGTGAACTTATATAAACATGTGATCTGGTGTAAACGGTTTGGATGTACGGACCCGGTTGCGGTCATAGACACCTAATAGTGATAGTTCTCGTAGTAGGGAATATATTCGCTAACCCGCAGATGAGCAGCACGGTGGATTTACCTCCAATCCTTCTCCTCCATGGAGAAAGAAGCCTATGCCCAGCGGTGGGATGTCACTTTTTCTTTTCGTGTTCGATAGTCCATTTACTGAAGAGGGCTATAGGCTATATAATATTTTATTAAGTTTTTCTTGTGTACGTTATATGAGGAACAAGATTTGTACCATATGAAAATATAAGTTCTTATTCTATCCAGTATAGAATTATTAAAAAATAAAATTGTATAAGTAAACTTTGTAAACATTCACAGATGGCGTACTCGACTGGCAGAACTGGAACAGTACGTTGAAAGCCAGAAAATTGCCTGCGCGAAGCTTCTGGAAAGTGCCCGAGAGCGTCGTCTGAAGCTCGTGGGAGACAAGCTGGCGCTCCTCAACGAGAAACTGGGACAATGAAGTGATTACCTTTACATCGCAAACGAGTCGCCGACCCTACGCCCGATCTCATCAGAAGCGCTCTACCTTACCTCTGGACACCTTACTACCTTACCTCTCACAACACTGCGATGGCTGTATTATTTAGCTGTGTTATTTAAAAATAAAAAGTTATCTGTTATTCTGACTTTGCTACAATTTTCTAGTACATCAGAATTCATGTAATTTGGTAAATAATAAATAACGGGTATAGTGTCCTAATAAATACTTTGCAATTGTTTAGTTTATGTAAGTTTGTTGTTAGAGTATTGTATGAAGGGAATGATTTTATAATGTCAATAAATATATATATAAATTGTTTCTTTTTTTAAGATCCCTTTTCTGCTAAGTATTTTAAGTTTTTCTTACTTTTTTATGAGTTAAAATCGTGAATAAAATTTAGTATTTTAGATTTACGAAAATTGGAAAGCAGCAATTTTCCTTCGAAATTCGTTGGGGGGTGACACTGGTAGTCTAAATTAAAAAAGTAGGGGTACTAGACTTTTTTGCTTCATCCGCCATCTTGATTTACAGGGTTATTTATTGGCTCTTGAATAACTCGTTTGTTTTCAATTTTACACGAAAAATAGTTGTTACATAATTAAATTTTTAATAAATTAGTTAAATAATTAAATTTCCTACAATTTTGGTCCCCATCAATTTTTTCGTAGGATCGATATTTTTCGATTTATACCTGACAAGAGTATGTGTGTGAGAACTGAGAGATCACTTCGCAAATTCGTGAATACAATATTGTAGGTTTTAGTAGAAGTTGTAAAACAATTGTAGAACTGCGTCCTGAAATTTGTAAAGAAATAATTAAAAAGATACAGCCTTAAATGTGTGATCTCTCAATTCTTACAAAGTCCTTCTAAATCTGAGAAAATATTAAGCATAAACAAGATCTTTGCTTATGGATATTTAGTAGAACTTTATTTATAATGAATCCACTATAAAACATGTTAAAAAGCGACGTGTACAATAAAATACAATGTTATTTCATTGATCTCTCAATTCACACAAGTTAGATTTGTGTTGATGGCGGTTTATCTTTAATTTATTTAATAAAACCATATTATTTCTATTTCACATTTTAGTAGAAACTATAAGGAATTTTGTACAATAAAGGGGACATCACAAATATGCCGCTATTCCATACAATTGATATTTGATCGTGATCTCTCAGTCCACACGTTTCAAAATATTTGATCATTTGTAAAACTATAAAAATAACACCTACATAAATGCTGTTTTATCCAATATTTTGTAGAAAAGTTCTACAAAATACTACATATTTTTTATTATGCATTTATGGCGTAAATAATGAGCTAATCAGGTTTTTTTATTTCTATAAGAATAGATCGAGTAGGGTGTACATACATTGAAACATCTTTGGACATTACAAATTAAAGAACTGAGAGATCACTTCGCAAATTCGTGAATAGAATATTGTAGGTTTTAGTAGAAGTTGTAAAACTTATCATTTGTAAAACAATAAAAATAACATCTACATAAATGCTGTGTTATCCAATATTTTGTAAAAAAGTTCTACAAAATACCACATATTTCTTATTATACATTTATGGCTTAAATAATGAGCTACTCAGGTTTTTTTTTATTTCTATAAGAATAGTTCGAGTAGGGTGTACTGTATACATTGAAACATTTTTGGACATTACAAATTTATATTTCTTACTAGCTGACCTGGCGAACTTCGTACCGCCTAACAGTCGATTCTTTAATTTTTTTTATTTTTTTTAATACTTATCCTTCCCGGAACCCCTCCATTGACACTTAAACTTTAACATATGGTATTAAAGATCAAGTTGACTTTTAAGTATTATTACGAATCTTTTGTATGGGAATATAGAAAAGTGTTGTTTTTAGACTTTTCAGGTAATTTTTTAAATTACTGACATATTCCTACTATGAGTAACGATCGCTATCAGGTGTACATGATAACAACCGGGACCGAGGGCTTAATGTGCTCTCCGATGCACGGTGGGGAGACCCACAAGGACTGCACAAACACCCAGAACACAGCAAACATCTGTATGGCCAATGCAAATATTTCTCATGTGGGGGATCGAAACCGCAACCGCCAGCGCAACAGCCACAAACCAGTGCTGTGACCGCTGCGCCAACGGAGCGTCGTTAAATTTTTTAGCACTAAGAAACTCCTGGGAGTCTATAAGCTACGGTAACCGCTTACCATCAGGTGAGCCGTGTGCTTGTTGACCTAGTTACATATAAAAAAACTCGAACAACAACAAGTTATCGTTAATTAGATTGTAAAAATGAATATTTTTAACCGACTTCAAAAAAGTAGGAGGTTACTCAATTCGACCGTATATATCTAAATCTATATATTTTTTTATGTACGGGAATAACTTCGTCGTTTGTGAACCGATTTTTATATTTCGATTTTGTTGGAAAGGAGATATCCCAAGTTTGGTAATATGATAAGGAAACCAGGATCTGATGATGGAATTCCAGAGAAATCGAGCGGAACCTTCGAAAATCGTAGTGACGACTTGCGTTTGTTAATTATTTTCGTCTACTTACGCTGTATTACCTGTTGATGTACAATTGTATAGAATAGCGGCATATTTGTGATGTCCCCTTTATTGTACGAAATTCCTTATAGTTTGTACTAGAATGTGAAATGGAAATAATATGGTTTTATTAAATAAATTAAAGAAAAACCGCCATCAACACAAATCTAACTTGTGTGAATTGAGAGATCAATGAAATAACATTGTATTTTATTGTACACGTCGCTTTTTAACATGTTTTATAGTGGATTCATTATAAATAAAGTTCTACTAAATATCCATAAGCAAAGATCTTGTTTATGCTTAATATTTTCTCAGATTTAGAAGGACTTTGTAAGAATTGAGAGATCACACATTTAAGGCTGTATCTTTTTAATTATTTCTTTACAAATTTCAGGACGCAGTTCTACAATTGTTTTACAACTTCTACTAAAACCTACAATATTCTATTCACGAATTTGCGAAGTGATCTCTCAGTTCTTTAATTTGTAATGTCTAAAGATGTTTCAATGTATGTACACCCTACTCGATCTATTCTTATAGAAATAAAAAAACCTGATTAGCTCATTATTTACGCCATAAATGCATAATAAAAAATATGTAGTATTTTGTAGAACTTTTCTACAAAATATTGGATAACACAGCATTTATGTAGGTGTTATTTTTATAGTTTTACAAATGATCAAATATTTTGAAACGTGTGGTCTGAGAGATCACGATCAAATATCAATTGTATGGAATAGCGGCATATTTGTGATGTCCCCTTTATTGTACAAAATTCCTTATAGTTTCTACTAAAATGTGAAATAAAAATAATATGGATTTATTAAATAAATTAAAGATAAACCGCCATCAACACAAATCTAACTTGTGTGAATTGAGAGATCAATGAAATAACATTGTATTTTATTGTACACGTCGCTTTTTAACATGTTTTATAGTGGATTCATTATAAATAAAGTTCTACTAAATATCCATAAGCAAAGATCTTGTTTATGCTTAATATTTTCTCAGATTTAGAAGGACTTTGTAAGAATTGAGAGATCACATATTTAAGGCTGTATCTTTTTAATTATTTCTTTACAAATTTCAGGACGCAGTTCTACAATTGTTTTACGACTTCTACTAAAACCTACAATATTCTATTCACGAATTAGCGAAGTGATCTCTCAGTTCTCACACACATACAAGAGTTGGGGGTAGACCTAGGTATTGTATTATCGCGTTTATTACTGATGTGAAATAAATAAAATAAGAAAATATCGATCGTACGAAAAAAATTATGAGAATCAAAATTGTAGACAATTTTATTTTAAACAACTTTGTTCATTACAATTTTTCTCGTAAAATTGACAATTAACGTGGTAAACTGATAATACAATGATAATATTATACCCATATTCTCACCTCATTCTCATTCATACGCATATTCTCGGGTATAAATCGAAAAATATCAAGAAAAGAACAAAGAAGACCGTTTTAAACAGTCAAGCCCGGTAGTTGGTTGTCCGCTTGCGGGAATACGAAAATTAATTTTTAATTTTTTTATAATCGATTAAATTTTAACCGCAATTGTACTCGATAATCGAATCACATAAATTAATTATGCATGGTCACCATTGTCATTAGGAAGGAGTCCGAACGTAATGTTAAACGAATAGTCCACAGAGTACATACAGTAAGTATACATAGTCTTAATTTAGACGACTATTACAATTGACAATTTAGTACTAATTTTGCCGATAGAGCGCGCTATTTTCAAGAAGTTACTCGTTTTCCCACACCACAGTAATTGAGATTTCGACTTCTCAGGATTTTTTTTAGTGATTTAAAAAAATATTAAAACAGATATACGTAATGGTCTAAGATCCCACGGTAAATTGGTGTTAATTAGTTTGCCAAAGAAGTTTCACTTCTATCGTGTGTGAATCGCACACACTTTTTTTTTATGTAACTAGGTTGACAAACAAGCGTACGGCTCACTTGATGGTAAGACCGTAGCCTATAGACGCCTGCAACACCAGAAGCATCGCAAGCGCGTTGCCAACCCTATCCCCAATCCCCCCAGGAGCTCTGGTCACCTTACTCACCAACAGGAACACAACACTGCTTGAAAGCAGTATTATTTAGCTGTGGTCTTCTGTAAGGTCGAGGTACTATCCCAGTCGGGCTGCTCCATATTTTGAGCTGGAAATTTCCTGCTGTGCCCTACCTCAGTTAAAACTTATTTTGTTAATAACTGTAATATATGTAGATTGCAGGTAGAAACATTATTTCTATAATATGTATAAATAGGGGGTATTTTAGAACTTGCTTGCAGCAGTGCGAATAAACGGTCTACCAAGAGTTAACGTGTGTTTTCTTTGTCCCGGTTAAATAATAGAATACGGCTAGATATTTCTCAATAACAATCACATTCTTTTATGTGCTAATAAACCCTTAAAAACATTTTTCTAGACATCATTCCGAATCGAATGAGCTATCGCCCATATTTTTAGGAGCTTATTCTATTTAACACGTTTTTGAACTTGTTGATTAGACTAAAAATGTTTAAAGGCCACAAATAGGTAAAAATGAATAAGTTACTTTTTTTTAAATTTTCTTTACTTATTTTATTGCATAAGAATCACCTTACAACAGCCTCACTAAAATTCATATCTACGCTATCTTCGATATTAGCGCAGTGGGCCTTTAACTCGCTTTGAGCCCACGCGTGGGAAGACTTGCTCTTCGCCGGCTGTGCAGGCTTGGGAGGAGGGATGGCGGGTTTGAATGCCATTTGCGAGGAGTCGTATTGCTCCAATATTTGTGTCGGAGTCCTGAAATTGTAATCAAGTTGCAAGCTTAAAAGTTTTGTAATGAAGTGAAGAAGAATGACTAGGGTGCGAAACACCTGCAAAACCAGAATCTTTGTAAGCACGTTGCTGACCCTAGCCCCTACTCTCCCCTATAACTCTGGTCATCTTACTCACAGGCCTACAATACTAAATGAGAGCAGTACGAGGGAGGTCAAAAAGTTCGCGGAATGGCGGGGTTTGGCGAGAGTGAGTTTGCTCATCCAGGTAGGCGCTAATTGAGTGACTCATTGTTAGTATATGTTAGGTTCTGGCTGCCAACAACAATAGCCTGAGACTTAGCAGGATTCACTGTTAGAACGTACATCCTGCTCCAGTTACCAATAATTTCCAGGTCACTGTTAATAACAGAGATAGCAGTAGGTAGCCCCTCGAGAGAAGACTGGAGATAAATTTGAACATCGTCTGCATACATGTGATAGAGAGAAGTTATCTTGGAAGTTATAGAATTAATGTACAATAAAAAAAGTAAAGGAGACAATACACCACCCTGAGGTACACCGGCCATTACATCACACCACGAAGAGAAAGTCTCTTCAATACGAATGCGTTGCCGGCGCCCTTTAAGATAACAACGAAACCAATCAACCACCGATGGAGATATGTTAAGAGAGCTTAGCAGACCTAGCAGTAAGTCGAAATCACCGGTATTAAATGCATTACTGAAGTCCAGTAAAGTAAGTACTGTTAGACGCTTATTGTCCACATTGTATTTAATATCTATGTGCTGCATCCCCATCGTATGTCATCGGTGACCTTCAACAGAGCTGAGGTTGTGCTATGACCGGAACGGAAACCGGATTGTAGAGGGTTAAGGATGTTGAATTTATTGAGGAAGAGACTATGCTGGTTATGGACTAATGATTCTAAAACTTTTGAGAGGAACGGTAAAATGGAGATAGGACGAAAGTCGGTATAGATGGAAACATTAGGTTTTTTAGGCAATGGGATAATTTGGGCTTCCTTCCATGCGTCAGGAAACTCACAGCTAAAAATGGAATGGTTTAGGATATAGGAGTGACAATATCGATTATAGGAACAATCATAGCACGGCTAACGTTATCAGCGCCGACGGCATTAGAAGCAATAGACAATATGCTCTTCTTAACATCACATTCAGTGATTTGATTAAAAATAAACGGAGGATAGTATAAAATACTTAATTATATGTTTACTTTAATAATAAATAATAAGATTAAAATAAAGAAAAATATTTAGGGGGCTCTATCCAATGGTACAGAACCCTTCGTGCGCGAGTCCGACTCGCACTTGGCCGATTTTTTTCATTTCATTATCCTTCCCTGCCATTCTGCAAACTTTTTGACCACCCCTCGTATTATTTGGCTGTGATCGTCTGTAAGTACTTTTCGATAGGCAAGTTATCATAAGCATATTTGTTCATAAATTATATTTGATAAAAAATATGTCTCATCGAGTTATCAGATCGGTGAAGGTCGCTTTTCCACGTCTCTTAGACCACAGGTACTTCACCGGTTGATCCGACTTATGAATTATCAGAATTATCATTCATTTCAAACATTTACACTATTTTGACAAATTTACGCGAAACTCATTAAAATTATTCAATATATTACAATAGTTAAAATCGTATGAATGTCCGTTCAGTAGTTTTCGAGTTTAGATCGGATAGGATCGGATAGTCTGGCAATGCTGGTGTTGCAAGCGTCCATAGGTTATTAAAGGCTTACCATCAGGCGATCGCTGGTATGCTAAGTGTATAATAACAAAAGCTAGTAATAGGAAGGCACTCACAAGTGGGCCAGGTCGTGCGGCCTGTGGGCCAGCAAGGCCGCCGCGAGCGCCCGCACGGCCGGGTGGAAGTGTTTCCTCAGCGCGCAAGTCTCGAAGGCGATGGCCGCGTTGGCCCCACAGTGCTCTGGAGACGGCAGCAGGGGGTCATATCTCCCAGATCCCACCGTCTCTTCCGTCTCGAATAAAGTCGCCAGGGATTTGTTTTGCTGAGGAAAACCATTTTTTATGTATAAATAAACATAAACGCTTCACACTCAACGGCCTTCAGTAGAAGTTAGGGGGCGTTCAAGTATTACGTAACGCAATTTTTAGGGGGGTCTTATAAAACGTTACACTGCGTTACAGGGACGGGCGCGGGGTTCAAACAACGTTTCACTATTTTTTTGTCCTCAAAAAAGGAAGATTTGCATCGTCAGGTGTTTTTGGTCTATAAATTATCTCATACACAATAATGATCTTGAATGATCTCACACAAAGATAAATAACTTTAAAGATATGTAACTTGAGGTATGCCGATGACACTACTTTTCTCGCTCAAACAAAAGAGGACATGGAACACCTGCTGACACTTCTAGAGACAACAACTCCTTCGGACTTACGGTCAATAGAGACAAGACCAAAATGATGATAATGGATCGAGCTGAACTAAACCATCCTGACATCTCTATGATTGGCAACTGTGAGGTTGTCCAATCTTATGTGTACCTCGGTTCCGCTATCACAAACACCGGAGGATGCGAAGACGAGATTCGAAGGAGATGTGCTATTACATGATCTGCCGTTGACAAGTTGAAAAGAGTCTGGTGCAACCGTAATATCACCAAAGCCACGAAAGTCCGAAACCCGACAAATACTCAAGGGCAAGATGTCAGGTAAGTATATGGCTGCGTATAACAGCAAAGCAGGCTTCGTGAGCGCGGTCGAGTCTGAGGGGAACGACGAGGAGCCACAAACCTTCGAAACACCTGAAGGGGACCCGGTGGTGGTAGTGGCCAGATGCACGAAAGTAATGCTGGCGGACCGGATGCTACAGATGGCGAAAACCGTCTCGGCCGACCGGGAAGGCCTACCGACCGTGCCCTGGGGACTACCATCGCTGGAGTGGATAAACGGGGTACCAGGATGCGGCAAGACAACTCGTATAGTCGGGGACTTCGATGAGGACACGGAGGTCGTGATCACGACCACAGTCGAGGCGGCCAAAGACCTAAAAGAAAAACTGGCGCACCGTTATGGCAACAAAGCCAAGCAAAAGGTGCGCACTATGGCCTCCGTTCTAGTTAATGGTTTCCGCGAGGGCTCAAAAATAAACCGCCTAACGGTGGACGAAGCCCTCATGAACCACTTCGGAGCCATAGTAATGGCCGCCCGACTATCGGGAGCTCAGAAGGTAGTCCTCATCGGAGACATAAACCAGCTGCCGTACATCGACAGGGACAACCTGTTCGAAATGCGGTACTGCAGACCAACCCTGATAACAACCATCTCGTGCGAGTTGTCATGCACGCATCGTAATCCCAAAGACGTCGCCCTTGCCATCAGCGAAGTTTACAAGACCGTCTACAGCTCGAGCACAAAGATCAGATCTTTGCGAGTGGAGAGCCTCACGGGCGCGCGTATTCCTGCAGGAAGGGACCGCAGCTTATACCTGGTCTTTACGCAAGAGGAGAAGAGATTGCTGACTGACCAGGGATACGGGTCCGGTGAAGGATCGCGCGTCTTAACCATCCACGAGGCGCAGGGCCAGACCTTTGAGGACGTCATTGTCCTCCAGACGAAGACAAGGAGGCTCAAGATCCACGACAGCGTTTCGCACGCTGTAGTCGCGGTAACTAGACACACCAACACCTGTGTCTACTACACCGACGACCGTGACGACGCAATTGGTCGCTTTGTGGCGAGGGCAGCGGAGGCGACAGACAAGAAAATCCTCGAGCACAGTCTCAAGATGGCAATTCATCATAGGGATGCCGCCGTCATTGAGAGTGTGCTCAGAATGTTGAAAGGTGTTGGGGTGATAGACATAATAAATAGTGTACATTAATATAAAATGAAGATAAATAGTGTTGATTAATATAAAATTCATGTAATATTAGAGGAGTAGTAATACTATAGGATTAATTAAAAAAAAAAAAAAAAAAAAAAAAAAAAAAAAAAAAAAAAAAAAAAAAAAAAAAAAAAAAACTTACTAATATTAACATAGTTTAAGTGTACATTGTAAGTAGCAAATAAGTGCACATATATTGTAGCTAGGACATAAGTGTACATATATTGTAGTTAGCAATTAAGTGTAAATATATAACAAAATGATATTATAGTATAGTTTTGGTCAGTGGACTCACGTTGATACTAAGTCTAGTTATTAGGTCTACTTAAGTTGCAGTACAGTACCAATGCATGTTATATTATATAAAAATTGGAATAACAAAAGCACGGGCACTATAAGTCCGTGGATATATCTTTTATTAAAAAAAAAAAAAAAAAAAAGCCACGAAAGTCCGCCTAATGAGAAGCTTAGTCTTCCCGATATTTCTTTATGGCGCAGAAACGTGGACTGTTAAGACTCAAAGACCGACGCAAAATTGATGCATTCGAGACGTGGTGCTGGCGGCGACTGCTGCGGATCCCTTGGACAGCGTTTAGGACCAACGATTCGATCCTGGAGGAATTAAAGATCAAGCAGAGATTATCGTCGACTGTGCAAACAAGAATCTTCGTCGCGGTTGTTATCATAAATATTTCGGACACTTTGTTCGAAACGAACAATCCATGGAGCGACTGGTTGTTCAGGGGCAGGTAGAGGGCAAGCGGTCACGCGGTCGATCACCTTCGCGTTGGACAGACCTCATCAAAGCTACGACACAGACATCCATAGTCCAGAGTTCTCGAGACGCGGAAAACCGCATCAAGTGGAGGCGTTTTGCGGTTCTGCTTTAGCCAATGAATCATCATCAACCACGACCACTCTGTCAAGAGTGAACGACTAAGGAGGAAGATCTCATGCTGACTTGCCATGGCAAATGTGGCAAAAATGGCAACCAAACTTGGAAAACGGCTAAGAAAAAACTAAAAAATAAGGAAAATAATTGTGACTTTTAGGTAAATATAATCACTTGAGTGTTACGTAACGATTAGGAAGGGGGAGGGAATGTGTAAAAAAACGTTACGGTGCGTTACATTGAAGGGAGTGAGGGTCAAAAATCTTCAAAAATTGCGTTACGTACGTAATACTTAAACGCCGCCTTACTCCTGTATCGGAGGTTAGGCAACACACACAGTACACAAGCGCATACGCCCAGATCAGAGCAACATTTGTACGGCTAGTAAGAATGTTTGCCATGTGCGGGAATCGAACCCGCAGCATTTTGATTTTATGTATGAGATGGTATGGCAATATGGTGGGAGCCATGTCATCTCATTACCTGCACGAGTAACAACCGTGCTGGTGTAGTGGTGCTAGTAGTCGCCCTAAACACCGACGGTTGGCGGGTTCGATTCCCGCTCCGGATTCATATGTGATTAATACAAATATTTCTTTCCGGTTCGGATGTCTGTCCTTGTGGTTCTCCCACCGGGCCTTGGAGTGCACCCCGCCAGCCCCGCACAGTACGGCAGCTGTCCCGCGGCCCCGCACAGACCTATGTCCACAGTGTGTACCTGCACGAGGCGGTGCAGCAGCGCCAGCGCCGCCAGCCCCGCACAGTACGGCAGCTGTCCCGCGGCCCCGCACAGCCGCTTGGCGAAGGCGCGCAGCACGCCGGCGGGCACTCGCCGGGCGCGCGCACTGAGCTCCGACAGCGCCTCTATCACTACGGGGGCGCAGTCCGCCGTGCTGCCTGGAGTACACACAACACATTGATGATTATACTGATACTGGCGGACCGGTAGATATTGGCCTGCTCGGCGGCTGCTGACACACCGATGACAGCGTCACCTACCGGATCTAATTGTGTTTTCAAACCATCCATGACCCCATTGCACACACGAAACTTCAATCAAATTGGTCCAGCCGTTTAGGAGAAATTAGGCGACAAACACACACGCTACACATAGTCTTATCACAAAGTGCATTTTTACCCTCCCCTTGTAAAGGCAGTTCAATCCACGAAGACGCGCCCCACTTTTTCCGCAATCGTTTATAGTGCAAGTGTGCAATAGGCAAAATGAGACTGGCCTTAAAATGACCTTCAAAATGAAGTTCAAGGTCAAATCAAAGGTCACAGTTGGATTCCTCGTTAAGTTACCTGGGATATGACCTTCGTTTTTGTTTTACCACTAACCTAGCGAGACTTAAGGTCATGTTTTGACCTCTATTTGATCTTCAGAGGTTTCGTTAACCTCATACCTAAATACGTATCCGGACGTAAAATTTTTCGTTCTTTTCGATTCCGGTATAAAAATTGAGGTTACCATTTTAAAAATGAGATTGACCTTAAAATAGCCTTGAAAATGAAGTTCAAGGTCAAATCAGAGGTCACAGTTGAATTCCTTGTTAAAAGTTATCTAGGGTGTGACCTTTGTTTCACGACTAACCCGTGCGGTTTTACGAATTTTCCAGGGTTTCCATACTTTTTCCTCACGCTATATAAAACACCCAATGATAAAATTTCAATGTATGTTCCTGGCTTTTTAAGAACAATACATTCCGTTTTTTTGACACAATAAAAATAATATTATACGAAAAATTAAAGTAGAGCAACTTTCCGACGGGTCACGATACGCAGCAAAGCAAACCAAATTAAACGTCTAGCCGTGGTCGACTCAATACTAATGTTCGGACTGAACTCCCCGCACCCCATTGTTTCCCCTCGCGATAAATAGTGGGGCGCGTCTTCGTCGATTGAACTATCTACAGTAAGTAGGACGTGGTAAGGGGACATCAAACATCACAGAATATCACAAGGAGGGAGATATTGAGATATCACATCTGGTTATTTTTTGTTGAACGCGCGATTTCGAAATACTTCAACAAAAAAAAAAACAACCAACAAACATTCTGTATTCTTGATGCCTGTCTAGAAAGGACAATGCCCCGGTACATGCCCTGGTACGTACTTTGACGTGTTCAGACAATTCATATATTTAAGTATCGGTTATTAATCGAAACTAAATAATAATATTCTAAAAGTGATCAAAGCCGAAGTTTAAAGTTTAATGTAAAAAAAAATATATTTTATTTGTCTTCCGGGTTTGAAATGTCAAAACAGATTAAATATAAGTATCAAGTTGGAAACGCAACCATACAAATAAACGCTTTTTTAAATTAAATTATAAACCCCACCACGACCAGAAAATCGACATATTAAAATTTCCTTTATTAATTGGGCATTTTTTTTTTTAAGTGTACCCGCCGATTTGAGGCTGTCCCAAATATTCAAAATTTTATTTCAAGTTTAATAAGTGCCATATTTTCTAATTTTTGGAATATAAAGGTAAATCATTACATTATTTTACGAATTCATCTGCAATCCTGGTAAAATATGTTCAACTTATTAAATGACGAATATTTTAAAATCACGAGTCACTGTTTTTGAGCATGTCCCACCCCTTACGTACATGGAATTAACCGAAATTTAAATAGTACCACGAATACATATTGTACAAGTAATTTTGGTACGACTATAAATACATTATTATCGTCACATAGATTAAATTTGTGCAATTTAACTCTAATGAGACAAGCTCAAAATACATTTTCAAAAAATGTTCCTATTTGATGCCGGTCGGACATGTCAGTTTAGTGACGGTCCCTATTGTTCAAAAATATTAATAAAGAATGTCATGGCACCGAAAATGGTGACATTTTGTAAAGAAGATCACTTCCGGCATTTTAAATTATCAGAATTGCCATAGCGTCTCGAGTAAAAGGGGGTTTTTGTTGGTGCCAGTAGCTGTCCCCACTTTATTTGTCAGGTATGTGATGTTATTTCTCTTTCCATATAGGACTTTTTACATCTTCCAGCTGTTTCAAACGAATCTGATATATTTAGAAATAGTTTCACATACTTTTCTAGTGCAAAATGTTTAACTGTAATTAAAAAACATTTTTCCAATAAACTTGCCCGTAAATGTGACGTCAGTTCAGTGACATTTTTATTCCGTCACTTATAAGACTGACTACAAATGTCACTAAACTGACACGTAAAGCTGGGATCACATCGGCAATGAGGAATATCATTTTTTTTTAAAACGCCACTAGTCAAAAGGCAATCTGAAAATCTATTAATCTAAACTAAAAGAGCGAAAAGCTTAGCAACGTTTATAAAAGAACTATAGAAGACTGATTTACTTTTAATTTTAATTGCGCAGCTATTTCTTAATGGAGGATGTTCCTTTAGTATATTGATTAATATTCAAATTACATTATTTCATAGTCGCTAGATAACTTTAATAAAACCATATGTTTTATAAACATTAAAAATAATAATTACCAATGCTGTTTTCTTTGTACCATGTAACCTCAGCCTAAGGATTTTCGATGTGTCAGTTCAGTGACTGTCCCAATTCGCAGGTGGACAAAATATTTTTTTACATATTTATTTTTAGTTTTTTTACTAAGTAACTGTTTGGATATTGTTTTAACTAGTAACTACAATAAACACTAAAAATATTAACGAAGACTAACCACATTATCATATGAATATATAAAGAAAAGCGATCTTGGTAGCGTCACTTGTCACAAAATCGTAGTTAAAATCTAATTTTAGAAGAATTAGATTTCAATTGATGGTTATTGTAATTTATTTTCGATGGATTGCAATATTCTCTATTAATAGAAACGAAAAATTAAGTCGTATTACGTAAAATATTAAAACAGGATGATTTTTATATTGTCACCAAACTGACCACTATTTTCTACAATGTCCATTTATTTTGCATTTTTAATAAGGAAAATATATTAATTATTCGAAATAAAATACTCTTCCCTGTCCGCCAGCCTATGATGTACAAACTAGGACCTTTAAACATCTTAAGAACACAGTTTAATAAAATATTCGTATTTTTTATCAAGGTACACTTAAAAGTAAAAATGCCCAATTGAAACTAGATTTTAAATGCTAATTTATCGATCAATCACGTCAAACCGGGAATACACCAACGTTCGGATACACAGGCTGATTTCAAACGAGTGACATATATTTTACTAGCTGACCCCGCAAACGTTGTTTTGCCATTTATGTTATTAACCCCCGCAACCCCCTCTTGTGGGTAGAATTTCGTAAAATCCGTTCTTAGCTGACCTCTACTCGGCGAAAGGAATATTCCTACCAAATTTCAAGTCTCTACGCCTTATGGTTCCAGAGATATCGTGATGAGTCAATGGGTGGAAATCTCTTTTATAGATTTGACAATGTTTAGCTATTAAAGTATCTACTTATATTTAAAGAATAAAATTGGTTTTACAGTATGTACTTGATTTATAAAATATTATTTATTAGTAACGTATTATAATATTATCATTTAGTTGGTAGTATGTTTAATCATTTATTTTGTTTCACGTAGTTCACACAATACGGCACTAAAATTCTTACAATGTATCCAAATAAGAAACTTTGACATAACAGTATGTGAGCATTTTCAAAAAAAAGTCCCTCTTTGTGAAAAAACATAGTTTATTGGCCAAATTATTGTTTCATTGTGTAATTGAATGAAAATACTACCTAAATTTTAATTTGTTTCACGAAAATAATTAAATACTATTGAATAAATTACAAACAAAGGTGACTTATGACAAAATATTGTCAACTGTGTGACTACTTTAAAATCTATTTTTCTGAAATAATTGTTCAACTACGTAGTATTTTTTTTTTCAATTAAATTAAAGATAATTTGAAATCTTACATAAAATACAATTTGCACATTGAACATTGAGGCAATATTTTACAAAAAATGTCTCTGCTGAGCAATTTTGTGACGTTTGATGCAATCGCAACCCTATCTTTTCAGATATTTCGTAAAGTGGCAAATATGCCCGTTCCTATTATTTATCACGCGGTGCAGAAATTTGTTTTTATGAGATTAAAATGCAAATAATTGACTATTTTCTAACATTTACAATAAAAAACACGCATTTTTTATGCACTTGAAGTGGGACAGTCACACAGCTGACAGACAAAATATTCAAAAGCTGGGTTTACATGATGGTCACATGTTATGGATGTTACAGTCGGGTAAAAAACATGTAGCCTCAGTGAAATAAAACAACTTTTTCGGATTTTATCCAGTGACCATGGTTGCTGTAAAGTATCCGAAACGTCGGGAATTAAAAAAACTTAATAAACCGCGATAAAATCCGAAAAAGTTGTTTCATTTCAATGAATAAAATTCGCGTTTAAACATTAAAAAACAATATGTAGCTTCAGCTTTATGAGTCAATTTTGTGACTATTGGTAGTCAAAGTATATGTGACGAGACTTGTTCGTCACAAGCTGACGTCACATTTTCATCGTTAATCCAGTAAAACAATAATTTTGATTAGAAATAAAACAATCGAATCAAATATTTTAACTACCGATTGGTCACCTTAATATTGTCTATCATTTTCTAATAATATATATTTAGAAGTATCACTAGTGTAAGAAATATCATGTCACTTACCTGACTTAAAAAATCTAACCGTCGTCGATGAACACACAAAACATGAATCGACAAGCCCGACGCGTTACACTGCAGTAAACTTTCTAGTTACTAAGGCTGCTGGTTTCTTTTTTAACAATCTTGGGGTTGCAAAATAATATTTAAGGTATTATGAAATAGGGTTTTGGCCGTCACAAAATTGACACGTCAGCAGACTTCAAATTTTTATGTTTTATTTAAATTATATTCACATCACACACATCATGTGTGTGATGTGAAGTGAAGTGAAGATAAAATATTAATATCGGTGTATTTTTTTTAAATAATATGAAAGAAAAATAGTCAAGCTCAATGTTATCGTCAAAATATTAGTAGCTAACCATATGAATATATTTCAGAAAATCAACTTACTTGTACAAACATAAGGGTCGGAAACGTTAAAAACTTATACATTTTGGGTTTAAAATGCCTTTATTTCATTGTATGAATCAGAATAAGATGTTTAATAAGGCTTAAAATGAAATAAAACATATGTTTCAGCATATCTATACATTAATATAATTACATTGAAGCCTAATTTTAAGTTAGCCTAGAAACAAGTCAAGGGACAGCCAAAAACCAAGGGTGGGAATTTTTTATGAAAATGCTCATGTATGACATCACAAACCCGGAATACAAATTAAAAATATACATATTTTTAATTAAAGTATAAACTGCGGCTTTGATCGCTTTTAGAATATTTTTAAAAATCTAGTTTCTATTAATAAATGATATTTAAATATATGAATTGTCTGAACCCGTCAAAGCACGTACCGGGGCACGACCTCATAGAAAATGGGCATTGTCCTTTGTGTCACAATGTTTCATTTTTCAATATTTAATCAGATTACGAGTATACCTAAATTCAAAGACAATATTCAGAAAGTTTCAATTTACTTTGCATAAAAACTTGTTAGTCTAAAACCTCAATTAATATAACCAGGGGGGAGGGGGGGTGCGTTTCCCACCTCCCCTTGTCAGCAAGTAAGACAGCAGACGCACGTACCCACGTGTACAGCCAGCATGTGGTGGTAGAGATGCTGGTGGAAGACGGCGGGGTCCACGTTGAGCGCGTCCCCCGCCCCCGCCAGCACGGCCAGCACGGCGCGCACCACCTGCAGCTTCTCCCTCTCTGCCAGCTGTTTCCCACCTCCCCTTGTCAGCAAGTAAGACAGCAGACGCACGTACCCGCGTGCGCAGCCAGCATGTGGTGGTAGAGATGCTGGTGGAAGAGGGCGGGGTCCACGTTGAGCGCGTCCCCCGCCCCCGCCAGCACGGCCAGCACGGCGCGCACCACCTGCAGCTTCTCCCTCTCTGCCAGCTGTTTCCCACCTCCCCTTGTCAGCAAGTAAGACAGCAGACACACGTACCCGCGTGTGCAGCCAGCATGTGGTGGTAGAGATGCTGGTGGAAGAGGGCGGGGTCCACGTTGAGCGCGTCCCCCGCCCCCGCCAGCACGGCCAGCACGGCGCGCACCACCTGCAGCTTCTCCCTCTCTGCCAGCTGTTTCCCACCTCCCCTTGTCAGCAAGTAAGACAGCAGACACACGTACCCGCGTGTGCAGCCAGCATGTGGTGGTAGAGATGCTGGTGGAAGAGGGCGGGGTCCACGTTGAGCGCGTCCCCCGCCCCCGCCAGCACGGCCAGCACGGCGCGCACCACCTGCAGCTTCTCCCTCTCTGCCAGCTGTTTCCCACCTCCCCTTGTCAGCAAGTAAGACAGCAGACACACGTACCCGCGTGTGCAGCCAGCATGTGGTGGTAGAGATGCTGGTGGAAGAGGGCGGGGTCCACGTTGAGCGCGTCCCCCGCCCCCGCCAGCACGGCCAGCACGGCGCGCACCACCTGCAGCTTCTCCCTCTCTGCCAGCTGTTTCCCACCTCCCCTTGTCAGCAAGTAAGACAGCAGACACACGTACCCGCGTGTGCAGCCAGCATGTGGTGGTAGAGATGCTGGTGGAAGAGGGCGGGGTCCACGTTGAGCGCGTCCCCCGCCCCCGCCAGCACGGCCAGCACGGCGCGCACCACCTGCAGCTTCTCCCTCTCTGCCAGCTGTTTCCCACCTCCCCTTGTCAGCAAGTAAGACAGCAGACGCACGTACCCGCGTGTGCAGCCAGCATGTGGTGGTAGAGATGCTGGTGGAAGAGGGCGGGGTCCACGTTGAGCGCGTCCCCCGCCCCCGCCAGCACGGCCAGCACGGCGCGCACCACCTGCAGCTTCTCCCTCTCTGCCAGCTGTTTCCCACCTCCCCTTGTCAGCAAGTAAGACAGCAGACGCACGTACCCGCGTGTGCAGCCAGCATGTGGTGGTAGAGATGCTGGTGGAAGAGGGCGGGGTCCACGTTGAGCGCGTCCCCCGCCCCCGCCAGCACGGCCAGCACGGCGCGCACCACCTGCAGCTTCTCCCTCTCTGCCAGCTGTTTCCCACCTCCCCTTGTCAGCAAGTAAGACAGCAGACGCACGTACCCGCGTGTGCAGCCAGCATGTGGTGGTAGAGATGCTGGTGGAAGAGGGCGGGGTCCACGTTGAGCGCGTCCCCCGCGCCCGCCAGCACGGCCAGCACGGCGCGCACCACCTGCAGCTTCTCCCTCTCTGCCAGCTGTTTCCCACCTCCCCTTGTCAGCAAGTAAGACAGCAGACGCACGTACCCGCGTGCGCAGCCAGCATGTGGTGGTAGAGATGCTGGTGGAAGAGGGCGGGGTCCACGTTGAGCGCGTCCCCCGCCCCCGCCAGCACGGCCAGCACGGCGCGCACCACCTGCAGCTTCTCCCTCTCTGCCAGCTGTTTCCCACCTCCCCTTGTCAGCAAGTAAGACAGCAGACGCACGTACCCGCGTGCGCAGCCAGCATGTGGTGGTAGAGATGCTGGTGGAAGAGGGCGGGGTCCACGTTGAGCGCGTCCCCCGCCCCCGCCAGCACGGCCAGCACGGCGCGCACCACCTGCAGCTTCTCCCTCTCTGCCAGCTGTTTCCCACCTCCCCTTGTCAGCAAGTAAGACAGCAGACGCACGTACCCGCGTGCGCAGCCAGCATGTGGTGGTAGAGATGCTGGTGGAAGAGGGCGGGGTCCACGTTGAGCGCGTCCCCCGCCCCCGCCAGCACGGCCAGCACGGCGCGCACCACCTGCAGCTTCTCCCTCTCTGCCAGCTGTTTCCCACCTCCCCTTGTCAGCAAGTAAGACAGCAGACGCACGTACCCGCGTGTGCAGCCAGCATGTGGTGGTAGAGATGCTGGTGGAAGAGGGCGGGGTCCACGTTGAGCGCGTCCCCCGCCCCCGCCAGCACGGCCATCACGGCGCGCACCACCTGCAGCTTCTCCCTCTCTGCCAGCTGTTTCCCACCTCCCCTTGTCAGCAAGTAAGACAGCAGACGCACGTACCCGCGTGTGCAGCCAGCATGTGGTGGTAGAGATGCTGGTGGAAGAGGGCGGGGTCCACGTTGAGCGCGTCCCCCGCCCCCGCCAGCACGGCCAGCACGGCGCGCACCACCTGCAGCTTCTCCCTCTCTGCCAGCTGTTTCCCACCTCCCCTTGTCAGCAAGTAAGACAGCAGACGCACGTACCCGCGTGTGCAGCCAGCATGTGGTGGTAGAGATGCTGGTGGAAGAGGGCGGGGTCCACGTTGAGCGCGTCCCCCGCCCCCGCCAGCACGGCCAGCACGGCGCGCACCACCTGCAGCTTCTCCCTCTCTGCCAGCTGTTTCCCACCTCCCCTTGTCAGCAAGTAAGACAGCAGACGCACGTACCCGCGTGTGCAGCCAGCATGTGGTGGTAGAGATGCTGGTGGAAGAGGGCGGGGTCCACGTTGAGCGCGTCCCCCGCCCCCGCCAGCACGGCCAGCACGGCGCGCACCACCTGCAGCTTCTCCCTCTCTGCCAGCTGTTTCCCACCTCCCCTTGTCAGCAAGTAAGACAGCAGACGCACGTACCCGCGTGTGCAGCCAGCATGTGGTGGTAGAGATGCTGGTGGAAGAGGGCGGGGTCCACGTTGAGCGCGTCCCCCGCCCCCGCCAGCACGGCCAGCACGGCGCGCACCACCTGCAGCTTCTCCCTCTCTGCCAGCTGTTTCCCACCTCCCCTTGTCAGCAAGTAAGACAGCAGACGCACGTACCCGCGTGCGCAGCCAGCATGTGGTGGTAGAGATGCTGGTGGAAGAGGGCGGGGTCCACGTTGAGCGCGTCCCCCGCCCCCGCCAGCACGGCCAGCACGGCGCGCACCACCTGCAGCTTCTCCCTCTCTGCCAGCTGTTTCCCCCCTCCCCTTGTCAGCAAGTAAGACAGCAGACGCACGTACCCGCGTGTGCAGCCAGCATGTGGTGGTAGAGATGCTGGTGGAAGAGGGCGGGGTCCACGTTGAGCGCGTCCCCCGCCCCCGCCAGCACGGCCAGCACGGCGCGCACCACCTGCAGCTTCTCCCTCTCTGCCAGCTGTTTCCCACCTCCCCTTGTCAGCAAGTAAGACAGCAGACGCACGTACCCGCGTGTGCAGCCAGCATGTGGTGGTAGAGATGCTGGTGGAAGAGGGCGGGGTCCACGTTGAGCGCGTCCCCCGCCCCCGCCAGCACGGCCAGCACGGCGCGCACCACCTGCAGCTTCTCCCTCTCTGCCAGCTGTTTCCCACCTCCCCTTGTCAGCAAGTAAGACAGCAGACGCACGTACCCGCGTGCGCAGCCAGCATGTGGTGGTAGAGATGCTGGTGGAAGAGGGCGGGGTCCACGTTGAGCGCGTCCCCCGCCCCCGCCAGCACGGCCAGCACGGCGCGCACCACCTGCAGCTTCTCCCTCTCCCGCAGCTGCTCGTCCCGCAGCAGGCGCGCCAGCAGGGCGACCAGGTCCGAGTAGTACTCCAGGTTGATCACGTGTGTAAACCTGGAAAGGGTGTCGTTAAGGTTCTGGAGAATAGAATAGCTGATGTGGTTTTAAAAAGTCTTAATTTAATAGACCTGTTATACAGTTCGCTGGTTGCATAAATATAAATAAATACCTTATAACACACACAGTCATCTGTCCCTGAGTTTACCAACGAGACCGAGTAACATCTACACTAATATTGTAAAGAGGACAGATTTTTTTGTTTTTCTTGTTTGTTTGTATTGAATAGGCCCCAAACGTACTGGACCGATTTTAATAATTTTTTCACTAATAGAAAGCTACATTATTAGGAAAAAAAAACGGGTTATGTTCACCAAGGTGTAGAATCGTGTCAAATATTTCTTTCCTTCGCGTGCGCTACTTAAATGGTTAAAGATAAGACAAAATGATGTACGACTGAATTATAGGACTAAAAAAGATCTACAAAAAAGTTCGCGAGGGTGTATACCTATCTATAACAGCTTAGCAAAAAAAGCCTTTTAATATTTTAAAATTTAATAAATGGGTGTTTGTGTCAACTTTATAATTCTTTCTAGCGAGCTGCTAATATACCGGGTGTATTTGGAACGCTTGAAAAAACGAAGAGGTATGATAGTGTTGGTATGACCTGACATGATACAAGTGAAAAAAAAAACGCTAAAAGAATTTTTTTTTCTTGCCTCTTTTCATAACTTTTTTGGTAATACGGTTTGGGAAAAATAATGAAACAGATAATGCTTTAAAATAATCGTGTTTTGAAATAAAATCAGCCAAGTGCGAGTCGGACTCGCGCATACCATTGACTAAACTAAATATAGTAAATTTTCTGTAAAATATTTATTTAATTGTGACGCCATCTATGATGCTATTAGAAAACTATTATTAGTCTATTGACGAAGTTTTCCTAATTTCTGATTGATGGCGTTTTAGACTAATAAAAAACAAAAATAATAATCGCCTCCCTTAAATGTTTATTTTATTTTGTTTTCAGTATTTGTTGTTATAGCGGCAACAGAAATGCATAATTTGTGAAAATTTCAACTGTCTAGCTATCGTCCGTCTGATAGCTAGCTATCAGACGGACGGACGGACGGACGGACAGACGGATGGACGGACTGACGGACAGCGAAGTCTTAGTAATAGGGTCCCGTTTTTACCCTTTGGGTACGGAATCCTAAAAATCGGCAATGTCATTGAATACTACTAGTTCATGCGCGCCATCAGCTGACCGGCGCGAGGTCAACGTACTCCCGCACAC
Source organism: Melitaea athalia (assembly GCA_905220545.2). NCBI lineage: Eukaryota > Metazoa > Arthropoda > Insecta > Lepidoptera > Nymphalidae > Melitaea > Melitaea athalia. The sequence continues at coordinate 15,482,439 of HG992197.1, read as the reverse complement.
ACAGTCGCGCGTCTCGCTGTCAACGATAGTTCGCAAAATACATAAGTCCTAAAATGTTCTTAAAAAACGTTTCTGAGATAAATGGTTATATGCATTATATAGTATATAAAATAGTATATTATTAGGTTTAAATCTTTTCAAGCGTTCCAAATACACCCGGTATAATAGAAAGATATCAATTATATTATGTAAGTCTCACTTAGCTAGCCCGGTGAGGACAGCGGACAGCAGGCCTCCTCTCGGGGCAGTTTTCAATAGTCTAAAGTAAATGTGGAATACGGTCTTGGTAACTTCTGTGAGTAGTTTCTTCCGCGCCATCTCGTTTTCTGCTGCTTTAGTTTCCAGCAGTTCGCGTTCTACTTCTTTCAACTTCTTTGCTCTCTGTAATGCGGATTTTAGTCACAGTTCAAATATTATTTGGGTATATTAGAGGATATTATAACATAAAAAAGTAACAAATATATAAACAAATGACTTTTCTTTTTTATATAGCTGGATTTTAAATATGTAAATAACTAAATTTCCTATTTATTCTATCTCAATTAGTAGGTAGCTACAACTGATAAATAGATAAATAATAGAACGGAAAAACAAAGACGCCTGTGACTAGGAAAAAGAAACGTCTACATAGACTGTGCAAATAAACATTGGAATTAACTGTATTACTTTAACACTTATGAGAATAATTCTTATACTGTTAGTTACTGGTTTATAATAAAATTTATTTAGACAGAAAAATTATTCCCGAAGTATTATAAAATGATCAAGCGTATGAGACGTACCTTTTTTTCTTTCTTAGATAAGTTGACAATTCTCTTCTTATGCTTTTCTTCTTGTCGCTTCTTGTGCTGTAAGTCAACTTCTTTGTCCAGGTCTACGTCTCTGATTTTTAAGGAGAGGAGACAGTCGAGCGCTGAAGGATGCAAGCGGTCTCCCCGACGCTTTACTAGCTGATTGATGAGACGGACTATCTGTGGGGTACCATGAAGTATTCATATTAATATATTTGGTTCATAAACAGGTTACAAAGATTCATCCATCCTTGTTAGGACTGCTATTATGTAATTTTATTGAGTAAAGGTACAGCAGAATTTATCTTGTTTAAAATTTGGAGCATCCTTAAGGGCTATCGATAAATTACGTCACACGAATTTCACTTTTTTTTCACCCCTTCCCATTCTTGTCACAGCTGGTCACATTTATGACACCCTCTATCTAGTGTGACGTCACATATTTTGCAATTTTACACCTATAAATTATTAATTATTAAATTAATACATCAGTTTACGGCCGCACTCAGAAACATTTAATGATTACTTAAACGATTACTAAGTAAAGATTTCCCATTGTAAATCTATACTTAGTAATTGTTTAAGTAATCATTAAATGTATCTAACTGTGGCCGTTGGACATCATTTTTATTTCAATTTAAATTAATTTTCAAAAAGATGATTTTTATTATCAATCAAACATAGGTATACAAAATAAAATAATTTTAATACTAACAAATATACATATTATATTTTAAAATGTGATTTCACAAAGTTTTGGATCCCTCCGCACCCCTTGTCACACTTCATGGACCCTCTACCCCTCCCTTAAGGTGAGACGTAATTTATAGATGGCCCCTTACTAGATGGAGATACCTTAAAGTACAAATGGTTACAGCTGAATAGTACTGCTCCCAAGTAGTTGTGTTCTTGTAGTGAGGAAGGAATTATTTGGAATTAATTAGAAGCAGGAAATGGGTTGGCGACATGTTTGCAATGCTCTCGGTACTGAAAGTGTTCTAAGCTTATAGTAACTGCTTACTATCAGTTGGGTCATACTTGTTTGTCACATTTCATAATAAAAAAAAGAGTGTGCTTTAGGCCACACGACTGAAGTAAAACTTACGAAACGTAATTTCAACTTGCGTTCGTCCTTAATGGAATTAGTACTTAATAACTTTAATAATCTAACTGACTGACTGTTAATGTTACTAGCTACTTTATATACCCACATATACAAAACGAGTGTGCTTTATACTATACTACTGAAGTAAAACTTTCTATCTTCACTAATTTACATCTCCTTCTCAACTTCCGTTCGCCTCGCCCGATCACACTTTTCGTAACGCTCTCGTCACGCATTCACCAGCTTACGCTACAGCCTTTAATATCCCACTGTTGGGCATAGGCCTCTTTCCCCATGTAGGAAAAGGATTACACCGAAAGTCAAGCGTGCGTAAAGAAGATTTACTTCAAAAACTCAGAAGTTTGTTACGAATCGAATTTTGTATGAAAACTCAAAGCTGAATCAACTCACCACAAGAGTGATCTCCCCCCTACTGTCCTCCCGGAAGACGGAGACACAGCAGCCGGTGACGAGGCCCCTGGCCCGAGGGTCGCGGGCCGCCAGCAGGGGCACCAGGCTCTGGGCGATGTTGCTGCCGTAGTTGAAGTTGGGCCGCGCCGCCAGCACGTCGCACATGCAGCGGACTGACACTAGCGCCAGGTTGACGGCTGTCTCGTCTGCTTTCCTGGAAAACAATGGGCATGACGAAAGATTTTGAAAACTTCTTCCATAATGTGGGTACACATTTACTATTTACAAAAATACCTATATTTCGGTAATAAACATAAGTTTAAGGAATTTAAAACTATTTTTCTAATATGTTTTCAATGAGAGCGGCAAAACGGCTGCAGGTGTCATGGCGTCGGCTCTGACGTCAAAAAATAATGTGGGCCTTACTTTTTACTTTACTCTTTTTAGCGCACCTGACGTATTATGTTATGTTGTGACGTCGTGCGCTGTAATTTGTGTTTCAATCAAAATGGCCGATTGCAGTATTTTACTGTTTTATTTTATTGAAAATCACAATAATCTTATTATATTACATAAAACTAAACCAGTATTTTGAATTTTTTTAATACGAGTGTTCCCCTAAAATCATTAAATTGACGATTTTTTGATACTGTCGTCATGCCCATTTTGCTTTATTTTATTTGGAACAAAAAAGAAACAAAAAATCGAAAATTATTTAAGTAACCTTCAAAATAGTTTAGAATTATCGTTTTACAAATTAAGATTATATATTTTTTTTTAATAAATTAATAATAGTAATAATAACGTGGTATGCCCAAAAATGGATTATAATTAATTTTTATTTATGATAAAGACAAGATAATTGGACATTCTTTCCCTTACAATGTTAACAAAAAGTTTGTGTCAGCTCCGACGTACGACTGGAGTTTACTTCATCAGATCGACTGTCTAAATAGGCACAAAAAAGGCTTACTAGTCTAAGAAAAAGATTAATACCATATCAATTGGTAAATAAAGGAATCAAATAACGCCATCTATCGAAACCCTATTGGGTTCGATAGATAGATAGATGGCGTTATTACAAAACTTCGTAACGCCACCAACAACCTAACGAGGTCATTCGTTCAGTAGATTTTACTCCTCATATTTTTTTTCGTACCTTATATAAAAATCGATTCTTAAGGAGTAAGCTCCAATAAACTAAAAAAATAAAAAAAACAGTCTCAGGAATTAAAAAAAAATAGGTATGTCATTTTTATTCATATGAGTGTAATATAGATAAGCATAAATAATTTTAATATCATACCGGTTATCGCCCTTCTTGCCTCTAAAAATGTTGGCTGCTTTCTCTAATCTCTGCAAATATCTTTTGTAAAACTCCAAAAGTTCTTTTTCATACTTATATAAGGCGAGCGTGTCCTTTTTTACTGTAACAATTATAGTGACAATATAATGAAATAGTTAAACACTATTTAGATTCCAAAACACAAAAGCTGAATTTAATTTCAATTTTGACATGGCAACATTAAAATTAAAACAATCTGAGGTCATTGAACCGATTGATATAAAGCATAACAATACTTTAGGAAGTAAGTAGGTCCTATTTACACTTATTTTAATTTGTTACACTCTAACTTTACTAGAACATAGAAATCTCAGGAATATTTTCATGAAACTGCCATGACTTGATAAATGTTTTTTTTTTATGTTTATTAGAATAGAATAGCACTTACATTTAACATCAGAATAGTCCTGATGACGTATCTTATAGTCCGGTAAGATGTCGCGAAACACCTCTGCCGCAGATATTGTTGCCAGTTTTCGTACTGAGATCAGATTTGGTGTGCCGTCTTTCAGTTTCTCTTCCATTAGATACAGGATTGGGAATAAGTTTTTGATCTGGAAATAAATAATATTCGAATTTTAATAAAGTTATTAGTAATAATATCATAGTCGAACGGAGAAGAAATGTTGTTACGAACAGAAGGGAATTAACTCTTAGTGCCTATGCAAACCACGTTTTTTAAACGCGCCGTCGCGCGTCTACGCGTGTTTGTAGCGATACAGACGCGATACACTCGCGAGTCAAACGCAGCCTGTAGACCTTTGCACACCTGTATAAATTCAAAAACTTAAACGGCTCACCTGATGGTAAGACCGTAGCCTATAGACGCCTGCAACACCTGAAGCATCGCAAGCGCGTTGCCGACCCTATCCCCAATCCCCCCCAGGAGCTCTGGTCACCTTACTCACCAAAAGGAACACAATACTGCTTGAAAACAGTATTATTTAGCTGTGGTCTTCTGTAAGGTCGAGGTACTACCCCAGTCGGGCTGCTCCATATTTTGAGCAGGAAATTTCCTGCTGTGACCTACCTCAGTTAAATATCTCACCTCCTACCTCAGTATCAATACAAGCGACAACAAACTGCTCTGTAGGATAAAAGCGCGCCGTTGACGCGCGTTTCTAAAACACGCATCGACGGCGCGTTTAAAAAACGTGGTTTGCATAGGCCCTTAATTGGTTATGGAGTTGGACCTTTAAGTTTTAAGTACTCAATGTATCATAAAATAAATTGTGAAATAAAAACCTCATAAGGACAAACGGTTCTTGATGTTACTAATTTAGTAAGATGTGCCAAAAGTCAAGGCGCTGCTAAACATTCCTTTATTAGTATAATTAACTGTCCTTTTAAACGGAGAAAAAGAGACCTAGGCTTAGCAGTGAGATGTTACAATCTAAATCAATTATTATTGCAATCAACACTAAACCTTAACTGACGCCGCGTTGGCGCAGCGGTCACAGCAATGGATTGCGATTGGCTGTTGCGCGAGCGGTTGCGGGTTCGATCCCCGCACACGACAGCATTTGTATTGGCCATACAGATGTTTGCCGTGGTCTGGGTGTTTGTGCAGTCCTTGTGGTTCTCCCCACCGTGCCTCGGAGAGCACGTTAAGCCGTCGGTCCCGGTTGCTATCATGTACACCTGATAGCGATCGTTACTCATAGTAGGAAATATATATTTGGGTTGTCTGGAAGAAATGGCTAAATAGCCATAAGTCCGCCCATTGTACTTCACAGTCTGTAAATGATATTATGTGTAGTTGTGATGTACAATAAAGTATAAATAAATAAATAAACCTTCTTCTCCGGATTCTCCAACAAAGAAGAACAAAGAGCGCCAATCCTTAATTTCTCATGGTTCAGCCGATTCCGTCTCTCGGCCATCAGTTCCACAGTCGTCACAACCTTCTCCTCTGGTTGTTCCTCTGCAGATGCTTCCATGCCAGAATCCGTTTCAGAATCTGATTCTGATCCTGCTTTATCAGATTCTTGCTCACTTTGTTGCTCATTGTCTTGTTCTGTTTCAGATTCTAGAATTAAAATTATAAGTATAAATCTTAGGTTATGTTATAATTATTTGTAATCTTACTAAATTAACAAATATAAATTTATTTTATTTTTAACTATCTTTCCACCTGTGGCTTCATGTGTGGACGACTTGACCTTGGCTGTTCACTAAATGGTAATATATAAAAATAGAATTATAACGATGAAAGAATTTTTAAAATTGGTCTGGTAGTTTTTGAGTTTGTCAATTATAAAAAAATCAAATAATCATAACATTAGAAGTATAAATATTTGTCATCTTAGCAGTATATAGTGAATAAATAGCTATACGACAGATTGACAAAATGTTAGTCTTAGAAATAGGAAATAGGATCCTTACAATAAACTTGTAGTTAAGATAATTGATCAATTAATCATATATTTAGATTTTATAATTTGTATTTGAATTTTTAAATCACGACAGATTACAGACAAGAAATAATACAACAGAAATAGAATAGAAGTCTTATTATACCTTCACACTCTTCCATTCTCTCCTCGATTCCGTCCTTAGTTTTTATAGGCAATAGAGTTCTCATTTTCTTCTTAGGTCGTTCAGAGAGCTCCTTCTCATATTTTTCTTCGACATCACTGTTGTCTGTGTCACTCTCCGCACCACTATCACTGAGTGCGTCTATTTGTTTGACAGGTTTGGGCATCTTCTCTTTGTTTCTTTTACGTTTTGATCCACGTCTAAAATTATAAAAATATTTTCAGAATTTATTAATGTTAAAGGGAGTTTTATACATCATTCTGTAAATATCTAGGGCTGTGTAACAAAACTTAATGTTAAAATGGAGATTGAATTATATCTAAAAGATTATTTATTTAGAATCAATTTAATTTGACTATATTGTAAAATTTGGGTTAAAATTTTGACTATGGACCGTCGATTTTTGGGGTTTTGAGGTGTGGGGGGGGGGGGTTGGGGGGGGCTACCCCCCAGTACCACTCCCACGTACCAGAAACCCATAGTTATGGAGATATCCATGGTTAAAGTTTTGAGATTAAAAGAAGAATTTAGAGCTATTATAACACTTTTGACCTTCCCACATTTTTTTCTGTGTATAGTACTCATAAATAGATAGCTTTTTGTAAATTTTCAGGTTGCAGAAATGTACGGTTTAAGAGATATAATTTTTTTAATATAATTTTAAGAATAATAACCCTAACCTATCTAATTTAAATATTAGACTGTTTACCGGCAAATTTTTGTCACAGAAACAAAAAAAAATAACCCTAACCTATCTAATTTCAATATTAGACTGTTTATCGGCATATTTTTGTCACAGAAACAAAAAAAATAACCCTAACCTACAGTGGCGTAGCGTGCCCCGTATCAAAATTAGTTGGGGGGCCCAAATGAAGGGTAATGAATCTAATGATTTCTCATAAAATAAACAAAAATGCTTGCATTTAATTAAAATAAATATTTATTTAATATAAGTTATCGCTTCCTCCTAGAATAGACAATAGTGACAAGTCTGATAGCCTTTCCTGTCTCGTCGAAGTCCTTAGGTAATTTTTGTTCAGTTTAGTTTTGAAAAACTTCTTTCAGCTGTTGCGGTTATAACTGGAAGGGTCAAGAATAGAAAGCATGATGTAATTACCAAACGTAAAACTGGATGCAAGACTATTGAATTTTATCAGCAACAATCCCAGGAGTTCCTTAATGAAATGAATTTTTTGAATTTCGGATTTTACATTTTAAGCATGTTTTCAGAGCAATTGATTGATAATGAAGATTAACTGAATCCTGCAATAACCGATGAAGGATGTTGCTAACTTTTGGGCGCACGCTTAACTCGGGAAAAAGGGGATTCCTTTTTTTTACTTTTGTCATTTCTGAAGTGAAAACTCTATAGTCTATAGGCACGTTTGACAGTTATTTTGTATGTTTTTTTACCGGAAAGCACGAGATTAAGTGACATCGTGGATAACATTTTACTAAGTTTGCTTAAACACATTAGGGGCTTTTGTAGCCCGGGGCATCCGTACCATTGATACGTCTGATTCGGTGGTAGCTACACCCCTGCATTGTAATCTAAACCACTCACAGAAGCTGACTGCTGAAAAAATGAAGAAATTTTGGATTTTTTTTTTATAACCTACTCTCTTTTCGGTCTACTTTTTCTTTTCATAGCTCCACTGGGATAATCTCCTTTCCTTTCACTCATTCTTTTCACAAACCACAGTAATTAACAAATAAGTAATGAGAAGTACAAGATTGTATTGTATTAAAATGTAATAACGTAACGGCGTTTGGCAGGCTTCGTCGAGTCTTCACTTCGAAGATTCCGCAATGCTTGAAAACAAAAGTCTTCGAGCAATGCGTCCTGCCTGTGTTAACATATGGAGCCGAGACGTGGACAACAAAGGGACTGGTACACAAGCTCAAAGTCGCTCAACGTGCAATGGAATGGGCTATGCTTGGGGTTTCTCTCAAAGATAGAATTAGAAATGATGCTATCCGCGAGAGAACGAAAGTAACCGACATAGCCCACAGAACTAGCAAGTTGAAGTGGCAGTGGGCTAGTCATCTGTGTCGCAGGACCGATGGCCGTTGCAGCAGACGTGTCTTGGAGTGGAGACCGCGTCTTGGCAAACGCAATGTAGGACGTCCTCCGGCCCGCTGGAGCGACGATCTACGTAAGATTGCCGGTGTAGGCTGGATGAGGATTGCGGAAAACCGGGATATCTGGCGCGAACTTGGCGAGGCCTATGTCCTGCAGTTTACTGTAATGGGCCGAACTGACTGCTTGACTGACTGACTGTGATAACGTATGAACCGGATTGAAATAAAACACGTAAATATTCTTCTCGTAATATGCATCTGTTATTGCGGGATTCCCCCGTTTAAGTCACTCACTGATGTAGGATGTTGCCAACTTTTGGGAGCACGCTTAACAAAAAAAAAAAGAGATTACTTTTTGATTTTGTCATTTCTGAAGTGGAAACTCTATAGGCACGTATGACAGTTTTTTTATATGCTTTTTCCCGGGAAGCATGAATTTAAGTAACATCGTGGATAATATTTTACGATTTTTTTTGCTTATAGACGTTGGGGGCCCCTGTAGCCCGGGGGCCCCGTATCATTGATACGGCTGATACGGCGGTAGCTACGCCCCTGCTAACCTATCTAATTTCAATATTAGACTGTTTACTGGCATATTTTTGTCACAGAAACAAAAAAAAATAACCCTAACCTATCTAATTTCAATATTAGACTGTTTACTGGCATATTTTTGTCACAGAAACAAAAAAAATAACCCTAACCTATCTAATTTCAATATTAGACTGTTTACTGGCATATTTTTGTCACAGAAACAAAAAAAATAACCCTAACCTATCTAATTTCAATATTAGACTGTTTACTGGCATATTTTTGTCACAGAAACAAAAAAAATAACCCTAACCTATCTAATTTCAATATTAGACTGTTTACCGGCATATTTTTGTCACAGAAACAAAAAAAATAACCCTAACCTATCTAATTTCAATATTAGACTGTTTACCGGCATATTCTAGTCTAGTATATCTAAGTCGAAGTAAAATGGCGTCTAATATTAATATTGCATAGCGAAATTTAAAAAATTATATCTCTTAAACCGTAAATTTCTGAAACCTGTGAATTCACAAAAAGCTTTCTAATTATGAGTACTATATACAGAAAAAATATGAACCTCTAAATCGACGGTCCATAGTCTAAATTTTATCCAAAATTTGTTTCAAGGATAATTACATTTATTTATTAATTTTGTTATAAATGATTCTAACTGATTCAATAAAGCTTTGTAAATGATGTCTACAGATGAAAAGTAATGAAACGTTTAAAATGTTACATAAAAGACTTATTTCTTCATATAATAATCTACACTTATTGAACTTTAACAATTTTATTGTATATTTCTCGTTACGATATAATATAATGAAATCATTTTTATTACTTAAAAGTGAGGTTATACTTGTTTACATTAATAAAACTTATAATATCACTATTTCCACGTACTTATTATCCGGTTCCTTCTCAGGTATGTTAGACAGTAGTTGCGGCTGCTTCGCCAGTCTACTCGTAATGTACTTCTGTTCCTCTTCGTCCAACATATCAGCCCACTCGTTGCTAGACGATTCACTCTCACTGCTGTATTCGGGCTGTACCTGCGTTTGCGGCTTCTGCTTCTGTACTTTAGTCCGGTGTCTCTGCAGCTTCAGTTTACCCTGCTTCTTCATTTTATTCGTTGTTTGATTGTTTCTTTTTATTTTACTGATCTTTGGTTTGCCTTTTTTCTGGAATGTTTTTAGTTTGTTTAAGTATGCGTAATTCAAAATAATAGAAGCAATAAATAAACATACTTGAGTTGAGACTTACCGCCATTTTTATAGATTTGTTTTTACTAACTCCTAATGAAATAAATTGATTTGTTTTTGAAAATTTAACGTGACTTCAATTAACACAGCTACCTTCCCCATGCCATGCAGCTACAACTTTTTGACACTTTTTGACAAGAAAAACAGCATGCGTATTTGACAGATAATAATTTAACGTTCCCTTTCTACCATAACCTGTTGCATACATATTTCACGATACTAGTGTTTTTATGATAGCTTTTTTTTCTTTACTAGTATATTTACTATATAAAACATGTGTTCTACTTTACTTGTAATGAATTGGAGCAAAATATCAGAATATTATTACGTAAAGTATCAGGATCTCGAAAAATATTGCGTGAAACGTAAAAAACTAGTTTTGTTGTGAATAAATGCCGTTTTTGAACGTACTCAAACTAGGGATGTCGGGAATGAAAAAAAATATCGATATATCGATGTATCGATATTTATAAAAATATCAATATCGATGACGATATATCGAAGAAAAAAATATCGATATATCGATATATCGGTCAAATTTTAATTTGGCTGAGATGAGCTACTAATCCATATAGGATGATCAGTATGAAGTTATGAACTCAAAAAATTTTATGTATCCAAACCCTTTGCATAATAAAAAAAAAAAAAATCGAAGATTTTGCGTTGCTAAACTAATAGTGTATTTAGCTCAATATTATCAATAGTAACTTTTTAATACATTGTTAATTATTTTTATTTTAACGTAAAAAATCTCAATAATAATGTACGTATTTCTATAATTATTCCTTTTTATTAGGCAATAATTACAAAAATATCAAAACCTAAAAAGCTATCTTCTAACTACAATCGACTTATATCGATAATACTGATGTCTGGTAAAACTCAAATGAGTTTATGTGGCGTCTTATTAATTTATATTCTTTCATGTATGTTAATAAATAAAAATATTAAAAAAAAACATATATTTAGAAGCTCTTTGTTGTAGGCAAACTAGTGTTTCTCCGGTGGCGAAAGTAGGAAACTCTGCTCTTTACATGCTGTACTGTCAGTGTTTAGTAACATAAATAAAATAAAAAATATCGTTTTTGATACTATTTTCGATATTGGATATTTTGTATCGATATATCGATATATCGGATCAAAATATATCGACTAAAAATATCGATATATTGGATAAAAAATATCGATACATCGATATATCGATACTTTTCCGACATCCCTAACTCAAACTTTCTAAATGTCAATTCTGTTCTATAGACCTCGAAACTTTCTTGTAACTTTAAAATTCTTGTTTTTCTAGTTTACTTCAGTTTGAATAATTGTTTGGCATACCTATCTCAATACTTTAGCTATACCTTAATTAAAGAAATGCTCAAAAGTAAGCTTTTTGTTTTATAAAACACAGTGTAAATCTGTGAAAAGTTGTAAGTGATGGTGCCGCAACAGCAAAGACGGAGACGCCGAAGAGCAGCCTTATCACGGGCTGCGGAGAGACGGGTAGTAGTTGTGAGGGGTCCTGGTGGCTTTGGGTTTACAATAGCGGGACAGAGACCCTGCGTTGTGTCGGCTGTGGCATCGGGAGGACCAGCGGAAAGAGCTGGCTTACGAGCTGGTGATGCCTTACTTGCAGTTGACGGAGCGAGTGTAGCCAGGGCTCCACATGCCTCTGTGGCGCGGCTAGTCGCAGCCGCCCCAGGGCCGATAGCACTGAGTGTGGCGCCTAGAGAGTCACCGCCCACGGACACAGAGGACACCGAACCTGAGGAGCGAGCCAGGACACGACGGAGGTACCCTCCTCCCAGACGGAGGCCACAACCAGCGATGATGCATCATCCAGGTAAGAAAATTTAATTTTTGTATGATGACAGCTTTAATTTTATAATAATAAAATAAATATCTTATCAAAATTAATAAATACAAAAATCTATCTTATTAATTTGTGTAAAAAAATAGACACAAAAATAAATGGTAGTGCTACAAAAAAAAAGATAACATAAAAATAACCAGTTAACTGGTTACCATCAGGTGGACCGTACGCATGTTTGTCAACCTATATCTATATGTTAGTCGTATATTTAAAAAAAAAACATAATTACAATTTAAGATTTTTTTATAATGAAACAACTTTTTCGGATTTTATCGTAGTTTATTAAGTTTTTTAGATGCTCGACGTTTCGGATACTCTACAGCAACCATGGTCACGGGGGCCTGTTATATTTTAAAATATTTAATGTATTTGATGAACTAATAATATAATTAAATATTGTTAAATACACAAAGAAATATTTGAGACTTTTTTTGGGGTTCTAATGTTTGAAAAATTAATTTAGATTTGATGCGATTTCCTGCAACCATTTTTCCATAAAAGTTTTCATATTGTCTCATATGTTATGATTTTCCACAATGTAAATACATATTGTAGCTAAAGAAATGGGCTATGCAAAACTTTTTAGTTAATGAAATATAATAGATACATATTTACATTTCACAACTTAAGTTAAAGTACAAGTCATGTCCGTGTGGAATGGTACCAAGTATGCTGGCAGGATTTCCTCGTTGAACCGCTATACCGATTCTCTGGGCAAAAGTAAAAGAAAAATGATTCAATTTGAACCAGTTGTTTGTGTGATTATCATATTCAACCAAACAAACTGCAGCTTTACTGATTATTATTAGCATACTGATTTATTAGCAGATACAATTTTTTACATATAATAAACGTTATTTAATAATGTCTAATCTTTTCAGGCTTAACGTAATAAGTGTGTCTGTAAGTTTTATATATTATATATTTATTCATCAACACATATGCACTATTTTCAAACACTGTAAATAAATGCACTATGTTTATAATCATTACAACATAGTATAAAATAAAGTCGTTCGCGCTGTCTGTATATTTAGATCTTTAAAACTACACAGCGGATTTTGATGCAGTTTTCTTTAGTAAATAGGGTGATTCCAGAGGAAGGTTTATATGTATAATACATGTATAATATAGTAGAGGAACAATAATAGTTTTTACAACCGCGCGAAGCCGGGGCGGGTCGCTAGTATCTTTATAAATCATACAAAAACTCTATGTATTTTTAGTATTTTATCATAATTAAAAAAGTAGTACCCAACAATATGTAGAAAAATGTACTAATTTTTATTTATTTTAGTGTGTTATATATCGTAATATTCCAATTTAGTTCACTTTTATTACCATCTTGTAAAGACAAGAGTACAAGAGTAACTTGTTGGCTTCAGTGTCAATTTTGGAATGCCCTCAAAAATTCATTGTCAATATACAAAATTAGACCTGTCATTTTTATTGTAAGTACTAGGTCATAGCAGCCCAGACAGACTTCGTTCTGTCTGTGTTGTTTTTTTTTTCTTAGCATAAAAACCTTCAGTGGGATTTAAGGAACATACAAAAAAAAAAAAAATCCGATTTTGTCGAGCCATTCTCCAGTTATGCGCTTAGCACATTCATTTTTATTATATAGAAAGACCCAGCTGCCCGGACAGACTTCGTTCTGTCAAAAGTCAATAGTAAAAATTTAAATTTTTAAATTTTTTTACCTTCCGTTGGCCTTAAGAAACAAAAAAAAAAAAATAAGCCGAATTGATCGAGCTATTCTCCAGTTATGCGCTTAGCAACATTCATTTTTATTACATATAGAATATAGACATGGGTCCAACCAGGAACTTCTCATGGGATGCGGGCAAAAGATATCAAAGATTGTACACATGCAAATATTATGTTCATTAATAAAAAAATATCATAGACTAGCTTCTGCGCGCGACTTCGTCGGCGTGGACTCCGCTCCTATTGGTCTTAGCGTGATAATTTATAGCCTATAGCCTTCCTCGATAAATGGGCTATCTAACACTGAAAGAATTTTTCGAATCGGACCAGTAGATCCTGAGATTAGCGCGTTCAAACAAACAAACAATCAAACAAACAAACTCTTCAGCTTTATTATATTAGTATAGATAAACCTAAATTCTGTAAATGTACAAAAAATATCTATATGCAAGTTAGATGCACTACAACTTGAATTTTCTCATTTTGAATTATTTTACTTGTTGATTTTCACATCTTGCATCCAACCACGCACCGTAAAATATAATTTCAAAAGCTTTGTATGCTCACTTTACAATATATCACTTTTTCAATTTTCAGCCTGTCATGCAGCTCCAAACACATCAGGTGTGAATGAAATCTTGCAGAATCTGAGTCGAGCACAACTCACGCCCAGCCACATAGCCAGGCTTGAGTGTCGCGCTGTTGTTGGTTACTTAGGAACTATAGAAACACCTCAAGCCGCACCCAACGCCGCTCCAGGCAATGTTCGCAACGCTGTAAGGAAGTTAAGACAAGAAAGACGTACAGCAGCTCCTGTCTTATTATCCGTTCTTCCAAATTCCCTGCTTCTTCGTCGACCGAATGGCCAAGTTCTTGCTCAGTATCAAAGAGAGAGAATCGTTTACGCTGGGTGTGGCTCTGATGCCGATCGAAGGTTCTTCGGACTGGTCACCGCAGCTGAGAATACTGATTTAGAAGCGGAAGCATCACACAGTTGTCACGTGTTCGCAGTTGACCCTCGGATGGCGGAACACGAGGCTCATCACGCGAGGGCAAGGGAATTCCAAGTGGCCTGCACTAGAGACCCCGTAGCAGAACGATGTTTAGAGTTTCCCCCATCCGCGGAGTATGTAGTCGGCGTCATACGAGGCATGTACTCGCTTCCACCAGACGATTGCGCCAGTCCCACTATTCAACAGATATCGAAATTAGCGGTGAAAGGTGACAGTCCGGCCTTGGGAAACTTCTCGAGGTGTAATCGACCAGTTATCAGAGGGCCCCGAGAGCGTAGACCGTGTAGACACGAGGAAGTAAGGGCGGAACCGCAGGAGTTTGTTGCCAACTCTCCGCAGCCGAGCAACCACAGTGAGGTGACTACGACGTCGAGTAACAGCGACTCTGGAATCGGATTCCACAATAATTGCCGCAATATGGCGGATAGGATATTGGTAGTCGAATTCGCTGGCCAGCAACCAGCACCGAATCGATTTCGTCAAGAAATGCCGCGAAGACCTCTAGGTTTAGTCGGCTGTAGCAGCTTTGACGCGGACGGATCATTTCTCTCAAACACTACACCAGTTGTTGACGGATTTGGCGGACAAGGTCGGCCTCTGAACATGGACGATGTTATTCTAAATGCAAATGATTTACCGCCCCGTCAAGTCAATCACAGAAATGATGAAGATACCTACAACTATAACAATGTGTACGGCAATGTTCCGTCGAGTTCGAGAAGTTTTAACGGGGCAGTCTATGACCAAGTGTACACTGAGAATGAGGGTCATTACGAGTTCATACCGTCTCAATTAGAAATGGACGAGATAGACCGGGTAGCAGAGACTTTTAACTCTGTAGAGATATACGAGGAGAGACAGCGCCGAGTGGATTACCAGTCTAACGAATCTGTGGAGAATGTTACGGTGATCTCTGGGACTAGTAAGGCCAGTGTGGATTCTGTGTCCATTTACTCTTCTAGAAGTCACGAAGAAGCGAGGCCGACTCGCAAGAAACACTTGCAGGCATCGCTGGACGATATGCTCGTGTGTGGTCTCCGGGACCCTCCTCCGCCTGAAGATAAGGATGATGACAAATTCGTTCATCCCGCGACTGTTAAGTGCAAGGTTAGTTTAAATTGTAACAGTATCGCTTTCAAAGTGTTTTAGTTTTTTATGATTATATGGCACATTAATAGTCATCTTGTTAATTTGTTACGTTTTGTCTGTTTTTCATGATATGATGAAAGACTCGTGTAAAATTTGATTATGTTTCAATGAATTACTGTCTACTGTGAAACTTTAAAAAAAAATTACAAGTTCTTTATGCCTGGAACATAAAGGAAAAAATAACTCTTTAAACTCACCACATAATTCTATTTTTCCAGATACGAAAGTCCAAACCCCTCAACATCCTGGCGAAGACCAAGCACATCTTGACGGGCAAGACGGAGAGGGACCGCGAGAGGAAAGCATTGAGCGCTAGTGCGGGGGACGTGTCGGGGGGTGCGGGGGGGCCTGGGGGGCCTGAGGAGGGCCTGCCCGCCGCCGCCAGCGAGCCCGACCTGCGAGACGCTCAGGTCAGTGCGTAGCTAGAGGTCATGTGTGCTGGTTGTTGTGACTATTGGGAATGGGTTATGAGTGTGTGTCTGTATTGACAAGGGCCTGCACGCTGCCGCCAGCGAGTCCGGCATTCAATAATATGAATGTTATGACTATCCATTCATAATTTTTAGTGTCCGAGAACATTTATTGAAGCAGAAATTAGATACTCTTCGTAATGTTTTTTTTTTGTATAAATAAATATTAGTGAATGTACTTTTATATAATTTGTAATCAGCATTAGAAAACTTGTTCTCTCCAAGATATACGCCATAAAACGTTACGTTATGTTTTATAAAAGGGAACATAAAATAGTACAATTAATGTAGTTATTATATAATTATTAATAAACGGTATGCAAACTACATACAATTAAATACATTATTTCAACAAAAAGAAATCCAAAGACAATCAACTTGTGGCGATTGGCATCTTTGTATGTATAGTATACACGAAACTCAAATAAATAACAATTTGTTATAATATGTACTAGTGGTCCCAGAGTGGTCGAAATTCGACCTTAATAATTAATCTATATGTTACTTACTGTAAATGCACGAATTATGGTAAATCTTAAGATTTAAGAGTAATACCTAAGATTTACCAACTCTTAATGGTAATAGACCGAACGATTTTGCGATTCGCACTTTTACCATCATTCACTTGGTAAGTCTTAGGATTTACCTACATTAAAGGCACGGTAAATGTTTAAGTCATGTTAAAACGTGGCTAGTCTAGATTAAGACCCGCGTCGGTCTAGTTTTGAAGTTGGACAGGTTAGGGTTATTTTATTTTTTATTTTTTTGTAACGAAATTGTGCCGATAAACGGTCTCTTTTTGATGTTAGATAAGTTAGGGTGATTTCGTGCATTTACACTTACAGTAACATATACATATATTATTATTTTAATAATAAACTATTGCTGTCATCTTCTGTAAGATTAAATTACCTCTTCAGATTTTGATCATATATTTCCTACTGAGCTCTACCTCAACAAAACCTGACCCCAACCGAATAGCACATTCCACATCTCTGTTCTCTGTTCTTTGTCCATCTTATCAGAGCTTACGTAATAGCCTGATGACGTAAACGCAAAAATTTGCAATGTTTAATCTATATGTTGTGTACTATCAGATCTGATTACGAACATGTCATGGGGTAAATGATCACCGTGTTTTATGTGTCTTCACTATACATAGCGTTTTTGGTTTTTTTTTGTGTGGGTATTTTGCCAGTTTGTTTTACGTCACAGATAATGTGTGTTGTATAGATAATAATAATATTTATGAATTTGGAAAAAGATCAAAAATGTAATATGCGGTGTATGTAGGTGTCGTAGGATTGTTAGAGTATATTGCTGAGTAGACTGGAGCCTATGGAGGCAAAGGCCTAAATAATTTTTGTTTTAAAAAATGAAAAAAAAAAAAAAAATAAACATTACCAAGAAAATTAGTTTCGAAAATTATTGATGGTTATTTTATTTATTTAAGACAATTTACTGCTGTGTGCTGTGCTGGTGCTGTGTGGCTACGGCACTAAAGAATGTAGCTACCCCATCTCTTCCCGTGGGTGTCGTAAGAGGCGACTAAGGGATAACGCAGTTCCACTACCACCCTGGAACTTAAAAAGCCGACGGATGGCGGGATAACCATCCATGCTGGCTTTGAAATACACAGGCCGAGGATGGGCGGCAGCATCTTCGGTGCGACAAAGCCAGCCCTGCGGTCACCAACCCGCCTGCCCAGAGTGGTGACTATGGGCAAAACACATGAGTTCACGCCATTTTTGGCCATTCAACTTGTGGAGGCCTATGTCCAGCAGTGGACTGCGATAGGCTGAAATGATGAAGACAATTTAAAGTATTGGTAACACTTGTTGTTTCACATTTACATTTATACGTAACGTCCGTTGTACGTCCGAAACATAACAATTACAAAGCAAATCGTTTTTTGAACATAGAAAGGATACTTTTATCATCTGGACAGTTTGGACAGAAAAGTCGCGCAATAAGTTAAAAAAAAAAAAGTTAAAACCTTTAATTTAAAAACGTGGAATAAAATTTCAAAAGCGGTCAATTTAACCGCTCTGGTAGGTATTATGTTAGACTAATGGATACTATAGGAATCATCAACCGGGCTCTCATTAGGCGCTTGCCTCTAACGAACCTCAATTGACTCTGAATTAGACTGGATGGCGCTGACACGACGCGCGACGCCCAGTACAGATCTATCTCTATATAATTATGTACATATATAATATTTGCTCATTATCGAAAAAAAAAACTGACTTCAATTACTTTGACAAGAACTACCTACGACGTAGGTAGTCAGTAAAACGGTCAATTAAATAAGCTCTGTACTAGCTGTTTCCCTCGGTTTTACACACGTTAATATGAAAAAAAAAAATAACCTATAGCCTTTCTCGATAAATGGGCTTTCTTACACTGAAAGAATTTTTTTTTGAAAACCGGACCAGTAGTTCCTGAGATTAGCGCGTTGAAAAAAACAAACAAACTCTTCAGCTTTATAATAAGAATTAATAGTATAGATAAGTCAAAATAGTACTCGTCAGATCTCAAACAAATTTAAATGGGACCACATGCCGAGCATCAGCTTTCGATTAAAAAAAGAATCCTCAAATCGGTACACTCTGTAAAGATGTTATGGGGCACACGTAAAAAAAAAAACATCAATTTGGTTATCCAAATAATTCTTTTTAAGTTGTTTTCGTTATTGTTACGACAAAAATAAAAAAATCGATATATTGTCGAAAATAGTAAAATATATTCTCGAAAAATATTAAAATATGGTGATACGAAATTCTAGGAGTCAGCTAGTTAATATTATAAATATACTAAACTTTAGATTTATTCCAAAAAAGCCGTTTTAAAAATTCGTTAACTATTGTATTTAAAACTTTTTGTTACCGTCGTGTATCTTCAATCCCTCCAAAAAATACTTGACGTATTTAAAAATCCTTATAAATAAATAGCAGATAATAAATATAAATATGTTATATATAAAAAGGTTTTATAATAAATAAATAAAAAATATCGAAAAGAATTAATAATACCGCCACGTGCCATGATAGTTCTGTTGTCATCAGAATGTTATCAAGACGTACTGACTACTGGCCCGTCGAGGGCCTCTAAAAATAGCTTGTTGTTAATCTTGTTTATTACTCATATTTTTTTATAAAAAATTACGTAAATAGCGTCTTTTTGTTGAGAAAAAATAGCAGCATTGTCTGTCTACAGTCTACACTAACAATTTTTTGCACCCAATTTTTTAACTGACTTCCAAAAAAGGAGGAGGTTCTCAATTCGATTGTATTTTTTTTACTGTGTTACCTCAGAACTTATGACTGGGTGGACCGATTTTGATGATTTTTGTTTTAATCGAAAGATGGTGAGTGTCATTTGGTCCCATTTAAATTGAGTTAAGATCTAACAAGTACTTTTCGAGTTATATGTAATAATGCGTATTTTCTTGACTATTTTTTCGTCGACTTACGTTGTATTATACCGCATAACTTTTCACTGTGTATACCGATTTTGATGATTCTTGTTTTAATCGGAAGCTAATTCATGTCTTGTAGTGCCATTTAAATTAATCGAGATCTGATGACTACTCTTTGAGTAATCTTCGATAACGCCGATTTACTTGATTTTATGTGACGCTACCACCTTGATTTTACATGAATGTTGTTAGGGGCCAAACTTCGAATTATTGAGAAGTTTGAATTAGGAAATGTTTGTATTAAAAGAGACGGCTGTATGTTGTGTATTTTCAGCACACATTTGTTATACTCGACCTATTGTTAGTATAACAGTGTGGTCACGATTTACATTCAAACAGCACTCGTGATTGCCGCTGTTCAAATACCTGTGTACGTACGTACAGTCGTACGTACATCTTGTACAAATAAAACTCGATCATTGGAATGAAAAATCATTTGAAAACTACACTAACTACACTAAAAATATAATCAAAATCAATCAAACAGTGATTGATTTTGATTACATTTTTAGTGTATGGGACACAAAAAAAAGTCTTGCGTAAAATTCACTCATTTACAAATGTCGATTTTTAGAGGACGCAATTTAAATGACGTAATGAAAAAAACAATTGCATAGTTACACTAATATTATTTAAACGATTTGATATTTTGTTTGTTTTAATGGCTAAACTCCGAGACTACAATTGTTTTTGTCAATATAAAGCTACGTTCTCACTGAGTGACATAGGCTATATTCTAATGGCAGTTGCAGTTGAACGCGCAGGCGAAAAGCTAATATAAAATTAAATATGCTGATTCTGGGCGCGATGGACGGCAGCAAGCTTATAAAAATTAAAGTGCAAAAACTTTTTAAAAAACTTTTCCTCTAAAACTTTTACCATCAACATATAACGTCATTACAAAATTTACATGATAAAAAAGCTTGTCGTGAGATTAATTTTAAATCAATTTGATAAAATTATTAATACTTGTTTATCAAGATAAGTTGGACGGCAATTATGGTTGGTTGGGTAACGGCAAAAAATGGATGGAGACAGCAACAAACAAGGATACCTGGAAATCTCTAGAGGAGGCCTTTACCTTCGAGAACGAGGGGTTCTTACTAACATAGCTTGTAAGTTATAAAACTTTTGTATTACCTATTGTTGTTTTTTTTTGGTAAGAAATATAAGGCTTTTTTATTTTTATTTTATTTTATTTTATTTTATTTATTTATATCAACATAAGTAAATTTCGCAACAAGCTATTATATCATATACATTGTGCAATGACGTTATATGTTGATAGTAAAGTTTATTTTTTTTCTTTTTAGCGCATTTAAATAAGAGATTGTTTTTTACTTTAATTTATTTTGAACTTTTTGTTATCGCTGGACTGGTTTCTCAGTAGTCTTTAGTATTCTCAGCAAATACTTTCATTTGATACCTATAATGTAGAAAAATATAAAAACTCAGTGCTATTTTTATAATTTTGCCATATTGGATTTAGAGTGACGTCACTTCATGTTTCGAGCTATTCTCAGCAAGCATTATCATTTGATACACATATTGTAGGCGTGCATTAAAAATAACTATTACGCCATCTTGGGTGTGGACGCCATGTTGAATTTAGAATGACGTCGCATAGCTAAACATAATTATATTGTCATCCAAACTAAATGTTTATACAAAATTCATCTCAATCGGTTAAAGATATCTGCTTCAAAATTGATTTGCAAGATTCCACCCTAACAAATAAACATTACATACGTAAGTACATTGAAACTATTGAAAGTTAAATAAAAGCTTGTAATACTTATTGTTATCTTAGTACACACAATAAACTTATGGTTTCTTGTATTCTATTATATTTATTGTGAATTTTATCGATAATAAATTTTATATAATGTATCTAGTATATATAATAGATTTGAATACGATAAGTATCACTAGAAATAAAAAATAGAAGAGATATATTTATGATTGATGATAACGCAAGAAGTGTCATTGTCATTGTCATTTGTCATTTGATAAATACGATCACGATCACGATTCAGCCTGTAATATCCCACTGTTGGGCTTAGGCATCTTCCCCATGTAGGAGAAGGATCGGAGCTTAATCCACCACGCCGCTGCTCCAATGCGGGTTGGCGAATATATTCCCTACTATGAGTAACGATCGCTATCAGGTGTATATGATAACAACCGGGATCGACGGCTCAACGTGCTCTCCGAGGCGCGGTGGGGAGACCTACGAGGACTGCACAAACACCCAGACCACGGCGAACATCTGTATGGCCAATACAAATGTTGTCGTGTGCGGGGATAGAACCCGCAACTACCCGCGCAACAGCCAATTGCAATCCATTGCTGTGACCGCTGCGCCAACGATAAATTAATCAGATTAAAATCAAATAGGTACATGATAACATTGGCATCTATTGTTTGATAGACCATAAATCCTGATATAATATAGACCATACCTATGTTACTAAATTTATTTCTATGTTATCTTTTGAATTCGTGCGTGACGCTGTTATTATTTCCGATACTATATATAATGTTACATTGGCTTTATAGTTATAAAATTAATTCATAATATGTTAAGCAGAAATACGTTTCTGTTCCTGTCTGTTCCTAAGGTAACTAAAAATACAAGCGGCAAGTAACTGAGTTAGTATAGATATAATACGAAAATTTTCACAAGTAAAGCAAATAAACTTTTCACATGTGAATAAAATTTTTAATCCATGTTACTTTTTAAACTTACGCAGCTAAATAAGTAGTAAAGTGTTTCGCCCGCATCGGGGCAAATATTGATAATTCTGGCCTTTTCGCCGAGGCCAGCCTGTCGCTGGAGGGATCCTGTTGCCTGCAGATCCGGGACCCTCCAATTAAAGCGGCTGAAGGCAGGGGTTTAGTGCGGTATTTATTTATTTTACTCTTTTTGCACACCAATACACAAAAGAACAATACATAGAATTTATAACAATCAACTTGCATCAGTTGCAACAGGCGGCCTTATCGCTAATACAGCTATCTCTTAAAGGCAACCTTTAGTGGTAGTGGCACCCCCAAGTGCTGAGTCCGACATACGGTCTAGGACTGCCTACCCGGGCAAAAAATAAATAAATTGATAATTATGTTTCCTCACAAACGAAAAAAAAGTTTTCAATTAAATTGACACGTAATCCGACGTATGTGTATGTACTTAAAAGTATTCTTCAGACCTCGATTAAATTTAAATGAACAAGAACCAGCTTTCGATTGACAAAATAGTGTTTACTTGCAAACGAAAAAAAAAAACCGACTTCAATAACATCGACCAGTAATACAACGTGGGTAGACGACAAAATAGTCAAGTAAGACTATATTACGTATTATTAGAGATAACTCAAAATTTACTCATCAGATCTCGATCATATTTAAATAGGACATGACATGCACCAGATTAAAAAAATAATAATAATTAAATCGGTAGTATAACAGAAAAAATATACATCTCCTTTTTTCGAAGTCGATTATAATAAGGTTTTTTTTTGTTGTCTTTATCTTTACGCAAAGGTAAAGAATGTTTATCGAAAATAAAGAATCATACTTTGTTATAAAGTATGATTGGCAACAGTAAATACCCGTGCGAAGCCGGGGCGGTCCGCTAGTAATAATAGTCAAAAACAAAATCAAATATTGTTTTTTTTTTTCAAGTAATCTTCAAAAGCTCTTTTAATTTTAAAATTGAATTTATAAATGAAGCTACCACCGATTCGGAACAAGATTCTGCAGAGAAGAATCGACGAGTAACTCAGCAGTTACATAAAAAAAATATATCTTTTTTATTATAATACTCAATCTTAACCCTAGAAAGATAATCATATTATAACTACCGTACAAGATAATCATACGTCTGTCAGACGTATGTTAGTTAGTTACGGATTTTTACTAAGCCTATGTCATTTTTATCATGCGTTGTTGGTTTAAATGATTGTTTATATAATAATGAATGAAATGAAACGATAATTTTGCAAAATTAAAGTTTAATTTAAAAATTACAAACAAAAATTGTAAACTTCTTTACAAATCAACAAAAAATTTGCTAAATTTCTAAAGGAACATTTAAAATCACTTTCAGTCTATATATTCGCATCTTTGGCACTTTTTCGCTCACACTAACTTACAAAATACCTATTACAAAAATCAGTTTTTAAATTTTTTATCAAACACACTCGTGGAACACGTTATCTTTATGTACTCCGCACAAGGGTTTTTTGCCCTTCACGCATGATAATTTTGACATTCTGCGGAGTTTTGATGGAAAGTAGGAACAATAGGTATCTTTATTTTTTTGCAAGCGGCTCTTCTTGCTGAATCAGACCTCTGTTTGCATTAGCATTTCCACTATATTTTTCCTCACAGTCTTTTTCAAAGTTGGCGTCTCTAACCTTTTTCCATGTATGGTGACGTGAGATCTGTATTTAGTTTTTTCATAATTTTTTTACGACTTAGTCTTTTCGTTCTTTGAAAAAGTGTTAAAACAATAATTCACATAGAAATTCACAAAAGCTATGTAGAAAATGCCATAAAGTGCAGCCATTAGCCACGTGCGCCGAGAAGAAATAATTATGCGGCAACCGGAAAGGGAAGCTGGGTCGATAACAGACTCTGAATGATCTTCAGCAGATCAGTTGAGTATATTATCTACAGCTTCATCGATCAATTCGTCTTCAGTATCACTCTGCACATCGTCTTCTAAGAGGTTGTCTTCTTAGTCGCTTTCACATTCTGATGACGATTCTTCTTCATTTTGATCCAAAAACTTCTCAATTTGAGAATTGTCTAACGCATTTCGGTTAGCCATAATGATATATTAATTATTAATATCTGTAAGCAATAATAAGTAACTGTTAATAACAAAAAACAATCACTTCAAATAATTTGCAAAAGTTGCATAAAAGATAATCATACGTCCCGCGGACGTACGACATAGCTATATCTACATAATGCACGTACTTACCGTGACGTTACTGCCTCTCCGCGCGAGCTCCAGCCACCAGCTGAGTTAACTCAAGCAGCTAGCACGCTGCGATTAATAATAAAGAAAAAAAACCAAAATTTTATTTCACCATACGTCTCGCAGACGTAGATTATCTTTCTAGGGTTAACCAATATAAACGTGTTACGTCAGTACCCGCTATCCTCATAGTGATGTATTGCAAGTCTTATCACAGATGGTATCGACATCACTATTCATAGTTTATTTTTAGAACAATATTACTCCATACTTGTATATGTTGTTATCAAGTTAATATGCTACAAGGGAACTCGTAGGTATATATATATATATATTTACGGTATATAAAGTGCATATGTAAAGAGTTGTAACAGAATACATTTACATAACATCATAATAAATTTAAAAAAAAAACATCTCTCACCTTCGTTTCGTCGACGATATCGTCATCTTTGCGGAGACGTTGGATGAGCTAGGACGGATGCTGTCCGGCCTAAACGAGTCCTCCCGACGAGTCGGTCTCGGTATGAACTTGGACAAAACGAAAGTTATGTTTAACAACCAAGTCATACCGAGACCGGTATCGTAGATGGTACCCTTCTCGAAGTTGTTCAGGATTATGTTTACCTAGGCCATACAATCCAACTAGGCCGCAACAACTTCGAGAAGGAGGCCGATAGGAGGATTCGGTTGGACTGGGCGGCATTTGGCAGGCTTCGTCGAGTCTTCACTTCGAAGATTCCGCAATGGAAATCCTGCCTGTGTTAACATACGGAGCCGAGACGTGGACACTGACGAAGGGACTGGTCCACAAGTTTAAAGTCGCTCAACGTGCAATTTTATAAATATGCTGTGACGAAATTGTTAAAATATCTACCTTATGAAAAAACATCCCGCATATTTGGTTAAAACGCCATTTAACGTTTATAAGTCTTTATCAGCAAAGCAAATAAAGTGTTTTTTATTTTTTATTTTCGTAATGAAGTCAATTTCAGTCGCATCGTATCTAGCGTAGTCTCGAAGTAACGAGGCTGCGACCTAAATACGGCGCATAATGTATTGACACGTCGCGTCGCCGATATTGACTCGCATCACACGATCACGATCTATTTATTATAACTAGACACAGGACTATTTATAACTAAGTGCTTTATTTACATGAAAATCTATTTGTTTATCATATCTGGAAAACAACGCACAAAAATAACGTCGCAGGTATATGAAAAATAGTCCAGTAAATACGCGTCATTAAATATTACTTAGATAGTGGTCATCAAATCTCGATCGAATTTAAATAGAACCACAAGACAAGCATCAGAATCATCAAAATCAGTACACCCAGTAAAAAGTTCCGAAGTAACATACATAAAAGAATACAATCGAATTGAGAACCTCCGCCTTTTTGGAAGTCGGTTAAAAATAATAAATAGTAACAAAGTGACGGAAACCAATAATAAGCTTCAACATAACTGATACAAATAAGAAGCAGAAAATAAAATGTGTAATAACAATAATTATAAGATCGTAATTTAGAACGAACAAAAATTATAACACTAAAAACAAATGCATTTGAGAGAAAAAAAATTATATAACTGAGGTAGGGCACAGCAGGAAATTTCCTGCTCAAAATATGGAGCAGCCCGACTGGGGTAGTACCTCGACCTTACAGAAGACCACAGCTAAATAATACTGTTTTCAAGCAGTATTGTGTTACTGTTGGTGAGTAAGGTGACCAGAGCTCCTGGGGGGATTGGGGATAGGGTCGGCAACGCGCTTGCGATGCTTCTGGTGTTGCAGGCGTCTATAGGCTGCGGTCTTGCCATCGGGTGAGCCGTACGCTTGTTTGCCGACCTAGTTACATAAAAAAAATATAATAGAAGGCACAACACTAGTTACGCATAAGAAATTAGCATTCATCGAATCAGTCATGATTAATGCTACTATTCTTCACTATTTATTCTACAACTATTCTATTTTTAAATATTTAATCATCAACAATGTCTATTTATTATGTTTATTTATTTGTTTATCTATGCTTTCGTGCACAATACATTATAGTATCGTAAAAGAGGCCAATCTTATTACGTGCAAGATACGCTTTTAGGTTTGCTAATAAGAAATTGGTCGTATTTAAAACTAACTTCTACGCGCGACTTCGTCCGCGTGGAATAGGACCAATTCTGTCAAACATGATTTTTGCGAAACTTTAACCGTTTACGCAGCGGAAGCTCTCAAAAGGAAAAAAACCCAATTTTGAAACATTCTTCATTGGTGCTACGCTCCTATTGGTCTTAGCGTGATGATATATAGCCTATGCCCTATAGGCTTCATCGATAAATGGACTATCTAACACTGAAAGAGAGAGCTCGGAGAGCACGTTAAGTCGTCGGTCCCGGTTGTTATCATGTAGGTACACCTGATAGCGATCGTTACTCATAGTAGGGAACATATCCGCCAACCCGCATCGGAGCAGCGTGGTGTATTAAGCTCCTATCCTTCTCCTACATGGGGAAGAGACCTATGCCCAACAGTGGGATATTACAGGCTGAATCGTGAAACGTATACATAGTACATACATAATACATACGCATTCTATTTACAAGTTTATCGATGTAGATTACAACCGTAACCTAGATAGAAGTAAAGATGGACAATGCCCACCATGGAATGTGTTAACCATGTGTTAGGAAACTCCACGTTAACGTAGTTATGGTGAATGCCTTGTATATATATATGTATGTAGATAAGTATTGATGTTACAAACACAGCATTTATTATTTACTAGCTGCTGCCCGCGACGTCGTCTGCGTGCGTTCACTGCTCGTTCCCCGTAGGTGATAGCGTGATAATATGTAGCCTATGTTCTGACCCGACTTCTTAATAATATTCGTGCCAAATTTGAAGTAAATCCATGCAGTACTTTTTGAGTTTATCCCGGACATACATTTGAAGAAATAAAGGTTCACTGCTCTTTCCCCGTAGGTGATAGCGTGATAATATATAGCCTATGTTCTGACCCGACTTCTTAACAATATTCGTGCCAAATTTGAAGTAAATCCATGCAGTACTTTTTGAGTTTATCCCGGACATACATACAGACAAACAGACAAACAGACAAAAATTCTAAAAACTATATTTTTGGCTTCGGTATCGATTGTAGATCACACCCCAAGTATTCTTTTAAAAAAACATTCAATGTACAGTTTTGACTTTTCTACCATTTTATTATATGTATAGACTAGCTGCTGCCCGCGACGTCGTCTGCGTGCGTTCACTGCTCGTTCCCCGTAGGTGATAGCGTGATAATATGTAGCCTATGTTCTGACCCTACTTTTTAATAATATTCGTGCCAAATTTGAAGTAAATCCATGCAGTACTTTTTGAGTTTATCCCGGACATACATTGACTTTCCTATCATTTTATTATATGTATAGATATAGATTGTCATTCTAGGTATATAAATCTCTTCCATGATAAGTGTTTTTTGTTTTTTTTTAAACAAATAGGTCGGCAAACAAGCGTAGGACTCACCTGATGGTAAGCGATTACCGGAGCCTATAGACGCTTCCAATACCGGAAGCATCGCAAGCGCATTGCCAAGCCTTTCCAAGAGCTCTGTTTACCTGACTCACCAACAGGAACACAACATTACTTGAAAGCAGTATTAATTTAGCTGTGATCTTCTGTAAGGTGGAGGTACTTTTCCAATTTCCAGTCGGGCTGCTCCACATCTATACTAATATAATAAAGCTGAAGAGTTTGTTTGTTGGATTGTTTGTTTGTTGGATTGTTTGTTTGTTGGATTGTTTGTTTGTTTGTTTGTTTGAACGCGCTAATCTCAGGATCTACTGGTCCGATTTGAAAAATTCTTTCAGTGTTAGATAGCCCATTTATCGAGGAAGGCTATAGGCTATATATCATCACGCTAAGTCCAATAGGAGCGGAATCCACGCCGACGAAGTCGCGCGCAGAAGCTAGTCTTGTATAAGGCCGTATCGATGCTTGTCATAGTGTAAGGCTTTATGTTTGTTATTATTGTCTTATTATAAAGACGGCCGTGAAATTGAGGCTTTGAACATAGAGCTTATGTATTATCTATATTTATTTCGTGATTGATTGTCGCAGTGGTAACGGTTATTAACTTATGCGCTAGGTCGCGGGTTTGAGCTCCGCCCGTGATAAATATTCCAACTGGCCATACAGTTGTTTGTCTAGGTCTGGGCGTTTGTGCTTGTGTGTTGTATTGTTCTTAGCACAGAAAGAGTTAAACGTTAAACGTGGAACGTAATTAATGAAAGTCTAAAAACACTAGTGCAATAACGCATAATATGTTATGGAATTACATATATTTAACATACGTTATCAAAGACATTTTGTCGTCTTATCTCTTAAATTATTGACAAAACGGTTCCAAGTGACAATAATTGTGAAGCGGCAAGTTGGCCGATTTCTTCGCGACCGATAGGCGATAACCCGCGGAATTGTGCCGATTTGAAACTTGGTCATCTTCATTGATGAATCTTCGTCGATAGTAGTAAATAGTATATGACTAGCAGCGTCTCGTGGTTTTACTCGCTTCATTTGGGAATATATCGTAATAATAATATTGGTTATGTAAATTCAGTATTCCAGTAACTCCAGCTATCTACATATAATGTACGTTAACAGGCTATTAAATTTGTTATTGAGTAAAAAACATATATCAAAACTTGTTGTTTTAAAAAAAAATCGAGTGGAAAAGAGATAGATGCGGCGTAAGCGTACACTAAGTGTAACGGGACAATGAGCGTAACGCTACAATGAGTCATTCTTTTTCGTGCATGTCGCCGGCGTTCATCGATTTATTAGACGTTGTCACGTCAAAAAGAAAAACTCTGGCTACGTCTACTACACGAACACAACACTGCCTGAGAACAGTATTATTGAACTCTGATCTTCTGCAAGGTCGAGGCAATTCCCCCAGTTAAAATTGTCCAAAACTCTCTCATATTATTTTTAGTGGCTTTTAAACATCGTTTATTTAAATATTTTTATGTAAAAAAATCAAAATATCGTTAAATGACATATATTTTGTACGTTTTTATCGAAAGGAATATTTTACACTTGACACATTTTTTTTAGTTTTAGGTCAGCAATATGAATATTCTGCATTAGTAATTAAATTATCGTTTTAACTAGAACTGAACATTTGTCAACACGTATTGTTTATTATTAACATTCACGCAACTAATTTAAGCATAATTTCATGAACTATAGTCGACAAATAGATCCTTACAATGGGCATGACGAAAGATTTTGAAAACTTGTTCCGTAATGTGGGTACACTTTTACTATTTACGAAAATACCTATATTTCGGTAATAAACTTAAGTTTAAGGAAGATTAAAACTATTTTTCTAATATGTTTTCAATGTGCACGTCAAAACGGCAGCAGATGTCATAGCGTCGGCTCTGACGTCATGACATGACACACTTCGGACGCGTTCAACCTAAGACCAGCATGAAATTAAAATTATAAATAATGGAGATAGAGTTCCAGGAGCTGCAAGTTTTTTTATTGTAAATTTCCTCTTCTTTCAGAATATAATTTTGAAATTTCTTTAATATTAATAGTTTATGAAATATTGGCAAAAAACGGAAGGCCATTTTTTCCTTTTTTTAATTGTTTATAACTTTTGCAATTTTTGATGTGCAAAACACACTTATAGAACATTTTTCTAGGCGATTCCGAATCCAATGAGTTATTACACATAATTTTAAGAGCAGTATCTCTATTTTCGACCTTTTAAAACTTGTCGACTAGAGTGAGTTGTAGGTGAACGCGTCTGATGTATTATATTGATGCTATAGCGTGACGTCATGCGTTTAAATTTGTGTTTCAATCAAAATGGACGATTGCAGTATTTTAATGTTTTATTTTATTGAAAATCACAATAATCTTATTATTTTACATAAAACTAAACCAGTATTTTGAATTTTTTTAATATGAGTGTTCCCCTGAAATCATTAAATTAACGATTTTTTGATACTGTCGTCATGCCCATTATGTCTAAAATTGGCTATTGTTTGCGTCACTTGTAGATCGTTGCGTTGCGTAGATTATATTAATAATTTAGAACATTACTCATAATAATAGAATACAGTTGAAAATAACTCAACGGTTTTACATTGTGTAACCGCTTACGGAGGTTAAGTACAATATTATTAAGGACTAGCTTCTGCGCGCGACTTCGTCGGCGTGGACTCCGCTCCTATTGGTCTTAGCGTGATGACTCATATAGCCTTCCTCGATAAATGGGCTATCTAACACTGAAAGAATTTTTCAAATCGGCCCAGTAGTTCCAGAGATTACCGCGTTCAAACAAACAAACAAACAAACAATACACGCACGGTCGTCTGTTCCTAAAGTAAGCAACTTAATGCTTGTGTTATAGGGAACAGCCGACTAGTTTAGCTACATTTTCTTTCAATAAACATACTTATAAATAATACATATATAAATATATAAATAAATATGTATATTACACCCAGACTCGGGGTGGGAATCGAACCCACAACCCCCGGAGCAGAAAGCAGGGTCACTACAAACTGCGCCAACGGGCTAGTCAAAAAAAATCTCTAATATGCGATTCTTTTTTTTTTCATAACTAGATCGGCAAACAAGCGTACGGCTCACCTGATGGTAAGCGATTACCGGAGCTTATAGACGTCTGTAGCACCAGAAGCATCTCAAGCGCGTTGCCGACCCTATCCCCCCATTCCCCCCAGGAGCTCTGGTCACCTTACTCACCAATAGGAACACAACACTGCTTGAAAGACACAGCATAGGAATAATTCCACTTTTATTTCTTTATGTGGTTAGTTGCTTATGCGTCAGTCGTTAAGTTACTCGCCGTGGGATTACCCCAAGCATATAATATAGAAGTGAAATTCATATGTTTAACTGACTTCAAAAAATAGGAGGATATTATCAATTCGACTGAATTTTTAACCGACATTTAAAAAACTAGGAGGTTGTCAATCCGATAGTATTTTTTCGAAAAGCGGTGTGTCACGTAGTCCCATTTAAATTTAATTGAGATCTGACCAGTACTTTATCAGTTATATCTAATAATGCATATTTATTTTACTTGACTATTTTTTCGTCGGCCTACATTGTATTTTTTTTTTTTTTTTTTCTTTATTTAAGGAGTTTTAGTCCATAAGGACTAATGACTTATACCGCATAACTTTTCATTGGGTATACCGATTTTGAGGATTCTAGTTTTAATCAAAAGCTGGGTTTTGTCATGTATTCCCATTTAAATTTGTTACTTGTCGATGTAATTGAAGTCGGTAAGTTTGCAAGCAAACATAATTTATATGGAATATTTTTCAAACTCACTCATAAATCTGTGATGTTAACCTAACTGACGCTTGACCAATGCCCGGGAAGTAATGAATCACTATGAAAAATGAAGGGCATTCATTCCAACTGTTTTCTATTTATTTTAATGTTTTTTTTTTTAAATCATATTTATTATACGTACATGTGTTTATTTTATTTACGTTCTTTCCAATGTTTGGTTATAATCGACGTAAGGTTTATATCTCGCTGGAGGGATCCTGTTGCCTGCAGATCCGGGACCCTCCAATTAAAGCGGCTGAAGGCTCCCGCAGGGGTTTTGTGCGGTATTGGCACCCCCAAATGCTGAGTCCGACATACGGTCTAGGACTGCCTACCCGGGCGTCCTGGATATCACTCGTAAATGGGTTACCCTGCGATACCAAAAAACACAGTCACATCACTGGCTGTTGTTTTGGCGATCTCGGATTTTGGGTTATTTGCAGCATTTAATTTCTGATATCCTCATTTCGGACACATTCCACCGTAATGTGAACTGCATCTTCAATGATGCCTCATTCATTCAACGGAGATGGCTTCTCTTACAAAACTTTTAACTTCAGTAAACGAAATACGCGACTTTTCGATGCCCACTCATGACAGACATTTCTATAGGCTATAAACATAAAGATGTTTTTTGTGTTCTATGTGCTTGGGTTGTGTTACATGTGTTTTTTTGTACTTTTGAAGGCTACGTGCTAAGTTAGAGGCTTTTAATGACCAACTTCATATTATTAGCCTTTATTGCTGATACTAAACAATGATTTTACACATAGTAGCAAATTGTTTGAACTTAAATCTAATAATACATCGGGTTTCCCGGTTCAGTGGCCAGCGTGTCCAGTGACACATAGGCCTCTTCCAGCTGCTTCCATTCTTCTCTATTGGTAGCTTTTCTAGACCAGATTGTCATTGCCATAAGCCATACATTACGTTTATTAAAAACTTATATTAAGTAGAAAATTAATTATGAATCATTATTTTTGAATGTTTGTTAATCACGTAAAAACGGTTGAAGGGAACGGTATGAAATTTAAAAATAGATTATTATCAAGAATAGAACAAGGCCACATTTCATCTCGGAAAAATAAAGCGGATCCCGTGTAACAGATTCGAAGTCCGAAGAGAAGTGGCGGGCAACAGCTAGTGTTCTGAAAAAAAAAAACTACAAAGTTTATAGTATTTTTGAGGCGCAATAAAACCCTGTGTCGAGGTGTTTCACATGCTGTAATATTGTTTTGTACACATACGACGTTTTACAATGAACAGTTTGTTTCGTTGGTCAGTTGTAGCTAAGATTAATGCTCTCTGTGTTTACAGCGTCCCGTAATTGATGTACCATATCAAACGATTTTAGACCCTATGTTATCACAATAGGGTACATATAGACGTAAAAAACTCTTTCGTAGCACAAATGGTTCAGTAATCAGTCTCTCACGGAGGATTGTAGATGGCACACGTCTTTCTTAAAAAAAGACGGTTGAGTTTTCTAACGTTTTACGTCAATTTTGAATTTCAAATATTGACTTTCGAAAATCGAATTTCGAATACCTATAATTTGTGCACTGTGTGTGTTATACAATAAAACTGTGCGTGTAGTTGTTATGTCTCTGTGTGTGTGTATGATTAGTTTGAAAAAGGAACGATATAGTTTTAAAGAGCTGACAGTTAATTGATGTGGGCTCTGTCAGAGGAACGTGAGCGAGGGTGTTGTCAGTACTAGTGTGGTACTAGTGATCTGTTCGTTTTATGTGATAGTGATGTGCTGAAAATGGCGAACAGGGTGATGGGATACGTAATATGCGGATACAACTCTGTCGATAATTTGATGGTGAGTGATTTTTGCCCTTCGATTTAATACTGTTATAGTGCCATAGCTTTCTGTTGAGTAAGTGTAAGTGAAGTCGACATTGTTCGTTTTGTTAATAGGAAACATCTATTGTTTATTATGACAAAATATTTTTTTTTACATGAATTGCATTTTTAGTTAGTTGGGTCGAAGATTTACAAAATTATATTTTGAAGTAGAACTTCTTTACGCACGCTTGTCTTGGGGAGTAAGCTGGTGAATCCGTGACGAGTGCGTTACGAAAAGCGTGATCGGCGAGGCGAACGGAAGTTGAGAGGGAGATATAAGTTAGTGAAGATAGAAAGTTTTATTTCAGTCGTATAGTCTAAAGCACACTCGTTTTGTATACATAGGTATATAAAGTAGCTAGTAACTTAGTCAGTCAGATTATTGAAGTTATTAAGTACTAATTCCATTAAGGACAGAGCTACAGGAAGTCGATGATTACTCGGTAATATTAGTTAATCTCAATAGATAGAATCCTTTGATCTTTGAAACGGTTGTTCTTCGTTAAAAAAATCAAACTTGGATTGTAAGAAGATAATCCTTCCTTGTTTTGAAGTTTAACTCATTTTTGTAAAGAATAAATACACTTACAAAGAAATACATATTTAAATATGAGTTTAATCTATTTTTTTGTCTTTTAATTTAGTTTACTTAAATATTATTTTAATTTAAATCTGTTTTATGATTATATATTTTGAAGTTTATAATAAACAACGTCCATTTTATTTATATTATGATTGTTATTGCGTTTTTCTGCCCCCCACTAAGTAGTGTCCTATTGTTAATTAATTCTTTCATTCTTTGGTTAAGTCGTTTAGTCACGGAATAACAGAATTATTTCAACTTACCCTCTTTTGATTAATAAATATTTGTTATACCGCGTGTTCAGAAATTAGTTGGGAATTTTTTATACTACTTGCAATACTACGGCACACATCCAGGCTACAGCCCACCTGATGGTAGCTAAGCTAGCCGTAGCCCATTATGGAGTT
Source organism: Melitaea athalia (assembly GCA_905220545.2). Taxonomy (NCBI): domain Eukaryota; kingdom Metazoa; phylum Arthropoda; class Insecta; order Lepidoptera; family Nymphalidae; genus Melitaea; species Melitaea athalia. The sequence continues at coordinate 15,447,470 of HG992197.1, read as the reverse complement.
CCTTGTTGTGGAGTGCCTAGTAATGATTGACGAGATGGTCCAAGTTACTTATTGAACACTCTGTAGTATTGAATTTGACGAAAATATAAACATAAAAAGGTAGTAACGTGATGTATTAAGTCACGTAAATTTTCAACCGACTTCCAAAAAAGGAGGAGGTTCTCAATTCGATGTATGTTAGCTCAGAATTTTTGACTGGGTGGACCGATTTCGATCAATTTTGTTTTAATTGAAAGGTGTTGCGTGTCATGTGGTCCCATTTTAATTTAATTGAGATCTGACAAGTACTTTCAGAGTTATATCTAATAACTAGCTTCTGCGCGCGACTTCGTTGGCGTGGACTCCGTTCCTATTGGACTTAGCGTGATGATATATAGCCTATAGCCTTCCTCGATAAATGGGCTATCTAACACCGAAAGAATTTTCCAAATCGGACCAGTAGATCCTGAGATTAGCGCGTTCAAACAAACAAACAAACAAACAAACAATCAAACAAACACTTCAGCTTTATTATATTAGTATAGATGCGTATTTACGTGAATACTTTTTCGTCGACCTACGTTATATTATACCGCATAACTTTTTACTCGGTGTACCGATTTCGATGATTCTTACTTTAATCGAAAGCTAATACTTGTCTTGTAGTCTTGTTTAAATGAGATCGAAAACTGATTACAACTTTTTGAGTAATCTTTAATAGCGCGTATTTACTTGAATATTTTTTCGTCTTATTACGTTGTATTACTTGTCGATGTAATTGAAGTCGGTTTTTTTTTCGTTTGCGAGCAAACACAATTATGTATAACATTTTATCGTATAAGACTATACACAAATAGGTATTGTATTCTATATTCAGAGGCTTTTCTAACGCTCACAGTATTTTCAAGTCGATCAAGTAGATCATTAAGCGTTTTCAAACAAACTGTTCATTGATTAATTTGTGGATTAATAGCCTCCAATAATACCAAATTATGTTGCGAAAGATTCTGCTAATGTCACGTAGAAGAGAGAAGATATAAAGGAGATTTTTTGGTCCAAACGGTCGAGCTGGTCCAGATTTTGAACAGGATTTTGTTTACATAGAATTAGGTCGGCAAACAAGCGTAAGGCTCACCTGGTAGTATACGATTACCGTAGACTATAAACGCTTGCAACACCCTACCCCCAATCTCCCCCAGGAGCTCTGGTCACCTTACTCACCAACAGGAACACAACACTGCTTGAAAGCTGTATTATTTAGCTGTGGTCTTCTGTAAGGCTGACGTACTTCCCCAGTCGGGTTGCTCCAGATCTTGATCAGGATTATTCCTGCTGTGCCCTACCTCAGTAGATAGTAGTAGTTCGGTGTCTAGTCGTACTAATGTTAATACTATTAAACGAGCAATACTTGTATATATATATATATATAGAAAGAAAGAAAGAAAGAAAATAATATAATTATATAGAATCTGAATCTCGGAATCGGCTCCAACGATTTTCGTGAAATTTAGTATGCAGGGGATTTCGGGGGCGAAAAATTGATCTAGCTAGGATTCATTAAAAAAAAATGTCGTTTTATCCCTGTTTTTAGGCAGTGAAAAAATATCATTAGAATACGAAGCTTAATTTCACCATTGTTAACATAGCTGTAATAGCTTAATTAGGAAATCGGCGGGTGTCGAATCGTGTTGACCCGGGTTCAAATCTCAGTCTCCAGATTATTATTTTTTCTTTTTTCTTTTTTAAATTTCACTCGTGATTAAAATATAAAAATACCGAGAAAAAAAAAACACAAAAAAAATACCGAGCTAGGCTCGGTCACCCAAGTACTGTTAATATAATTGATACAAATTCTCACAAACGTGGAAATAAGAAGTGCTTAAGGAAACACTTGTATTCTACTCGCGGTAATTTGCGAAACTCGCTCGAGAGCATGACGCGAGCGTAACATCGGAAAACATGAGAAAATGTCACTCATTGTTACGACTGTTTTCATAGTTTTTGCTCTTCCGTAAACATTCTCCCTTCTCCTATAGAAGAGGTCTTTGCCCAGCAGTGGGACGTAACAATTCAGGAATATTCGGAGTCAATGGGGTGCTGTCACCGAGAGCTTGTTTTAGTGGTCGCTGATATAACTACATACTTATTAATCTCCTACAAAAACTATTCGAAAACGGGATATTTACCATGTTTATCATTTCTGCTTTGCGGAGCTCGATATTTCGACATTAACTGCGAATGTCTTGTTCACGAGACATGATACTTACATATGTAAAATGATAAACATTAATCATGGTAAATATTCCGTTTTCGAATAGTTTGTAACAGAAGTAACCATGTTAATTTAAAATCTTATTAGTGAGGCCGCACACCACAGCTACATTTGTATTACGATAATTGTAGCGCCACATTTGAAACGGGACACATTTATCGCCCCTCTATATTTGTATGTAAACCCGCACATCAAGGACACATATGTAGTAGGTGCGGTTTGTGGCAAGATGGCTGCCACGCCACACGAATGCAAGATCGAACACGTTCGTTTTATGTGGCGCGAACATAGAATAAAAACGCGCGAAAATGAAAGAATGTTGAATTTTATGTTAAATTTATTGCAGAGATTGAAAAAATCCCGTTTAAATAAATTTATTGAACTGATTAATTGAACAATTTATAATTTATTGAACAATTTGATTTGATTGAACTAAATTTAATAATAATTGGTACCTATGTGTTTTCATATTCATTCTATGAACTTTTCTTCTTCGGATCGTAATTCTTGCGCAAATTTGAAATTTCCGTAAACTACAATTTTGATTAAAGGGTGAACTCTCATTAAACGCCACATCAAAAAATCGTCATCGTCAGACGATGATGTCGACATTCTGACTTCTGTTGTTAGTGCCACGCTACAATTGTGCTTCCGATGTGCGCACACACGACACATTTGTCGCCGCTTAAATTGTATCGCAGTAATTGTGGCGCCGTAAATGTATGTTGAGAGTAGCATGTGGCGGCTGTGTCTGGCCTCACTTAGTCTCATTCATGTCTTCTCCATTCTATGTGACATTGGCGAAATCATCTGTGCTAGTTTGGCACCGTTGGAAGCCACTAATCTAAATGAATGAATAATATAATTATATCATTTGTTGATAGTGTGAATACACTAATTGTTTCTTGTTTACCAAAATTTTACCGGATCGAAATAGGACCGAGAACGAACCGAGATGGATACTATAGTGTGGATCGGGCCTTAGCAGTTAATCTACTTTCTCCCCAATGATTTTGGATTTCATTCCTGTCCCAAGTCTGTTCGTAATAAATTTTTATTTTTACGTTTATTACAAAAAATATATACCTATGTATCAGTTAGCTATTACCTAAGACACAGACGTCTAACTGACTATTTTGGGAACTATCGTATGTTATACACGATAGGAAATCAAAAAATGACTATTAACTGCAATGGGTCAGTCATTACAATGTACTTCGTTTTGATAATAAGGGCCTATGCAAACCACGTTTTTTAAACGCGCCGTCGACGCGCGTTTGTATTGATACAAACGCGATACACACGCAAGTCAGACGCGATGCAAACGCGCGTGTGTCGCGATACAAACGCGATGCAAACGCGCGTGTGTATCGATACAGACGCGCCGTCGACGCGCGTTTGAATCGATACAAACGCCAATAAACTGCTCTGTAGGATAAAAACGCGCCGTCGATAATAAATAAATGAATTAACAGAGTTATTGCTCTTTATTCTTGGTTTGCACGTCGACGCGCGTGTCACGCGATACAGACGCGATGCAAAGGCATGTGTGTCGCGATAAAGACGCGATGCAAACGCGCGTGTGTATCGATACAGTCGGCGCGCTTAAAAAACGTGGTTTGCATAGGCCCTAATACAACATTCAAACAGATAAAGTGGTAGTGGAGAGTATCTTAAAGCGTTGGGACATAAATTTTTCTATTCATCTATTGGGAAGATACTTTATTGTTATTGCATGTTCTTCCCCTCTTTTTGTATAAATTCTAAAGGAAAATATAAAATCTATACTAATATTATAAAGCTGAAGATTTTGTTTGTTTGTTTAATCTCAGGAACTACTGGTTCGAAATGAAAAATTCTTTTCGTGTTGGATAGTCCATTTACCGAGGAAGGAAGATATACAACAACGCGGGCGAAACCGCGGGGCACAGCTAGTAAAATAAAATAAAAAAGTGTGTGTGCGATTCACACACGATAGAAGTGAAACTTCTTTGGCAAACTAATTTAAAATTAGCGGCTTGCAGCGCGGCGCGTCCTTCCCTGTCGTTGCATCCGGTTTGAAATCACAACGATTGTAAAGAAGTTTCACTTCAATAAATTTCATATTAATTGTGATATCACTTGAATAAAAGTAGGTATTATTAAGTTATATGTGGCTTCGATAGTTTCGCAAACAATATATTTCAATAAAATGATAAGGACTGTTAACGTGTGAAAGAAGGCGAAGCTAAAATATACTCAGCTGTGTATAATATATATAAATATTCAAGGGTTAAATATTGATATGTGTTCAAAACTCATAGAAAAATGATTAAATAATATGAACTTTATTACCTAATCAAATATTCAGGAATATTAATCTATAATTCAATTAGTAAGTCTTTTTAGATTTCGTTTGTCCAGACTCCAAATACACACATCACACTAGCACAAACACCCAGAGCTTAACAAAAAATTGTATCACTTATGAAAATAATTCGCCTATTAACGCTTCTCTTAGTTCGTTAGAGGTCATTCAAAATCGTGTTCGAATTTTAAATCCTTTTCAATAGGTATAGGAACACAGAGTTTCAGTGTAGTTGCGTCCTTATTAAGATTCAGTTCTAATATAATTTAGGTCACTCAGATCCAACTATGCGTCACTGAACGGCTTCGTTTAAAAATTATTCATACAATTGTATAATATTTGAATTATTTATTCAAGTTAACGACCTTCTCGTATTTACATTTTTTTTTATTTAAGCAATGTTTAGGATATGTTCTACTGGTTGTAGGTAACGCTATTCAATAGATAAAAGTGTTTGATTAATTATTTATCTTACCATCGAATCCCTCTGTTTATGAGATATTTTTATTCGCAAATATGATTCTTATAAGTTATAACAACTGGCCCAATTAGCCAAGTTAATAAACTCATCATCGGTTGTATCGTTATCTCAGCCTATCTTTAGCCTATCGCAGTCCACTGCTGGACATAGGCCTCCACAAGTTCGCGCCAAAAATGGCGCGTGTGTTTTGCCCATAGTCACCACGCTGGGCAGGCGGGTTGGTGACCGCAGGGCTGGCTTTGTCGCACCGAAGACGCTGTTTTGATAATGTTACAGGAAAATTGTGTTATGTTTTCCAGTACGATAAACAAATGCCAAGGTTCAGTTTACAAATTAATGGTATTTATGTTTATGTATATATTATACTGTTTATAGAATTTTTTTAAATACAAATCTTATCTGAAATGTCCAGGTAAATCCGCGCGCTTCTTTTTCATATATTTGTGAAACAATATTGTAGCCCCGAAATGGCCGAAATACATAAATAAATAAATATAATTTAAGATAAACTACGTAATGGGTGATTTATAATAAGATAAATATAATAAAAATATTTTTGAATTTTATATTAAAAAATTATGTGAACTGTTTAAGAGATATAAATGTCATTGCTGTGCCCCGCGGTTTAACATGTATTTGAAAAAAAAAAAATTGCCTTATAGCCTTCCTTGCTAAATGGACTACTCAACACAATAATAATTTTTATAATTCGAACCGTTAGTGCCTGAGAAACAAAACAAACAAACAAACATTTCAGCTTTATATATATACTCGTACGTTGACCACTTTTGTGTTGTCTTTTCCACCGTTTCCACGTAACCGACCGCAAGCTTATGCGCTTATTAGACCTTCCTAAGTTCAGAAGTGCTGAATCCAGAAATTTCGCATTTAGGAAGGTGTAATCGCATTCAGTCAGTTAGTGTTCTGAATTCAGAAGCAAGGATGGTTTCTGAAAGTCAGTGTTGCCAATGTAATATTGTGATTGCCAATGTAATTGCCAGTGTTAATAATGTAATATATTTTAATATAAAAAAACTTTTAAAAATTAACATATTCAATTAACATACTAAAGCAAAGTATTCAAAATAATTTATTTTCTATTTTAAAAACCTTTGAAAAATAATAATTATTTTTTTTCAAGACTCTATTCTCTGTTGATATCTTTCCTCGACAGATGGCACTATAATAGTAACAGATCAATTGTATTATAAAGCCTGTGGTAGTAATGGACTTTGAAAAAATACATCGATGTTTTACGGAAGCCCGGTCGTGACATGTGTACTGCAGACATACATAGTATGTCAACTATCTTTTTGTTATTAAAGTTAAAATCATAAATAATTAAATTATAAATTATTATCAGTAGAGAATGATGAGAATGAGAAATGATTTAATCGTCTGATAACATATATTTATATTATGTTATTCTAAATAATTAAAAAATCTGTTTCTTAAAAAAAATAACCCTAACCTATCTAACTTCAAAATTTATATAATGTGACAGTAAATATTAAATAAGTAAGAATAAAAATATATTTAAGTAAAAAAAATCTAAAATCTACGAAATTCACAAAAAGCTTTCTATATAATTATGAGTAGGTATTATATACTGAAAAAATATGAACATCTAAATCGACGGTAGATAAAAAATTATAAATTGTAATGGTAAATTTTAGCCTTATTTTATTAATCTTAAAAGGTTATCTGGTAATCCGAGTAATCGGACGATAAAATTAATTTATTCATCCGATAATCGGACAACTAATTTATTTTATTAATTCGTTTAGCGGACAACTAGCAATAGCCAAAATATTTAGTATATAAATGGATAATTAAAATAAAACATTTATTTCTCATTGTTTTAATACAATATATAAGTACCTAAGAATAGTTTTATTTTTTTAATACAGCAGTTACTTGAAATTCATTTTTTGCCACCAAGGTATTTGATTTTTGAGTCACCATATCAACAAATACTAATTAAGTGTTTAATTCTTAATGAAAACTTATCGCCCTACTGATAATAATTTATAATTTAATTATTTATGATTTTAAATTTAAAAACAAAAAGATAGTTGACATACTATATATGTCTGCAGTATGCATGTTACGACCGGGCTTCCGTAATGTTTTTTTCGATTCAATGCATCAGATAGTGGCATCGATGTAATATCGATATATCAAAAAATACATCCATGTTTTCCATACATCGTTTCCAACAAAGTTTTAGGGAATACATTTTTTAGGGTATTTTTTGGGAATTTTTAATTCATCGGAACGTAATATATTATTTTTATTTAAAAAAGTATTAAAAAATAACAATTCCTAAATTATCAATTTTTAAAAGAACATGTTCAATAAACATACTTAAGCAAAGTATACAAAATAATTTATTTTTTATTTTAAAACCCTTTGAAAAATAAAAAATAAAACTATAAAACTTCCACTTATTTTTAAATAATTTCGATTTTAGGTTTAGGCCTTGTTTAGGCCTTTAGGAGGTTTTGTTTTTAATTTAGGGGAATTTTGTTAAAAAATTTAGAGCAAATGTTTTTTCAAGAGTTGGCAACACTGGTGGCCGCATTGTTCTATATTTTATTAATCTCTTTTTAATAAAAACTCATAAAAAACATTTTTCTAGATGTCATTCCGAATCGAATGAGCTATCGCACATATTTTTAGGAGCTTTATTTCTATTTAACACGTTTTTGAACTCGTTGACTATACTACCTAATTGATATTTCGATAGATACGCATACGTCCGACTTCGTCGCTCTCTCGTAACTGACTGATCTACTATTACAATGTACTCTGTGTGACTGATTCAGCAACTGAAATTAGGAAGGTGTGATCAGAAGCTTCTAACTAGCGTCCTAACTGGCTTTCTGAATTCAGTGACTACATTCAGGATGGTCTAATAAGCGCATAACGAGTATGTGTCAAGAGTGTCGACAACTCGATAAAATTGTATTTCAGTACGTACGTACTTAAATGTAAATAGTTTACATTTTTAACCGACTTTAAAAAAGGAGGAGGTTTCTCAATCCGACCGTATATATATATTTTTTATGTGTGTTCGCGGATAACTTCGTCATTTGTGAACCGATATTGATGATTCTTTTTTTGTTGGAAAGGAGATATCCCAACGTTGGCACCATGATAAGAAAACCATGATCTGATGATGGCATCCCAGAGAAATCAAAGGAAACCCTCGAAAATTGTAGTGACGTGCGTTTGTTAATTTTTTTCGTCTACTTACGTTGTATTACTTGTCGATCTAATTGAATTAACACAATTATTTTTACACGTTCAATTTACAAGAAGTATCTGGATATAATATTATGGCGTATTTTTACGAATCCTTTGTCACTAGGAGTCTTCTAGAGAATCTAGAGCAGTGTTCCGCAAAGGGTGTACCGCGGCACACTGGTGTGCCGTGGTCGTTTATTGGTGTGCCTCGGAAAAATAAACTTTACGTTTATTGATTAATAATAAATATTGTTTCGGTGATTAATAAATAAATGTTGGTTAATGTTACTTAAAAAATGATTTTTTATTTGTGGTGTACCTGCAAAATATTTTCCTATTCCTAGGTGTACCTACCTTGAACACAAAAAGTTTGCGGAACACTGTTCTAGAGTGTCTAGAAATTCCTGTAGCTAAAGAGTCCATGAATTCTGACGAAGGGGTCTGGAAAAATACAACACACATCTAGAGCTCAACAAACTTCTGTGTGGCCTATACAAATATTTATTACTAACCGTGCCCCGCGGTTTCACCCGCGTTAGTTTGAGAAATAACAGGTACTAAAATATTATATAGCCTATAGCCTATATCGGTGGTGGCTTTTCTTTTAAAAACTAATAAACATTTTAATTTGTAAAATGACGATTCGAAAATGCTTTTGATGCCTATTTGTTTATTTTGATTTTTGCCTTTCTCTGTTATCTACACGCAGACACGCTATGTACAGACTACAGCCTATCCAACACGAAAATAATTAATTTTTCGACTCGAAGCAGTAGATTGTTAGATTATCGCGTTTAGACAATGAAACAAATAAACAAACTTTTCAGCTTTACAATTAATTATAATTTGTTATTTATAACATTTATTATTATATTAGTATAAATAGCGGATATCGAACCCGTGGTTACGAGGGTACAAGACAGTTACCGGGACCACCGTGTTAGCCTGTCGTCGCCGTTGTAAGTTTAAATCCAATTTTATTTGTGCGTTCGCTAAGAAAAAATCCCCAGACAAAAAAAAAATTAAAATATTGTATATACCTTCATATATGTATATGAAGGTATGTCACATTGACTTGGTATCGAATATTCAATAATATCTATTAAATGTTATGAAATAAATAATATAAATTCGCTTATCTGTCGATACTCGTAAAGCTATTGTTTAATATTTCCGCGATTTTTACGATTTCCCTAGAAATGGTCAAGGAATTGATCTATTTATATTATACTATCAGTGCCCCGCGTTTTCAACTAAGTTAATTTGAAGATTATATATATTAGTACCTGGGTGACCGAGCCCAGCTCGGTATTTTCATTTTTTTTTTTTTTTTCGGTATTTTTATATTTTATTTTATTTAAATAATAAATCACGAGTGAAATTAAAAAAAAAAAAGAAAAAAAACTAATCTTCGAACCCGGGTCAACACGATTTGACACCCGCCGATTTCCTAATTCCGCTGTTACAGCTACGTCAACAGTAGTGAAATTAAGCTTCGTATTCTAATGATATTTTTTCATTGCCTAAAAACAGGGATAAAACGACATTTTTTTAAAATGAATCCTAGCTAGATCAATTTTTTGCCCCCGAAATCCCCTGTATACCTACTGAATTTCACGAAAATCGTTGGTGCCGATTCCGAGATTCAGATTATATATATATATATATATATATATATATATATATATATACAAGAATTGCTCGTTTAATAGTATAAGATATAGCCTGCACCCCTAAATCGGTAAATGGACTATTCAATGTAATATAATTTTTCATTTCGAACCAGTAGTTTCTGCGATTAACGAAAATGTACTTAAGACTCCTCATTATCTCTTATTAACGCCACTATTCGTTACTTTATTTTACTTTTACTCTTAATTTACTGTATACTTATAAGTTACTTTAAAATGTGTTAATAAAAATAGCTACTCCTAGTTTCAAAGTATAGAATATTACGATTCAACCTGTAACATCCCACTGTTGGGCATAGGCCTCTTCCCCATGCAGGAGAAGGATCGCAGCTTAATCCACCCACCACCACCACTTCAGCCTATCACAGTCCACTGTTGGACATAGGCCTCCACAAGTTCGCTCCCGACATTATGACGCGAACTCATGTGTTTTGCCCATAGTCACCACGCTGCTCCAATGCGGGTTGGCGGATATATTCCCTACTATGAGTAACGATCGCTATCATGTGTAGATCATAACAACCGGGACCGACAGCTTAACGTGCTCTCCGAGGTATGGTGGGGAGACCCACAAGGACTGCACAAATACCCAGACCATGGCAAACATCTGTATGGCCAATATAAATGCTGTCGTGTGCGGGGATCGAACCCGCAACCGCCCGCGCAACAGCCAATCGCAATCCAGTGCTGTGACCGCTGCGCCAACGCGGCGTCGGCGGATAGAATATTAATGTTATTTAATTAATTATTATTTAAATTAATTTAACACTTCATACGCTCTGTTATCTATAACAGATGTAGATCATACAGTTGAGTAACAAAATTAATAAATTTATTTAAAATAGTTTGATAAATACCCACATCGTATTCGTTTAACAAATACAAAAATATTTGCACCACGTGTTGAGAACATCAAGCTTCCATTCGCTGCATGAATCATAAAACGCAAAAAGTGTTACAAACCCGGTAGTGGCGCCTGAAATAACCGCCTGTATCAATGATTGCTATTTATAAGATAATACTTTGAACGCCTACGTTCCGTGTGTTATGTTAAACTCGTTCACGGGAAATATTTTCTTATGTTATTCTTATGTTTTCTTTTAAGTCTGGCAGATTAAAATGTGGGTCCAATTTTTTTTAATGCTACTAGGTCGAAAAAAAAAAAAACGTAGAACCCACCTGATATTTAGCGGTTACCATAGCCTATAAACGCCTGCAACACTAGAAGCATCGCAAGCGCGTTATCGACGCTACTCCTTACCCTCAAATCACCAGGATTTCTGGTCATCTAGCCACAGGATCACAACACTAATCAAGTGTAGTACTATTTATCTCCAGTAAAGTTGAAGCAGCCTGTCTGGCTAAGTACCCAAACAGGCTGCTGCAGATTTTGACCAGCATATATTCTTCTATGCCCTACCTCAATAAAACAGGGTTGTTGCAATAGGCTGGACAATTAGGGCTAATAGGTGAAAAATAAGTAAATTAATGAACCCAGAAATCCCATTAAATGGGCAAAAATAGCTACAGCAGTTAACGTGTTAATCTTAATAATTTATTATTCAGACCACATCTGGAATTGGTCTTATGTCCTCAAATATATCTTAAAACAGCACGGGTTGTCTTCGTAACTGACGGTTAACTTTTATTATAGTTATTCAATATTGTTATAAACCGAACTGTTTTCGAAGGCGGGTGGTGTTTTTAAAGATGGCGTTTTATTTTTAATTCAGCTGATGTCAAAAACAAGCAAGAACATGTATGCAGGTATAACGGTATTCAGCAGAATTTTTTTAATATATATTTTTCTTTGTCAGTAGGTGTTTAAGTACAATAATTTAATTTAAATTAAAATTCACTTTTCCAGCCAGACATATTTTCTATTCTCAACCTGTGAAACCTCAAGTTTATTGGTTGAGGTAAAAGAGGCTTTAAGACCTGTTTTAGTTCCTGCTAATAAAGTCAACGAAAGATTATCAGCACCTCATGTTTTACATAAATTTTATAGGAATCCTATGAAATAGGATCATGATCTAAATCGCAGTACACACTACAGTAATTTAGGTCAATTGTTTCTATCGTATTACATTGTTATTAAAACACTTCCTAACTAAACGAAAAACCGTGATAATGTCTGTTTGTTTATAAGCTTCTCTTCCTTATTGCGATGTGTTTGAAATATTTACCATTTGAGGAACGTTAATTACTTTGTGATGAAGGATGGTCGCATTTTTGTGGGCGTGTGGGTGGAAATATATTGCTCAAAATCTGGAGCAGCTGCTTTAACTGGGGTAGGGCACAGTAGGAAATATCCTGCTCGAAATATGGAGCAGTCCGACTGCGGTAGTACCTCGACCTTACAGAAGACCACAGCTAAATAATACTGTTATCTTATAATGCTTTTTGAGTCCATGTCTGGTTGTATTATTTATTACGCTAAAGGATTATACTGCCTAAGTGCCTACCTTGAGCACAGACGAGCTTGTGTGTTATTATATATAAATTATAGTTTGTAGTAACCTATGACATTTTTATTGTTATCTATTCTTTCGAGAAGTTAACTTGACGTTTCTAAAACTTTCAAACCGACTGCATTAGATCAGGTGTCGTAGATAAGATCATTAAACATATACCGTCTCTTTTGCACTCATCATGGTGATAATATCACCGTCTCCCTCTCATCACCGTTGCAGGGCCTTGCCCTCGACGCGTGCGATACAGTTCGTCTAGCGGTCGTCGAAATGTTTAGTTGAGTTTTTTTTCTGTACTTATTTATGTGACATTGTGTGTGTGCATCGATCTATTATACTCAATTACATCTGTGACGCAGACATACGCAATCTATGTGTCGATTCAGCCTGTAATATCCCACTGCTGGGCATAGGCCTCTTCCCCATGTAGGAGAAGGATCGGAGCTTAATCCACCACGCTGCTCCATTGCGGGTTGGCGGATATGCGTATTAGTAGGTGGATAGTAGGGAACTACTATGAGTAACGATCGCTATAAGGTATGATAACAACCGGGACCGACGGCTTAACGTGCTCTCCGAGGCACGATAAGGGGACCCACAAGGACAGACATCCAAACCGGAAAGAAATATTTGTACAAATACAAATATCCATCCCGAGCGGGAATCGAACCCGCAAACCGTCGGTGTTTTAGGTGACTACTTGCACTACTGCGCCAGAGCGTTTGTTATGTATTTTCGCGATTCATTTTTATTTATAAAGAACACTGTAATTTGATATGCATTTTATATTTAACAAACGCACTTCAAAGTACCTCACAACACAACATAGGAACTGTATTTACACAGGCATCTCTAGTTCAAAACTTAGCTTCAAGACTTAAAACTGAGGTAGGGCACAGCAGGAAATTTCCTGCTCAGAATATGGAGCAGCCCGACTGGGGTAGTACCTCGACCTTACAGAAGACCACAGCTAAATAATACTGTTTTCAAGCAGTATTGTGTTCCTGTTGGTGAGTAAGGTGACCAGAGCTCCTGGGGGGGATTGGGGATAGGGTCGGCAACGCGCTTGCGATGCTTCTGGTGTTGCAGGCGTCTATGGGCTACGGTCTTACCATCAGGTGAGCCGTACGCTTGTTTGCCAACCTAGTGACATAAAAAAAAACTTTTGTAAAAAAGTATCAAAATTGAACCTCAATCAACAGAACGGTATACGAATTAAAATTGCTATAAATCACTATGATTAAAATCGATTAAAAATTTGCAATGTTATGACTATAATTTTTGGGTGGAGAGGTTATCTAGATGCGTCTTTCGCATGAAGTGTACCGAGGCGTCTTAAAAACGGGTCAGCGAAGCGATTATTTCGTATGAGACTAGCAATTACGACCGATAATATTCATATTTTTTGTACGCTATTCATATGAAATACGTTTAAAATAGTAACTTATCGCTGTCAATCAGCTTGGCCATGCCCATTGACCAATTTTTTGATTAATTCAACCTCTAATATCCCATTGCTGGCCTTAATCCACCACGCTGCTCCACTGTGGATTGGCGGATATATTCCCTACTATGAGTAACGATCGCTATCAGGTGTGTATGATAACAACCACACCGACACCGACAGACCGACAGATTAACGTGCTCTCAGAGGCACGGTCCCACAAGGACTTGACCATAATCGTAGTAAATGAAGACACCATTAGGGCTTATTTTAACTGGTCAATTTAAGCGAGCCTACGTGAAGACATGTTGTCATCGAGTAATAGTCAAGGGACGTGGCTAAGCTAAGGTACAGCGATGATCGCCGTGCATAAAATCCACTGCACCAACGCGTCGTCACTTTTTTTATCCATTTTTTCGTGATTCTTACAAAATAAATTGGTTGTCTGTAAAGTTGGTTTACGGACGATAGTTTAACTTGACAACGTCATAAACAACATCTCCTCGGCTGCATAGGCCAATCGAGTGGAAGAGAGATAGATGCGGCGCAAGCGTACAATGAGCATAGCAAGACAATGAGCGTAAGTGAGGCCGCACACCACAGCTACATTTGTATTACGATAATTGTAGCGCCACATTTGAAACGCGATACATTTATCGACCCCCTATATTTGTATGTAAACCCGCACATCAAGGACACATTTGTAGTAGGTGCGGTTTGTGGCAAGATGTCTGCCACGCCACACGAATTCAAGATCGAACACGTTCGTTTTATGTGGCGCGAACATAGAATAAAAACGCGCGAAAATGAAAGAATGTTGAATTTTATGTTTAATTTATTTCAGAGATTGAAAAAAATCCTGTTTGAATAAATTTATTGAACTGATTAATTGAAAAATTTATAATTTATTGAACAATTTGATTTGATTGAACTAAATTTAATAATAATTGATATGTGTTTTCAGACATTCTATAATATAAACGGAACATTTCTTTGTGGGATCGTAATTCTTGCGCAATTTTGAAATTTCCGTAAACTGTACAATTTTGATTAAACGGGTGAACCCAATAACGTCTTTTTTTTCTCATTAATCGCCACATCAAAAAATCGTCATCGTCAGACGATGATGTCGACATTCTGACTTCTGTTGTTAGTGCTACGCTACAATTGTGCTTCCAATGTGCGCATACACGACACATTTGTGGCCGCTTAAATTGTATCGCAGTAATTGTGGCGCCGTAAATGTATGTTGAGTGTAGCGTGTGGCGGCGGTGTGCGGCCTCACTAACGTGACAATGACTCATCCTTTTTCGTGCATGCAGCCGGTGTTCATCGATTTATAAGACGTTGTCACGTTAAAAGAGGTAGCGGTAGCTTATTACAAGCGCAACTGTAGAATAATGGTTATTTGCCAAATAACAGCACCTTATGATTCAAAACGGGACCAAAACAGTCAATGGGGTTCAAACCGCGCGGGAGCGTCACAATCTAATTGTTTCATGATTATCAATTTCTCGTAGTTGTTTCATGGTCAGGCCATTGAGCAATTGGTTTTAATTGCAATTATCAGTTGGTCAGGGTTGCCGCCTGTAAGATAAAACGAAAAATGCTTTATGTAGTGTTTTTAAGTTCAAATATTAATGCCGGTTTTTTTTCGGTTATACTGCGAAAACTACTGAACCGGTCGAAATCATACTTATACCATAATATGCAGCGTGTTTCGGAGAAGGTTTTAGTATATGATATGTTGGTGATTACTTATCGTGTAAAAAAATATGAACGGACAGAGGTCGCTAGTGTACCTATCTATACTAATATTATAAAGAGGTAAAGTTTATAACTTTGTTTGTATATACGGGGTAATCTTCGCAAATACTGATCCGATCATGAAAATTCTTTCGCTAACAGAAAGCTACACTATTCAGGAGTGACAAGATAAAAGGAAAAAGATAAAAATATATAAAGATTTTAAATCAGCAGGATTTGAACCTGCGCCCTCTGACGTGCCGTGTCAACAATTCAAGCTAATCAAGCATTATTATTTGCCTTAGAAATTAATTGGTGATTTTAAAACATTTATATTTATCTGATTTGCTGAAAATAGTGAGAGTGTATTGGAACATAGCAAATTTCACCGTACCCTTCTTATGTGAAATGGATTATAACGCCCAACGAAGTGGGTACGGGTCGACTAGTATACATATAAATAGAAATGAATCGCATTTAGCTAATCATTGCTATTTTTTTAAGTTTCATAATCCCTTTTTTCATAAACAACCGCTTTGGTGTAGTGGTGCGTATAGTCGCCTAAAACACCAACGGTTTGCGGGTTCGGTTCCCGCTCGAATTGGATATTTGTTTTTGTACAAATATTTTTTTCCGGTTTGGATGTCTTTCCTTGTGGGTCTCCCCACCGTGCCTCGGAGAGCACGTTAAGCCGTCATATTTATCATAGATACCTTATAGCGATCGTTATTCATAGTAGGGAACATATCCGCCAATCCGCAGTGAAAAGTTCGTAAGACATGATAACATTCGTTGGTACACGCTACAGCTTCTATGTAACAGATTAAAAAAAAATATTGCTCAATTTTTTTTTTTTATCTGTTATAGTTCTGCGTGTCTAATGTCCGATTCCCTGATCACAGAACGTTCACAGGATTCTGCGAAGCGTGTAATTGTTAATTATGTCGGTTCGTAAGACGCTAAAAGACGTCTGTCTCAACTAGCGGATTTCCTTGTTTATCTTTAAGTCTGTAAAAAAATGTTAAGTTTTAGGTAATTATTAGCATTTTTAAGCTTTTTTAATTAGATAATGTAGGGAGGGATTTGAAGGCAAATTAAAGGGCTTTTTGCGTAAATAATTTTTAATCAAATTCACCGAAAAACTACGTACAATTTAAATTAATAAACATAATTATATTAAAAACGGAAAAATATTGTCTTGCCTAATGATCTATTGGCAATTTACAAACAACAATTTTATATATTCCCATACAAAAGTTGAGACAGGACAACGTCTGTCGGGTCAGCGTCAGCTAGTAGTATATAGATTTAAATTTCAGTTACTTCATCAGAAGTAAGTAAAAAGTGTTATAACGTTTTTTGAAGTCGGTTAAAAGGCTTATTAAGCATCAAGTGGCTTTATCTGAGGTAGGGCACAGCAGGAAATTTCCTGCTCAAAATAAGGAGCAGCAGCCTTTCTGGGCTAGTACCTCGACCTTACAGATGATCACAGGGCACAGGTAGGGTCGGCAACGCGTTTGCGATGCTTCTGATGTTGCAGGCTTGTTTGCCGAACTAGTTAGATAAATAAAAAACTAAACGGTAAAATAAGTTTTTATTTGTTTTGTGCTCGTGAATATTTCAAAGTAGATATTCGACAATATCTTCTATATATTAATACGTGAAGCGAAAACTTTGTACCCCTTTTTACTTAAATTGCGCGTACGTAGGAGTATCAAATTTCGCACACTTATTGTTTATATAGAGAAGGAGTGCAGAATGCTAATATTTTTTTTTTAAATTATACATAAAATATATGTACATTAAATTAATAAAAAAGGCATTACACACACTGCCATGTATTTAACACTGCCATGTATTTAACACAGACACGCATTTATTGTACTTACTATTTTGTTGATTGTCAGTCTGTAGTCAAAATGAAAAATTAAAAAAAAGGTTCCTTATGTTCATAATTATTTGGTTTTCTTTAATTTGAATTTTTAATTATGGTCGAATTTCGACATCAGGGCGACCACTAGTAATAGGTAGGGATCCCTAGTACAAATTTTTCATCTGATTAGTATCGAGCTAATTTTCCGGGAGTAGCTTCGTTTTGATGAGACGAACAAAAAGTCCCTCTTCGAAAACTCTCGATTGTGGCAGATAATAGAGTTAGCAGGAGATAGACCAGCAGTGAGCGTAGGACCGGGATAACGTACCACGCAATTTGGAGGACAATATTGCCATCAAATTATATAAATATTAATTAACTAAAAGTAAAAAAAATCAGCTGGTTAGTAATAATTTTTGATGACCTTACGAGGTCATCAAGTTGATGACCTCGTAAGGTCATCAAAAATTGATTTTTTTTCTCTTTTTTTTTTCTTATAATCAGATGAATTTGTACTAGGGATCCCTACCTATAACACATTAAAACAGATAAAAAATTCGAGATGGCGTAACAAAATCGTGCTCCTTTCAAGACAGCAGTACCCACAGTACCTCATGATCACGGAAAAGGAAACACGATACCATTGTCTACGGCATTAACTTCAATATCGTTTTAATAATTTCAATTCGGTCATTGTTAATTTGAACTCGGTTGACCCCGCCACGTGCGCCGTCAAGGATAAGTCGATATGAAATAAATGGTTATAATTCTACCCGCATCGGTATGGGGCGCGGATGCGTTGTAGGATGTCCTGTGATGGAAGCTATTGTTACTGGATTACGTAATGATCGGATTCATTTATAACTTGATCAGGTTAGGCAGGTCTTATGTGAATAGTATTGATTTATATTGATATTTATTACTAGCTTTGACCCGCGGTTTCTCACACGTTAATTTGAAAAAAATTAGCCTATAGCCTTCCTCGATAAATGGGCTATCTAACACTGAAAGAATTTTTCAAATTGGACCAGTAGTCTCTGAGATTAGTGCGTTTAAACAAACAAATAAACTCTTTAGCTTTATAATATTAGTATAGATTTATTTTGACCATTAAATGTAATATTTAGTTAGTATTAACTAATTTCTGATCCTTCTCCTACACGGAGAAAGAGGCCTATGCCTAGCAGCAGGATGCCACAGGCTGAATCGTATTTAGTTTAGTATGGACACTGAACTAAAGTTTTTACACGCTTTTTATTAGCTTCACCTGTATGTTTGTTAATATGTATGTTTATTTGTTTGTAACCGACTCCTCTGGACTTCATTTTGACCCACTTCTAACGTTTAAACTTAGTAGACATGGAGGACCGATGACAATACACTAATTTGATAAGATTATTCAATTATCCTAAAGGCTTGGCACGTCAAAGCTTTTCTCGCTATCCTTTGGACCACTACCACACCAGCTACCACAATCGAGAGTTTTCGTAGAGGAATTTTTTGTTCGTCTCATCAAAATGAAGCTACTCCCGGAAAATTAGCTTGATACTAATCAGGTGAAAAAAATGTACTAGGGATCCCTACCTAAAAAAAACCGACATCAATTACATCGACAACTAATACAATATACAACGTAAGTAGATGAAAAAAATTAACAAACGCACTATAGTTGTCACAAAATAAGAGGCCCGTTTGGACATTTAACAAATACCCTAAAACGTAACTTGGTACGAAACTGTAAGACACAATAAAAGAATTGTTAATAACATAAAGTGTTTTTAAAACATACGTACATTTTTTGGCGCGTTAAATAATATAATAGAATATATTGGGAGTGTTCTTTTCGCGCTTAATTTATAGTATCATGCAATTTCTAATTATTACGAAACGTCTCAAAACAGTTACGTTCTAAGTCCTTTTGTTTTTAAATACTAGTTTTGTAACTAGTTAATTACTGAATTTCACCAACATCATTCGATTTTAATAGTAAATCGATATTGTGTAGTGATCTCTACTGAAAATAATTTTATTGTATTTGCTCGCCAACGAAAAATAACGACTTCAATTACATCGACAGGTAACACAACGTAGGTAGATAAAAAAATAATCAACTAAATACGCGTTATCAAAGATTACCTAACTACGACCTATTTACATTTAAAAAAAGTTAAGCGAACCTAATAAACCACAATAAAACCTGAAAATTTTTTTTAATTATATTGAGAAAAATCGGCGTAAACATTAGAAAAAATAAAAAATAAATTAGATTAAAGACAAATTAATCTTTTGTACCATTGTATCATTTCAATTTACCTACAATATTAAAGTTTAAGTTAAATTTTCTAATCAGAAATTTAATCCAATATACTTTACACTACATAATCAAGTCGATCAAATACTCATACAAACTCTTATCGATTTATCTTGAGAATCGAATACCGAGTCGTATGGTTACTTCCCTATTTACGTCTCGATGACACATGTCCAAACGGGCCTATTATTTTGCGATGACTATAGTCGCCACTACGATTTTTTTTGAAGATTCAATTCGATTTCTCTGGGATGCCATCGGCAGATCCTGGTTTTCTCATCATGGTCCCGCCATTGGGATATTTCCTTTCCAACAAAAAAAAAAAGAATCAGCAAAATCGGTTCATAAACGACGAAGATATCCGCGAACACACATAAAAATATGTACGGTCGAATTGAGAAACCTCCTCCTTTTTTGCAGTCGGTTAAAAACAGGAGGTACTCTATTCTACTGTATTTTTTATGTTTGTTACCTATTAACTTTTTACTGGGTGTAAAGACTGATGATAGTTTTTAATCGAAAGTTGGTGCGTGTCATGTGATCGTATTTAAATTTGATCGAGACCTGACGAGTAATTTTTGAGTTATGCTTATGCCTAATAATGTATATAAATCTAATTACTCTTATTGACCATATTTTCGACTACCCACGTTGTATTACTTGTCGAATGTAACTTGAAGTCGGTATTTTTGCGGTTGCGAGCAAGCACAGTTTTTTCTTGTTATTTAAAGCATAAATTATTTTGAGGTAAATATGTCCTAATTAACGTTTGTAATTTATTTCAAATTGTTTAAGGAAATATTTTTTCCTTGAAGTACTTAAAACGTGTCTAAATTTAGAATCTTAACAGCGTGGTATTTCCGTTTGGTATCACCACTATGTAAAGTTCATTCCTGTTTACTTTGAGGTAATGCATAAATGAGAATTTAAGCTTATTGATTTTATGATTAGGTATAAAAATATAAATGGGTTTGTGTGTGTGTTGTGTGTGTAAAAAATTTACAAGTAAGAAAATGCTAACTTTTCTGAAAATAAAATCATATTTGTTCTATTTACATCAGTAAAATACTATGCATTTATTTGGATTAATGTTTTTTTTTTAATAGGGACAAAAAAGCACAGATTATATTGCCAATGTCACATACATAGATTAGAGAATGCACTAAGGAGATTCATATTTGCGGTCGAGATTACAATCTTAATAGAATTATGAAAATAAAATACATTTTCTAAGTCTTTTAGAATTTGGCCGGCCTATTATCAAAAATACACACTTCGTTTTGAATAAGAAATAGTAAAGCAAGAAAATGACGAATATCCAAAAGCGTTATACAAATGTCAATGTTTACATTTAGGTGACGTGAATAAATGTGACACGGGACGATTTATTTAAACGCGACGCACACATGACAGGTCCGATTTATCGTGACTGATGGAAACCCGGATAATCTGGAGCGTGTCGTCGACCGTAAATGAACCGGGACAGTTAACTGGATCACCGGGAAGGCGCTCTTGATACGCATATAACTGTATAATCTCGTGTCGCCTTAACGCCCTCGCAAGTAGTGCAATTAAAGTTTATTGAGGTAGGGCACAGCTGGAAATATTTCGCACAAAATTTGGAACAGCCCGACTGGGAAACTACCGCACAGAAGATCACAGATACATAATACAATACTCAATCAAAATCAGTATACTATTTATTTATTTTTTTAAGTGAAACTTCTTTAGAATCGTTGTGATTTCAAACCGGAAGGCAACAACAGGGAATGACGAGCCGCGCTACACGCCGCTAATTTTAAATTAGTTTTTTTTTAAATTAGTTTGACAAAGATGTTTCACTACTATCGTGTGTGAATCGCACACACACCTTTTTTATTTTCAAATAAATAAATAAATAAAATCAGTATACTATAGTTAATTTGTTTAAATTAAATTCAAAGCAAAAACTAAATGATTTTTATAGTCATATGAGATTTATTTTAGCGGGCAAAATGATTATTCAAAATATATATTTTTTAATATTTTATGTTTTTTGATGTTGATGTGAGATTTTCGACTCACGTAATTAATGGATGTCCCCTAAGATGGCCAGAACTCCTGGGGATGGTCGGGGGTAGGGGGGGGGATTAAGGGGGTTTATAACATGAAACAGCGTTTACGGGGTCAGCTAGTGATAATATAAAACAAAGGATAAGTCAACGTTATTAATCTGCCAATCGAAACTGAAGCACTTCGGTGCTAAACAAAACTGTATTTCTGTCAGTCGGAAGCCGTGCGTCAGGCAGTTATTGTTTGGACTTTGAAAGGAAATTTCATTGTGTTCGATGAGGGAAAATGTTTAAAACAAATTTGATGGTCGATGTTATGAATAAGAACATTCTTTTTGATCTCTATATAAAATAAAAATAAAGGTCTAATAACCAATGGCCTCCAGTAGGATACGAATCGTGTACCAGGGGTCCATAACAGATCGTGACAAACATTTGTATTAATTAAAACAGGTATCTCTCATTGGTGTCATTTTATAAAAACAAGTATCTAAAATAATTGACAAATATTTCGTAAAGTTTGCGTATATTTGATTGATGTATTAAACTTTCTTTTTTTTTAAATTAGGTATAACATTTTTTCTTTTGTCGCAAAGGAATCCTAAAGAACGCCAATTTATTTTATCCTATTATAAGTCTTATTTTTAATCTTACAAAATAGTACTTTAAAACTAAAAGTTACAGAATTATAAATTACAAATGTTAAAGGTCTACAAATAAACTGTTGTATTACTGACGCATTAACCATTACTAATACTCTCATTGAGAATGACGATATTAAAATTACGCGTAACATTCCATCTCCAGCTTAGGAATATATCTCCTTATTACTCAGTTAGTAATTTAGTACGAAAGTGACACGTAGATTGTGTTACTAGTAAATACTAAAATACGTACGTACGTAACGCGTCTAAATCTAAATGCGTCGGAATGTGTCAAAGGCGCCACGTCTCTCGTCATCTCTGACTCACAATTGATGTACAGTGGGCGTGGCTGTCCATAGATTAGTACTGAGCTCTCAGACACTCAGACACTAGTGTTTTATGAATTTATGTGTATTAGAATCTACTAGTGCTGGCCCAGAGGTCGAAATTCGACCATAATTAAATAATTTAAATTAAAGAAAACCACAAAATTGTGAAAATAAACATTGAGATATATGTACTACATAATATCTCAATGAAAATAAAGAACCTTTTTGTATTCAATTTGACTACAGACTTTGACAATCAACAAAATGTGAGTAGGTATAATATCTTCTTCCTCGTTCCCTCAATGATGAGGATCGCGACCACGAATGCTTGAACCCGATCGTAGGCAGCATGTGTTGCACGGTGCAAGCTGCCTCCCACTGCACTCCTGATGACATCAGATCATCTAGCTGGTGTCCTCCTTTTGGCGCGTTTCCCTTCAATTTGACCCAGTACTATAAGCTTCTCGAGACTATGCT
Organism: Melitaea athalia; assembly: GCA_905220545.2. Taxonomy (NCBI): domain Eukaryota; kingdom Metazoa; phylum Arthropoda; class Insecta; order Lepidoptera; family Nymphalidae; genus Melitaea; species Melitaea athalia. Next base: position 15,424,105 of record HG992197.1, on the reverse strand, counting down.
TGGGAGATCGCATAATGTGTCCGAAGAAGGTAAGGGCCCGCTCCATGCAGATAATCTCCATGAGTATAATATGCGTGTGTGTATGTCAAATACATGATAATGTGGGTAATTTTTTTTTAATCGATTTAATATATTTATATGCATAATTTTAAAAAAATATTACCTTCTGCACTCCTTCTCTATTTAAACTATAAGTGAGCGAAATTTCATACTCCTCCGCCCGCGCAATTTTCGTAAAAAGGGGTACAAAGTTTTTGCTTCACGTATTAATATATAGATAAAGGAGATATTATGTTGTTTTGTGTGTAATCGAGGAAGTTTAATTTCCTCCTTGGTTTTGCCTGCGTTTTTGGGGTATGGAATTAATTTGTTATTACAATATCAGTATTCTGCTATATTATTTATTATTTATATGGCTCCGATATACCTACTTAACTTACGCTACGATTATATAATATGTTGCAAGTATATATGTAATTACTAGTTGTATCCGCGACTTCGTCCGCGGGGAATTTAACAAAATAGTTATTGTTCATTTCGCAGAGTTATAAAATAAAAATAAAAATTCTAAAATAAAAGGAGCCTAATTTACTCCTTATTACATCAGCTATGTGCCAGTGAAAGTCCCATCAAAATCGGTCCAGCCGTTTCAGAGAAAAAATTTTAAAAAGTTAAAAATCCATATTCATTTAGTATATATAAAACGATTATTTTAATATTAGAAACAGACACTCAAATTTTACTTATTTGTATTATGTATATTTGTACAGATTAGTGTCGTAGATGTCGACTTTCATATAATTTAGTCCGTAGTGTCCATGAAAATACTTGACATCGAATTAGTCTTTATGATAAGTCGTAGTCGGTATAAACGCCTACGTCTCTCGTTTGAATCGGTTCGTTTAAATCTTTTCATCGCCCACTGAGTGACCCTGAGTGACCCTCAGTGACCCTGAAATCACTTAAGCGTTGACGCTTTTTGACCCAATTTACTGATAACAGGTAACAAATAATGGTAGAAGTTTTCAGGCGCTGATTGTTTTTGTATGTGAATATGTTATAGAGTTTACCGAACTCCTTCAAGTCGATTTGGGTCGATTTACTTCTCGCTCAAATTTTCCTTATTGATTTGTTTCATGTATGAGATGTTATTGTCGATGATTGCATGTTGTAACGATTACTTGATCGATTTGTTGAAGGAATACACAGACCACAGAAATACTATAGACATGGTAAGGGGCGTGACGCGTGTTACCGAGCTTATGATCAGGCGATCACACTGTTAACAAACGCATCTCAGTCGTAGTACAGACGCGGGTGACGTATTTAGTGACTTAAAAAATATTAAAATGCCGTGTTGTGTAGTATTGTCGTGTCGACAAGGGAGCTAAGGTCTAAAAGTTACCCCAGGAATGATTTCCTTTCACATATAAGTAGTAATTTACTGTAATTATTAATATTTGGAAAAAAGCCAGTCCTCTACAATGATTTTGACTTACAATTCATAATTGTAACAGTAACGATATACACTGCTGGCTAACCATTACCGATAGTCTGGGAACAACGCGCGTAATGCGCAATCTATTGCGCGGCTATAGTTACGCTCGCTACGCACTAATTCTTGGAGTACCAGGCGTCAGTGGCCCGCCATATTATCGACTTTACTAGTTGAGCAACGAATGCCTAATCCGTAGTTTATCGATAAATTGAATCTTTTTTTATTATAAAAGGTTTTTCGTTCGATGTTTATTATCACGTTTAAGACATAAGTATACTATATGTACAATTCGAATTTCATTTTTTATATCCATTTTTATTAGATTTCAAATTTTAATGAGTGAATGATTTTTAAAATTCACTTCACCGTGTCTTTCAGTTTATTTCATGCTTGGCTCCTACTGTTTCATCCCGATAGTTTTTCGTATATATTTTTTTGAACCCTCAGTTTCATATTGGTTTTAATAAATTTCTGACATTTGATTAGTATCCCAACAGTTTTATAGAACTACAGTCTACAGTAATAGGAAACTACCAGTTGACTATTAATGTGAGGTATTTAATGTGTAATCAGTGAACATAGATAATAATAATTATTGAATTTTATTGAAATAATACTCGTCCGTGTTATCATTTATCGATAAATCTGCAATGTTTATCGAAATGCCCACGGCCCTAGAGACTCATCTATGATTGTAGTAACGTGTAGCAATGCGTACACGCACACTACTTCGTAGCCAATTAGGATTAAGATTTTAATGTTGTAAATTGTGTGCGAACTTTAATATAATTGTGTGGGTGTAAAAGTTGGCTACGCTGGTTCTGAAGCAAATAACGTTCGATGCCGTCTCCATATACTCCGTGAAGGAATAAGTATTGCATCCATATTTCCTTGTAGTCATGATTATTATTAACCGACATTAAAAAAGGAGGTGGTTACTCAATTCGACCGTATATATATATTTTTATGTGTGTTCGGGGATAACTTCGTTGTTTATGAATCGATTTTGATAATTCTGTTTTTGTTGGAAAGGAGATATCCCAAGAGTATTACCATGATAAGGAAACCAGCCGGGCTAGCATGCGCACCACGACAAAAGTTTGTCTACCCCTTTTCTCGAATTATCTCTTTATGTCTACAGTAGCTAGCATGCGTGCACGTGGTACTCTTCTCGTCACGACAATTGAAGAGATAACAAGAAATTTTAGTTATCTCTACGGGAGCTAACATGACATCGTAATTTTCAAAGACTACGATAAACGAAATACATATATTAATATTATAAATATTATTATAATATCTTTTGTATAACATGGCGTTTTCATTCCGTTTAGTCTTCGGAAGAGAATTATGTCTCTCGTATTGCGCATGCTAGGGTAATCGAGAAAATACTCGATGTAGACATTATCTATCTCTCTCGTCAAGAGAATATCTCGTTGTACGCATGCTAGCCCGGCAGGATCTGATGATGGAATCCCAGATAAATCGAGGGAACTTTCGAAAATCCTAGTGGCGACTAGTGCGTTTGTTAATTTTTTTCGTCTACTTACGTTTATTACTTGTCGATGTAATTTAAGTCGTTTTTTTTTTCGTTTGCTAGCAAACACAATTATTATTATTAGATTCATCAACTGACTACTTAAAACTTAATTAATAAGACTTAAAATTTTCTTTCCAGGTAATGAAATTGAGGTCTTCAAATTTTACTACTATTCATCCAAAAGCTTAAAAACGTCGGCATCACTGCCAGCCTTCTGTTGTAAAATTTTGATTTTAACATCGATATTTACACAACACGCGGTAAGTAAATTTTTTTAAATTACCGTCGGTTCGAACAGTACATAGTAATACAAAATATAGACTTCTACCTTATTAGTCAATATGAACCCATTTGATTCTACGGAACTTACCGCGATTATTATTGTGATACTTCGATATGTTTTTTTTTATATTTAAAATTTAGGTACATCCACGGGCTCAAAATGTCCATGCCATTCTTAAAAATACATATGCATTATAATACCACAGTTAATTTATCATTAGAACTACATATCGAAAGACCTGTAACTAGTAAAACTAGGACGTGGTCCGACGCTGACGGTTTTTTTTAAACTTACAATAATATTTTTATGAAAACAGTATACATATACACATCATTCAGCCCATTCATTACATACCTACATATTATTGTCGGCGTGTCGTTGCAAGCGCCATGATTGCGGGTGACTTAATACTCAATGCTTTTGAAGCACTTTGAACTTCTTTAATACTCAATGCTTTTGAAGCACTTTGAACTTCTCATCATTAATCTCATCATCATTATCATCTCATCACTACTTCTAAAAAGAAGGTCAAATATTGTTTTGTAATGTTTACGCGAATTTCACTCATTATTATATAACAACTTTTTGGACTCCCTCCTTCCTCCCGTGGCCATGGTTGCTGTAAATGTAAAGTATCCGAAACGTCGGGTATGATAAACCCTAATAAACCGCGATAAATCCAAAAAAGTTTATATTTTCATACAGCTATGCTTACATTGTATTATATAATGGCAAAATATATATAATTATTAGGGAAATGAATGTCCAATTGTACAAACACTGGAATATATTAGCACGAGTAATTTCCTCCGCGTGTATTTTGATTTATGTACACAAGTCTGAACAAAGGTTGACTTGTCATTCATTATCAAAGCACAAAAATATGCGTTCTTTGTGCTTCTGTGTAAATTTTGAACGTTTTTTGAAGATTTGTTTTCGTTTTTTAGGGTTCCATACCCAAAGGGTAAAAACGGGACCCTATTACTAAGACTTCGCTGTCCGTCCGTCCGTCCGTCTGTCACCAGGCTGTATCTCAAGAACGGCTATAGCTAGAGAGTTGAATTTTCACAAATTATGTATTTCTGTTGCCGCTATAACAACAAATACTAAAAACAAAATAAAATTAATAGTTAAGGGGGGCTCCCATACAAAAAACGTCATTTTTGCCTATTTTTGCTCTCATACAATAAAAGTGATTTTTATCCGCTTTTTGCCCGTTATTACAATCAATGTACCTAGTCAACGGTACGGAACCCTTCGTGCGCGAGTCCGACTCGCACTTGGCCGATTTTTTTGACATTTCACGTGTACCGCTATATTGTTTGTTTGTTATGCACAACCACAAGGTTGTGCAAATATTTTTTTGAAGGTGCTTTAACCTGATATTTATCTGGTTTTGTTGACATGTCTAATTGATCGGAATTCTCGTAAACATGTCATTTTTTATTTATTCAACGAATTTGAGTAATGTTCTCTATCCGATTACATTTTGTATCTATATTTCGCTGTCGATAAATATACCGATCTTTGAACCCAATGTCTAAAAAGTTTTGAATAGGTTCCTAATTAAGTTTATCTCGTACTTAAGTTACGGATAGGCTTTATCAGCAGGAGTTATAACAGGCCCCTTGACGTGTTTTACCTCAACTCCTAATAAACTCAGGTAGGGCACAGCAGGAAATTTCCCGCTCAGAATATGGAGCAGCCCGACTGGGGTAGTACCTCGACCTTATAGATGATCACAGCTAAATAACACTGCTTTCAAGCAGTGTTGAGTTCCTGTTGGTGAGTAAGGTGACCAGAGCTACTGGGGAGGATTGGGGTTAGGGTCGGCAACGCGTTTGCGATGCTTCTGGTGTGGCAGGCGTCTATAAGCTACGGTAGTACGGTAATCGCTAACCATCAGTTGAGCCGTATGCTTGTTTGCCAACCTAGTTACATTAAAAAAAAATTACAACTTGGTTTCACACGCTCCGAATAGATAATAATTATTAGAGATGCGCCGAATATTCGTTTGGTATTCGGTATTCGGCGTATTCGGCATCTTTTTCACTATTTGTATTCGGCCGAATTATTCGGCTCAGTTACCGAATATATTCGGTTTTTTTTTTCAAAATATTAAAAACTAGACCCGCCCCGGCTTCGCCCGTGGGACATACATAGTCTATGTCACTCAAGGATAACATACGTGTCTAATAGTAAAAGAATTTTTAAAATCAGCCCAGTAGTTTTTGAGTTTATCCATTACAAACAAATCTTTCCTTTTTATAATATTGGTATGAAGTAGGTATGATATTTTTCTTGGCTTTGTATATGAAATGGAGTAGAATTAAAAGACAGCTTCATATGAAAGACTTTTTAGTTTTTATATTAAAAGTCAAACAAAACATAATTATTTCTTAAACTATAGTTATTTATTATTGCCAACATTTATGCTAAACTTAGAATAATTAACGTTTATTTTTATACGTCAAAACTATATTTATTATACTATTATAAATTATTATACTATATTTCAATATTTTTGTAATAAATACTTTTATTGCTAACGTAATCGTGCGATGTTTCGAAGCAAAGTGACAGCGCGGTATGTACTATTATGTACGCGGGGAGCGGGCGGTGAGGTATGGCTCGCTCCGAGCTAGCCAGCAGCGGCACGTAGGGTACACGATAGAACCTGTTTGCGCGGCAAAATAAAATAATGGTAAACCGAATAATTCGGCCGAATATTCGGTTCGGTAAAGGCTAAACCGAATAATATTCGGTATTCGGTTATTCGGCCAAATCACTATTCGGCGCATCTCTAATAATTATGTGACAGGGTGAATTTTGAAGAGAAATGAATCATAAACCTTTATATGTTAGATACCCTTACCCGTTAGATAACTTTATCGCAGGCTAAAAATATCGTATAGTCTGAATCATTCAATTGTATAGAAAATATATTCTATATTTTCATTTTCTTGTAAGAAGTTATAAATACTTCATTGAATAGCTAACTTCACGTTGCTTCTAGCTTCTTCTTCGTTGACTAGCTAACTTCAAGGTGTCGGATTTATGTGACGGTGTGCGCGCGCATCGTAAAAATTTACTCTCATCACTTTTCCCTAACGCGCCAAAAGAAGTATAATTTCAATAAAAAACAAGTACATACTATTATCTAGTATATTACAATATAATGATTAATGAGGAACAATTGTATAGACAATGTTAGACGTAAGTGTTCCCAAGTTCAATTCCCGGGCTGGTAACTGATTGAGGGCGGTGAGATTCGTCATCACTTAATGACGATTGTATTCAGTCATCGTATCGCTGTTACGTCACATCCTGGGACCGAGAGATGAATATGATGAATAATTGTTTTTGAATTGTTTCATAGCATTGCGTTTTCAGAAGACGTCGTTTACTAAGTTGATATATTTTGGTGATGCGGCATATTCTGGTACGTGAGGGTACACCATAAACGGAAATTTTGTTATCAAGCCTATTTTTTAATCGACTTGCAAAATAGGAGGAGGTTCTCAATTCGATTGTATTTTTTTATGTATGTTACCTCAGAACTTTTGACCTGGTTGACCGATTTCGATGATGTTTTTTCGAATCGAAAAGTGGTGCGTATCTTGTGGTCCCATTTAATTTTAATTTAAATTGAACAAGTACATGTTGAGTTATATCTAATAATGCGTATTTACTTGACTATTTTTTCGTCTACCTCCGTTGTGTTATTTGTCGATGTAATTGAAGTCTGTTTTTTTTTTTTCGTTTACAAGCAATCACAATTAATATAAATTAACATAAAAAGCTTAAGTAAAATATTGTATAAATACTGTTCAAGTTAATGATTAAATATGTAAAATATGTATTTACAGAATTCGCATCCTTTTAGGGGGTCGTTTGGGTCTGAGGTCTAAAATTATTATTTCATTTTATTTAAAATTTCTGTAATAGTTTCAAACATTGATTCCCGTAACCGACGTAGGTATAGTTTACATACTTCGAGTAAAGAACTATAAAAATTAAATAGCATATTATTTTTTTTTAATTTAAATTTATACATGAAATATTTCGAAAATACGAGTATATATGAAATGCTTTCAAATGAAACAGAGCGAAAGTAATTGAAGAAAACGGAACAGAGAAATCATAATACGTGACAACTTTCAATCAACACGTATAGGAATCGCACAGACTACAGACAATTACAGACTGTACGTGTCTGTACGAGTACAATGCTATTTAGTTGTAATTAGTTAAAATATCGGATAAAACTGACTTGTCTGTCGGCCTGTATCTAAAAGGCCGTTAACTTATTATCTAAATCTCTTCTCTTTTACTTTTTAATTTAATAAAAACTAGCTGAACTAGCGAAATTCGTACCGCCGTTTTTTTTTTTTTCGAAAATAATTCATAGTTTAGAAGTTTATTTTTTGACATTAGCGGAACCTATTGCTGCACTAATAAAAGTCATCAAATTAAAATGAATGTATGTGTGAACTAAAAACGGTTGGTCATTAACAATCTAATTAATCTTGAGAATGTTGATAAGTTTAATAGTCTGCGGAGGCTTTAATTGTATTGAATATAATTTTCTCTTAGGTGCTAGGACTTTCTTCTCGGCTTACATACAGACAGTGATATCAGATGACGGCTACCTACTGATCCTCAATAGAAATACATGTAAAAAACGTTAAAAAATCTGGTTTACTACTTTGAGCCTTTTTTAAACACGTTACACGATTGTCCGTTCTTAGGGTAGGCCTTATTATCTTAATTGTCTGTGTTCTAGATCTAGATATTAAAAAGCGACTGACATAGTCGTCAATATTTTTATACGCGTAATTACGTATACACAGATTATACCCACACTCAGGTCAAAAAAAAATCCCTCAAAAAATGCATAATAACTGCCACGATCACGATCACGATTCAGCCTGTAATATCCCACTACTGGCATAGGCCTCTTCCCTATGTCGGAGAAGGATCGCAGCTTAATCCACCACGCTGCTCCAATGCGAGTTGGCGGATAGTAACTGCCAATTGTGTTCAATTCAGATTCAGCCGAATAAATAAATTTAATTTTAAATGTAAAACAATTTCTAGTTTCATATTTTTTGAGGGTCTTTGTTTAGTATTTACACAGTTCCACTACCACCATGGAACTTACAAAGCCGACCGATGAAGGGATAACCATCCAATTGCTAGCTTTGAAATACACAGGCCGAAGACGGGCAGTAGCGTCTTCGGTGCGACAAAGCCAGCCCTGTGGTCACCAACCCGTCTGCCCAGCGTGGTGACGATGGGTAACACACATGAGTTCACGCCGTTTTTGGCGCGAACTTGTGGAGGCCTATGTCCAGCAGTGGACTGTGATAGGCTGAAGTGATGTAAAGTCAAGTTATATAATAACAAGGAAAAATCAGTACTTACCTATTTAAGCAAAATATTACCGTTTCCTTGACCTAAAATAAGTATTTTAAGGCGAGGTATTTCAGATATTCCTGCAAAACACGTTTATATGAATTCATTTTTGAAATAGTAAACAGTGAAATTTTAATCTAATAAATTTAATTGATATTGTTGAGGGTATATTTTGTCCACTTTTGACGTTGGAAACATGATTTGATAAATTTGGCTCGATAGAATAAATTCACAAAGTTACCTCTTTTCGCTTCATTTTATCTACTATTTTCGGCTTTATTATTAAAATAACTGATTTGATGTTATGAGTAACTTACCAAAATAAAGTTCATATATAACTGGATCCGCTTCTGCCGCTTTTTAATTTATTTATTACATCTATTTTTTTTTTATCGATTATTCAAGTGATTTTCGAAGCGCTGGGCGCTCTCGCGGCACTCACACTGTCCCGTTGGACGTTACAGAGGCAAGACGGGTGCAAAATTTTTCAAAAAAGCGTTCCGTCTTTTGTATTTTTAATATTACGTAGTATGCATTCAATATCCATACACCTACTGCCCACAGTAGTAATAAAATTTAAATTCACTATTTATTTTAAATCTATATTGTATAAAAGAAAGTCATGTAATCGTGTTAGTTACACTATTTATAACTCAAGAACGCCTGAACTGATTTGGCTGAAAATTGGTGGGGAGGTAGCTTAGAACCAGGAAACGGACATAGAATACTTTTTATCTCAATTGTACCCGGTAGGTGGCGCTGCTATAGGTATCTAACTCCGAAACTACTGAACCAATTTGTATCAAATTTTGTAATCTTCTGTAGTTTGGTCCAACTTGAGAGATAGGGTAGTTTTTATCTCAATTGGACCCGGTAGGTGGCGCTGCTATCGGTATGTAACTCCGAAACTACTGAACCAATTTGTATCAAATTTTGTAAGCATCTGTAATTTGGTCCAACTTGGGAGATAGGGTACATTTTTTCTCAATTAGACCCGGTAGGTGGCGCTGCTATAGGTATGTAACTCCGAAACTACTAAACCAATTTGTATCGAATTTTGTAAGCATCTGTAATTTGGTCCAACTTGGGAGATAGGGTACTTTTTTTTCTCAATTAGACCCGGTAGGTGGCGCTGCTATAGGTATGTAACTCCGAAACTACTGAACCAATTTGTATCAAATTTTGTAAGCTTCTGTAATTTGGTCCAACTTGAGAGATAGGGTAGTTTTTATCTCAATTGGACCCGGTAGGTGCCGCTGCTATTGGTATGTAACTCCGAAAGTACTGAACCAATTTTTATCACATTTCGTAAGCATCTGTAATTTGGTCCAACTCGAGAGATAGGGAATTTTTTATCTCAATTTGACCCGATAGGTGGCGCTGCTATCGGTATGTAAGCAATCAAATTTGGTAGCTGTTTTCCGGGCAGGACAACGTCTGCCGGGTCCGCTAGTTTAATATAATTATTTTGTTGCTGTTTATGTTTTTGTAAACACTATTTATCTATATAAAAATTAATAAAAATTGTGTGTCTGTTTGTAATATTACGGCTTTTAACTAAATTCATATGTATGTATATATACACGGTAGTCGGTACATATTACACCAAATTAACATTTTTGAAGTGAAACTTCTTTAGGCGCATGAGGGGTAAAATTTGAGCGACCGGTAACGCGTCAGTGTCACGACGAGTACTTTGATGGGTGACCTCTTTTTTTTCAATTAGATTTTTGAAGTGAAACTTCTTTAGAATCGTTATGATTTCAAACCGGATGCAACGAAAAAAGACAGGGAAGGGTGCGCCGCGCAGCGACTTGCATGAAAAAGGATGACACATTGTAGCGTTACGCTATTTGTATCGTTACGCTCATTGTAGCGTTACGCTATTTGTAGCGTTACGCTCATTGTAGCGTTACGATATTTGTAGCGTTACGCTATTTGTAGCGTTACACTCATTGTAGAGTTACGCTATTTGTATCTTTACGCTCATTGTAGCGTTACGTTACTTGTAGCGTTACGCTCATTGTAGCGTTACGCTCATTGTATCGTTATGCTCATTGTAGCGTTACGCTCATTGTAGCGTTACGCTATTTGTATCGTTACGCTCATTGCATCGTTACGCTAATTGTAGCGTTACGCTCATTGTAGCGTTACGCTCATTGTGGCGTTACGCTCATTGTAGCGTTACGCTCATTGTAGCATTACGCTCTTTGTAGCGTTACGATCATTGTTGCTTTACGATCATTGTAGCATTACGCTATTTGTTGTAGCGTTACGCTATTTGTAGCGTTACGCTCATTGTAGCGTTACGCTCATTGTAGCGTTACGCTATTTGTATCGTTGCTCTCATTGTAGCGTTACGCTATTGTATCGTTACGCTATTTGTAGCGTTACGCTCATTGTAGCGTCAGTACTTGGATGGGTGACCGCTTTTTTTTAACTAGTTTTTTTTAAAGTGAAACTTCTTTAGGCGCACTTAACTTGGAGAGTAAGCAGGCGTGACGAGAGCGTTACGAAAAGTGTGATCGGTCGAGGCGAACGGAAGTTGAGAGGGAGATATGTTAGTTAAGATAAAATTTAATCGACCGGAAACGCGGCAGCGTCATGACGACGGTCAGTACTTGGATGGGTGACCGCTTTTTTTTTCAACTAGTATTTTTGAAGTGAAACTTCTTTAGGCGCGCTTAAAACTTTGGTAGTAAGCAGATGCGACAAGGGCGTTACGAAAAGTGTGATCGGTCGAGGCGAACGGAAGTTGAAAGGGAGATATTTTAGTTAAGATAAAATTTGATCGACCGGAAACGCGGCAGCGTCACGACGGTCAGTTCTTGGATGGGTGACCGCTTTTTTTTCAACTAGTTTTTTTGAAGTGAAACTTCTATAGGCGCGCTTAACTTGGGGAGTAAGCAGGTGCTTTACGAGAGCGTTACGAAAAGTGTGATCGGTTGAGCCAATCGGAAGTTGAGAGTGAGATATGTTAGTAAAGATAAAATTTAATCGACCGGAAACGCGGCAGCGTCACGACGGTCAGTACTTGGATGGGTGACCGCTTTTTTTTCAACTAGTTTTTTTGAAGTGAAACTTCTTAAGGTGCATGAGGGGTAAAATTTGATCGACCGGAGACGCGGCAGCGTCACGACGGTCATTTCTTGGATGGGTGACCGCTTTTTTTTCCAACTAGTTTTTTGAAGTGAAACTTCTTTAGGCGCGCTTAACTTGGGGAGTAAGCAGGTGCGTGACGAGAGCATTACGAAAAGTGTGATCGGTCGAGGCGAACGGAAGTTAAGAGAGATATGTTAGTTAAGATAAAATTTGATCGACCGGTAACGCGGCAGCGTCACGATGGTCAGTACTTGGATGGGTGACCGCTTATTTTTTCAACTAGTTTCTTTGAAGTGAAACTTCTTAAGGCGCGTGACATACACATGAGGTACATTTGAGCGACCGGTAACGCGGCAGCGTCAGGTACTTGGATGGGTGACCACTTGGGAACACCGCGTGACGTTGCCGTTTTTTTTTCTTTGTTATAATATATTATATTTAATTAATATTAAAATATGAATTAGATTATTGATAAAATATGAAGCTACTTTATTGAGATACATTTTATTGAATAATAATTATTTTAAACTACCTGTGCCCGCGACTTCGTCCGCGTGGAGTTTAACAAAATAATTATTGTTCAGTTCGCAGTTATAAAATATTAATAAAAAATCTAAAATAAAAGTAGCCTACGTTACTCCTTATTACATCAGCAGCTATCTGCCAATGAAAGTCCTGTCAAAAACGATCCAGCCGTTTCAGAGATTAGTCGGAACAGACAGACAAACAAATTATAAAAAAATGTTATTTTGGTATTTGCACCATGTATATATGTAATTTAGTTAAAAGCGGGTATTACAATATTGCAAACAGACACTTCAATTTTATTTATTTGTATAGATTTAATATGTAATTTGTTTTATTTTATATAGCTTATTCTATTTTTATGTCCAACAGTCTATAATAAATAACCCTGAAATCATTTACTTATTTCATTTATTTACGAAAGTATTACATATTTATCACTACTTTAAAAAAAGATCATAATAAATGCATTTCTATTTTAAAGTCAAATCAAATTAGTTCGCTTTACAGCCACTGACGCTTTGAGGTCACGGACTGAGTTCAACAGCAACGAGTTCGCGCGACGTGTGTCCAAGGGGGACGGGGTAGACGTTAAATGCCTACTTTTGTCAAACGACGGAGCCTTAACTCCTATTTTGCTATCAAGGAAATACGTCTGAATGGGGAAACCCGCTAGGCCCTTAGTATTACTTCAGACATGATAACTGCGGTGCTTGAAATAGTCATCCTTTGTAGTGTCGAGTTAATTAGTGCTCCAATTAACGCTATCAGATCCAGGAAGCGGACACGTCGTAATCGTTACACCGGGGATAAATTAACGTTTCCAACTGGAGCTTAGAAAACCGTTAATATCTGTTTTAAATGATCACACCTAATGCTGTCTTCTGGTATTTGTTCAATTAGTCGACTGTCTTTTTAACCTACTTCAAAATAAGGAGGAGGTTCTCAATTCGACTGTTTTTTATTTATATATACATAATTATGTTACCTCAGAACTTTTGACAGGGTCGTGTCAATGGTCCTATTTAGATTTGAGTGAGATATGATGAGTAGGTACTTTTTGAGTAATCTATGATAACGCGTATTTGCTTGATTATTTTTTTCGTTTACCCGCGTTGTATTACTTGTCGATGCAGTTGAATTTGTTTATAAATTATGATACAGCTGTTAAGCACAGCTTTAGTGCTATATAGCGTCAAACAAGCGTATGGTCCGCCAGTTATCAAACTGGATGCATGTTACAACAAAAATATTACAAGCGTGTTTATCAAACTTAGGATTGGGGTTAGTCCTGTCGTCAATAAACCCAGGAACTTTGGCTACCTTACTCTCCGAAGGAAAACAACACTATTTAAGAGTAGTATCGTTTAACAGTGATCTTGGGTAGATTAGATTTTGAGCAAATAATTTCTTGCTAAAGCCTCAAATAATGTAATCACCAATGCCGAAGTAAGTACTATTTACTAACTAACTGTGCCAATGCTACATAGTTGTTTTCATAAGAAGTATAACTAACTAGCTTCTGCGCGCGACTTCGTCGGCGTGGACTCAGCTCCTATTGGTCTTAGCGTGATGACACATAGCCTATAGCCTTCCTCGATAAATGGGCTATCTAACACTGAAATAATTTTTCAAATCGGCCCAGTAGTTCCAGAGATTACCGCGTTCAAACAAACAAACAAACAAACAACCAAACAAACAAACTCTTCAGCTTTTATTAGTATAGATTTGGATTAAATAAAACATTTGGATTAAAATAATCGTGATTTATATATTCAACATAAGTTTTGAATTAACACGCCATGTTTTTATATTTGCGAAAGTTGTTTTGAGATTGTTGATTTGTAAACAAAAAATTACTAAAAAGATAATAATTTTAAATGACTCGAGACAAACTGAGCATTCGATATCGCAAATGTATTTCGGTTTTTGTACGATTAATTAATGAAATTATTAAATTGAATCTGTATACGTTAACTAGCCTCATACCGCAGTTTTACTTATGAGAGTCTCAATCGCTTCGAAATTTAGAATAAGTTCCTAGTAGTATCTCTTCTTCTTAATTAGTCTAAAGAATAATAGAGTTGGCTGTAATCGATGAAAATTTATTCATTATTTTATTTATTTGTCACATTGTTAATAATTAAAAAAGAAAATTGCGTGCGTACAACACATACACATATCAAAAGTGAAACTTTTTTTTGGTAAACTAATTGAAAAAAAAAACAAATAAAAAAAGAACAAAAAGCCAACGTCACGCGGTGTTCCCAGGCGGTCACCCATCCAAGTCCGAACCGCGCCCGACGTTGCCGCGTCACACGTTCTCTCAAATTTTACCCTCATGCGCCTAAAGAAGTTTCACTTAAAAAAAAAATTTTATCAAATAAAATATTTTCAACATTCACGATTTGATTTTTACGATCTAAAAATGTAAGTACATAATTATCTTCTCGAAGTGTAGTTGTAGTTCTGTATTTCATCGAACTTATTGTTTATTTATAGGTACCCCATTATTAACATCACTCCGTAGACCGTAACACACCATCATTTCACTATAAGTGACAGATCCAAAATGGGACCGTATGAACTATGGCTATGTGATTATGTGCTTTCAACCCTTTGATCCTGTAATATAGTTTCAAATACGATGTCGAAAGTAAATGGCGTGACGGCAGTTAATGTCGTTATTGATGCGTGTTCACATGTGGCGTAATCGTGAATTATATCGGTAACTGTCGGTATATGTCGGGAACGGATTTGAGTTTTTGATATTATGTGCATTTTTAAATGTTATCACTATTTTATTAAAAAGTACTAGCTTCTGCGCGCGACTTCGTCCCCGTGGAATAGGACTAATTCTGTCATACATGGTTTGCGCGAAACTAACCGTTTACGCAGCGGAAGCTCTCAAAAAAAAACCCCGATTTTGAAACATTCTTCATTGGTGCTACGCTCCTATTGGTCTTAGCGTGATGATATATAGCCTATAGCCTTCCTCGATTAATGGGCTATCTAACACTGAAAGAATTTTTCAAAGCGGACCAGTACATCCTGAGATTAGCGCGTTCAAACAAACAAACAATAAAACAAAGAAACTCTTCAGCTTTATTATATTATTATAGATTATGTACACTTAATATTCTGACGATATAATATAATAATCGTTTATTATATTTTTAAGTTAGTTCGTCATCGTAAAGAGTAGGTAAGCACAAGTAACTTACTGAATAAATATCAATTAAAAAAATCATAATTATATAGGTGTAATAAAAAAGTGGTTTATATTTCAGTCAGTCATTAACGTGTCAAAAGAATAATATATGTCTAACTGTCCCCGCAAACGTTGTTTTGCCAAATATGTTATTAACCCCCGCAACCCCCTCTTGTGGGTGGAAATCCGTTCTTAGCTGACCTCTACTTGGCGAAAGGAATATTCCTACCAAATTTCAAGTCTCTACACCTTATGGTTCCAGAGATATCGTGAAAATCTCTTTTATATATATAGATTATACTTTCTAATTAAACTCACTGAAACTGATGTAAGGGTGGGACTTAATGAATACATATCTGTTGTAAAAACACATAGGTTCAATAAAATATGCATTCGCAGCTTTTATAGGCTCTGTTCCACCGATTGCCGTTAAGCCGTCTGACGTAAGATTATATCAAACAGATCGAAGTTTATTATAATTATGTTATTCTTTATGAGATATTTTTATTCGCTGCCTGTAAAATATTGTAGTTACTTAATTATTGTGAACCGGGCCTTAAGTAGGTATGGTATGGACGCGGAACCTGGTGATTCGTTTACACTCCAGTCATTTATTCACGTGTCAAATAAATAAAATACCTCTAACTAATGTCTATAAACACATAAATAGGTGTATAATAAAAATCGGCCAAGTGCGAGTCGGACTCACGCACGAAGGGTTCCGTACCATTGACTAGGTACATTGATTGTAATAACGGGCAAAAAGCGGCAAAAATCACTTTTATTGTATGAGAGCAAAAATAGGCAAAAATGACGTTTTTTGTATGAGAGCAAAAATAGGCAAAAATGACGTTTTTTGTATGGGAGCCCCCTTTTAATTTTATTATTTATTATTAAAGTAAAAATACAACTGAGTATTTTGTGAATATTTCAAGTGCCTACCTGTTGCCATTATTGATATCGAGCAAAAAAAGGCAAGAAAATCGCGTTTGTTGTATGGGAGCCCCCCTTAAATATTTATTTTGTTTTTAGTATTTGTTGTTATAGCGGCAACAGAAATACATAATTTGTGAAAATTTCAACTCTCTAGCTATCGCCGTTCTTGAGATACAGCCTGGTGACAGACGGATGGACGGACGGACGGACGGACAGCGAAGTCTTAGTAATAGGGTCCCGTTTTTACCCTTTGGGTACGGAACACTAAAAAGTGCATTGCTTATAGTAAGGGCGCGGTATCGGGTTGTTTATACTCCACTAAGTTGAGTCAGTTTTCCTTGTGTCGCGAGTGAGTGCGGTCGTGCCATGTTGTGCGGGTCGGGCGCGGTCGCGGCGATGGACCGCGCGTACATGTCGCTGCGAGCGCGCAGGCCGCAGCCGAAGACAACGGTGCGTTTTTATTGTTCCTTTATTTATTAAAGTAGGTTCCTTCCAGTGTAACTTCTTTAGGGGCATGAGGGGTAAAATTTGAACGACCGGTAACGCGGCAGCGTCGTGACGATCAGTACTTGGATGGGTGACCGCCTGGGAACACCGCGTGACGTTGGCTTTTTGTTTTTTTTTTTCAACTAGTTTTTTTTTTAAATTCGTTCACCCATCCAAGTACTGAACGTCATGACGCTGCCGCGTTACCGGTCGCTCAAATTTTACCCCCCATGCGCCTATAGAAGTTTCACTTCAAAAATCGCAGTTACTCTTTTAAGAAACTGACATTTGTTATAACAAATAATTTACTCATGTTTTGCGTGAAACACAGCGCCAATATACCCATCTTATTGTCTAACTATTTAAACGTAATATATTTATATTTGTACGTATGAATTGAATATTAAATGTTGTATAAAGGTTGTATACATATACCTATGCGCGTGCGCAAGCCGCAGTCGAAAACGACGGTTCGTTTTTGTTGTTCCATATTTAATTGTTCGGTTTGAATGAAAACGTTCGAAATAAGTTTTTTTAATAATATTATTCGTCTGTTTGAGATCATAAAATATTAGATTATATATGTTTTTTATTCACAGAATGTGTGTCGCGTGTTAGGTACTTCATGATTCATTAATATCTGCAAATAAATTTTATTAAAAAATATTTTGTTACAAAATTTAAATTTTATTACTTAAAAAATATATTGAGGTCAACTTATATTATGAGAAGTTAATATTTTGCAAACATGACTGCAATGGATATCACCTACGTATATAATATTTAGGCTGAATAATGTGATATCAGTAATGTAAAATAGGAGTTTGAACTCAATTTTCATATAAATAAAATCTAAAATAGCTTCAATCAATAATAATGATATAATAGACGCTGCATCATCAATTAACTGCAGTCTGCAATTTTAAATAGACGTTTCGTTAGAATTAGAGCGTATATAGAACGTTAGTGTTGTCTCTGTCACTCATATATAATATTGTAATAAGAAAGAGATGGATATATAAGTATTTTTAGGAGGTAAATAATGTACTTTGATGACCTTTTTCGTGGTAAAGTAATTGTAATTTTTTTTCTTCGATTGAAAAAGGGACTGAGAGACTTGGTTGCGGTTTTTCCTCGTAGACAATGAATATAATATTAAATTAGTTTTGTAGAATATTTACGATTAAACTAAATACTTTTATATGAGACTAGCTTCTGCGCGCCACTTCGTCGGCGTGGACTCCGCTCTTATTGGTCTTAGCGTGATGATACATAGCCTATAGCCTTCCTCGATAAATGGGATACTGAAAGAATTTTTCAAATCGGCCCAGTAGTTCCAGAGATTACCGCGTTCAAACAAACAAACAAACAACCAAACAAACAAACTCTTCAGCTTTATATATTAGTAATTTAGTATAGATACAACGAAGGCGTAAATTAGTTTTGTAGAATATTTACGATGAAATTAAATATGATGAGATACCTGTTCAGTTTTCACCACTTTGAAATACAATACACTGATAGAAACATAATTTTAATACAAAAAATTGAATGTATTATGGAAGCTTGTGGTGATCAAAGGTTAATAAGGTTAGTTCAAATTGTATCTTTTTCTTTTGTGACAGTTTTGTCAGAAAAAATGTTTGTCTTCTCTTACTAGATTCTTATTAAAGTCTATAAGATCTATAGACCTTAGTCTCCAAATTGACGAGCTGAAGTGAGCCATTCTGACGACTGTAAGCTAAGTTAAAACAATGTTTCACAAATTTTTTTTTCACCCAAATAGATTATATTTAAACAATGAAAGCTCCAGACTAAATATTGATTAAGAGCCTTTAATAGGATAAAATTTAAAGCACAAACGCCCAGACTACGACCGGCATCTCTATAGCCTATATTTTTATCACGAGCATGGATTAAACGGTTAAACCTCACTTCACAGCCCATCGCAGTCCACCGCTGAACATAGGCCTCCCCAAGGATTAAGCATAGTGTTAGTTTTTTCTTCTTGCATATTTTATGTTACACTAGCGACCCGCCCCGGCTTCGCACGGGTGCAATGATGATACTAAATACTTTCAACAATAAAAGATGCGTCATGCGGGGCAGAGGGGATTGACTCACGCCGCGCAGTAGGCATAGCATAGTAGTATTGATGTTCAAATCCGTTATTAACTAAAAACGCGTTTTCGACTTTTAACTATCTTTAGTTAACGCGTTTTTTTATACGTTTTCATAATAACACATTTTTATAAAACTTGGCCGCAGTCTCAACACGGAGAAATAAACGTAGTGGTTATATACTCTTTGGGAGAAATTGTCATTTTATCTGGCCACAGAGTACCGTAAAATGGGGTGAATAGGGACAAATCCGAACTTCTTCAACAAAATTAAAGCATTTCTTTGCGGATATATTGATGTATGGTGATCGAAATGATTGAGTCTTTATGGTATCTTGGTCATAAAATATAAAACTATGCAATTAGCATTTCAATTTATGAAAAAAACGTTAAAATATATGCATTCCCTATTCACCCGGAAATTGGGGTTAATAGGGACGAAAATAGGGTCAATAGAGAAATTCACCAGGGCTGGCACTTGTGTAATATATAACAATTTCTAGCTACCTATTTATTTTGTTTTATCTAATTAATTAATGTACTAAGCAAACCACTAACTCTTGCATCTTAGTATGATACTAAATACTAATAAATATAAATGATTAGTAATGCAATACCTAAAAATATAGTCGCTGAAATAAAATGCACTTATGTCTTCCATGTTTTATTTTTATTGAAAAATCGTAATGAACAAACCTTTTGTAAATTATTATTGAAGTATTTAAACATTTAAAAATCAAGAAACTTATAATATATCAATTTTTTATAAAATAGCTTTAAAATAATCGTTTAACTGCTCGGTGACAACCCTACAAAGCTGTACCTATTCATACATAAGTCGTCCCTATTGATCTCAGTTTCATCCCGTTTAACCCCGCTTTCGTTGCTATTCATACCTGAGACGTCCTCATTCACCCCAAAAACAACAGATTTCTCATGTCTTTCTAATTTATCAAAATAATACTATTATTAATTAATAACTGAGATTTAACTTTTATGTATATGACGGCCCAAACACTAAATAAAGTATTAAACAAACACACGTATTCTCTTACTATAAAATAAATGTTTTAGAGCAAAGTTTCTAACACTGTAATATTCGGCGTCTCGTCTAGCTTATTTACAATGACGTTAAATTGATACTTTGCAGCTAATTTTGCCACAGATCTACTATCGCCCCACAAAAATTGGTAAAAATTGTAACGACTTGGTACCTAATATTGAGCGTTAAAAATATTTCTTAATTTTATCCCGATTCACCCCTGGATCCCTATTCACCCCATTTTACGGTATCTGACAACCATGGGCTGGAAACTTAGAACATCGGCCACAGTAAAAAAATAGCAGTGTCATTCTATTAATCGTGCCCCGAAACTATTGCTTAAATTTATTAGCGACTACCAAGTCCTATCAAAAGATGTCGCTAAGTTGGCACTCGTCAATTCAGCAATCCAGTACACGCATACCAATTAAATTTGCATACAAAAATAACTATTTACCTATACTTAAAAAAAAAGCATGATGTCACATAAAAAATTATCCTGTTTTTTTGCTTTAAGTAACAAATTAAATATTTCAATCGATATAAATTTATATCGAAACAGCACGTAAAATATATATAATTTTTATTTTTAGGCAATGAAAAAATATCATTAGAATACGAAGTTTAATTTCACCATTATTAATACAGCTGTAATAGCGTAATTAGGAAAGCGACGGATTTCAAATCGTTTTGACCCGGGTTCAAATCTCAGTCTCCAGATTATTTTTTTTTTCTTTTTTTTTTTAATTTCACTCGTGATTTATTATTTAAATAAAATTAAAATATAAAAATACCGAAAAAAAAAACAAAAAATAAAATAAAAATACCGAGCTGGGCTCGGTCACCCAGGTACTTATAATATTATTTACACAATATTTACAACAGCACGACGAATGTATGAAAAGAGAATTATTATATTATTTACAATTATTATAGTACTGTAGTACAACTTGCACAGCGACCAAATTATTATATTAAAAATTTAAAACGAACGAGCCATGTTTGTTTACGAAACAACGCGAACAACGTTTACGGTAAATTAATACGAGTAATACTAATAACCTAAAAACGAATAACACGGGCCGACGACGCGTCTACGACTGTAATCTCTAGCCTCGCTGCAGAGCGTTGCGCGCTGTGGGAACGTTTTAGACGTTTTGCGTTTTCAGACGTTTTCCGTTTTCAGACGTTTTCGACTATTGTTTGTTGCTAGACGTTTTTGAGATAACGCGAAGTCAGAGTAGGAATAACAAACGTTACGCGTTTTTAACAAAAAACGTGTTACACTTTGACGTTTCCGTTATTTTAACCACCACTACATAGTAGGCGCTTTAGGAACTTTAAATGTTTCGCTGCTAATTGCTTCTAACGACGATATCTCAAAAAATATTCATCTGATTGATATAGTGTGAAAGGCAATTTTAATCTGCATTAAATGTCTAAGCTAACTAACATATTTATATGGATAAGGATTAATACTGAACTAAAGAAAATAGCTATGAAAATAACGTAATGTTTTTAATTAAAAATTTGAACATAAACGTGGTTATTGTAAGTCAACCGTAAGAGATAGAGATATGCTCTCGCGGACTTTTTTGTAGAATTTTTATAGATTTTGAATTCGCTAGTACATTACTAAACTGTATCTTTGCTAGTTTACGCGGCGTTTGCGTGGAAAGCTCCCAGTTGGCGCGATTTTTTACGACTTCTTCAACATTTATCGCCGTAATTCTGCTAATTTACATAAAAGTATACTAAATTATATACACAAACCTTTCTCAAGAATCACTCTAGCTATTAAAAAAAACCGCATCAAAATCCGTTGCGTAGTTTTAAAGATCTAAGCATACATAGGGACATAGGGACATAGGGACAGAGAAAGCGACTTTGTTTTATACTATGTAGTGATGTATTGTTTCTGGTTGTACAATAAAGTGAATTTGTATTTGTACTAGCGACCCACCCCGGCTTTGCACGGGTGCAATGCTGATACTAAATATAAAATGAATATTTGCAATGTAAGCGCAAAAAAATGTGTTTATTTACGACATCACATTAGACACTTCGGAAACTATCAGTGTTACTCTACTAAATTATGCATGTATTATATACATATATAAACATTCCTCTGGAATCACTCTACTAAAGAAAACTGCATCAAAATCCGTTACGTATTTTTAAAGATTTAAGCATGCATAGGGACAGACAGACAGCGGGAAGCGACCTTTGTTTTATAATATGTCATATTTGTATTTTGTATTTGTATTTTGATCAGCCATTTACGTAAAGCTATATACTTACAGTTAAACCATTCACTCATTATAATTTATAACATCAATAAAGATTAATAGTAATGTTCAAGTGATCTCCGTTACACATATTATGTAACGTTTGATAGCCAACATCGTTAACCTCCCTTGAAGCGCATATTGTCATTACTGATAAGCATATTTAAATCGTTTATTATGTAATGAATAAAATGATGCAGCTTCAC
This sequence comes from Melitaea athalia, assembly GCA_905220545.2. NCBI lineage: Eukaryota > Metazoa > Arthropoda > Insecta > Lepidoptera > Nymphalidae > Melitaea > Melitaea athalia. Next base: position 15,401,450 of record HG992197.1, on the reverse strand, counting down.
TCTCTTCTATTGGAAATGACTCAGCTACCGTAAAACTCTCTCTTACTATAAAATGATTGAGTTATATTTTCTTTATTGGAAATAGTTCGAATAACATGAGTCGTAGGGTATAGTTTAGAGTCTAAACTTTAGACTGTAAGCCTTTCTATATAACAGACATTCTAACGCAATGAGAATTTTCGATGTAGATCTAGAGCAGGTTGCCGGGGCGAGGTGGCAATGCTAACGCGACCCCATCTCGCCCCAACCAGGCAGACGACGGCTCACACGTGGTGGTTTTTAGTCAGTAGGAGTCTGACATAGCCTCTCCGGTGCCCCCGCGCTGGAGGGGGGTATCCATGAGGATTTTCCCCACGTTAAAAAAAGGTTGATGTTGAAGCTTGACACGTTAAAACCAATAGAAATATTTTTTTTATGTAACTAGGTCGGCAAACAATCGTACGGCTCACCTGATGGTAAGACCGTAGCCTATAGACGCCTGCAACACCAGAAGCATCGCAAGCGCGTTGCCGACCCTATCCCCAATCCCCCCAGGAGCTTAGAGGAGCTAGTTATTTGTAAAAGTTCCACTATTGGGTTTAAGTATTCAAGTCACGTGCTTTCTGTACTATAAATTAAAAATTTGTCAATTTTCTAAGTACATATCTGTTTTATTGGTAAAAGGCATTGAAAAATTCTTTGATTTGGGACTGGCGACCTTCGTATAACACGTGTTTTGTCACTTTTCAACATCTGGAACATTAAAGCCAAGTGGCATGAAAAATAAAATAAAAATTACAATTAAATATTTTGTAGTAATAACAATAAGTTAGTAATTTGTTCTCTATATTGCGTTCTGTTTAACTTTGAATTCATAAATTAATATTATCACTAAAAATATTCTGTTATATTGTAACAAGTAATAAAACTGACGCGATTGTTTTGATTCTCGTTTTTAAATTAGATTTCGTTTTACAATCGTAAGTTGAAATGGGCAGCTGTCCATATTGGATGCGACTGTTGCAAAAACTAATTGTTTTAAAAACGTACACAGAATATTTAAGAGTCATTAAGACTTATTATGATGTCCCTTGATTTATTACTTTCTTTATGATGAATTACATACCATTATACTGTAGGCGATTTCTTTTCTTTCAATTATGTAACTATAGTTTTTAATGCGGTCACCAACCCGCCTGCCCAGCGTGGTGACTATGGGCAACACATGACTTCACGCCATTTTTGGCGCGAACTTGTGGAGGCCTATGTCCAGCAGTGGACTGCGATAGGCTGGAGTGAGTGAGTTGTCAATTAGCTGATAGTGCTAAAGTCCGTGTGCTTTGCTCCTATGAATCGTATCGGGCATATGTTACTATAGGCACCTTAAGTTTAAGGAAGTTTTTTTTAATGTGTTTTTTTTTAATATTATAGTCTCATAATAGTGTGAATCGTAAATCAAGTCGTTCTAGATTCTTCGAATAAAATAGTTTAGCAGAGACCGTTATAGTTCAAAGTCAGGTGGGGGCCACCTGCCCGTCACGGCAGGTGGCCACCCCTCTATCAGAGCCTGACAAAACTTGGGTATTTTGTGTCGTCCTATACTTACGACCTTACTACTGATATCGTCGTGGAAGTATCAACTTTTTAATAAATATTTATGATGATAAAGGAGAAATAAAATAAAGTGAGAGAGTAGCTTTGTGGCCATGTTTTTTTTTTAAATATCGAATGCTGTTTGTCTTACCGTATATCAGGAAATCAACGCGGGTAAGACTACACGGGTCGACTAGTATCTTATCTCAGATAGCTGATGTAATAAGGAGTATTTTAGGCTATTTTTATTTAAAAAAAAATATTTATTTTAAAACTCTGCGAACAGAACAATAACTTTTTTCTTAAATTCCACGCGGACGATGTCGCGGGTACGGCTAATAGAGAATATGTAGAATTTAGTGGGCAATATAATGTTTAAGAACTAGATGTTTTCCAGTACAGTTAAAATTACTAAGGCAACCCAATTATAAAATAAAAATGTACTGCGTATACGAACAGTGTATTCTCATAATAACAATGTTAAAAATATTTTCGCAGTCAAGGTTTATTTTTCAGTTCTCTGTTTAAACACGATGTTTTTAAAGTGGAAACGTGCGTTGTTTGTTATATTGCTTTATTATAATATCATATACTACACGGCGTTTTATTTATCTATGCATTTGCACTGGGCCCTGTTTCTCCTCATTTAGTACAACCACAGATTAGTAAATAGTAGGTACCACTGTTACTGGTACAACTGTTAGATTTGTATTTGTGAAAAGAAATCGGCTAGTCTTTAGATTAAGACCCGCGTCGGTCTAATTTTGAAGTTAGATAGGTTAGGGTTTTTTTTTTGTAACGGAATTATGCCGATAAACGGTCTACGAGTCTTAATCTAAAGACTTACCTAGAAATTTTTATACAAGAAAAAATCAATTGCTCTTCGTTTGTCTCGTTAAAACTCGAGAATGACTGGACCGATTTCGCTGATTTTGATCTAGAAATATTTGTGGAAGTTCAGGGAAGGTTTAAACGGTAAAAAAAATAAATAATAAGTAACGGAAAATCGTAAAAACGACAATTTAATTTTCCAATACAAATTGTTGCCTAGCTCCATAGCGCACAAAATTGTCATTTGGTTGTCAAATATTTATTGGTGCGTTCAGTAAGTTTTTTGTCCATATTTTTCACAAATATAATTATGTAGGTGATGCGAAGTTCGCAGGGTCATCTAGTATCTAATAAATGTCGAGAAATTTGATGTTAAAAAAGCATAATGTATCAAAAACTTTTAGGGCCTATGCAAACCACGTTTTTTAATCGCGCGGTCGCGCCGTCGACGCCGTTTCTAAAACGCGCGTCGACAGCGCGTTTGTATCGCGACATACGCGCGTTTGCATCGCGTCTGTATCGCGTTTAAAAAACGCGGTTTGCATAGGCCCTAAAACTTGTAGACACTGTCATCTATCAAAAAGCGTTATTAGGAACACGGTATCGAATACAAAGTATCGATAATTTACTTATGAGTACGAAGGTAATAATACTCATTTAAAACTTTCGATACGACACCTGCCAAAAAGTACTCATTGAGTAAAAGTATCGAATGCAAAGTATCGAGTACAAAAGTATCGGTTAATCGGTATCGAATGGAAATGTACTCGATACCACAAAGTATCGATACTTTTTTCGTGTCCCTAAGCGTTATTCACGACCGGTGAAACAGATCCCTAGTCTGTTTAAATATTTCAACGTTCTCATATTGTCTGCACAAGTGTTCCGAACGGAATAACATTAAACTTGGATAAATAAAGATGATAATAAAAGCATTCCCAATAAACTCGGAAACCGGAAGACCACACAATTTCCTAAATGTACGCTCGTATTGAAGACCCTTGTTCACCAAACATAAAGCGGGAAGCAATAAAAGATTGTCGAAAACGCATAAAAGGTTTCCATGTTTACAAATCTATACTAATATATAAAGCTGAAGAGTTTGTTTGTTTGGTTGTTTGTTTGTTTGAACGCGGTAATCTCTGGAACTACTGGGCCGATTTGAAAAATTATTTCAGTGTTAGATAGCCCATTTATCGAGGAAGGCTATAGGCTATATTTCATCACGCTAAGACCAATAGGAGCGGAGTCCACGCCGACGAAGTCGCGCGCAGAAGCTAGTAAATCATAATTAAATAAATACATAGAAAACCTTATGAAAAGAACGCTTTGTTATCTATCTTTTATGAATTCGATAAAGAATAATTATAGATAACACGCTTTGAATGAATCTTTTATGAATTCGTAACGGATTCTTAATGGCTGGAGCTATGGAGAATTTCTCTTTATGATTCAAATATATGTGTGTAATTGATAAGGTTTTGACTGCTTAGGAACTTGACCTCTTATCTAGTTCCTAAGGTTTTACTAGTGTGTGTGTGTGTTAAAAAGAAATTAATAGAAAAAGCTTATTATTCGGTACAGGATTACATAGATGATAAAGATGTGTGGACTTAGTGACTCTGTATTTCATACAGGATATTACTAATTGTGTATTAAAACACAGGTAATTTTTTAATGAGTTTATTGCTCATTCTTCTCTGAAGAATCTGTGTTCGGAATCGGTGGTCAAGCTTCAATTTTAAGCATGATTAATAATAATTTTAATTTGTAAAATGACGATTCAAATGTACTTTTAAAGTTTATTTGAATAAAGTTATATTTGATTTGAAATTTATTTATGTTAAACTAGTGACCCGCCCCGGCTTCGCACCTGTGTTCAGTGTCAGTGTTCCTCTACTATATTATGCATGTATTATACATATAAACCTTCCTCTGGAATCACTCTATTTACTAAAGAAAACCGCATCAAAATCCGTTGCGTAGTTTTGAAGATCTAAGCATATATACGGACAGACAGACAGCGATAAGCGACTTTGTTTTATACTATGTAGTGATGTACAGGATGTGTACAGGTGGGTCTCCCCACCGTGCCTCGGAGAGCACGTTAAGCCGTCGCGTCGGGCCCGGTTGTTATCATGTACACAGGTACACCTGATAGCGATCGTTACTCGTAGTAGGGAATATATCCGCCAACCCGCATTTGAGCAGCGTGGTGGATTAAGCTCTGATCCTTCTCCTACATGGGGAAAGAGACCTATGCCCAGCAGTGGAATAGTACAGGCTGAAGCGTAAGCGTATGTTGCATTACCACTACACCAGATCGGTCTGTAAATATACACACAAAAAATATATACAGAAAGACAAACAAGTAGTATATAGACAAACACCGGTTAGGAATGTCAATCAGGTATAATATGTAGGTCGGTGATACATTAACGATGGTGTCTATACAAATACAACGTAGCCTTGCTTGCACCTGGTCTATGCCATTAGCAGACACATAAAAAATCCCATATGGCAATGTTATAACTATGGGAAAAGTTTTAATTCATTATTCTACCACTGGTGATTTTATTTTCTTTTATTTTAAAGAGTAATCGTATCAAATTCGATATTACAGATTTGTACAAAAGAAAGTTTAATAAAAATCGATATACATAATATTTTAATTTAAAAAAAAATTGCGGCACTAAGTTTCCCTTGTCAGTTACTACGTAATAAATATCAAATTATACAAATATTATGTATAGTAAATTAAATCATATCTATATACTAATATTATACAGCTGAAAAGTTTGATTGTTTGCTTAAACGCGCTAACCTTAAGAACTACTATTTCGAATTGAAATATTATTTTTGTGTTGCGCAGCCGATTTACCGAGGAAGGCTATAATAGGCTATTTTTTTCTCAAATTAAGGCGTGTATCCGCGAGGCATAGTTATAAATAGAGTAAATCATAAGTAAAGTGTATGGAACGTAAAACAGAGTTGTTTCCCACAAACGGTTATCAGAGACTAAATCGTTTAATTGCTCCTAATCGAGGCCAGCGCTGCATTCGACAGGCGACGTTTCATTATAGCGAGATAGCTCGCCCGTCTCGACACAGATACAGCAGATAAGTCATAAGATACTATAGATGAGATACTATATAGCGGATATATCTTAAGACTGGGCCGTCGCTATCGGATAGGCTCAGAAAATACAGTTGGAATCCCTTTTAATCTATACTAATATAATAAAGCTGAAGAGTTTGTTTGTTTGATTGTTTGTTTGTTTGAACGCGCTAATCTCACGATCTACTGGTCCGATTTGAAAATTTTTTTCAGTGTTAGATAGTCCATTTATCGAGGAAAGAAAGAAAGAAAGAACACATTTATTTGGGACATTACACAACATCACAGACAACAACAATTAAAGAAGGCTAATAAAGCTTAAGGAAGGCTATAAGCTATAAATCATCACGCTAAGACCAATAGGAGCGGAGTCCACGTCGACGAAGTCGCGCGCAGAAGCTAGTAATAAATAAATATCTTATAGGTAACATTTACACACAGTCGTCTATTTCCACGGTACCTAAGCAACCCAATGCTTCTGTTATAGGTAACAGCCGGCTGATGTAACTAAATATTTTTTTACAAATATACATGGAAATAATACATACATAAATATATAAATACAAATATTACACCCAGACTCAGGCTGGAATCGAACCCACAACCCGCGGAGCAGAAAACAAGGCCACTACAAACTGCGCCAACGGGCTAGTCGAAGTTTAATGTATGATAATTGACTGTATGTTATGTTGTTTATGGATTAAAAAAATAAATACTAATTATTTTAAAATTTTCAATTAATTAGATAAAATACATAAAAAATATATTTAATCCAGTGTTGTTAGCAATAAGTATAATAGTTGACATATATTACAAATGAGACAATTTGTAATAATAATCGCACAACCGTGTTGCCATCTAGGTACTGTTTCTTGTCACATACTACGTAAGATATCACTTGCCGTTCAATAATTATTGCTTTTTAACCTTTTGCTCACAAGTGCTATAGTTTTGATGGAAATGAATCATGAACTGTGCTTACAATTTTAATATCTCTAAACTTTAATATCTCTATAAGTAGTATCTCTGTGCAAATAATACGTCTATCAACGATGCGACAGTAAAAACTAGTCCAGATTAAAAAAATAATATGCAAAATCGTTCCAGTAGGTCGCGCACCTACTAATAAAATGTTCCAAATATCAAATAGCTATGAAAATGTTTTAATAGTGTCTGTCCAGTCTGAAAAATAAATATGTCGACCGAATTAATTGAACTTTTTCAAATGAGATATAAAATGAGGCGACAGAAATATATCTGGCTTGATATCTGGAGCAGCACAACTGGGGAAGTATGTGTTTGTTCGCAAACGAAAAAGAAACCGACTTCAATTACATCGACAAGTAACACAACGTACGTAGACAAAAAAATAGTCAAGTAAATACGCGTTATTAGATATACCTAACTCTAAAAGTACTTGTCAGATCTCAATGAAATTTAAATGGGACTACATGACACGCAATACCTTTCAATCAAAATAAAATTCATCGAAATCGGTCCGCTCAGTCAAAAGTCCTGATCTAACATACATAACCTCCTCCTCCTTTTTTGGAAGTCGGTTAGTTACAGATATCAAGTAAGGACTTGTTCCTGTGTTATGGTCCGCAAAGCTCCTAGAGATACGTAGTGTTGACGGCGGATGTAGGCTCCTTATGCAGTTGCCGTCTAAGGAGTCCTGCGACACAAGAAGCATCACAAACACGTTGCCGATCCTACAAAAAAAAAAAAACAACAACACTACTAGGAACTACTACTATTTGGCTGTGATACTAAAACACTACTATATCTATACTATTATTATAAAGAAGTAAAGATTTTAACATTGTTTGTTTGTAGGGGTACCTAATCTTCGCAAATACTGATCCGATCATGAAAATTCTTTCATTAAGAAAGATACACTATCAGGAGTGACATAGACTATATTTTATTGTTATTGAACAAAAAATTCAGTGAAAAATTTTAGTATGTATATTGTATATTATGTAAATCAAGTCGGAGAAATGCGAGCGAGATGAAAACTTTACTATATATTGCATCACAAAAATAATTAACGCCCAACGAAGTGGCCACAGGTCGGCTAGTTCTTTATATTTAAGTGTTACTGTACTATCGTCGTTATATTGGGTATGTAATTACTAAATAGTAAAGATGTACCTTTTGTTCTTGCTTCATGTTTCGATGAACTCCCATCGAGGTCGCGGGCTAGCTGACCCGTAACGTATACATAAATATACCATATAAAATATATGTTTTTCATGAGAATATTATAACCATTTAAATGTATAATTCATTTTACAATTAGACATGAGATTTAAATGCAACACCGTCACAATAAAAAACAGTAGTATAATCAAGGGCGGATCCAGCTTTGGCGCCAGGGGGGGGGGTCACAGTCATGGTCAAGGCGCCAGGGAGGGGTCACAAAGTCATAATCAAGTTAAAAGAAGTTATACCCCCCCACCACCACCACTACAGCCTATCACAGTCCACTGTTGGACATAGGCCTCCACAAGTTCGCGCCCGACATTATGACGCGAACTCATGTGTTTTTGCCCATAGTCACCACGCTGGGCAGGCGGGTTGGTGACCGCAGGGCTGGCTTTGTCGCACCGAAGACGCTGCTGCCCGTCTTCGGCCTGTGTATTTCAAAGCCAGCAGTAGGATGGTTATCCCGCCATCCGTCGGCTTTTTAAGTTCCAAGGTGGTAGTGGAACTGTGTTATCCCTTAGTCGCCTCTTACGACACCCACGGGAAGAGAGGGGGTGGCTACATTCTTTAGTGCCGTAACCACACAGCACAGTAAAGAAGTTATAATTTAAATTTTATAATGATAAATACAGCTAAAAAGTAGGTATTTTATTAATCTATGTAGGTAATGTACTTAAAAATACCTATATTGTCAAAAATCTTGTTTAACAATTTTAATTAGTGGTCCACCTACGTCCTGGACACAGCCCGGGGGTCATGACCCCCGTGACCCCCCCCCCTGGATCCGCCAGTGAGTATAATACTGTTTGTATAAAAACAAGCTGAGATCGTTTTTTATAAAGTAGGTATAGATAAGTACTAGTGTCAAGCGTCTCAAATGTCCTATTTAGCTAGTTAATGCTTATTTATCACGGGTGGTCTCGTAGAGTGCGGTCGAATTGAGACGAAGACATGCATTGACATTATTCATTCACATGAATTGCTCTTATCTTTACTTTTATTTCTTTAAAATAAAAGAAAATAAATTAAAAGTAAAAATAACTTTTTAAATAGTCTTCACTACTTTTGAATTGATTTTACAAAGAAAAATTTTAAACTGAATATTAGTTTTAAAATGAAGCTACCACTGATTCGGAATGTAGATTCTGCAGAGAAGAATCGGCAAGAAACTCAGTAGTTACTCTTTTGAAAGTGTGTTTTAGTACAAAATTAGTAAAATCTTGCACGAAATACAGCGTCACTAAGTCCACACATCTTTATCAGCTATGTAATCCTGCGCCGAATATTTGAACATATAATAAAGTTGTAACTAACCGGTGTATTTCGTATTATTTTATTTTTGTGTTACCCACACATTAGGAAATTCTAAATCATCATATCAAGAATTTCGATCTGAGACTTACATCGTTCCATAGCTTAAATGGCTAGAGCACCGACACGCTATGTCGGAGGTACGGGTTCGAACCCCGCTGCTGGATCGAAATTTTTGATATGATTTAAAAATATGTATTTAGAATAACCGGTATATGTTCAAGGGCATGCGGATACTTATTTATCTTATTTCTATTAGCTACTTAGGAATAAAATAATTATACAGACCCTAGTGTAACAATAAAAGTAGAAACAGTCATTTTTTGAATTTTTAACTGTCTTTTTTTTTTTGCTTTACAACATTAAATCTGCTGTACGAAATTGGGTGCGGTCTTACACAATTCTGATCCTGGAGGTCTAACTTAAAATCTAGTAAGTATATGTAGGTTTCTGTATATAAATGGAGGATCTAAAGCTCTGGGAACTTCACATTTTTATTGACCCCTAATACTTTTGAATATCAGTCGTCGACACAAATAAGTAACTAAAAGAATTTCCTTCTTTTTTGGAAGTCGTTTAAACAGCATCTATTCTCAAAGTCTAATCGATTTACGTTCACACAATTCATATCATATTTATAATTCCGTTGATTCAAAATCATGTCCAGAGCGTGTATTTACTTCCGAATATCGATTTTAACTGACCAAGAATTTAAATTTTGTGATGTGTTATGTTATTTTTAACTTTCATTAGAAGAAGATTTATGATTTAAATGGTTTCATGCTATATCTATATTTGTATAATTTAAAATTAATCGCTAATATGTATCTATGTACGCGTGTAACTTTTAAGCGACTGCGCCAAATTGGATTTTATGAAGTAAAACTTCTTTAGACACGCTTGACTTGGAGAGTAAGCTGGTGTATGCGTGGCGAGAGCGTTACGAAAAGTGCGGTCGGGCGAAGCGAACGGAATTTGAGAGGGAGATTTAAGTTAGTGAAGACAGAAAGAGAGAGAGTTACGTTTCGTATATTCCCGTAGGGGCAACTAAAGAAGTTTTACTTCAGTCGTCGGGTCTAAAGTACACTAGTTTTGAAAGAATCGATATACCTATTTATCGAAATAAATATGCCTGCAAGGTTCGCCAAACAGGCCCGGATCTAGGGGGGGGCAAGCCGGGGCCCATGCCCCGGGCGGCAAGTTCAGGGGGCGGCCAAACTCACTACAGACGAATGGACAGCTCATCATTTACTTAACTTTGACCACGGAATAAATAATAGTACAAGTACAGAAATTTCATGCCCATATCAACTCGACCGATACACAGAGCGCGGAGTGAGACGTCCTGCACGAACATTTATTATACGCGAGGCGCTTAGGCATAGTTCAATATACACGCCCTCTCGCCCACAGAAATGGCAGAACGCGGCAGCACGCGTTTGGTTACCGTGCGTGCGAAAGAGATTAAGCTATATTCGAAAACTCCCTTCGTGGATCTTTCTCAACGACAGTGTTTTATTTTAAAAATGTGTGTTGTTTATGTTTACTATTTAGTACTTGTCGATCTACCGAAGGACTGATTGTATTAGTGTCACATCAATAAATCAATCACAGGTCATATAAAGCTGAAGAGTTTGTTTGTTTGTTTGAATGCGCTAATCACAGGATATACTGGTCCGATTTGAAAAATTGTTTTAGTGTTAGATAGCCCATTTATCGAGGAAGGCTATAGGCTATACCGGGTGTATTTGGAATGCTTGGAAAAACGAAGAGGTATGATAGTGTTGGCATGACCTGACATGATACAAGTGAAAAAAACGCAAAAAGATTTTTTTTTCTTGCCTATTTTCACAACATTTTTTGGTATAATCCGGTTTGGGAAAAATAATTAAACAGAAATTTGAAGATAATGCTTTAAAATAATCGTGTTTTGAAAAAATCGGCAATGTCATTGAATATTGCTAGTTCATGTGCGCCATCAGCTGACCGGCACGAGGTCAACGTACTCCTGCACACACAGTCGTGCGTCTCGCGGTCAACGAGAGTTCGCAAAATACATAAGTCTTAAAATGTTCATAAGAAAACGTTTTTGAGATAAATGGTTATATGCATTATATAGTATATAAATAGTATATTATTAGGTTTAAATCTTTTCAAGCGTTCCAAATACACCCGGTATATCATCACGCTAAGACCAATAGGAGCGTAGCATCAATGAATAATGTTTCAAAATCAGGGCTTATTTTTCCTTTTGAGAGCTTCCGCTGTGTAAACGGTTAAAGTTTCGCACAAATAGCGTATGACAGAATTAGTCTTATTCCACGCGAAGTGCGGACGAAGTCACGCGCAGAAGCTAGTTTTATCTTAACTATCTTGTAATTTTTAAGTTGCTATATTTATTTTTTAAATTCAATTTAATACTTGAAATTACTTACGTCGTCAATTCGTTATTATTCAAACTTACTTAAAAAATTTACACGATGTTATTTTGTTTATTACACGATGGCAGCCATCGGATGACTGAGAAGTAAAACAGCCTTTTTATTCCAGCTATTAGTTCAATACAATGCAATCCAGCAGTTTAAAACGAATAAGCAGCCGTCCATATTTGGACCAGATCAAGTATTTTTCATATCTCAAGATGATAAAGCTCGCGTATTGGTGTAACTGCGGCAAATAAGCAAAGACCTCTTCTAATGCACATGGAATATAGAATCAAATTGCCTGATCACGACTGTACCCGGTCGCTGAGCGGCATAAATAAATACCATTCTCATAACCATTTTGGGTCTTGTTTGGATGAATGTGGCGTTACAATTAATGAGCATTTGGAAATGTCCAATTTCGAGTTTGCGGTAAATGTGGTAGCTGAGATGGGGAGTTCAATGGAAATTGATGGCTATCATGTTACTACAAAATATGTTGGGCCGGGCGAACAAGATCTTGTTGATTTTCCAGACATTAAATAGTATCAGAACATTTGCGTGAAAGCCAATACTTGCTTCAAATTGTAAAATGTAGAAACAATGAATGCTGTCGTCCAAGAAGTGGCCTATTTAGATTTCTAGATAACAGGTTTCTTCCACCACCAGTAAAAGTAAAACAAACGGGTGATGACTTGGCTTTGGATGATGGAGGGCAATTTCTCAATCTTCCATTCAATTTAGCTCTACGCTTAAACTCTTCACTCAAAGACTTCCTGCAAATGCCCTACGATTATTTTTGTCCTACGGTAAAATTAAAGCTGGGTACGGTAAAATTAAATAACAGTGGCTGCTCGTCGTGCTAATGAAAACTGATGTGCATTGTTCAAAATTTAGAGCACCCAAGATGTTGAATGGCTTGATGAGAATGATGTAAACATTCCAAAATCGGAAGAAAGTGAGCAGATACACAACATTAAGCAGCAAACATCCAATGTAATCGAAAACTTAGAATCATGGATTCGGGTGTCATGGACAGAAGACTAGAATTGGAATTAATACGTATACCAATAATTCGAAAGAAGTTTGTTATGCCCTAAGCCTATTTTATAAGTACAGTTTAAGAGCTTTGCTTACTTTTGCTGACAAAGGGGAGAAGGGGGTAAATAATTGTAATAAATCTGCTTACGTAATACTTGAACGGCCCCTAAGTGGGAAGGGCGGCATTTTTCAGTTTTTGCCCCGCCTAAAAAAAATTGAAGATCCGGGGCTGTCGCCAAATATTAATGTTTGTAAGTTTACTTCCCTATAATAATGACATTCACATGTCAGTTATTTGTTACGATCAACCATAAATAGAATAACAATAAGTGCTTGTTTTGAGGTTTGAGGTTGTTGGTTGAGGTCATCAAACTTAGAGCAATTTATTGTTTTTCAATAATTTTTCATTGACTTAGAACTTTAAATGAATATGTACGTTTTAGGTAAGTCACATCTCTGCTTTTCGTCAGGTGAGACTGTGGTTTCAATGATAGTAAATTTTGTTTTTGCGTCTCACTTAATATATTGAAAATGGGAGATTTAATCAACACATGGTTGGTCATCATCATTACATCTTTAGTTTATTAGTTTTAGTAGCTCTTTATTGAAATGAGCATTGAAAAAATCTATCTGCGAAAAGTATTACGCAAAGCTACCGTAAGCTGTTGAGCATAACAACATTTTAATGTGTTTTTGTCTCATTACTTGTTAATTGCATCCTCGTATTTGCGATTCAAAGCACAATAGAACAATATGATGCGTTAATGGTACTACGAGAATGTAATCGTTTAGATGATTTTCTCTATGATAATTGACTGTGACGTCAATGTAGAAACTACCATATATTTTAGTATAATTTTGTAGATGGACGAAGGCAATACTCAGTCATGTGATATGGCTTCGGTGAAGACTAGTTATCGCTTGCTGCGCTTCGACTTACTTGTTTGATCATTGCCTATTGTAGTTCTGTTGTTGCGATGATTTTCAGTTTCAGTTGCATCAGAGAAATTACTATCGTATTATTTTTTCTGGTCTTATGAATGTCGACATAAACTCTTTTTAGATTGTTTTAGTTTTTATCCCTTTTTAAAGTTTTATAAAACATTTTTTTTTTCGGAATAGAGACGGAATTGCTATCGAGTATTCTAGTTATCGAACCAAGATGCAAAGTTGCTTATGGCCGGTACACACGGCAACGATAAAACTGCGCAAACGAACTGCACAGTTTATTTGTGCAGTTTTATCGATCGTGTGGACAAAAATCGCCGCAGATTTTTTGGTTGGTGCAAGCCATCGTAGCAAGGTTTAAAATCTATTCGATAAATCGTTGTCGATCGCGTTTGCACAGTTTTATCGTAGCGTGTGTACGGAAGTCGGGCCGATCATTCAGTTCGTTCGCAAAGTATTCAGATTTTTAACTGACTTCTAAAAAAGGAGGAGGTTCTCAATTCGACTTTTTTTTTTGTATGTTTACTCAGAACTTTTGATTGGGTGGACCGATTTCGATCAATTTTGTTTTAATTGAAAGGTGTTGCGTGTCATGTGGTCCCATTTAAATTTAACTGAGATCTGACAAGTACTTTTAGAGTTATATCTAATAGTGCGTATATATTTGACTATTTTCGTCGACTTACGTTGTATTATACCGCATAACTTTTTACTCGGTGAACCGAATTGATGATTCTTACTTTAATCGAAAGCTAATACTTGTCATATATATAGTTTTGTTCAAATTATATCGAGATTAGAGATTACAACTTTTTGAGTAATCTTTAATTAATAGCGCGTATTTACTTGACTATTCTTTCGACTATTATTACGTTGTATTACGTCTTGTCGATGTAATTGAAGTAGGTTTGTTTTCGTTTGCGAGCAAACACAATTATTTGACCCAGTGATAATAATTAGTACCTGGCTACAAAACAGTGTACGGGCGAATTACTTTTTTTTTAATTTTTTGAAGTGAAACTTTTTTAAGCGCATGAGGGGTAAAATATTTACGAATCAAACGCATCACCGCGTCAAGTCACGAATTTTTAATCTCCATACAACGTTGAAGCGCTTCATCGTCTTCCATCACGAATGACGTGTTTTTCTTCAGAGTTTCTGCCGAGAACTGACGATCGACGCAGATATCGTAGATGTGTGGACGCACTACCGACGTTCGATAAACTGCGCAGATGAACTGTGCAGTTCGTTTGTGCAGTTTTATCGTTGTCGTGTATACCGGCCATTAGTGAGCTTTGTACACATATTTGAGCCTAGACATAAATATCTATATTAATCCTCGATTCAAGAGCAAATCAGTCACCTTAAATATCAATTATCACAAGTGAAGAAACTAAACTCAGGTGGAAACGGAAAGGAAGTATATTTTGGTTATATAATTGATATCGTAATGTGAGATGACAGAAAATTGTCGCGACGAAACGGACATGTTTCGGAAATTCTATGACGTGTTCTTCTGTCAACCGATAGTTCCGTTCTCTAGCGCGATTTGCTTCCAACGGATCTTGGATGTAATATGAAACCATTTTGATTTAAGATTGCATATTCATTTATGAATATGAGATCATTGAGAATCGAAGATAAATTGTAATATTTACATGAGCTATACATTCTAATTAAGGAGCTGTTCTTTTTAGTGGAGCATCCTCCATTTTTCCTATTTTTCGCAAGCCTATTGCCCACTCTGTAAAATACAAAATTTTATTCCTCCTTTATTTAATCTACATACGATCTTCTCAGTCTACCGTGTCCTCTGTTTATCCCAATATTGTCATCCATAATTAATAACATTGTACTGATCGTGTTTTATCCAGACGAACATCTTGAAAGTCAAATTCTTGTGTCTTGCTGTTTTTAGTTTTAGGAAGTTATCAACCTTATTTCCGCTTTAATTCTAATAATTACTTTAATTTTAAAGGCTATGTCTCTCTTTTGCCTTCTCCTGAGGAATGCCTGAATGTACGAACATAAGAATTAAAAGTTTAATTTTTCGAATTTTTTAAAATCTTTCGTCACTTTAAGATTAAAATATGAAATATTTATAAAATCTTTAATTAGACCACTTCGGTGATGTCTTTGTTGCTTTTAGCGTCTTATCACTATAATCGCTTTTATGTGTCGACCACCTCGGATATAGCGATAAGCGTTGTCATTGCATCGGCGTCGGGATAAATAGGTTCGATATAAGACATCCGGATTAAACTATCTTTGATGTTATTTTGAAAACAATACAGAAGTGCAAGTCTCTTGGCGTACTGATAGAGGCCAATTTTATTTCCAGTGTAACTTAAAACAAATAACTGTACTATCTCTTAGACAATTCACCTAGATTGCCAATGGTCTTGAGTAGAAATTTGCATAAGGATGTTTAGTGTTTTGTTATCCATTTAATAAGACATATTTCAAGTAATTATCGCTTAATCACGGAAAAATAAATTCGTGACATACACTGCTTACAAATTATATTTAACAAACATAAAACATAAAAAACGAATATTTTTGTCGGTTTCGCATTTGATGATTGATCTTTGGCTGAACAGAGTGAATGAAATTTAGCATAAAGCTGTATAGTCTGGAATAGTATAATAACTACATTTTATCCCGGTATTTTATTTGTATATTATTTGTCATTTTCAAGGGATAATGAACAAAGTTGCGGTCAATTACTAGTACATCATAAATCCTAATCCTTACATTAATGTACCCTACATTCGATTGACCAAACCCAGTCATCAAGATTGTTTTGCATTAATATCTATTGTATTATGTTGAGTGAATCAGGCCGTGCTCTGTAATAGGCGGCGTTGACGTCACTGGGTATAATGGGCGGTTTTAGACGTATTTGGTGGACCGCGTCGAGCGTATACTCCACTCGGTCACGTAGACACATCTTTTGACAAGATGCGAAATGTGGTTTAAGGCGAAATCGATAAATATTACATCAATGTTAACACATACCAATTATAAATATAAATAAATCCTCGAAGAAATTTGTGTAGTGTAACTTCTGAACAACTGCACGAAATTGGCACCAAATTGCTTGTAAATACATTTGTAATTAAATTGTTATAAAAGTAGTCTTGGAGTATTTAATCCGTTATTAACAACGCTCTCTGATCCTTCTTTATCGTCATCAAACTCCATTTAAACCTTTCTCAAGAGTGGTGGATTAAGCTTTTATACTTCTCCTACACGGGGAAAAAGGACTATGCTCAGCAGTGGGATATTACATGCTGAAGCGAAGCGAAGCTAACCTTTCTCATGCAGAAGTCGTCCTGCTGATATCGGTCAGTAATATAGTCATAACCGCTTGTGCTTTACTTTTGATAATAGATTGAACGATAAACTGTTATTGTACAAATATCTTCAAACGAAGTCTTAAATTGTCGGCATTGGATTTTTATGTCAATGTTATCATATGTTGCTGTAAACAGTCTTAGATGACGAGATACGATCTGTTTTGACTTGAGTCTTATTCCTATTAAAAACGATTCGTTTTTTGAAATAAAGTAACCGCCCGGTTTAGACGTCAAGTGGATTACATCCGTTTGTTACAAACAAATTCTTATTAGTTATTGTTCTAACATAGTGCACTTAGCAATGTATCAGTAACAATGTTTTGGGTATATTTATCGTAATGCGTTAACCATAGAATACTTTAATGCTAGAGTCCAAAACTTTGAGGATAGGCGGCTCTATGAGCTGGACGCCAAGCGAGATGAACTAAAGGTTCGACCACCAGCGACGTTTAGATATAATTATGTTAACGGTGTGCTAATGTGCCCGCAGTGTGAGTCCTCGCACACTATTTTACACAAAAAATTGGCTACATAAGCCACGCGCGAGCACACCAAAGACAAAACCGGAGTTGTATGCAGTCGCCGTGGACGTAATCGGCCGGGAGGTTATGTATGTTATTTACTTAAATATTTGTGTGTTAAGATTATTTTTAATTTCTTTCATAAGTAGTTTTTTTTGTATTTACAGAGTAACCTAAATTCGTGCCTTGATTATACATCTCAATAGTCTCAAGGTGGTATTGATAATAAAATTGCTTTTTCTCTTTATTCTAAAGATAAAGCTGGCAAGGTTTTAGTTCGCATTTCACACGAGATAAGAATCTGTGAACTGTAGAGTAAATATTATTGTAAATTGTTGATGGCTTGTGTTGAGTTGTTGTTGTCAAATGATTGTTAGAT
Organism: Melitaea athalia; assembly: GCA_905220545.2. Lineage (NCBI taxonomy): Eukaryota > Metazoa > Arthropoda > Insecta > Lepidoptera > Nymphalidae > Melitaea > Melitaea athalia. The sequence continues at coordinate 15,383,740 of HG992197.1, read as the reverse complement.
AAAAGGGATTTGTGTCTGAATGGATATTGATTCTTAATTGTAAATAATGCAAATTTAGCAATTACAAAACTGAAAATATTTGTTTCAAAAGTAATAGTTATAGATACTCTTCAGAATAAATTACAAAAGAAAAAATTCGTTTATGTTTAGCAATCATCTGTATTCACACAACAACACATAACCTTTTGGTGTTTTCTTGTTGGAATCTGTTCGATATATGTAAATCCAATAAATCTAAAGAAAGGCTAAACTATATTTGAATGTTGTATTCAGAGGAACTAATTATACTAATATTATGTACCAATGAGTTCAGATTAGTTAACATAACAATCACAGCAGGTCCGTAATGGTCGTCTAGTGTAAAAATATTTAAAGAAATTGCCAAATATTCAGATCAGTTAGGTACTTTTTGTTTCTACATATGTTGTGCATACGACTGCATTTTTTTTATACCACTACTTACCTTACACTACTCTCACGAAGGCCCTCTGTACCATTGGGGTACCATAGGACAGCAACAACACTTACCACAGGAACACAACACTGCTCAAAAGCAGTATTATTTATCTGTGATCTTCTGTAAGGTCGAGGTACTTCCTCAGTCTGGCTACTCCAGATTTTGAGCAAGATATGTCCTGCTGTGTCCTACCTCAGATAAACCTTAATTACTTTTATCTTATATGGAATAAAGAAACATGATTTTTTCTTCTGAAATACGAAATATTCTAAAGCACATTTGGCAATAAATATTGTCCATGAACTGTGGCTGTTTGCCTTTTTCTAATATAATGTAAAAACGCAGTTGTCGGACAAACATTATTTCTGATGAGGCGCTAACTGCGGGCTCATCTCGACTTCGTGACCGCTTCGTGCTAATGTAATTGAGACGACCGTTCTAATTTGAAATCCTTCGGAAAAACGGCGTTTGTAGAATTTTCCGAAAAGAGTTTCGTCGTCCTTGCTGATCGACTTAAGAAAGAGATTCATGATACGTTATCAGTAGGAGATTTAGGAAGAAACCTTAAGTGCTATGTTGAGTTGGCTTCAGGCTTTTCCCTCACCGTCCGAATTACAGCTACTACTCTTACTTTACCCAGAATTTTAGTGAGTTATACAGCGTCAGCGGAACTAATAATGAAGCAGTTGATTGCCCATTTATTTTAAGTTAGATTTTCAGGAACAAATTTTATTTCAAATTTAAAGATACATGCAGCATAATTTAAACATTGATTGTAAAACAATACACAATGCATTGGCTACATCAAGCAGCGTGAAACTTTGAGGGGAATGGGGAAAGAACGTTATACCTAATTTTAGTATCTAGTACTTAATTGAATTCTCTGCTTTTTGTTGAATGGTTAGTGATATCTTTTTGATCATAACCAGATTTATGCATATGCTTAGAACGGTTATCGCATAATATTCGATGTCTATTTAAAGAGCTGTGTCAGCTTTCATTCGGTGTGTAATTACTACACGCTATCAGCGAAGCTCAGCGTGGGTCGACCTTATCGCCGGGATTACGTTGTCATTCAATTTCACCATGGGCTGTCAGGTATTGTATATTACTTAGAAACGAATACATTACCCTACAATCTATAATCGATGGTTTCATTTGCGTCATAGTGCATTCAAGTCTATGTATGGACTGATAATGTACAGTACAAAAATGGATTTCCTAGATTCATATCTGAGCTTCGATTGTTCTAGACCTACGCAATTTAAAATCTTCCAAAACAAAGAAAATCAACGTAAGAGTATAAATTTCTTAATTTATGACCTTTTCTAAATGTTTAAAAAAAATACGTGCGTCTTATTAAAATTCCGCGATCCGATGACGCTTCAATGCTATTTCATTGAATATTAAAAGAAACGTAGTACAAAGAAGCGTCCATTATCGTAAAGAAAATCGTCTGAAAAGTTGATGTTATTTCAGGGCTTCGATGAAAATACGTCGTGTTCGAATACGGTTTTGTGAGTTAACGTAAGACGGTGAAGCTAGCGCAGTCTGCCTCCAGAGCGTGAATGGAGTGCACGTCTCTCGCGCGCGCAATACTGGCCCGAGCTATCAATTAAATTATCTACGGTCGAAAAAAAATTTGCACCATCAATTATGAAGTTGATTGAACTTTGGTGACAATCATAATAATGAATGACAATTAAAATAAAATTTGTGAATGTAACATTTAAACGTTATTGTGTGTTTTGGTGATAACAAGTTACTTCAAGTGCTTGAAATATCTTAAGGACAAAGTTTTCCCTTGATCTTATTTTAAGTTAATCGTGATAATTTTAATGACGAAGATGGCTCGTCTAGCGACAAGCGCTGTCCAGCTCTGTCAGCGTCTGCAGGAGATGTACCCTCAGAAATTCCAGTTCCCAAACAAACAGGTTAAATATTTATTCTTATCGATAATTTTTATTGAGATCGTAAATATAAAATGTATCAGTTAGCAACACTAATCATTAAAGTTAATTTGATTGATATTTCTTTTATATTCTTGCAATGAATATTAGAGCAGCTTAGTACCATTAATATTAATCGCGTGGTTTTAATTAATTCGATCGTCTGGTCCAGCCGAACACATGAATGTGGAGAGAGCAAATATTTGTACCGTCACGTCACTGATCATGTCCAGTGTACATGCATATATAAGTAAAATAGTAAATACATAGAAGCCGTGATGTGCCCATTCGCATGTTGCTATCGTTTGAGCAAATTGATGTAATTTTCAGTATTTCGCGTCCTTCGTCTATCCTTCGCTCACGTAATATTTGACGTAAATGAGATGTAGGTATCTGTTTCAAGATCTTTGATTATTTCCATGTCTCCTGATAATTTATCAAAAGCAATTGATTCTGTTGTTATGTTTTCTTCTTTTTTGTTTCGTGTTTACACATTTTATTTTACATTTCATCTCTCTTTACCTACCTTAGATTAATCTTGTATTTCGTAAAGAAAAAAAACTGAAATTATCTCTATGAAAGTTAAATTATCCGTTTCTTTATCTTTATAAATATATTTGTTTTTTTATTTTATTTTTAATGTAACTAGGTTGGCAAACAAGCGTACGGCTCACCTGATGGTAAGACCGTAGCCTATAGACGCCTGCAACACCAGAAAAATCGCAAGCGCGTTGCCGACCCTATCCCCAATCCCCCCCCCTCCCCAGGAGCTCTGGTCACCTTACTCACCAACAGGAACACAATACTGCTTGAAAACAGTATTATTTAGCTGTTGTCTTCTGTAAGGTCGAGGTACTACCCCAGTCGGGCTGCTCCATATTTTGAGCAGGAAATTTCCTGCTGTGCCCTACCACAGTTAAAAGTCAGTTTATATGTAATCTGTATATCAATATAAATTGTATTGGAATCTAAATAATATGTTCATGATGGGTGGATCATAAATTGGGATTCTGGAGGAAATAACTGGAAAACTTTTAGGGTGTTTGTTAGTAACTAATGTTCTAATATAACAGTCGACTAGCAATTTGTATGTTTGTATGAATGTAAGTGTGTGTAGCCAGTATCGGAAAGACTGGATATATGATTGGTTTTCTGAAAGAACGTAGAGAACCTAGAGGCGCAGCGGTCACAGCGCTGTATGTTGCGCTAGCGGTTGCGTGTTCGATCCCCGCACATGGCAATCATTTTTATTGGCCATATAGATATGGTCGTGGTCTGGACATTTGTGTTGCATCCTACTGGGGGTCGTTGAGTGTGAAGCGTTTATTTATTTATTTTAAAGAAAATAATGTTTTAGGGTCGGCAAACGCGCTTATGAATATTGTGATGATTCTGGTGTTGCAGGCGCTATGTAGACCGTGCGCTTGCTTTTCACCATACTCTGGTCTAGTACTTAGTAATGAGATAACGTTTATTATTAATGAAATTATTTGTTAAAGATTTATTATTATTTACATAATGTAAATGAGCCCTAATAAAAGTTTAATATTCCAACACTTTTTAAACGACTTCAAAAAAGGAGGGGGTTTCTTTACAATTGTTATGATCCGACGCATGCTCGTTTAGGTAATTGACAGTAATTCGTCGGTCATTTTGTTTCAAAACAGCAATGCGCTGGATTACCGTCTTCCGGTGTCGAGGGTAATTACTGCCAGGAGGTACATACCGGCTTAAATCCCATGGTTGATTGGTTTTTATAATTAGTTTAAGAACGGGATATTAGTGACGTTTTTTATAAAGATTCTGATTACTGTTTGTGTAAAGAAAATTTACAATTAGATCTTTCATATTGCTCATCACTACATAGTATAAAACAAAGTGCCTTTCCGCTATGTATCTTTATGCGTATATCTTTAAAACTACGCAACGGATTTTGATGCGGTTTTCTTTAGTGAATAGCGTGATTCCAGAGGAAGGTTTTTCCATGTATAATACATGCATAATATAGTAGATTAATACCATATTAACACTGATAGTTTTTGCACCCGCGCGAAGTCGGGGTGGGTCGCTAGTTAGAGACAAAGTTTAAACTCCATAAGAACTTTATCAAAAATTTACAGTTATTAAATAAATACGGAGATGTATAGATTAGATTATACGCATAATACGTCATTAATAAATAATTATCGATAATATCAACTGTAAAGCAAAAAGTTGTGTGTTGAAATTTTTGTCACATAAGAATGAATTATATAATCCATACTAATATTATAAATGCGAAAGTAACTCTGTCTGTCTGTCTGTCTGTCTGTCTGTCTCGCAATCACGGCAAAACTACTGAACAGATTTAAATGAAATTTGGTATACAGATAGTCTAGAGTCTGAGAAAGGACATAGGCAACTTTTTAATGCGAAAAAAGGGATGTAAGGTGTTGAAATGTTGGAATGAAAATTTGTATGAGATATAATGTTCGTGTTCGTAACTGTCAAACATTTAATGTTCATCCCGTCGATATGGTAAACTCTCCGATAAAATTAAAGAACGTATTTAAATAAAGGTTTCGAATCGACAACATATATCCACAATATACGGATAGTGGCGTATTTTACATTTTAAAAATGCATAATAATGTCAGTAATTAAAACGGATTGACATAATATATATTGGTTGTCAACGAGGTTGTCAAATATAAAACGTAGTGGTTATATACTCTTTGGTCAAATATTTATGCGTGCGTTCAGAAATTTATTTAGTGTAAACTAAGGAAAATATATCAAGCTAATTAAATCTTATACTATTAAAAAAAAGGAAAGCATTTTTTTCCCTCAAATCAACGCAGGTGAAACCGCGGGGCACAGCTAGTTATACATACTTATATCAGTATAAAAAGTATCTCGGAAATATTAACGTTACCAATTGGAAGTCACATAGCACTTTTGTAATACATAATGTGGATTGCGAGATCAATGCAATTATTACATACACTGACGTAACAGTGTTACGATTACTCGTCAATATGACGTGCTGTTTGTTGTTTAACCGGCGATAGTTATCTATATCTTAGCTTGGTTTCTATATTTGAAAAACGATCTGTTTTGATTACGATCTGTTTGATATGTTAAGTATCGATTTTCGAGTGTAGGAACCGGGCTTAATTCTGATTACTTAGAGTAGGACAGCAGGAAATTTCCTGCTCAAAATATGGAGCAGCCCGACTGGGGTAGTACCTCGACCATACAGAAGACCACAGCTAAATAATAATGTTTTCAAGCAGTGTTGTGTTCCTGTTGGTGAGTAAGGTGACCAGAGCTCCTGGGGGGATTGGAGGTAGGGTAGGCAACGTGCTCGCAATGCTTCTGGTGGTGGTTCACTGCTGGACATAGGTTTCTTTCTCCATGTAGAATAAAGGTCGAAGCTTAATCCACCACGCTGCTCCACTGTGGGTTAGAGGATATATTTCTACTATGATTAACGATCACTATCAGGTGTATATGAAAATAACTGGGATAGAACCCTTCCATGAACTTCCACAAACATTTCAAGATGAAAATTAGCCAAATTAGCCCAGCCATTCTCAAGTTTTAGCGAGACTAACGAACAGCAATTGATTTTTATATATAGATATTATATAGATTTATATTGTACAAAAATTTCTGTCTTTACGGGACAAATGGCAGCCATGTCTATACAACAATGTTGTGTATGGTAAACCAGCATTGCCTTTTGATGTACGCAAACCAACAGACCGATTCTTAAAATAAATGCCGATAAAATCTCGTTACCGTAAGGTCGTCTGTGTGTTGTAATTTTTATAGCTAGTTCAACGGCTTCTTTTATTGCAGTTTTTTGGCAATAACAGATCGTTTAGATCGCGGTACAAGTGTAAAGTTTTGCTTTTTAATTTCCCGCCGTTTCGTTTCATTTCGTCTTTTTAGTGTTACACAGACGTAATTAATTTGAAGTTTCGTATCCGTCGATGTTTTGCATTTTATAACTGGATTGATTTAATTGACTCGGTAGTTTATTTGATATTCAAGACTTTATTTTCATATTTATCTTTATAGTACTTAATTGTATTTGACTAGTAGGTAGTTGACACGGTAGACTTTGTCCTGTCTCGCGAAATGTTGAATTACGTTTTCCGTGACCTTGACCGCTCCGATCAATTTCCTTCGTGTTTTCTCCATCCTACGTGACGTTGGCGAAATCATTGTTGTTATGTTGGCACTATTGGAAGCCTATAACGACGGAATAAATAAAAGTTCGTCTTAGTTAAGTTTTTTCTTTCTTTATGTACAGGCTTATTAGGCTATTTAGGCTTGATGCCGCCCTAGGCCCTGTTTATGGCGGCGCCCTTAATGCTAGAATAAATTTAGTTAATTTTGATACACTATTTTTATTTTAAAATTCATACTTACTTCAGCCTATTGCAGTCCACTGCTGGACATAGGCCTCCCCAAATTTGCAAAAGACATCCCGGTTTTCCACAATCCTCGCCGGTGTAGGCTGGATAGCCTACACTGGCAATCTTACTTAGATCGTCAGTCCAGCGGGCCGGAGGACGTCCCACACTGCGTTTTCCAAGACGCGGTCTTCACTCCAGGACACGTCTGCTCCAACGGCTATCTCTCCTGTGACACAAGTAACCAGCCCACTGTCAATTCAACTTGCTAATTCTGTGGCTTATGTCGGTTACTTTCATTCTCTCGCGGATAGCCTCATTTCTAATACTATCTTTGAAAGAAATCCTAAGCATAGCCCGTTCCATTTCACGTTTAGCGACTTTAAACTTGTGTACCAGTCCCTTCGTCAGTATCCACGTCTCGCCTCCGTATGGTAACATAGGCAGGACGCATTGCTCGAAGGCTTTTGTCTTCAAGGATTGGGGAATCTTCGAAGTGAAGACTCTGCGAAGCCCGCCAGACGCCGCCAACCGGATCATCCTATCGGCCTCCTTATCGAAGTTGATGCGGCCGAGTTGGATGGTATGGCCAAGGTAAACATAATCTTGAGCAACTTCGAGAAGGATACCATCGACCAATACCAGTCTCGGTATGACTTGGTTGTTAAACATAGCTCTCGTTTTTAAGTTCCAAGTTCATACCGAGACCGACTCGTCGGGAGGAGTCGTTTAGGCCAGCCAGCATTTGGCCTAGCTCATCCAACGTCTCCGCAAAGATGACGATATCGTCGGCGAAACGAAGATGAGAGATGTATTCACCGATGACGTTGATGCCTCGTTGCCCCCAATCCAAGGTCTTAAAGACATCTTCCAGCGCAGTGGTAAACAGTTTCGGTGATATTACATCTCCATGTCTTACCCCACGCTGGAGGAAAATGAGTCTTGTTCTTTGGTCTTGGATATAATTATGAACGGTCATCGTCGTCGTACATACATCTCAGTACCTCGATATATCGCTAGTCGATATCACATCTCTACAGAGAGTCTAGGACAGCCCAGGTTTCGACAGAGTCGAAGGCTTTCTCGTAGTCCACAAATGCCATACACAGCGGCTGATTATATTCTTCTGTCTTTTGTATAATCTGCCGAACAGTATGGATGTGGTCTACGGTGCTGTAGCTATTTAGAAACCCAGCCTCACCAGCCTGCTCCGGTGGTTGGAATTCGTCGAGTCATCTGGCAACACGATTCGTAACGACCTTCGAAAACAGCTTATAGACGTTGCTCAGAAGTGAAATCGGTTTTTAATTCTTTAACAGAGCCTTGTCGCCTTTCTTAAAGAATAGGTACAACATTGGCACACGTGGATCTTCGGTGTCCCAATTCTCTACACTACTAGATTAGTAAGTAGTATAAAATTTCTCTCCTCTTCTCGGATCTGAGGGCGAGAGCAAACGGCTCTGCCATCCGCTGTTTTGAGCTTCGCATGAAGGCTTCTCCCCAATGGTCTTCGGAATTCGATTTCTGTAACTTTTCTACAGCGCGATGCTTGCGAGATGCTTGGTTTATACATTAAACTATGTTTTGAGTTTACGAAAAAAAAAACACTCGGAAAACAACAAAGACTTTTTTCTGGCTTTAGATAAAACTAAAATTTCTGGCATTTGAATAAATACTAACATGATATTTAATACATGCATATTATATTCAGTATTTTTATTTAACGCTAAAAACAAATTAAGCTTAAAACTATTAAGATTTAGTAATTTTTAATACCTTCATAATATCACATTTAAAAAAAACACTCGGAAAACAACAAAGATTTTTTTCTGGCTTTAGATAAAACTAAAATTTCTAACATTTGAATAAATACTAACATGATATTTAATACATGCATATTATATTCAGTATTTTTATTTAACGCTAAAAACAAATTAAGCTTAAAACTATTAAGATTTAGTAATTTTTAATAGCTTCATAATATCACATTTAAAAAAAACACTCGGAAAACAACAAAGATTTTTTTCTGGCTTTAGATAAAACTAAAATTTCTAACATTTGAATAAATACTAACATGATATTTAATACATGCATATTATATTCAGTATTTTTATTTAACGCTAAAAACAAATTAAGCTTAAAACTATTAAGATTTAGTAATTTTTAATAGCTTCATAATATCACATTTAAAAAAAACACTCGGAAAACAACAAAGATTTTTTTCTGGCTTTAGATAAAACTAAAATTTCTGACATTTGAATAAATACTAACATGATATTTAATACATGCATATTATATTCAGTATCGGGGGGCACGGCAGTGCCCCCGCCAAGTCGAGCGCGAAGCAAACACTGCCGTACCATCCTTTACCCGAACCATTTCGCCGCATTTTCAGGCCCCTATTTGAGAACCTCTGGATAAGACCAGAACGCTGAAATTTTCGTCATCGAGTAAGCTATAATCACATACTTAAAATCCAAAATTTCAAGTCTGTAGGTCATTTAGTTCAGAAGTTAAGCGAAAGCAAAGTTTCGCATTTACGACACTCACTCACTCATGATCATCAAAATAGAACTAGTACTTCCCATAAACTCAGAGAGCTGAAATTTGGTACAGAGTTAGGGTTTAATGGCTACATAAAGGGAAAACTATAAAAACTAGGATAATCGAAGATCTGGAGTACCTGGTGACCCTGATTAAAAAACACAAGAGCCCAATCAAACTATTAGAAGAGATCGATATACCACCTTTACATAAAATATAATGCGAAAAACAGGGTGTAAGGGGTTGAAAGGTGGGAATGAAAATTCGTATGGAAGTATATGTATATAATGTTCGTGTTTCGTAACTGTCAAAAATTTAATGTTCATCTCGTCGATATGGTAAACTCTACCCTTAAATTAAAGAACGTATTTAAATAAAGGTTTCGAATCGACAACATATATCCACAATATACGGATATTGGCGGATTTTAGATTTTAAAAATTAATAATAATGTCAGTAATGAAAACGGATTGACATTATACATATTGGTTGTCAAATACGTATTTATGCAAGCGTTCAGAAATTTATTTAGTGTAAACTAAGGAAAATATATCAAGCTACTTAAATATACAATAAATAATAAATGTAAAAAAGAAATAAAATACAAAAAAAAATAAGTTCAGTTGATTGGTCTCCTTGAAAAATTCCAGATTATTCTGTCAATCCAGTCAAAGTCAGTATATCATATTATAAATATTTTCGTCGTGGAAGTCTAAAAGATATGTGTTATATATCTAATATATACTTATATATCTATATATAATATTATAAACCTGAAAGTTGAATTGTTTGTTTGTTTGTTTAAACGCGCTAATCTCAAGAACTATTGATTCGAATTGAAAAATTCCTCTGAGGTGGATAGCCTATTTAAAGAGAAAGGTTATGCTTTAAGAAGAAGGAAGGCTATTTTTTTCCTCAAATCACAGTGGGTGAAACCGCGAGGCCTATCTAGTTGGTACATAAAAAAATCGACTATCATTGCAAAAATCAGATCACATCTTCTAATTTAATCTAGCCTATAGCGTCCCACAGCTGGGCGAATGCCTCCACTTCTGCTTTTATTACGCATATAAATAAAATTATAGGAAAACTCTGGATAACACTAGACTGGCTTTTATACTTATACTTACAAGTTTACAAGAAAAATAGGCGAACGATTAACTTAATTCTACTCGAATATTACACAAATTACACTAAAATATTAATTTCGCTCAAAATTTGCTCAAAATATAATGCATTGGACTAAGAGTGGTGGTGATACCAACACGTCAAGTACAAGAATCAGAACCGGAAGAAAGGAAAAGAAAGATTTGTATTGTAATAACAAAAAAACTGTTACTAAAAAGAAAAAAAAATGTGTCAAATAAGAAATTCTAAAAAATAAATCAATATGCCTGAATATGCCCACGTTTCTACTTTCTACAAAAAGCAGTGAAATCCCACCAAAAACATTCTGTAAAAAAAACTAGCCAAGTCTCGATGGAGCTGCTTGTTTATCTCTAAAAAGTAATGAAATCTAGACAAAGTCGTACCAAGTCTAAGGTTCATTACTGCGATTTTTTTATTATTATAGTTAATGTTGTGTGACTTGGCCGTTGAAGGGTACACAAGGGTACAAAACCAGGTGCTACATGACACCATTGCACCAATCTGTCGCCAGAACCGCTACCCATTGACGATGGAAAATTGCCACTTGGAAAACGTTGATTGAATAACCAGTCAATTGTAGGCTTGATAAAGCTGCGTATTTCAATAATATTTTTGTATAGGCAAGCCTGAAACAAACTGTATAAAAAATTATTTCCAGTACCAGCGGACTTCTAATCATTGATATAAGTCCGTCTGTACGTCTATTTTATGTTAGATCGGTGGTCGATTTGACGCTCCAAAAATAAGAGAACAGAAGTCAGCATTGTCAATGCTGAATGCATGTGTTATCAACAACCGCCTAAAATGAGACACTAGCGTCCAATTACCAATACCAGTATGGGATATTATTCTTAGTTTTGTACCCTTGTGTACCCTTCAACGGCCAAGTCACACAACATTAACTATAATAATAAAAAAATCGCAGTAATGAACCTTAGACTTGGTACGACTTTGTCTAGATTTCATTACTTTTTAGAGATAAACAAGCAGCTCCATCGAGACTTGGCTAGTTTTTTTTACAGAATGTTTTTGGTGGGATTTTTATTTAACGCTAAAAACAAATTAAGCTTAAAACTATTAAGATTTAGTAATTTTTAATAGCTTCATAAAGCATATGATTAATATCAGTAATGAAACAAAAAGTAAAGAACATCATTCGATAAAGACTATAACTGATCTTTTAAAAAATTAAAACCTTATTCATAGACTGAAAAGTAAAAAAAAAATTTAACTATTATTATTTTTCAAAGGAGACTCGTTACTTTATTCGTCTGAAATTTTGGTATTTCAAAAATTTTGCCGCCCCTCAAATTATGCCGCCCTAGGCCCGGGCCTCGCGGGCCTATGCGTAAATCCGCCACTGTTTATGTAACTAGGTTGGCACACAAGCGTACGGCTCACCTGACGGCATGCGATTACTGTAGCTTATAGACGTCTGCAACACCAGAATCATCGCAAACACGTTGCCGATCCTATCCCCAATTTCCCCCAGGAGCTCTGGTCACCTTACTCACCACAGGAACACAACACTGCTTGGAAACAGTATTATTGAGCTGTGATGTTCTGTAAGGTCGAGGTAGGAAGTCTCATTCATTCTGAGTTCTCGATAATACGGCACTGTTGCAATCAATATTATTAGCGGTACACTTTTGAGTAGATTGTACTGTTACTGTTCGACGTTTTACTTACGTTATGTTGTTCTGTCACGTTTGTGTAAGTCATACAAATGTTTGTCGGTGAGTTTGTGTTTGTATTTATGTTGTGTGTTTCTTGTGACACAGAATCTCAACTGGTGGTCGTGTATGAGGAGGTTGTTATTATATAATATCTTATAGTTTATTGTTGTTTTATAAAAGTACCTAATAAAATGTAATTTTATGATGTTTTGAGGAGTTATGTCATCTCATCTCTTATCGGTACGAGTGTACTGATGAGTAATTTATTTAATGAAATATTTTGATAACAACGCTTCAACTGTTAATGTCACAAAATATTTAAAACAAAGTTTAATAAAATTTCAAGTTGAAACACTAATTGAAAGAAGTTTTTGAAGGGATAAGCAAGAGAAGGTGAAATAAACTCTTTTCAAAATTAGTTCCTTTTCAAATGTTATTATCAAAAATGAACAAAAAAGTTGGTTACGAGTTTGAAATATGTGTTTATAGGTGCAGTTCTATTTCAAGATTTGTTACTTTTCATTTTTGCAGTACCTATTATTATTCCATATAAAAAAAGTTACTAAAAACTACAGCCTGTATAAATGTTTCCATGAAAAAGACTTCTCTGATGTTATAATTGTGTTACATTAAATAAAAACAGTAAAATGAAATTTTTAAGTTCTTATTACATGGATAATCTTTTGTAAACTAAATAATACGAGATTGAACACGTTCCTATCTGTCGAGATTAGGTTAGAATGTTAGATAATAATTACGAGTATATCTGCATCGGTCCGTTGTTTCTTATCGAAATGAATTTTGTAGGTGATCGTCACATTCTTAACTCATGTGGCCTTAGAGTAGTTATTTATTAATTATACTCTAAGCATGTGGCAATATTTGAATGTTAGTTTGAATTTATTTTATAACGTTTTAGTATTATCGAGGTAAGGTACATTAGGATGACGACGGTCACAGCACTGGTTTGTGCCTGTTGCGCTGTCTGGTGGCGGGTTCTATCCCCGCACATGAGAAACATTTGTATTGGCCATACAGATATTTGCCGTGGTCTGGGTGTTTGTGTCGTCCTTGTCCGTCGCGTCGCCGGTTGTTATCATGTACACCTGATAGCGATCGATACTCATTGTAGGGTTATATCAGCCAACTCGCATCGGAGCAGCGTGGTGGATTAAGCTTTGATCCTTCTCCTACATGGGGATAGAGGCCTATGCCCAGCCGGGCTAGCATGCGTACAACGAGATAATCTCTTGACGAGAGAGATAGATAATGTCTACATCGAGTATTTTCTCGATTACCCTAACATGCGCAATACGAGAGACATAATTCTCTTCCGAAGACAAAACGGAACGGAAACGCCATGGTATACAAAAGATATTATAATAATATTTATAATTTTAATATATTTCGTTTATCGTAGTCTTTCTAATATTGACAACGAGTAGTTTATCTTCTTAAAACGTCAAAATCACGTCAAAATTCGACAAAACTACGATAACTAAAATTTCTTGTTATCTCTTCAATTGTCGTGACGAGAAGAGTATCACGTGCACGCATGTTAGCTACTGTAGACATAAAGAGATAAAACGAGAAAAGGGGTAGACAAACTTTTGTCGTGGCGCGCATGCTAGCCCGGCAGGAGTGGGATATTACAGGCTGAAACGCGAAGCGCGAACCGCTTACCATCAAGCGGTCCGTACTCTAGTTTGCCACTATTTACATTAAAAAAACTCGAGTACCTATATGAAAATGTTAATATAGTATTAATTGTAAACAATGTTAATGAGCCTGTAAAAAATGTTGAATAACAAGGATAATCGTCGTCTAAATTACAGTTAATTGTGTCAGAGGATCGTCTGACGGTAGAAGTAATTGTGAGTCAGTTCGCAGTGTGGGGACGATTCGAAGAAACGCTTCGCTTAATTCGTAATAATTGAAATAACGCAGTGTCTCCTCGCCATTGTGTTTCAATTTGAAATATTTTAATATTTAAAGTGTATCTGCGGTGTTTCTTGCCGATTTTTCTCTTCTGAATATACATTCAAATTTGCGGTAGCTTCAATTTGACTATAATTAATTTATTAAAACAAATGATATTTTAATTTGTAATATAATATATACTCTATTGAGGTAGGGAACAGCAGATAATCTTGCCCTAAATATGGAGTAGCCCGCCTGGGGAAGTACCTCAACCTTGAAGAAGATCAGTTAAATAATACCCACTGCTTTCAAGCAGTGTTTTGTCCCTATGGTGATTAAGGTAGAGAACTCCTGGATAGGGTCGGGGGGTACAGTCGGTAACGTGCTTGCGTTGCTTCTAGTGTTGCAGACGTCTATAGGCTACGGTTAACGCTTACCATCATGTGAGCCGTACGCTTGTTTGCCGAACTGATTGTACAAAAAAAAAAAAAAAACGATTTAAAAGTGATTTTGAAACCTATTGTATTTGAATAAAGTAATTGTTGATTTAGATTCTGATATTATTGTGTTATTTCTGATTTTTGTAATTAGACAATTGGATTTGTGTTGTATGTCGTAATAATATTAATTACTCGGATTCAAATCAGTCTTGATTGTATTCAATTTATTGTACAATAAAATTTTTTTTTTCGAAATTTATTCCGTTTTAATTTCTGATGGGAATATGAAATTTAGTAACACTTTGTTTTAATTTAGAAATCGTTGCTTGCTTCATCTTAATATTAAACTAGTTTTATTGTATGAGTATATTTCCTGAAAATATTTCAAAACAATGACGTCATAAGGTCTTATCAAAAAGTCTCGGATGTAATGTTTTCAATTAGTTTTAATTAAGGAGGATTATTAATTATTTTATTTCATTTCATTTCACAACTGTAATTAACATTTTGCTTATAAAAAAACGACGTGTGCAACACCAGAAGTATCGCAAGCGCGTTATCGACCCTATCCCCAATTCCCCCAGGAGGAGGAGGTTTACTCTCCCATAAGAAGTGAGAACTTCTTATGGGAGGGTAAATAATAATATTCAAAATATACTAAGTACGTACTTTTGTAATAGGATAAAGAGTAAATTAAATAGATTAACGTTACTTAAAAGCTATGAACCAATTTGTTGAATAATATATAGGTTTTATTGATAACTAATCGGTTTCGTGATAGATGCGTGTCTGCGTGTTTCTATGACCGGGAACTACGTGCAAAGGTTTATTTTAGGATTTTTTTGATTGATTGGTTTTTGGTCATTGCTCCGCTGATATATCGAATGTGAAGCGGAAATAGCGGAATGCTTTTAGTTAACTCATAAGATTCACTAAACAGGTGTTCTCGTTTATTGTTTTCTTGTGTTTTTGCGATGTTGATATTCATCACTTCAGCCTACTCAACTCATGTGTTTTACCCATAGTCACCACGCTGGGCAGGCGGGTTGGTGACCGCAAGACTGGCTTTGTCGCACCGGAGACGCTGCTGCCCGTCTTCGGCCTTTGTATTTGAAAGCCAGCAGTTAGATGGTTATCCCGCCATCGGTCGGTCTTATAAGTTCCAAGGTGGTAGTGGAACTGTGTTATCCCTTAGTCGCCTCTTACGACACCCACGGGAAGAGAAGGAGTGACTATATTATTTACTGCCGTAACCACACAGCACATGTTGATATTCGGATTGGTACATTCAAATAAGTCAACGTACCTATATTCCCATTTATTTGTAGATGTCGATTTGCATTCCATATATATCAGATATCATGCTGAGAAGAGACGGCAGTAAAGTCATCGATTCTTTTAAATTTATCTATACACATTTTTATGAATTATAAGTTTATGTCCATGATAAAAATTAATGTAACAAAATATGTAAATAACTAGCCGACCTGGCAAACTTCGTACCGCCTTATTTTTTTCTTGAGTATAATAATTACATATATCAAAATAAAATATAGCCTATCTTTCAAGGTGGATCAAACTGCACACGGTGTGTAAATTTGATTAAAATCGGTTAAGTAGCTTAGGAGTCCATCGCGGACAAACAACGGGAAGCGTAGTTTATATGTATATGTTACTGTAAAAGCTAGAACTACGGTAAATCCTAAGATTTAAGAGGTAAATTTTGTACAGTTGTAACAACGCAATATCCATATAATTGAAAACAACAAGACGGCGCCATTTTTGTTTACCGCGAAAACAATTATGACAGAAAGTTAATTTCACGCTTTGAAACGATGAATGACGCCTGTGTACGTGTAGTGTCAAGTCACACCTTAAGCGGGCTTTACACAATTTATCGTAACGATCCAGATTGTTACAATTTATCGTTGCGTGTAAACGGGAGATTGTAGCGATTTATTAGGATTGAAGTTGGAGTAAACAGTGCTCTACTCTTTCGATTTGTTGGAGCGATAAATCGTGTAAAGCCCCCTTTAGACTCTCCTAGTACTGCGATAACTGCGAAGTGTATGTACCGGTTACGTTTCGGGAAATCAAGCAAACATTATTTGCGTCTTTTTAACTAACTTCAAAAAAGGAGTAGGTTCTTTATAAGACTGTATTTTTTGTGTATTAACTGATAAGTTTTTACTGGTTGTACCGATTTTGATGATTCTTTTTTAATTAAAAGCTGGTGCTTGTCATATGGTCCCATTTAAATTTAATCGAGATCTGACGAGTGTTTTTTGAGTTATCTCTAATAACGCGTATTTACTTGATTATTTTTCGTCTTCTTACGTTGTATTACTTGTCGATGTAATTCAAGTAGGTTTTTTTCGTTTGCGAGCAAACACAATTATACTAAATATAACTACTGCAACTTTTAGGCAAAGCTTATCAGTAGACACTCGATTATACAGAAAGGTAATAGATACAAAGTTATTTTATCGTAATAATAAAATAAAGGACTTCACAATACTATTAAAGTATTTGTTTTACATTATGATACGGTTATTGAGCAATCGATCGCGCAACGATGGCTCAATTATTGCAAATTGCTGTGTTTGCTAATACATTCGTAGGTTTTCTTACCTATTTTACATATCATCTAAAATATTTTTGAACTAAATATTGTGAGTCATTGCTTCAGCTGTCAATAGGCCCACTTTAGCTAAAATCTATTGTAGGTACGTCTAATGTAACTAAATTGAATTATCGACTGATCTGTAGTTTTGTCGTATCACAAATATTTTTTTCATAACATAGATAGTTAAGATTTTTAGAAAGTTTTATAACGTAAACAATATTGTGTATCTCTTTTATTTATTGCCGTTAAATATTTGAATATGATATTTATATTTACGAATCATAATATTAAACACTTTGAGTGTTGTTTTATGAATTAATGGCTGTAATAAAATTTTAGAATGTATACAACGGAATGAGATTCGTGTGTGTGTGTGTGGAGAGATACATTGACATCGTTTTGTAGGAATAATTTTGTTTTTGTTATATGATTTTCTGCGTTGAATTTAGTTATTTGTTCTTTATTGCTCAGCTAAGACATTCTGCAAATACTCATCTGTTGGGGAAAATCCATGAAAATAATGTAAGTTGAAAAAAATGTCATAATTATGTTATTATTATTCAGCACACGGCGGATTATGGGATACTTTTTCTAAAGTATTCAAAAAGATTATCATAGGCTTTCTTAAGGTCCTTTTAAAATACCTTAGAAATATTTACCATGTCACACACACAGACCAAAAACAAGTGGACGGAAAACATTGGTCGTTCGGTATCGAATCCGTGACTTTTATGTGTGAAAATCCGTCACCACTGCACTAAAATCTCATGTCATCACTTTTAAGAAATTATTCTCATTTGTTTTATGTACAATATTTCAATATAAACGAGGGATGGCACCAGTAGATATCTATCCGGTAACTGGTTTGAACCGCTACGGGTACGCGACCCCGGACTGCTGCTAGCTGCTAGTGTCACCCCCCCCCCCCCTCCCCGTAATCCGTGGCACTGGTATCCCTAACACCAGATCCTGTTCTCACATAAATCCTTACCACCTATCCTTTTTCTTAGCCAAGAATTCCCAAGAAGGGTTGATGTCAGGCAGGAGGCCGGTCGTAAAATACCCATGCCAAATCTTTTACAACATGATTTCCATGAAGAGGAAAACATGTCGTGACGACCCTACAATAAGTGGAATAAGGGCAGTAAGGTGATAATTTCAATATAAACGTACCTAATACAAAATAATGCAATAATATTTTTTTCTTGTACTGTACACAAACATACAAATAAAAAGAATATTAAAATACTTACAAAAGCGATGCTATCACTGAAAGAACAGCCAGACAGCCTTTGAGCAGAGGACGCGATAAACTATCAGTGGTTAGGAAGTGAAAAAAATTATAAATGGTATCTCAAAATCTTCAAAGGAAACATCTCGTAACCTCATTATCGTTACATAACCATTTAATTTCAGCGACAGTTCAATGTCGAGACTCGTCGCCAAATATTTGGTGGTAATGACCTCATGTAAATGTGTATTAACCCTTGTTACAAACATACGCATCCTCTTATGTACCTGGTAGCCTGGTAGGTACATATAGGTACCTCATGAATCTCTTATGGGCGTTGTAGATGCTAAATAATAATAATAATAATAATCATTTTTCATAAAATCTGATCACAATATTAAGTTACACTGAGTCTTCTCAATAAGTTATCGGAAATAGTTGTGGAAATGACTCGCACCTTGCTCGCACCAAAAACTTGGGAGTTTTTAACTATGATTTCATACAAACGGTAACAATATGACACTAATTTATCTAAAACAAAAAAAAAATGGTCAGTAAAGAAAATTGCGTTTTATAAGTGTGTGAATGTGATCAAGAATATGTTTATGTGTTCATGTGTGTGTGTGCGCGTCTACGTACAATTTTTTTTTCTTTTGCTAAATGGATTGAGCTTTGACGACAGGTTAACAGCACTGCTCGTTGACACAAAATGTTTGTATTATGGTCGATTTACATCAGACGAGCGAATGCTCATTCTATCCCCATCATCATCATCTGAGGCATTACAGCCGCGGGTGGGCCTTAGCCTGGTCCAGCAAAGCTCTCCAGTCCGATCTTTTAGAGGCTTTTTTCATTCTATCCCCACTATATCAAAATTTTTTAGTGTAAACAGGCGTAGAGCATTTTTTCGTTGTTATATATGAATACGAGTTTTCGTTTACACATAAAGATCAAGAAAGAATGTTCTTGTTCTAGCTCTAGCTCTTTGTTCGTTTGGTCTAAACCCACCCTTACATATCATTATCGTATAGTCGTCTCGTATAGTAAAGTCTGGTCGTTTGTATTGTCCGTATTCAGACCTTTATCAAAAGAAACTAGATTTCGCCCGATTGATGGTTTTTCACCAACAAACTCCACTTGATCTTTCAGATATTTATATTTGCAACGTATGAATTCAAACATTGTAGTTTATTACTCAAAGTGTAACCCAAAGTGTAACCCAATGGCGGATTTACAAATTTGCCGCCAGTAGTCAATTTTTGCCGCCCCTACTGACCTCTGAAATTCAATACCCTATTTCGCAATCATATTCATTGCAATCATTTTATCAATGGAATTGCAACCTGCAGATTTTTTTTAAACTTCTGTAAAATGAAAAAATGTGAAACCATAACCGCCGCTTAAAGTATTGACGCCCTAGGCTCCAGCCTACTGGTAAATCCGCTACTGGTGTAACCATGCCTTAGGATCTGTTTATCTGCTGATAAAACCTATAAATAACTTTATTTTAATTCAAAATTTAGCCTAAAAACATAAATAAAAAGCAAATTAATATTTTCTGTTAGTGTAACTTTGTAAGGTTACAACTTACAAGTAACCTTGAGTCACAGTACGAAACACCCATACATGGTTATATTTATTTTTATGTGTCATTGTTACGTCTTAGTAATAACTTTCTCGGTAAACCTTCTTGATGATTCTGTCAAGGCCCGTAAAGTCAGTGATAATAGGTATTGTATGGAAATTCTGTCATAGACCAATTTTCAATAGCCTATAATCTATACTAATATATAAAGCTGAAGAGTTTGTTTGTTTGATTGTTTGTTTGTTTGTTTGTTTGAACGCGGTAATCTCTGGAACTACTGGGCCGATTTGAAAAATTCTTTTAGTGTTATATAGCCCATTTATAGAGGAAGGCTATAGGCTATGTATCATCACGCTAAGACCAATAGGAGCTGAGTCCACGCCGACGAAGTCGCGCGCAGAAGCTAGTATTCCATAAAGATTTTTTTGCTTAAAAATATTTTCTTTAAATCGGATATTTAACTCAAGTGTTCACAAAGTTGTTTCATTATGAGTGAAATTCGCGTAAACATTAGAAAATAATTATATGTCCTTCAACTTTTCCTCCTAATAGGTAGTTCCGTTCCTTTATATATTACTAGCTTCTGCGCGCGACTTCGTCGGCGTGGACTCCGGTCCTATTGGTCTTAGTGTGATGATATATAGCCTATAGCCTTCCTCGATAAATGGGCTATCTAACACTGAAAGAATTTTTCTAATCGGACCAGTAGATCCTGAGATTAGCGCGTTCAAACAAACAAACAAACAATCAAACAAACAAACTCTTCAGCTTTATTATATAAGTATAGATTTATAGACAATTATCACTATAAATATTTAGCTTAGGTATTTGGTGTTTTTTTTTTTATGTAACTAGATCGGCAAACAAGCGTACAGCTCACCTGATGGTAAGCGCTCACCGTAGCTTATAGACTTGCTTGCTTGCTTTATTGCCGACCCTATCCCCAATTCCCCCCCACCCTGGTCACCTTACTCACCAAAAGGAACACAACACTGCTTGAAAACAGTATTATTTAGCTGTGGACTTCTGTAAGGTCGAGGTACTACCCCAGTCGGGCTGCTCTATATATTGAGCAGTAAATTTCCTGCTGTGCCCTACCTCAGTTAACAGCATAACCCACGAAGGGCTGTCAGTCCTATATATTATGATTGCGTTAATAATTACTAGATCGCGTATCAACATGCGAGAAAAGGTGCTACCTAACAAGATGACATGATGATGGTAAACAGACTAAAACAATTACACATAGATACATATAAAAAAACGAGTGTGCTTTACGAAACGTAACTCTCTCTCTTTCTATCTTCACTAACTTATATCTCACTTTCAACTTCCGTTCGCCTCGCCCGATCACACTTTTCGTAATACTCTCGTCACACATTCACCAGCTCACTCACCAAGTCAAGCGTACGTAAAGAAGTTTTACTTCAATAATACATGTAAGCTAAAGCATTCTATCACATTTAAAACATTTTTATGGCAACGTTGAAGATATGCAGACATTGTAACGGTTTATTTTAAAGTGATGACAACGCGTGTCGGTTACAGTTACAGTCGATAGTGTGGTGAGAGACGAGTAGCACTCGTTTTACACGACTATGCCGTAAAAGAAGTAATTTATTATAGGTACAAGAATATATAAAAGACTTGCAATAACGACTGACTTATTGCTAAAGTTATGATGTTATTGACTTTTGGGTAAGAGGACCGAGGTGTGCGGTTTCTCATCTACCCTCGAAAAGGGAGGATCCTCCAACCAGACGGGTGTTGTGTCTGGTAGGGCTACTGCCCGACCGTTGTTGTCGGGTTCTTGTATATATACTCAATCGCTCAGGAAACTTCGATAGCGTGATCTTGAATCGTCAGTTCGTATGTGGCTCGATAGATGTCGCCACAGACTTATTGGATGAATGGTCTAAGATTTTGCAATATTATTTATCATTATTTATATTATCATCATCATCATCATAATCACTTCAGCCTATTGCATACCACCGCTGGACATAGGCCTCATAGGACAAGTTCGTACCAAAAATGGCGTAAACTCATGTGTTTTACCCATAGTCACCACGCTGGGCAGGCGGGTTGTGCTGCCTTCGTCGCACCGAAGACGATGCTGCCCGTCTTCGGTCTGTGTATTTCAAAGCCAGCAGTTGGATGGTTATCCGCATTCGGTCGGCTTTTTAAGTTCAGAGGTGGTAATGGAACGGTGTTATCCCTTAGTCGCCTCTTACGACACCCACGGGAAGAGAGGGGGAGGCTATATTATTTACTGCCGTAACCACAGCCAATTTATAAGTAGTGTACATAATTAAAAATAAAAAGTTTAGAAAACAAAATTGTTAGCGGAAAATGTTCAGTAAAACAATTTTTTAAAGATTAAGAGGTGAATAATATATTTAGATTGCAATCAGAATACGCCCCAATTAACACTGGAATTCCGTGGCGGATTAAACTCAAATCATGACTCCGACAGTATAAACAGCCTTTGCACAGCGTTTCATTCATACTGTTAAATTACTATAAAGTAAACTATAATTTATATTTAAAAGAACATTTAGAAGATGGAATCTTTTCCACCGACCGAATGCTTTTCATAAACATTAATTTAGTTATTTCTAACCTTTATCTATTTAACTTGTTGTCTGTCAATTAACGCTTCGGGTGTCGAGTTTACGTTACGCTTTTTGCTATGCGGAAGCTGAGTAACATGTGCGTTATATTTTAAATATCGTACAGTAATATTGCGTTTTACGTGACCGCGATTTACTCGAATCCTGACTTACACTGTTTTATGTTTGAAATTGTTCAAAGTTTTTGTACATGATATAAAAGTACATGGTAAGTCAATTCTACACAATGGTATCTCGACTTACGCGAACGTGACTTACGCGAACCCCTACTTACGCGGTTTTCAAATCATTCATTTGTTTTTTATTCTTAAAGTTTTTTGATTTTCAGCCTTATTACACGTCTATTCAAAATTATATTAGGTACTAGGATTAAACTGCATAGTATAACAAGTTTCTAATATACATACGTAATGAAGTACTTCGACTTACGCGAAATCGACTTACGCATTTTCAGCTCGGTCCCAACTATCGCGTAAGATCAAGATGTAACTATTTTGTTTTTGTTGGCAATAGATTAACCAATTTGTTGCCTTCTTAATGGCAAAATAACAGATAACTTAAGTGTAATGTAGGACGTCTAGAAAATACCATGTTTTATGGCGTTTTCTAACTAATACATCTATACTAATATAATAAAGCTGAAGAGTTTGTTTGTTTGATTGTTTGTTTGTTTGTTTGTTTGAACACGCTAATCTCAGGATCTACTGGTCCGATTTGAAAAATTCTTTCAGTGTTAGATAGCCCATTTATCGAGGAAGGCTATAGGCTATATATCATCACGCTAAGACCAATAGGAGCGGAGTCCACGCCGACGAAGTCGCGCGCAGAAGCTAGTATTAACTAAAGTGGTCATAGTCTGTGTCGTCTCCACATTGTTTTGGTGTTGGTCATTTATGCTTCAGAAACATTTTTAATTCGTCTATGTACAATAACATGATGTATTATTGTAAAGCTTACATGGATTTGAAATGTAAAATCTATTATGAACCGGGGGAACAGAAAATTACAGCTACATAATGCTTTCAAGTAGTGTTGTGTTCCTGTGGTAAGTAAGGTGACCAGAGCTTCTGAGGAGACGGGTGATATGGTCGGCAACGCGCTTGTGATGCTTCTGGTGTTGCAGGCGTCTGTAAACTACGTCAATCGCTATACCATCAGATGAGCCGTACGCTTGTTTGCCGAACTAGTTGTAAAAAAATAAACTTAAGACTTGCTGTAGTATAATTTTTATTATATTTCCTTTAACAATTATCATCCTTGACTTTGTGTTATGACCGCGTGTAACATAACTACATAACATAAAAAGTTCAATCCTGGAACTATTTTGTTACTCCGGAATTTGCGTTTTATTTTTATGACAATAAGAGTCAATTTCGTTTGTCATATTTAAGGCAGTTAAAGTTAATAAAGTGTTTGCATAAATGTCGCGTGTGTTAACAGGCCGGCGCGGGCGGCGCGTGCGCAATTTGATATTAATCCGTTGTAATGAGCTTGTAAACAGACGTCGTGGCATGTGTTTAGAGCTAGGCTTTAGAGGACAAGTCTTAGGACGTTTTGATTACAAGACGTTAAGGGTTTTCGAGATACCTTATTTTTTATTCTCAACTAGCGACCCCGGCTTCGCACGGTTACAATACTGATACTAAATATAAAATAAATATTTGCAATGTAGGCGCAAAAAATGTGTTTATTTATGACATCACATTAGAAACCTCTAAAACTATCAGTGTTCTTCAAGTATATTATGCATATATTATACATATAAACCTTCCTCTGGAATCACTCTATTAACTAAAGAAAACCGCATCAAAATCAGTTGCGTAGTTTTAAAGATCTAAGCATAAAGAAAGACATCGGGAATCGACTTTGTTTTATACTATGTAATGATATGCATTTAGTTTATTTGGTGATAGTATTTCAAGTGTCGAGTGTCCAATGTCCATACTTATTTCCTTAATGCGGCCGCAGCTCCTCTAATGCTGCAGATAAATCTATAAGGTATTAAAAATCTTAGCTAATTGTAATTTCTTTTCGTAATAAACAATCTATTTATGGTAATTTAAAAAATGCCATAAATAGATTGTTAAATAATAGAGTGCTGTGTGGCTACGGCACTAAAGAATGTAGCCACCCCCTCTCTTCCCGTGGGTGTCGTAAGAGGCGACTAAGGGATAACACAGTTCCACTACCACCTTGGAACTTAAAAAGCCGACGGATGGCGGGATAACCATCCATGCTGGCTTTGAAATACACAGGCCAAAGACGGGCAACAGCGTCTTCGGTGCGACAAAGCCAGCCCTGCGGTCACCAACCCGCCTGCCCAGCGTGGTGACTATGGGCAACACACATGAGTTCGCGTCGTAATGTCGGGCGCGAACTTGTGGAGGCCTATGTTCAACAGTGGACTGTGATAGGCTGTAGTGGTGGTGGAAAAAATGCCAATAAAACTATATTAATGGAGGCTAATTGCGAGTTAAAAACGAGTAGACGTATAATAAAGTACATAAAATTCAAAGACATACTTTCATCACTTGAAAATTTCTACTTTTACGTTTATTAATTCGACCGCACCTTACACTTTTAAAAAGTACATAAATTTGAACGAAGTAGGTCTTTATTATAACGTAATAAGAACTAAAGTTATGTCTATTGTTTTGTAAACCGTACAAATTAATGTGGGAACATTAACGTACGTCATACTGAGCATGACAGTCTTTGAACAGTTGCTATTTATACTTAGGCTTCGCTGGTCGAATCTAACTGTATTCAAAGTTACATAAAAGTGAACGCGAAAATAAGCCTTATTTACAAATCAATTAAAGTCGTAATTTGTGTCAATTTATTATTAATTAAATGCTAAATAATATTCTTGACAAATTTATTGATGAATAAAATCTAAGTGTATTCGATTAGGACGGTCTTGTGCTTAGTGGTAAAAGTGATTTGCTTCAAGTGAAAGTTTTTAACTTCTAACGGAGCTTACGTTTTCGTTGAGTCTTATTACGTTAGATGTAAGGTTGACATTTGTGTATGTCTGTTTGTAAAAGATTCAACGTTTTCCCGGTATGTATTAAATTTTATATATAAAAATTATTAAATTTTCAACTATGTTAGGTTCTAAGGCCATTAGGGTGAGAATTTGTGTCGGGGGTCCGAAAATAGAAAACAAAGTCGAAATCGCCTAAACCATAATAATCCGTATGGCAGCTTATATGATATACATGTACAAATATTTGTTATCGGGAATAGAACCTGTGACCGTGACATCATCCAGTTGTGACCTCTGCGTTGACGCGTCTTAATGACGCGTGTTGTTTAATTATCATTTTTTAATGTACGGTCGGCCAAGAAAGTGGTGTACCAGTTTTCATTTAGTTTCCGTGTCATCGAAAATTACAACAAGGTTTGTTATTAAAATATATTAGGTACTGAAAGAGACGTAAAATAATGACCTAATTGATAAGTATTCATACGTCAACAATTGACGTTTTGTCAAATACATTTAAGTAATTTCTATTATTATTTTTCTCTAAAATCGATATATTTTCCGTGTTATTTTTCACTCAACTGCTTATAAATATCATCTTCAATGCATGCCAACTTGACCATTGCCGAAAGAGCACAAATAATTGCCCAATTCAATGAGGGATGCAGTATCAGTGTGAAATCGCGAAATTTGAATTTATCGATACGCTCTGTCTGGTTTTGGATTCGTCGTGAAGGAGAAGTGAGAAGTTTGTTGAATCGCAGAAGAAGTGGTCGCCGGCCTGCATTCTCCAATAACGACAGATAATTCATGAGACGGGAATATGAAATCAATGCTTTTAAGCCGACAAAACATTTTGCGAAGATGTTCGATGTGAGGGCCCAAACAATAAGGAACATTACATGCGGTTGCACCACAGGCATTACGCCAAAAAATATATTTGACGGATGCTCACAGACTTGCTCGTCTGAACTTCGCCAGAGAGCACTTAGATTTTGATTGGTCTAATACAGTTTTTTGTGATGAAAAAACGTTTAAATCCAGTCAGCATGGACGTCTTCACCTTTGGCGATATAATTCAATACGGTATAGAGATGATCATAATATAATCCCAAAGAGAGAATCAGGTTGAATTTTCGTAAATATTTGGGGCTGGATAAGTGCGGATGGTGTAGGAGAAGTGTGCTCTCTACCTCCTCGAGCGACAGCTGTAAATTATATCGACGTGCTTCAGAGTGCAATGCTACCGACAGTCCATAATGTTTACCTGGAGAACGAAGTGCCACAATTTGATTTTGTTCAAAATAATTGTTCAATTCATAATGCGAGGATCGTAAGAGCCTGGTTTCGTTCAAACACTGACCTAAGGATAATTCCGTGGCCTTCAAGATCACCGGACCTCAACCCGATAGAAAATATTTGGGGCCTTATTGTCCAAATATGGTCGCATCAAAATGAAAAAAACCAAACAAGCTATTATTAGTCACTGTAATTCTATTTGGGAGGAAATGCGGGGAACCGATATTTGCTCACGGCTTGTTGGTTCAATGAGGTCTCGTCTTTTAGAGTTTATAGAGGCCAATGGCGGTTACACCCGTTTCTAATTTTTAAATTTTTCCAACCTCTTCTAAATGTGAATATGACTATGTTTATGTTTATGTTTTTTACATTAAGTATTTTAACAGCGATTGTGGATATTTAATAAAAGGATAAATTTATTTTTAGCTTTTCTTTCTGACAATATAATAAAAACTTTTCCTGAAATAAACTGTTTTATTAAACGCATATTGAAATTACAAGTTTACAGAAATTGTAGGTATATTTATGGACTCGCCTTGTGCCTTTACAGTTTTATGTATACTAGTGCCCACTAGTAATAAATATGGTAGAATTCGGTAGGCGGTCGCCCAGAGGTCGAAATACGACCATAATTAAAAATTTTAATTACAGAAAATTAAATAATTATAAAAATAAAGAACCTTTTTAAAAAAAATTCAACTTGACTACAGACTTTGACAATCAACAAATAGTATAATATGCGTGTGTGAGTGCTGTAGTGTGTGTAATGCTTTTTTTATTAATTTAATGTATATTTCATGTACATAATATATTTTTAAGAAAATATTAGCATTCCGCACCCCTTCTTGTCATTGGTTCCATAGCAACGTAGCTGTCACGTTATAAACAGTAATAATCGTTATCAATAATCAGATAAAGACGGCAATAGAAGTTGTCAGAT
This sequence comes from Melitaea athalia, assembly GCA_905220545.2. Lineage (NCBI taxonomy): Eukaryota > Metazoa > Arthropoda > Insecta > Lepidoptera > Nymphalidae > Melitaea > Melitaea athalia. The sequence goes on along the minus strand of HG992197.1, from coordinate 15,355,902 downwards.
CGATCTGCAAGCGAAACTAATCTTTATCACCTATGAATCTGCAAGCGGCATTCAACCTTAGGGTGGTACACCACTTTCTTGGCCGACGGTACACACAATCCATACTTTCTTTTTTTTGCATATCTGGTACCTTATTTTTATATATGAAATTAATAAATATATTTATATTTTAGAATTTGTTTTAGTGTATTTTTAATAGCAACTACAACGTAGATTGGTAACGTAGGCGTTTCGAGAATTAGTAAAATGTGTATGAATTTATTATTTCGAGTTTGAACGATTGTAAGTTTCATAATTCATTTAATTGCTTGATCCTTATTCGATCCCATTAGTCTTTACTAACTAACGTTCTTTGATATTTTAAAGCCTACAATCCTCGTCGTATCTTGTCCAAAGCGAAGTTGAGCGGTCTACCACATTGAGCAAAATAGTTTCATTCAAATAGTTTTCGAAAGCACTTTCGAATCGTCATCTTACAAATTAAAATTTTAATTATTATTTTTAAAAGTGAACCTATCACCGATTCGGAGCTCCAATCTTTCTCGCTAATGGAAAAGGTCTTCTGCCCAACAATAAGTTATTATTTTTCATAAATATAAATAAACGCCTCACACTCAACATCCTCTAGTACAGGGGCTCCCAAACTTATTTTGTCTACTGCCCACTTTGAAAATAAATTATTATTTTTAGTGGCCCCATTTTTAACGTACTTAAAAACCACTATAATTTCAAATTAAATTAATTATTGCGAGCTATATTAGAGGAGATTAAACATTCATTCTAATAAACCCCGAGCCTCTACACAACGCCCTCATTTCTTTTCTGAGTCTCTCTTTAGGCCTGCAGCGCCCACAAATGGGCGTTATCGCCCACTTTGGGAAAGGCTGCTCTAGTAGGTCTATAGTTTGTCAATAATCCAGAAACATACGCAATACAAACAGACGCCCAGACCACGACAAACATATGTATGCAATATAGAAGCATTATACACAAGAAAGGACTAATGATCTAGGTATATTTGATATCCAAATACAATGTTTTTCAATCTATGAAACTATGTGTTCAAGTTTTCCTGTTATTATTAAAAACTGGTTCACAACTTATACCGTTGAAAAATTGTACCGCATTATTATGTCATATTTCATCATATTTTGTTAATTGTGTAAAGTGTAATTAAAACAAGTGTTGTTTTAAGTGTAAACCGAATATAAATAAAGTTTTTACTAACTATTTAAACTTTTTAAAATAAAACTTTTTTTCAATAACAGAAATAAGTATTACATAAGGTCGGCGGTTTAACGTATTCTCAATAATAATAATTATTTGGCAAATTGTACTTTTTGTTATTAATGGATTGAGGAAATATACATACTACGTCACGAAGCTTTAAAATTTCCGAACGTGTATTTAAAATTTTACGGGAAATTAGTTAAAATGATTGCGTATGAAACTGCGATTCACAAATAATCAATTAGTAATTAATAACGCTGGTTTTTTAGGGTTTCCTACCCAAAGGGTAAAAACGGAACCCTATTACTAAGACTTCGCTGTCACCAGGCTGTATCTCAAAAACGGCGATACCCAAGTAACATTTCATTCGGGCCTAGGTTGTAAAAAATACCTTTAGGTTTTCTAAGGCTCGTAAAAAGGTTAATGCTTTGCTATCCGGTCATATTAAGTACTTGAGAATGATTAATAGGTCCTAAAACTAGTTGTTTTTTATTACAACCTTGGAGCAGCTGACAAGAGTTTAAATTAACGTTATTTTGACTTGTGTGTCAAGAGCATATACTCCTAGGATCTTATAGTTGTCGTAGACTCCTGATTAAGTTCTGAAAAGGCTAGCATTATGCTGAAATGAGATCTAAAGGTTTAATTTTTAACTTTGTTATGACCATAAAGTTATGGAATGTAGAAATTGCTTATAAGTAATTTTTAAAACCTACCTCAAACCTTAAGGCTGTTTTAGAGTGTCTAGACAAACAAATTAGGACTGTGTGGTGACAACCCAAACTAATAAGCTATTGTCTAAGAGCTTAAAGTATGATTAACGTCCTAGAAGAATAATTTAAAGCTTTAGAGGCATCGTCAAAAAATATCAGTTGTCTTCGCGACTTCAAAGCATTACGTTGTCTTGCAAGATGAATCAACAGCTGTTTGTTCAGCACTCTTGTCGAACCGTCGAACGCACGTCCTCCTTCAGCCAAAACTTCAAAGCAACTAATTGTGCGCAGGGGTTGTTTTCGCAACTAGCAAGTCTTGGACTACTCCTGGCAATAGCCTTAAAGCTGCAAAAACAGCCTATGCGTTTTAAGTAGCTCCGCGCGATTACCTTTAGCTCTTATTTTAGCAAACATTAAGAGCTTTTAGCTGTAACAGTTCTGAAAAGGTTAATTTTAATGCTTTCTAGTAATTTTCTAACGGCCGCCATTTTTTTACATTAAATTTTAAAAAAATCAAAACAAATGGCAATATTTTAATTCAATAAGGCTAAATTAGGTAACTTGTGTTATACCATTTAAAATTTATCTTTTTTCGATGAATAGTAGTTTTATTTCTAATGCAACTTACCACCAACCGTATGATTTTATAATTTTTATTTCAGTAAATATCGTCAAAATTATAAAGTAACGCAAGGCCCGTCTCGTATACAGCACTATTATCCTAAAGTTTCACGATGAAGTGCCAGTCGCACAACTTTTTTATTTTTTCCTGACTTCAGCAAGATACTTATATTTCTTTAAATATCTACTACTTAGTTAGCCATTTTGAAACTTGGAATAATTTCAGGGAAAGTGGCGCCATCATAAATAAGTACCTATTTAAATTCACGATTATTTTTTTCTGTGTAAAAAAATCTTACACAGAAACATTTTAAAACCCGAGAGTCCTGGAAAGGTATTTTTTCATGTCCATCAAAAAGGTTTTAAGTTGTCATAGGGTTACATCCAAGACCAATTTAGAACTTTAAAGCTGCCTTGCAAGGTTATATTAACGTTAAATTAAGGTTGTGAAGGTTATATTTGGGTACTGTGTAAGTAGTTCGAAAGGTTCTGGATTTGAGCTATAGGTTTTGCTGTAGCTCTCAGAAAGGTTCTAAAACGTGGGCCCTTTTTGCACTCAGGAGGTTAATATAAGGTTAATAGAACGTTATTGAGCCTGTTAAGACTTACGAGCAGATTTCCATATAAAGGTTATAGAACCTTTTCAAAACCTTTTTAAAACCTAAAATGTTACTTGGGTAGCTAGAGAGTTGAAATTTTCACAAATTATGTATTTCTGTTGCCGCTATAACAACAAATACTAAAAACAAAATAAAATAAATATTTAAGGGGGGCTCCCATACAACAAACGCGATTTATTGCCTATTTTTGCTCGACATAAATAAATGGTAAGAGGTAGGCACTTGAAATATTCACAAAATACTTAATTGTGTATTTACTTTAATAATAAATAATAACATTAAAATTAAAAAAAAATTGGGGGGCTCATACAACGAAAATGACGTTTTTTGCCGATTTTTGCCCGCTATTAAAATCAATGTACCTACTGGTGTTTACCTAGCCAATGGTACGCAACCCTTCGTGCGCGAGTCCGACTCGCACTTGGCCGATTTTCTTTGTACGTCGGTATATAAGACTGTCTTTAAGTCCGCCTTTTTAACCGACTTTCAAAAAAGGAGGAGGCTCTCAATTCGATTGTATTTTTAACCGACTTCCAAAAAAGGAGGAGGTTATCAATTCGACACATATGTTTATTTTTATGTATGTTAGCTCAGAACTTTTGACTGGGTGTACCGATTTCGATCAATTTTGTTTTAATTGAAAGGTGTTGCGTGTCATGTGGTCCTATTTTAATTTAATTGAGATCTGACAAGTACTTTTAGAGTTATATCTAATAATGCGTATTTACGTGACTACTTTTTCGTCGACCTACGTTATATTATACCGCATAACTTTTTACTCGGTGTACCGATTTCGATGATTCTTACTTTAATCGAAAGCTAATACTTGTCTTGTAGTCTTGTTTAAATTAGATCGAAAACTAATTACAACTTTTTGAGTAATCTTTAATAGCGCGTATTTACTTGACTTTTTTTCGTCTTATTACGCTGTATTACTTGTCGATGTAGGTAATTGAAGTCGGTTTTTTTCGTTTGCGAGCAAACATAATTATTTTAAATGTGATCAGAACTTTTGACTGGGTGGACCGATTTCGACGAATTTTGTTTTAATTGAAAGCTGTTGCATGTCATCTGGTCCCATTTAAACTTAATTGAGATCTGACAAGTACTTTTAGAATTATATCTAACTAGCGACCCGCCCCGGCTTCGCACGGGTGAAATGCCGATACTAAATATACTACACACTTTGAATTTCAAGTCTCTTACTTCAAAAACATAGGACTTTCATGCAAACTTCCAACCCCCGTTTAACCCCCTTAGGTATGGAATTTCGTAAAACCCGTTCTTAGCGGATATCTACTCCCTATAAGGGACCTACCTGCCTAATTTCAAGTTTGTAGGTGTATTTTTCATTCGACTTTCATACAAACTATCATCCCCTGTTTTAACCCCAAGAGGGGGTTTATTTCTCAAAATACATTATTAGTACACCTCAACACTATCTATAGAGCATACATTTTGAATTTCAAGTCTCTTACTTCAAAAACATGGGACTTTCATACAAACTTCCAACCCCCGTTTAACCCCCTTAGGGGTGGAATTTCGTAAAATCCGTTCTTAGCTGACCTCTACTCGGCGAAAGGAATATTCCTACCAAAATTCAAGTCTCTACGTCTTATGGTTCCAGAGATATCGTGATGAGTCAATGGGTGGGTTACTCTTTTATATATATAGATAATGCGTATATTTACTCGACTACTTTTTCGTCGACCTACGTTGTATTATACCGCATAACTTTTCACTGGGTTTATTGATTTTGATGATGCTTACTTTAATCAAAAGCTTATACTTGTCATGTAGTCTTGTTCAAATTTGATCGAGATCTAATTAGGTACTACTTTTTGAGTAATCTTAGATAGCGCGTATTTACTTGACTATTTTTTCGTCTTATTACGTTGTATTACTTGTACATATAATTGAAGTCGTTTTTTTTTGTTTGCGAGCAAACACAATTATACGCAACATGCTATTTTAAGTTGTGTAATAGTTTTAAAATTAAAATAAAATAATTAAATATTGTATATAATTTATAAGCGGCTATAAAATCTTTAACGACGATGAAATTGATGATATTTTAATTACATTCACACCGTGTTTAATATACCAATTACCGCATGGGAAAGTTATGACTGATGACTTTCATAGAAATGCATCTATATAAAAGAAATTATAGAGGAATGTATTGCGGACATCACGAAAAACTTTGGATGGATAGAGTACAATTATTTCTCTACTGAGTTATAATATTTAGACATTTAGCCCTTATATAAAATATAGTAGGTAGTATCATTATATATGTAATATATTGAGATATTAAAGTTTTAAGGAACAATCAACGATTCTTATAAGCCTGCCATACTTGTAATTGCTTTCTTTTATATTATATTTTATTTTATATATATTCATTATTGATTTTCTGTATTATACTATGCATTCCAAAAGGAGGGTTGATGTGAGGCAGGCGGCCGGTCGTAAAAAATAACATGCCAAATCACTTACAACATGAGTCTGAGGAAGAGGAGAACATGTTGTGCCGACCCTATATAAATAGGATAAGGGCAGGGAGATGATGACTTGTAATTGCTTTCTTTTCGCAATATCTATTTTAATGTTTCTTAGTATGCCCATAGAATACATTTTTAATATAAATAGCATGCTTGATGCTCATCTAAAGCAAATCACTAGGAATCGCGCATTTTAGCTGGTTAATATATCACGGATAGATAGACGAGTTTAGACGCTTCCTTTGATAGATGATGTCTTGAATATTTAAAATTAAACAACAACTTGGTACATAGTCTAATATATTAAATTCAAAATTCAAAGTTATTCATTTCAAAATTTTGAATTGAATTTTGTATTTTGAAAATTTTTAATATATTATTAATTTAAGCTGTCATCAATGTGTAATTGTATGAGAGCCTTACGAAACTTTATTACAAAAACGTCAAATTACTAAATTTCTCTAATATCTACTGTGACCTTTTGATTAGGCTCTTTTCGTAGACAGCACTTGACTGATTACGAGCTCTTCACAGCTCACATATATCTCGCGTCTCTCCGCTACGCATCTCGTTTCTGCTTTGGTGGAAAAGCCTGCTAACTTCGCAGCATATCTCCTCTCGTCCCCGTTTTGATGGAAACCAAGCCTTGAATGTTGGCTTAGTGACAAATTCGTTACGAACGACAATATTTTCGTATAGATGACTTTTATATACTCGTAGATCCATATCAAATGTAAAAATTTCTTCACTTAGTAGAAGAGGCTTCAAAAGCACATTTAAATTATATCAAAGCTCATCAAAATTATTATTAACCAGCTGATTTTTTTTTTTCTTTTAGTTAGTTAATATCTATATAATTTAATAGTAATATTGTCCTACAAATTGCGTGGTACGTTATCCCGGTCCTACGCTCACTGCTGCTCTACCCCTTACTATCTCTGTTAGCTACCACAATCGAGAGTTTTCGTAGAGGAATTTTTTGTTCGCCTCATCAAAAGGTAGCCACTCCCAAAAAATTAGCTTGATACTGATCAGGTGAAAAAAATGTACTAGGAATCCCTACCTATAACTCAAACATTAGACATTTAGTCATATGTCCTGTTTAGACTAACGTTGTTAAGCCCATACACCTTTTTCATTTGTCATGTGATGTGAGATATTAATTATAAATCATATTTAAAAATAAATAAAGTGTAATGTAAATTCAACAACTGATATCTGTTAAAATAAATATACAGTTCTAAAATAAGAAGGTAAACGCTTATCTTTGTACAAACGAAGCTTCCGTTCGTCTATTTTCGTATCTAGAGTTATCTGACCTATTGTCCTTGTTTCTTCTTTTTTTTTAACTCTCGTTTCGATTGTTACCAACTTCAAGTGCATATTTTTCTGTCTAACGTTTTTAAAGTTACACATTTGTTCCCAATTAATGTATCTTTTATAATCTGTTCATAAAGATATTTAAAAAAAAACAACAGGCGCAATAAACTGATATGGGTAGGTTAAATACAAAAATATATGTGATTAAGATCTGCACATCACTACATAGTATAAAACAAAGTCGCTTCCCGCTGTCTGTCTGTCCCTATATATTATGCTTAGATCTTCAAAACTACGCAACGGATTTTGATGTGGTTTTCTTTAGTAAATAGAGTGATTCCAGAGGAAGGTTTATATCTATAATACATGCATAATATAGTAGAGGAACACTGATAGTTTTTGCAACCGTGCGAAGCCGGGGCGGGTCGCTAGTATACCTATATAAAAGGCATACATATGTCTTTAAACGAGTTTAAACTTCTAATGAAAACGACGATCTCGCTTAACTGAGAAAGGTGTCAAACTGTTGAAGGTGTACAAGTCTTGTCAACTAAATGCACACGAATCTTATCTGGGAGAGAATTTATTGCGAGACGAATGAATTTGAATAGATTTGATACTGGAATTTTCCTCAGTATACTTACTACCCATTGTCAAAAGAGGCAATAACCCTTTTTGTTTTTCTAAATCTTAGTTGTCAAGTTCGGATTAGCTTTAGATGACATTGGATGGGTAGTCTTTTGTAAAAGTATCAAAATAAAACAAAGAAGGTCAGATGGTTTTGTTTGATAACTTCGTACTAGCCATATTTTGTAAGCTATAATGATTAGAGCTGTCAGTGTAGTAGAGATCGCAATCGTGAAAAAAGTTTAGAAGGATATTGGAAGAAATGTATGTGAGAAAAGACCGGTTTTTTTCTTTTTATTCGAACGCTCTAAAAATAGTATGTACCTACACAACTGATTTCAATTAAATGAATGGATGGATAGAAAATCTGGTTGACAAAAAAAAATTCAATGTCATCTGTCAACAATGAAACAGTTTGTCAAACTGTACACGTTTGATCAAACTTTTGATATTTTTCCACTACTAGCATCATATGTTTTTATGGCATTGTTTGACGCGCTTCTCGTCAACTTGTGTAATAAAAAAAAATCATTTGACGGCATATATGACGAGAAGTTTGTAGGTGTGTTTATCAAACAAGATCTCAGTCGAATATCTGGAACATGCTTGTCAAATTTGTTTGATCGTCTGCCATAGTTTTATGAAAGACTGAATAAATGCAATATTGTCTTTACTACTTGTACTTTAAATCGAAATTAAATAAATATTAAAATCGACTGTCTAATCAATAAATTACATAGGATAAGATTTGTTTATTGTCATCAGTCGGTGGATTACTGGTACATTGTTATGCTATCAGCTAAATCGCCCTCGTCGAATTCTTTCACATATTTCAAATTATATTGATAATATTTATAATACTTACAAACAAAGTACTCCTTATATTATTGCTTATAAAATAGAGTACATAATTGGATGTATCATTCCAGAATGCACTTGTTTGAAGGAAACTTCTTTCGAGTGCTCGCGGCGCTGTCTTTTTCATATTGATTGAACAGGCTTCTCATTTAATTTTTTTTTACATTATTTTTTATTCATTCGTATTCTATTACGTATTATAATTATAGTTTATGTATATAATACGTTCATTAATATAACGTCAATCATTTTGTTCATTACCTAATCCTCTTTTATACCAATAATGGTTGTCTGGAAGAGATCGCTCTTGTAACGATAAGAACGCCTTTTTAACCGACTTCCAAAAAAGGAGGAGGTTCTCAATTCGACACGTATGTTTTTTTTTTATGTATGTTAGCTCAGAACTTTTGACTGGGTGGACCGATGATTTCGATCAATTTTGTTTTAATTGAAAGGTGTTGCGTGTCATGTGGTCCCATTTTAATTTAATTGAGATCTGACAAGTACTTTTAGAGTTATATCTAATCATGCGTATTTACGTGACTACTTTTTCGTCGTCCTACGTTATATTATACCGCATAACTTTTTACTCAGTGTACCGATTTCGATGATTCTTACTTTAATCGAAAGCTAATACTTGTCTTGTAGTCTTGTTAAAATTAGATCGAAAACTAATTACAACTTTTTGAGTAATCTTTAACAGCGCGTATTTACTTGACTATTTTTTCGTCTTATTACGTTGTATTACCTGTCGATGTAATTGAAGTCGGTTTTTTTTCGTTTGCGAGCAAACACAATTATCTTATTAAGTTCTTTTTTTATTTTATTTTTTTATAATATTTTTCTATTTTAGTGATGTGCAATAAAGATTATTATTATAATTTAACTCCGCAGGGAACAAATTATATTGGTACCTATATAAGTATATATTATTTGGCTTCGCTCACGTCAATTTTGAACGTTTTCAATTGTTGCCAGATTTGTATTGTCCGTATTTTGCCATCTTGGTTATATTTTGTCTTATGTTATATCGTTTAAATCATTTACGGATTAGTAAATAAATAAAGTACCAAAGTATGATCGTTATCAAGTATTTATGATAAGGAATTTATACCGATGACCTTACGAGCACTCCCAGGAAAAGTGGAGCGAATCTCCAGTAAAAATACCTAGGCAGGTAAGAAATTATTACAAAAGTAAATATTCCGAAATTTTTTAAAATACCATATTATTATATGAATGACTGTGAATGATATTTATAACCCCCGTTATGGCTCAATGAATAGTTTCATTTTCTGAAAACCTGTGTTACTACTGGATAATGGACCTTTTTAATTAAGAAATTATTTTTGTAATTCCATTAGTGACCTTACATCCGGATAAATTAATCTATACTAATATTATAAAGCTGATGAATGTGTTTGTTTGAACGCGCTAATCTCAGAAACTACCGGTCCGATTTGAAAAATTCTTTCAGTGTTAGATATCCCATTTATTGAGGGAGGCTATATATCATCACGCTAAGACTAATAGGAGCGGAGTACCAGTGAAGAATGTTTCAAAATCGGTTTTTTTTCCTTTTGAGAGCTTCCGCTGCGTGCTCTGCGTAAACATTGTTGAATTGTTCCGCAAGCAGAAGCTAGTTCTCTATATACAATCAACAATTCTAAAATGAATATACAAAATCATATCTCAAAGCTCTTTTGTTAGCTCCTTTGCGATCGAAGCTCTTTTAAAAGACCGTGTGGGTTTCTAGCATCACAACACGCGTTGGTTACGTGCTAACTAATCTGATAACAAATGATAAGCGAGACAATTAAACATCGCCCACAGTAACAAATACCTTTAGTTCATACTTGACTACCTTCCGAGGCAGACGCTTCAATGTCAATCTGCCTAACAAAGAAGTGCCTAAAATAGTTCTTTTTACTTTTTTTTTAAATTGCGACGCAGTGCTAAAATGTAAATAGTTTATATAACTTTTTTTTTAAATATAACCAGCCAGCGGAAGTTATTTTATGTTTAATGCATTTTTGGTGTCATGATTTTGACGTTATTTTTTTATTTGTGGATTTTAAATGTTCTATTATTATTCGTTGAAATAAAACCGCAATGTTGTTACCGCGTTTCAATTATTACGGTTTTTCCTATATTTACATTTTTTGTATTTTAATTTTACTACTGCTGCTCTATATAGTATTTGTTACAAGTTTTTACCGCGTCAAAAGCGCGATTTATAAATCGTCTCATTATTTCTTTAGTAACGTTTGTCATACTTTACGGTAAAAATGTAATCTTTACTAAATTGTAGCGAAAGAATTAATTTTTTTTTTCAAAGAAGTCGCTATCAACTATTAATCTTGTATAGGAATTCGTTTAATCATTTACTAATGTCGTAATAAAGATTAAAGTATATTAGGTTACCTCACAAAAATCACTAACGCAAACCAGAGCTTCTAATTAAAAAGTGTTTCGTGATATAAGTAATTATAATTAACAGCTTTAGTAAGCGGCATTACGTTAAAAAATACTTAGAAATAATTAGTGCTATAATTAAACAATGATCGTATAAAGAAAAGTTATTACATAGACTTTTAAGCTTTACGCTCGGTGTATTAAATGTTACCCCGGAACCCAATGAATGTGTGCCTTGACTCGCACTTTTCCGATTTTTAATGTTGTATATATAGTCAAATTCGGTTCAGCCATAAAATGGCTTCCGCTGTCTTCTTTTAAATTAGAAGCAAAAATATAATTTTCATATAATTTTTTCGATGATAAATTTAGCCTTTAAAAAAATAAAATCTTTTTCAAGTTAAATATTTTTCGCATCAACTGTACCTTTAGAAAAACAAATTATAAATTTAATATTTCGTTAAAATTTCAATTTAGTTTCAACATAGTAAATGTTGTTTTTTTATCGATAGATAAACGTCGAGTCGATAGTTAGAGTGCTGTTTATCCTTCTCTGAGAGTGTTTACCCTTCGCGTAGTTCCTAGTACTTGAAACAATGCCTACCCTCATAGTGGAGAAGTTAGTCACGAAATTACGTCGGATCGTAAGTACCTATGTCTTTAAATTATCATCTAAGCTAATTATATACGTACTATTATGTATTTTTTGTTCGTGGATTCGCCATCGTGGTACAAGCAGTACCTATTGTGTTCCTGTTGGTGAGTAAGGTGACCAGAGCTCTTGGGGGGATTGGGGATGGGGTCGGCAACTCGCTTGCGACGCTTCTGGTGTTGCAGGCGTCTATAGGCTACGGTAGTCACTTACCATCAGGTGAGCCGTACGCTTGTTTGTCGACTTAGTAAAATTAAAAAAAAAAACAAACAATTTCGACAGTTCCGTTTCTCTTCGATATGCCTATGTCACTAAAAGATAGCGTAGCACGCGACTGGTAGATTTTTTTGAAGCTATACTTCTTTTGACGCGTTGGGAAAATGGATAAGAGTAAATTTTTACGATGCGCGCGCACACCGTCACTAAAAACCGTAAGGTAGTCAACGAAGAAGTTAACAACGTGAAATTAGCTAGCCAATGAAGTATAGCTTCTTACGTGCATACATAAGTACACGCATACTTTTTTTTTAATTGGTCTTATTTTTGAGTTTATACATTACAAACAAATAAATCTTATTTTTAGAAGCAGTAGTAGGTATAGGCACGACGTGGGTTTACAACTGAACTTGATTTAGTATGTAACTTAGAAATGTTATCTATACTTAATATATAAAGCTGAAGAGTTTGTTTGTTTGGTCGTTTGGTTGTTTGTTTGTTTGTTTATTTGAACGCGGTAATCTCTGGAACTACTGGGCCGATTTGAAAAATTCTTTCAGTGTTAGATAGCCCATTTATCGAGGAAGGCTATAGGATATGTGTCATCACGCTAAGACCAATAGGAGCGGAGTCCACGCCGACGAAGTCGCGCGCAGAACGGCTGCCCCATTTCAAAACCTAGTATGTCTCAAAAAATGAGAATTTGAGTTTTTTAGCTAAAACGTATTTCCCAGTTAGTGCCTACAACATGAAGAAACCCCTACGTCGATATCGTGCTTAGTTTATATTTTACAGCATACCCTAAACCTAGTAAGTGCAACGACTTCATGGACTTGACTTTTTCAAAACCTAGTAAGTCACAAAACCATTTCAAAAACCTAGTATGTCTCGCACACTTACTAGGTATTGAAATGGTAAAATACATATACTAGGTTTTGGGGTGGTCAAATAAAGATATTAAATATTTTTTAGGTTTAGTAAGTATTAAAAAAGTAAAGAGTTACTGGGTATTATTTCCATTTAAAAAAAAATGATATTATCAAAAAGTTGGTGCCCATGATGCCAAAATCTCGAAGAGCCTTTTGGCATCATTTGCCAACTAATGATAAATCTATAGACCTGTCATTTATGGGCCAATTGGAGCAAAATGAATAATTAGGGTAAAAACGGAACCCTATTACTAAGACTTCGCTGGCCGTCCGTCCGTCCGTCTGTCACCAGGCTGTATCTCAAGAACGGCGATAGCCAGAGAGTTGAAATTTTCACAAATTATGTATTTCTGTTGCCACTATAACAACAAATACTAAAAACAAAATAAAATAAATATTTAAGGGGGGCTCCCATACAACAACGCGATTTATTGCCTATTTTTGCTCGATATCAATAAATAGTAAGAGGTAGGCACTTAAAATATTCACAAAATACTTAATTGTGTATTTTTACTTTAATAATAAATAATAAAATTAAAATAAAAAAAAATTGGGGGGCTCATACAACGAAAATGACGTTTGTGTCGATTTTTTCCCAATATTAAAATCAATGTACCTACTGGTGTTTACCTTTTTTTTTAACGCTGGAAAATGCATTTACGCACTGACCCCGCCACCGCGCTGGGCAGCGGGAGTGTGGGGCTCCCGGCGGTGGTGCAATGCCGGACTACCCACTAAAAACCAGCGGTGCCCACCTCCGTCGCCCGTGCAGGAGTCCAAATTCCTCTGCAAACCCCAGCGGCGTTGCCCTTACGGACACTTCCCGTATAGGTGGCGCGCGGAGGCACTGCGCGCACCGACCCGGGCAGATTTGATGGTCGGCCAACCCCCTCCCTAGTCGACCGTCCTCTGCCTGGCGCTTAGGCTGCCCCGTACCGCCCGGGCAGTGCCAACGTAAGTCAAGAAAGACCGGGGTGGCGACGGCCCTGTACTCCCGCGGACCGAGGCCTCGGTACTAGGGAAAGCGCTTTCGCGCCGCCGGGGCGGACGGGCGAACCCACCCACCCCGTCCCCAGCGTGGGGGAAGGAAAAACCGACCCCCACGTCTTCGCGCCTTCACAGCGCCTGCGCTCACGGGTCCACTCCGAGAAGCAGAGAAGAGTACCCAAAGCGCACCTACCCCCGCGCTTCCGCGCCACGTGGCGGGCGAACGAAGCCACCCACCCCGTCCTCTCCCCGCGCCGCGTCGCAGCGCCAAGCCCTCGCCGTCGGCAACCTACGTGCCACCCCGCACCGCGCACGACCTCCGAGCCGAAAGAAGAGCTTAACAGACCCCGCTCCCGGAGCGGGAGACGAGTCGGCAAGACCATAAGTCCGCAAGACCTGCTCCCGGTGATCCGAGACCGAGACCCGCCCCTCCCCGGGCCGAGAGACGAGTCCGCGAGAACCCCATAAGTCCGCAAACCCGCCCTGGTGATCCGGGGCCGAGACCCATCCCCGGAACCCGGAGTGATCCGGGTCCGAGACCCACCCCCGGAGCGAAAGACAAGTCCGCGAACCATAAGTCCGCGAGACCCGCTCCCCGGTGATCCGGGACCGACCCAGAGGCCCTTCCCTTCCTTAGGAGCGTGCCCAACGGCCTCGACACTCCTATGCGCTTTCGCGCCTCCCTGGGGCGCAACCCAAAGGCCCCGGCACCCCAATGCGCTTACGCTCCCTCCCCGTCGGTCGTTAGCCGCGACGGGCAGCAGTACCGTTCCAACTGCTGCCCGTCCCGTTGCCCAGGGTGCACCGCGAGGAGGTGACCGAGTTCTTGCTAGGTTTTGGTCTACAAAAATCGATACATTGTTGATCACGTTAACCATTTCAGAACACAGTGAGAGCTCTTACTAGGTTTTAAAGTTGTACAAGAAATTTAAATTTTAATAGATGTTTATTTTCAAAATTAGTAAGACTTATAAAACTTGCCCTAAATGGCTTAGCAAATTAATAAATATATCAAATAAAAGCTTTCATAGTAGCTTATTTACGAAACATCAATTCATCAACAGGTACTGAATAGTTCAGAAGGGCTAGCACAAAACATGTTTTTTTGGTCTCCTGTAAAATTTTGTCAATTACACTTACTAGGTTTTGAAATGGGGCAGCCGAGAAGCTAGTGTATTATATGTGGTTGAACTTAATGCCTCTCGCTCATATGCATCTTGTGTGCCATAAGAATATCTGGAACCTGTACTACCATTTAGCGCCTTTTTAGTAAATTTTTGTAGAATTTTAAGAGATTTTAAGACATGCTTGCAGTACGAGAGAGTAATGACCTTAAATGACATTCATTGTCTTATTAACAGCGACGGTGGAACGATATCTTTTAATTTTTATCTATCTATATAAATATAAATGAATGTTGCTAAGCACATAACTCGAGAATGGCTCGACCAATTCGGCTAATTTATTTTTTTCTATGTCCCATCCCGTAAGGCCCCCCCGGAAGGTTTAAAAAAAAATTAAAAACAAAAATTTCTTGGACAAATTCAATTTTTACTATTAAATAATGACAGAACGAAGTCTGTCCGTTTAGCTAGTGTATATAACTAGGTCGGCAAACAAGCGTACGTCTCACCTGATGATAAGCGATTACCGTATAGCTTATCTACTCGTCACAGGAATACAACACTGCTTGAAAACAGTATTATTTACCCGTGATCGTCTCTCTAAGCTCAAGGTATCTCCCCAGTTGAGCTGCTCCATAATTTGAGCAGGAAATTTTCTGCTGTGCCCTACGTCAGTTTAATATATTTCTTCTAAATATTCAATATACAATTCCTAATTACAAAATTATTTTGTTAATGAGAAACTTGTACTTTGAACTTTGTAAATATTGTGTTTTCCTGTTTTTAAAAAGTACACGTATTTCTTCGACACGATTTGAATCAGGAAAACAATTACGCGGTAGGCTATAATGAGACACTCAGATAAGGAAATATAATAAACATTTAAGTATTAAAGCGCCTTTCTTATAGGACACATGAGTTTCTATTTCTGTAATGAATTTGATGGTTTTTAAAACCGTGTAGTTTCTCAACAAATGTTTGAATTAAAATGTTACTTTCTTTTAATTACACGATCTTAGGACCCCAGTCATTAAACCTCACTATGATACGCTAGTTAGTACGCGGAGCTTTAGAAATTACTACGAGTGACATCGCGCGTGTTAACATGTAAATTTTTCAAGTTTTTTTTTATGTACTTTATAAAATATGTGTTTGGTTATTTGGGTATATTAATTATATATTTATATATATATATATATAAGGTATTTTTTGTCTATTTTTTTATGAAATCTAAAGTAATCTCAGAAGATAGTTCTAATTCTGATTAACGATAAAATTTTGAGGGTATTTCCCACTTTTATCAAGATATTTACATGCGATATTTAGTTATATAAAAAATAATATTTATCATTAGATACAAGTGGAACGGTGATTATTGTAATAAATCAAATTGTATCTATAAATCAATCAGTAATAACTAATAATTATCGTTAATAAATCGGTTTCGTTAAATTGAGAAACTTTAATTGCAATAGAAACAACTGAATACCAGAGTACGGTTACATCATAGCGCGAGCATAGAATGTATGTGTATATTATACTAGCTGTGCCCCGCGGTTTCACACGCGTTAAATTGAAGAAAAAAAATAGCCTTTAGCCTTCCTCGGTAAATGAGCTATCCAACACAAAAAGATTTTTTTTAATTCGGACCAGTAGATCCTGACATTAGTTCGCTTAAACAAAATAATTTATTCAGATTTTTTATAATATTACTATTATAATAGATATTGGCTTATTATGTATTTATTGTTTTTTATAATCCTCACCTTTACTCTTCATAAGTAGCGAAGTTTAAAAGTACTTTTAAGGCCTACGTGAATAAATAAATATTTGATTTAACTTTGTCATGAGCGGGGTCGAAATGGCGAGCGCAAGTGTTACTGCAAGGGACTGTCTCTAACGAATTGGTGATCCAACTTTGTAATTTATCAGTCACTATTTATCTCATGGATTTCGAAAATATCCTGTTCGAAAATTAACAGATCGTATACAAAACCAGTCGTTTCATGAATATAGAAACCGGGATTCAGTCGGTTTATGAAAAATGTCGTATATATGTTCACAAGATGACATCGTTCGCGTAATGCCTTATAATTTAACCGAACCATTCTACGGAAGTTACGTAACTTGTATGTAATAAGAATACTTATCTTTATTTACCTTATTTACTACCTAACACGTTCACAATGTAGAATTTTCTAAACAGTAATCAACTTAAAACGAAATAAAATACATTTTATTTTTTCATATCAATTGTGCATTTTCATTCTCTTTTTTTATCTGTTTTTCTTTAATTGTAACTTTCTCAAGTTAATTTCAGTAATAAAAAATGCAATTAGGTTTTTATTTATACAATATAATAGAAAACATTCATATGTATTAAATGAATTATTTTTTTAATTTTATTATTGGCGAAAGTTTGAATGAATGTTTTTTACTAAATCGTGACAAAACAGGAGGTTAGGATATACGAGTAGTCTAGCTCTAGAATATTAAGGTTGCTTTTTTTCTTAGTAAAACGTATTATTATTTATTTCCGATGGATTGATTTATTCGTGAAAGAAGTGATAACCAACATTTAGTAATAGATAGAAAGTTTAGAAGTTGAAACTCACTTTTTGTACAGATTACTTCTAAGTTACGTTTTTACGTCCTATTTTAAAAAAATAGTTATATGTAGTACAGGTTTATTCATTATGAAGACATTTTTGATTTTCTATTCCATAATTAATAATTTCATATATATTTCAATTTTTTTATTTATTAATATACTAGCTGCTGCCCGCGACGTCGTCTGCGTGCGTTCACTGCTCGTTCCCCGTAGTTGATAGCGTGATAATAATTATGTAGCCTATGTTCTGACCCGACTTCTTAATAATATTCGTGCCAAATTTGAAGTAAATCCATGCAGTACTTTTTGAGTTTATCCCGGACATACATTGACTTTCCTATCTTTTTATTATATGTATAGATATCTATTTTGACCTACAGTTATTTACATGGATATAACTCAAAAATTATTAAAAATATTACGAAATTAAATGTAATAACTACTTACAGGTTAACAGTACCTACATGTTTAACAATGAGGACATGTAACTTAAAACAATACAACAGTATAGTATAAAGTATATAAGTGTAGCAGCGTGAGAAAGTTAGTCTTAAATAAACACGAAGAAACATGTCCTGTAATTAACCTTCCAGCATCCTGGCGTCATCCGGAACGCATTGCCTTCAGCTCTGTGTTCTGATAAATGTTCAAATATAAACATCCTCATTTCGACCTAACTGTGATTCATTTTTATAAATGAGATACTATGTTTTATGTGGCCTAATTAGTTTATGTATATTTGAAGTATATTATATTTTCTAAATAATGTAATCTTCTATAAAAATTCTGATAAAATTTAATCAGCCTTTAATATCTCACTGCTTGGCATAGCCCTCTTTCCCCATGTAGGAGACGGATCATAGCTTAATCCACCACGCTGCTCCAATGCGGGTTGGCGGATATAATTATACTCGTATAGTTTTACATTAACTTGGGGAGGCCAATGTCCAGAAGTGGACTGTGATAGCTGAAGTGATGATGATTAATGTGAGAACAATTACAGGTCAAGTTCTATAGTAGGTACTTTGTTTTATTTCAGTCCCATTCAATAACTATTAAATTATCAGTCCAACATTAGTACAGTTTGTGTAGGACAATAGTAGTCAAAGGCGAACATCCGAATTGCGTCAATTGGTATTGTGAGGTGTCCCCATACGTAGAACAATGCGTGTCCTTACCATAGTGGTGAGTGGTGAGTGGCCAGCTGGACGGTAGCCAGAGCAGAGCGGCCATGAGTGACGTTAAGCTACCAATTATAAAAAACATAGGCCTAGATATTAAAAAACCTGTGTGGTTTTATGAAACCACGGTAAAAGTGAAACTTTTTTTCACATTATAGACATTTAACTAAAAAAATTTGGAATAAATGGGTATAAAAATCGCTTTATCTATCTTACGGCACGGCCGACCGTCACGCGACATGCAACACACAGACGAAAAAGTTTGAGACAATGTAATTAAAATTTCACTTTAATAAATAACAATTGTTGATCTTATCTGTGCCAGTTTTAAACTCATTTCAAAATTTTGTATGTACAAATTTTATATAACTTTTTATGTCCTAAGATAAGCTACTTTCTTTACATCGAGGTGTTTTTCCTCCTAAAAATAAATCTAAAAATATAATTCTTCAATCAATACCCTTCTTTTTCTAAGGTGGATAAAGTAGCTTCTAGTCTAATTTACTACCTACCTTCTAGTCTGTGAAATCTAAACATCGAACAAACTAACAAATATAATTTAGTAAATAAATGTTTATGTCCACATAAAAATATTTATAGAAAACTAGCTGACCCGGCGAACTTCGTACCGCCTAACAGTCGATTCTTTATTTTAATACTTATCCTTCCCGGAACCCCTCCATTAACACTTAAACTTTATGGTATGGTTCAAATTGACTTTTAAGTATTATTACGAATCTTTTGTATGGGATTATAGAAAAATGTTGTTTTTAGACTTTTTAAGGGAATTTTTTAAATTTTTCTCTCCGTAACAACCATCCTTGTACTTCAAGGAATATTATAAAAAAAGAATTAGCGAAATCGGTTCAGCCGCTCTCGAGATTTGCGCTTAGCAACACATTCAGCGATTCATTTATATTATATAGAGGTATATTTGTTTGACATTGGTCGCGCGATTATCTCAATCGCGTCTTCCATCCATCTTCAACCAGGACATCGGGATCTAAAGGTCGGTCGTTCGGCGTTCGTAAATGACGCTCGCCCTTGACCGTGTTCTAGTAATAAGCTGTCATTTGACGAATGTTTATCGTTTCAGATACTTGATAGAGATCGAGGTTAGTCGAGAGGATGTAATTTTGTTTCTATGTATTTCAGGTATAAATAGTCATGTAAAGGGCCCCATAAACGAACAAATAATTTGTCTTTTTGTTTGACAAACTTCTGCGAACGTGTGCGAGCTTGTTTGATGTGTTTGTTATATGAAAACATGAAGTTTGACAAACAAATTTGACAAATTATTTGATCGTTTACATGACCTTTTAGAATAATAAGGTTATATAGGTTACTAGCTGTGCCTGCGACTTCGTCCGCGTGGATTAGGTAGTGATTTTGGACAGCATTTTTTGGATATATCTTTTAGTTTATTTTGGACATCAGAATAGCTCTAATATATTTTGTGTCTTGTCGCAAACTTATAAAACATACACGCAAACCTTACATATTCCCTGTTGTTATTTTACACCATTGAGGGTAAAACTTTTACAAACTTTGAATGGCAAAGTTTCAAGCTCCTATCTCTGAAAATGACGATACTGCCTTGCTATTGCTAATAGAAGTCTAAAGGCAAGGTCTCGATAATGCTGCCATCTGGATTGTTCTAGAATCTAGATAATCCGGCTTATTCTACTACTGGGAGTCTGATCAATCCTGAGGGTCAAATGGGTTCAAGGTTGATGTAGGCGATTTGTAGTTTGTTTCTTAAATTTGATTGTAGGAAATATGCATTATTAACCTTGGTATTTTGGTACCTATTATTGTAATAATTGTGTTGTGTTAAAACAACTTTATTTTACGATACGTGTTATTAGCAAGAGTGGAACGTGTTATTAGCAAGGGTGGATCCAGGGGGGTGTCATGGGGGTCATGTCCTCCCCCTGGGATTTTTATTATATTTTTTGTCACAAAATACCTACATTTTACCTGTATCTATTACTAGCTTCTGCGCGCGACTTCGTCGGCGTGGACTCCGCTCCTATTAGTCTTAGCGTGATGACACATAGCCTATAGCCTTCCTCGATAAATGGGCTATCTAACACTGAAAGAATTTTTCAAATCGGCCCATTAGTTCCAGAGATTACCGCGTGCAAACAAACAAAAAACAAACAAACAAACTCTTCAGCTAATATTAGTATAGATTATCAAAATTAAATTATAACTTCTTGTGACTTGACCACGACTATGTGACCCCCCCCCCCCCTGGCGCCAAAGCTAGATCCGCTCTTGGTTATTAGATAGGGGTGTTGCTAATATTTATCTGGTTAATACGTAATAAATCTCTCAATTAATCTTTCTCTGAACGTACAATGTGCCAGTGATGAGTTGATGACATATTGAATCATCAACTTTTTCCGTCGCTCCCCGCGCCTGTATTGTGCTCGACGGAAGCGGGACTGTTCGGTGTGCGATTGTCGTTAAGCCGTGTACAGACTACGCGTATCTAGATTGAACACGCTTATATGTGGCGTACACGAATGTAGGTAGAGGTAGAGAAAGAACATCTCAATTGACTTACAAAATAGTTATCCACCTTATTCTTAGACTTCCATTCCAAAGCATCCAGATTATTACCGTCAATATGACAAATTCCCACGTAAAAAAAATTGGTTGTCTGTAAATTTGGTTTACGGACGATAGTTTAACGTGTCAACGTCATAACAAAACATCTCCTCGCACTCCTCCTACTTGGATCCTATGCCAATCGAGTAGAAGAGAGATAGATGCGGCGCAAGCGTACAATGAGCGTAACGCTACAATGAGTCATCCTTTTTCGCGCATGCCGCTGGCGTTCATCGATTTATTAGACGTTGTCACGTCAAAAATTATAATTATATTACGATGGGGTAACCCGCGACCGCTATTACAATAACCGTTTCTGTGACCACAGCACTAATTCATCCTCATTATTCATCATTAAAGTTTTGTTATATGACGCGTTATTTTAGTTGAAAGGGTCGTTTCGGAAAAACACTCACGAAATATACGTATCGATGATTTTGTATTGTAATATTCGTATACTTGTTAATGACTGTGTAACGAGTATTGTAGGCGCGTTCAAACGTACGCGTGATTGGCACGCTTCGTCTGTTCGTCTGTACGATGCTTAACATAATTATACATTATATTTGCAATTGTGACCGCTTCAAATCATTCAGTAGCTCGGTACGCGGCGATAGTGACTAACGTTAAAAAAGTGTTTATAATTATTATAGATTGGGTGGTAATTCGGTTTTGCTTAATAGTGTTTTGAGATTTTGCCACGTCTTTTTTGTTGATGTCAAATAAAATGGTCGTCTGGTACATATCTGATGCTAAATCCGAGGTAAATGAATTTTTAATTTATATTACTTCGAATAGTTATTCAATCGATTCAGCCTGTAATATCTCACTGTTGGCCATAGACCTCTTTCCCCATGTAGGAGAAGGATCAGAGCTTAATCCACCACGCTGCTCCAATTCAATATTATATTGTAATAATCTTTTTTATTTGAAAATACTTAAATATATTACCGATTATTATAAGTACTAGTTATTCTGGAGTAAATACCTAATGTGCAGACTTTATAGATTATAATGTAACATTTCTTGATTTCTCATTCCATTAAATTTTTGATTGGTTGATTATAATTTGAATTTTGTTATGTTCCATAGCGCTATTGCAGTAGGTAGACCGTAGAATGCAGTTATTAACTACTTTTTCCTTTGTTTACTTATTTGATTTTCCTTAATAGTAAGTAAGACATATAATAATTTATTTACTGCCATAATTCAAAATGCGAATGATTAAAATCAAACGCTTTAAGTAACAATAAAAACACACTTGACAATCAAAAGTTTTTTGCGATGAAAATCTATGTAAAATATTTTTTTTTGTTTATTTATACCAAATACTTATTAACTCTGGATCTTCAACTTACACTAATCTATATTACTAATATATAAAGCTGAAGAGTTTGTTTGTTTGGTTGTTTGTTTGTTTGATTGTTTGTTTGTTTGAACGCGCTAATCTCAGGATCTACTGGTCCGATTTGAAAAATTCTTTCAGTGTTAGATAGCCCATTTATCGAGGAAGGCTATAGGCTATATATCATCACGCTAAGACCAATAGGAGCGGAGTCCACGCCGACGAAGTCGCGCGCAGAAGCTAGTATATACAATAAAATTAATGAATATATAGATTTTTTACCATACTAGCTGCGCCACGCGGTTTCATCTGCATAATATCCGATCCCGTCGGAATGTTGGGATAAAAAGTAGCTAAGTGCTATTTTGAGATCTCCAGCTATCGACGTATCAAGTTTCATTAAAATCGGTTCAGTAATTTTTGCGTGAAAGAGAACCAACATTTAATTATACACATATACATCCACGCCAACTTTTGTTTATAATATTACTAGGAATTTTAAAGGATCCTTTTATGTATGTGTAAAAAAATATTCGCAAAGTGCGTGGGACCTTGTTCTATACATAATGATATCAGTAAAAGGATAAGATTAATAAATGAACTGAACAATAACTTTTTGGTCGAATAACATTAACTACATACGCATAAAATTGTCTGTATGTACCGTGTGTGTATAGATTAAAATCATCTTTATACAATTTCCTGTGCCCAAAGGTTGCCTGGAAGAGATCACACTTTAGCGATAAGGCCGCCTTTTGCACTTTTTAATAAAGCATGTGAAAAGAGCTAACGTACGAGTGTGACCACACGACTGAAGTAAAACTTACGAAACGTAACTCCCTTGCTCTTTCTATCTTCACTAATTTATATCTCCCTCTTAACTTGCGTTCGCCTCGCCCTATAACACTTTTCGTAACGCTCCCCAAGTCAAGCGTGCGTAAAGATATTACACTTCAAATATACCATAAGTCACATTATATAGTTCTCAAAAATTTTACTACGTCTGACATTATTTCGCCATGATGTTCTAAAACTAGTAGACCTAACTTTAAATCGATTTTCGTGTGTTCACCCTAACTTTGTTTTCTTGGTTAGTTTATTATTCAATTACTTAGTTCAAAACAAAAATGTATCCAGAAGTTTCTCCTACTCAATTTATCCTGGTTAAATCTGAAACAAAATGAACTAAAAAAAGCACTAAAATTTTTTCCTGTTTCGAGATAAAAATCTTCGAAGTCGTGAATACAACACAATACCTAGGTATTATACTCTTAGGTATTGTGTAACCTTTTCAGGTCTTTACCAAAGCACTATCTGTCTATCAGTTTTCACTCCGAACGTTTGTGTATTTAAGCGATTCATTTTGAGATAAAATTTATTGTTTAGACGCGGAAAACGTGACCGAACCAACATAAATTTAATTGTTATTTTCCTTTTGAAAATTCTTTATAACTTCGTTTGCATTTCCAAATAAACAATTATTTGATAATATATGTGTTTAATTATATATACAGTTACAGTTTCACATCAACAATATCCGTTTGAAGAAATTTGTATAATCCATCATAGTTTTTCCTTGTTGTCCGAATTAATCAATCATTCTATTATTAATCATCAAAATTTACACAAACACAAAGTTCACCATCAACCTTATATGTAATACTAATTACGCAAATACTAATGTCGCGGTTTCAGCCGCGCCATTTTCAATCCCGTGAGAATATCGTAAAACGTAGCGTATGTGTTTTTGAAGTGAAACTTCTTTAGAATCGTTGTGATTTCAAACCGGATGCAACGGAACAACGTCAGGGAAGGGCGCGCCTCGCGCTGCACGCCGCGCTACTTTGTAAATCTATGTAAATAATTTTAAATTAGATTGCCAAAGAAATTTCACTTCTGACATGTGTACTTTGTACACACGCAATTTTTTTTTTTAAATTTCCAGCTATCTACGAGTACCTTTAAGTCAAGTACTTTTAACCTGAAAGAGTAATAAATATGTCATCCATCCTCACTGAGGTAGGGCACAGCAAGGAATTTCCTGCTCAAAATATGGAGCAGCCCGACTGGGGTAGTACCTCGCCCTTACCGAAGACCACAGCTAGATAATACTGTTTTCAAGCAGTGTTGTGTTCCTGTTGGTCAGTAAGGGGATCAGAGCTCCTGGGGTGGCTCATTGGGGATAGGGTCGGCAACGCGCTTGCGATACTTCTGGTGTTGCAGACGTCTATATAAGCTACGGTAATCGCTAACCATCAGGTGAGCCGTACGCTTGTTTGCCGACCTAGTTGTATAAAAAAAAACATACTTTCGTATTTATAATATTAATAGGATTTATGTAGGTATATTTTTTCATTTTCTAGTGTAAATACCTACTAATATTAACAAGCTGAAGAGCGCACTAATGTCAGAAAGTACTGATTGGATTTGAAAAATCATTTTTGTACTGGATAGTCCATTTACCGAGGACGGCTGTAGGATATAATACAGTATTTAAGTATAAACGTTTTTTCCTCGAATGAATGCGGATGAAACCACGGGGCGCAGCTAGTAAAGTATAAAATTACATTTAAGGATAATGCCTTCGATTGTTGTTATTTATGATTCGTTATATATCGGTTCTAATTATTATTAGTGTTCGGTGTAATTTTAATTTTATTTTGTAGTGTAATTTCCTCACGTGAAGATAAATATAAACACGTAAAATGTCATTACGTAGTATGTGTGTATTATTTCACTGACCTGACAGACACTATGGTGTTTTGCGAACTGTCAAACGCGTGTGGGTACTTAGTTAAAATAATCGCTACGTTTTCGAGATTTTTCTCATTTTCTGAGCAATTTTCTTGATTTTTTTTTTTGTTGGTTTAAATATATGACAGACCTTTATCTATTGGATGCCGTCATCCGTCAAATAGCGTTATCCACAACCAATAAAACAGATTGTTAATATATAAATAGTAAGTGGTGATACGATTTGTGTCACCTTTCCCGTCACGAGATCACTTCCTCCGCTCCAAGGCTGTCTGAGATCGCTCTTGTGATAACTACACATAAACGAAAATAAAAAATACTGAATTTTTGTTTTTCGCGTAATGTTGCCACTATTTTTATAACTTCCTTTACGTTTAAATGTAATCGTTGTTCTTACAATAAAAATAATTATTATGTTAACAAACGAGGTCGTTATCTATCTAAATCTATATAAAAAGAAATAACTTAAAAATTACAGTTATACTTTAAAAAAAACCGTAAAACAAGTAAGAGAATTTCAAGAAATTTACCAGTCTTCACAGAGAAGCCTTAAAAGCCTTGCATTTTAAGCAACAAAATGTCGTTGTAATAATAACGGCACTAGCATCCGGCTTCCTTTCTTGAATAAATAATGTTATTAAACAACTAAATACACTAAATAGATAATAGTTTTTTAGATTTATGCGATGTCTTGTATCTGTACATACCGCTAGGCTATCTATTTGCAATAGTCTCAATGAACAATATTTCAGTAACTGTTGCTGTCAAATTGCTTGACTATTTCTAACTTTTTTAGGTCTCACTTCAGCCTATCGCAGTCCACCGTTGGACATAGGCCTCCCCAAGTTCGCGCCAAGAATGACGCGAACTCATGTGTTTTGCCCATAGTCACCACGCTGGGCAGGCGGGTTGGTGACCGCAGGGCTGGCTTTGTCGCACCGAAGACGCTGCTGCCCGTCTTCGGCCTGTGTATTTGAAATGAAAGACAGCAGTTGGATGGTTATCCCGCCATCGCGTGCATCGGTTGGCTTTTTAGGCCTTTTATTATGTATTAATGTGCAACTGACACAAAGCGATCGACAAACTCAAGTTCGAAGTGCAATCTAAATATAATATCCTCTCTGTTATAACGTGTACTAAAAGAAGCATAGACATTTTGTTTTGTATTTATGTATATGTATATGTTGTCAGAAAATTAGAAATATCCTTCACATTTTGATAAATTAAATTATGGTTATAATTTTTATTTGAAATGATTACATAACCTACATATATAAAGTGTTTGTGTAACATTCGATAAATAAAGATCTAAAGATTTAGGTCGACTGTCTAAGGCGATACCTACATTTTAATAATTGTGTCAGAAGATTTCGCATAGGTACTAATGTGTCAATCGGATTGCGAATGTGGAGCGTGTTTGTTTGTGTGTCATGAAGTTTCTGTTCTGTCGACGCTGTCTACGTTTATATTACACATCCCTATTTAATATTATAAATGCGAATGTAAGTTTGTTTGTTACGCTTTCACGCGGAAACTACTTAACCGATCATCATCAAACTTTGTACACATATTCTTGGAGTTATCAGAAGTAACATACAATACTTTTTATTAAAAAAAATATAATGCGAACGAAGCCGCGTGGCACAGCTAGTAACTTTATATTTACGTGATCTACATAAAAATGGTAATTGAATAGATGATCAATAAGGCTTAACGCGTGATAAGGTTTGATCAATTTTAGGTCGGCATTCTTGTGCACATATAGGTAATATTTTAAAAAATACAATATGTCTCAATTAAGTTCTAACAGTGACTCACTTTTGTATTATAATTTTATTATAGCCTACTAAAAAAGGTGATAGGCTATTAAAATATCATATAGATTTTGTAAAAGCAACTGTACAAGTTGTACTGTACATTGTGCATTCATCGTCTTTGTACAGAAAGCCCTTTTCTTTATATATGTCACTAGCTTCTGCGCGCGACTTCGTCGGCGTGGACTCCGCTCCCATTGGTCTTAGCGTGATGACACAGCCTATAGCCTGCCTCGATAAATGGTCTATCTAACACTGAAAGAATTTTTCAAATCGGCCTAGTAGTTCCAGAGATTACCGCGTTCAAACAAACAAACAAACAAACAAACTCTTCAGCTTTATATATTAGTATAGATTTATATTTTTAAAAAAAACGAAAAAAAAAATAGAGTTGTAATTATTTATTTATTTATACTTTATTGTACACCAGAAAAATATTAAAAAACAAATAATAAGTATAATTACAGACAGTGAAGTACAATGGGCGGACTTATGGCTACTTATCCATTTCTTCCAGACAACCCAAACATAATTATTTCCCTATCACTCAAGGTCGGTCTTCCTGTCGCGACCCTAGCGACCTCCAGACCTTTCCCACGTTACGCGAAATCCGATCTTTATTGTACTACATATCTGCCTGTCTGTATGTGAGTGTTCTCGGAAATGTATGTCGGTGTTTTTGTCCGAGATCTTTTTTAAATGAAGATTTATTTATTTATTTTATACTTTACTGTACACCACATATATAATTATTACAAACAAAGCATAAAGATAGTTACAGACAGTGAAGTACAATGGGCGGTCTTATGGGTAATTAGCTATTTCTTCCAGTCAAGCCAGGATACCAGGAACCCAGAAGATTTGATACGTTTTCAGATCAAATTATTTTTAATTAGATTTTTTTAATATGTTTATAATAATGTTGCCGATATGTGTATTGTTTTAATTGGTAAATATTTAATATATTTTTTGTATTAAATATATTTTATATAAGATTTTAAATTAAATTGTTATTTTTATTGCCAAAATTATTTAAAACGGGATATTTAAGAGTCTCGTGAACAAGACATTCGTAGATAATGTCGGAATATCGAGCTCCGCAAAATAAAATTCTAAAAATGTTTCTTTCAACAGTGCAACATACTTCTTACGTTCTTTAAACCAAAAATGTAAATAACAAAAGTGTTATAATTACTATTTACTACATATCTATGATATTGTGATTCTATAATATGTATTGTAAATGTCTCAGCGTATTCTATAATTCTTTATTCTCATACATACAATAAAATCTAAACAAAGTCACACTCATGATAGAAATTATCTTTGTCAACAGAGCGAACAGTCGTCCCCTTTCCGGCGCTGGACAACGGGCAGTGGCTCCGGCAGCTCTTACCGACATCACGACCACCGCGGGATTTACACCAAGGTACCTACCATTACTAGCAGTCACGCCATCAGCGGTCACGGCACTAGCTCCCTTGTTCAATCACCGTACATGACAAATATTTGTATTGTTCATATATATATATAGATATGACTGAAATAGATAATGCTATATTTGAAACAAATACGCAACAATGTAATACGAATGATTCTAAAATGTTTACAAACAGTGTTCTTGGAAGACAATAATTGTTTTTTCGTGTTTTTATTTAGAATTGTTAAATATCAACAATAAAACTATTATTTTATGTATATTAGTATCAATAGCTCGTATATTCAGACAAAGCTAAGTTTAAAAAAGTGCTAGGATTTTTTTTCTTTACATGGAACGTGATCTTTTACCCCTACAGAACCCCGAAGGAACATAGTTAGGGAATCGAACGCCCTATATAAACATTTTTATTAAGTAACTAGCTTCTGCGCGCGACTTCGTCGGCGTGGACTCCGATTCTATTGGTCTTAGCGTGATGATACATAGCCTATAGCCTTCCTCGATAAATGGGCTATCTAACACTGAAAGAATTTTTCAAATCGGCCCAGTAGTTCCAGAGATTACCGCGTTCAAACAAACAAACAAACAAACAAACAAACAACCAAACAAACAAACTCTCCAGCTTTATATATTAGTATAGATTAATTTCGCTGTGTGGGTACGGCAGTAAATAATATAACCACCCCCTCTCTTCCCGTGGGTGTCGTAAGAGGCGACTAAGGGATAACACAGTTCCACTACCACCTCTGAACTTAAAAAGCCGACCGAATGCGGATAACCATCCAACTGCTGGCTTTCAAATACACAGGCCAAAGACGGGCAGCAGCGTCTTTGGTACGACAAAGCCAGCCCTGCGGTCACCAACCCGCCTGCCCAGCGTGGTGACTATGGGCAAAACACATGAGTTCGCGCCATAATGTCTAGCTCGAACTTGTGGATGTCTATGTCCAGCAGTGATGAGCAGTAGACTGCGATAGGCTGAAGTGATGAATTAATTATGCCCCAAAAGATATATTTTTGCCCAAAGTCTCGAGTTGCAAGACAGTTTCTCTTTCTTTCAGACTTCACTTTCTAAATATTATGCGCCCGAAAGTATCGTATAGATATCATTAATAGATAGTAACATAGATTAATTATACTCGTAAATTTAAACCATTGTTTTACGTTTTGATGTTTGCTAATGAAATGAAAGTTAAATATTATCTGAAAAGCGTTTCCTAATCTCTTTAATCTTGGATAATAGCGTCAGAGTTACGAGGCGATTAAGTTGTTTATGCCGAATCATTGCCCCGGGTAGGTTAAGTAAATGTACGGTCACAGCCTGCACTTAGTCTGTTTACCTAATGGTCCACAATAGCTGGGATTTCGAAGAATTTTTTTTAAAAATATTATTTAGCATCACTTTGTGTTGGTATGATTGGTGTCTTTTCTATAATGACAAATCATATTTAATACTAGCATTCCGCTCTGGCTTCGCACGGGTATTTAACTAAAATTTCAAAATATTGTTTTCCCCTAATTTTTTTGAAAATATAATAAGTATAGCATATGTCACCCGCGGATAGTGTAGCTTCCCGACAGTGAAATAATTTTTCAAATCGGTTCAGTAGCTTCGTAGCCTATTCAATGCAAACAAATAATCAAATCTTTCCTCTTTATAATACATATTAGTATAAACAAATATGTCACAACTAACAAAAGTTCCTTTTGCGTTGAATATTAGAGGGACAAAGTAATTTTTTGGAAAATAATTATCCTCGATTTCCCTCTAATTGATATTTCACTCCACTTCCACATACAGCACGTTATGTAGCCGGTCCCGGTTGCTATCACATACACCTGATAGCCGTCATTATTCATAGTAGGGAATACATCCCCTAATTCGCTGTGAGGCAGCGTTGTGGATTAAGCTTTGATCCTTTTCCTACAGGGATATGACAGGCTGAATCGTCGATATTCCACTAAGCATGCAACTTTGGTTCAACATTGGTGTTGTATTGTCAGCAGCAAATGAGCGAGGGCTCAGCGTCTCCGGGCAACAATAACTCGAGTTGCGGCGGCGTCGCGCGGTGGTCGCTCGGCTTGGAGCAACTGTTGGCTGATCCAGCTGGCGCTGCGGCCTTCGCGCACTTCCTCTCCAAGGAGTTCGCCGCCGAAAACATTAGGTGAGGGAACATTGATAAAGTTGATGTTACACAACAAGAAGCTATAATGTTGTCTATGTTCAATGTATGATTTAGTTTTAAGACACTTTCACTGGTATTTATAATTTTATTTTAAAAGAAGATTTGAAAATGATGCCTATTTGTTGTAACATTGCAGTTGAAAAATTTTCAAAGTTAATTTGGGAATTTAGAAACTATATCCTAATTAGATTCTACCCTGGTATGCTTTGCAATAATCAAAAGCTGTTTATGATGCACTAAAAGAAAAATTTGAAATATCCACATTTTTCTCTATCCGAGCTTCTTACCACTTTCCACTCATTTTTTAGACAGTAGTTTTTAGTAACCATTACGATGTCACTAGTAATGCAAGAATTCATTGACATTTTTGGACACTTAACATCAGCTGGACCTTTCGCATTTTGGTTACTTATATAAAATTAGGTACACCTCAACTTAATCTGTTTATAGATTAGGTAC
The DNA here is from genome assembly GCA_905220545.2 of Melitaea athalia. Classification (NCBI taxonomy): domain Eukaryota; kingdom Metazoa; phylum Arthropoda; class Insecta; order Lepidoptera; family Nymphalidae; genus Melitaea; species Melitaea athalia. Next base: position 15,324,682 of record HG992197.1, on the reverse strand, counting down.
CCTTGACAACAATACTTTAATCCGCAGCGGTTTATCAATCACAGACTCAAAAGGAATAACAACTTCCTCATTAGTTATAATTGTGCACATTAACAATGCCTATAGCTCTTACAAATATCTTTAAGCCAAGGGGACTACTAAACTTATTATGCTGATACAGACATTAAGCTGAAATTGTATTATTTTTAACCGACTTCCAAAAAAGGAGGAGGTTCTCAATTCGACACGTATGTTTTTTTTTTTTTTTTTATGTATGTTAGCTCAGAACTTTTGACTGGGTGGACCGATTTCGATCAATTTTGTTTTAATTGAAAGGTGTTGCGTGTCATGTGGTCCCATTTTAATTTAATTGAGATCTGACAAGTACCTACTTTTAGAGTTATATCTAATAATGCGTATTTACGTGACTACTTTTTCGTCGACCTACGTTATATTATACCGCATAACTTTTTACTCGGTGTACCGATTTCGATGATTCTTACTTTAATCGAAAGCTAATACTTGTCTTGTAGTCTTGTTTAAATTAGATCGAAAACTGATTACAACTTTTTGAGTAATCTTTAATAGCGCGTATTTACTTGACTATTTTTTCGTCTTATTACGTTGTATTACTTGTCGATGTAATTAAAGTCGGTTTTTTTTCGTTTGCGAGCAAACACAATTATGTCTTTAATACTCAATTTCAGAACTTGTTAACTAATAAATTTCGAATTCTTCCGTAAAATTTGTTAATCTAAGTCATTAAGTCTCGAGAAAGTCCTTTACGATTTCGTCGTAAACTGTTGCGTTGCATAATCTGTGGATTGCTATGACCTCGTAGAAGGTCGCGCGTAATCCTATGACAAGGATTATAATCTCACGGATTCATATGGAATTTGTTTAGGTGATTAATTGTTTCACATATTTATTACAGTACTAGCTGCCCGGACAGACTTCGTTCTGTCTGCTATGTTTTTTGTTTATTTTATTTTTTTTAGTATAAAAACCTTCCGTGCGGAATAAAAATTAGCCGAATTGGTCGAGCCATTCTCGAGTTATGCGCTTAGCAACATTCATTTTTATTATATAGATTTGGCGTTTATTGGAAACGAGACGTGATCTTGGATTCTTCTGCGTTTTTAAATTCTATTGAAATAAAGCAAGGTGCTATAGATACCATATCTTTTTTTTAATAAATAGATTGTCTAACCTTTTTTTTTTTCAAATTGGTCCAGTAATTCCACAATTAATTAAAATAAAGAAACTATGTTTTAAATTTTCTAATTTTAGTAGATATATATTTACCTATTTTGCTTGTAGTGATGATTTATTTAAAATTTGTTTTTTTTTTTTTAATATGCAAAAGAATGGTAATAGATTTAAGCTTCTTATTTTTTCCATAGTCTCATAGACCTCTAATAATGGGATATAAACTATATTGCTTATATTGCTATTGCTTAGTTTGTAAATTTTCTGAAAACATTACTAACATTGTTACAGATTCTGGTGGTCCTGTGAACAGTACAGATGCTGTGAGGAAGATGAGAAGAGAAGCGCTCTCGCTGAAGAGATATGGCAGAGGCACCTCGCGGAGGGCGCCTCGGAGCCCGTCAACGTGGATGCTGCGGCGAGGAGAGCGGCCGCGTTGAGACTACACCACACACCGCCCCCACAAGATCTGTTCGCCCAGGTATTTATAGGCATTCGAACTTAATGGTCTCCAGTAGTTTCTCAACCCTGTGTTGTGTGTCTGGAATCACAGAACACGAATACAGGATCCCAGGATACGTCTCTGTGGCTTGTAAACATATGTATGTCACTTTCGAAGCTCTTAATAGTTGTTTGGCTCATTTTCTATTATTTAAAATATCCTAATATTTATCGACAAGTTTGTTTCATTACGTTTTCGATTGTGTTTTTAACATGACCGTTAAAATAACTCTCCATTAGTACCACCCACTTCACCACAGAAACACAACACTATTTGGAGGCAAAATTATCTTTGATTTTTTTGTAAGGTTGAGGGATTTCCCCGCACGAGACAGGAGTGCCCCATGGCCTACCTCAATAAATATGGCTACGCTTGTTCGTGATCAGCACTTATAACGCTAGACATAACCTGTAATCGAGGTAGGGCACAGCAGGAAATTTCCTGCTCAAAATATGGAGCAGCCCGACTGGAGTAGTACCTCGACCTTACAGAAGACCACAGCTAAATAATACTGCTTTCAAGCAGTGTTGTGTTCCTGTTGGTGAGTAAGGTGACCAGAGCTCGTGGGGGGATTGGGGATAGGGTCGGCAACGCGCTTGCGATGCGATGCTTCTGGTGTTGCCGACGTCTGTAATCTACGGTAATCGCTTCCCATCAGATGAGCTGTACGCTCGTTTGCTGAGCTAGTTGTATAAAGAAGCTGGTTGTCTCAGGCGCAGAAGCAGATCTTCAACGTGATGAAGTTCGACAGCTACCCGCGGTTCCTGCGCTCCGGAGTACACGCGGAGTGCGCGCGCGCCGACCTGCGCGGCCTGCCGCCGCCCTACGCGCCGCCCTACGCGTCCGACAACAAGGTACCGACCCTACATACCGCTCACTTCGTTACTCGTAGTAGGGAACATATCCGCTAACTCGCAATGGAGTAGCGTGGTGCATTAAGCTCTGATCCTTCTCCTGCTTGGCCTAATCGTAGAGGCCTATGCCTAGTGGGATATTACAGGCTGAAGCGTATTAATATAGGTATCTACTCCACCGCTCCATTTTAGTCTATCGCAGTTCATTGCTGCAAATAGGCCTCCACAAGACCGCGTTAAAAACGGCGTGAACTCATTTGTGTTGCCCATAGCCACCACGCTGGGCAGGCGGGTTGGTGACCGCAGGACTGGCGCCGTCGCACCGAAGACGCTGCTGCCCGTCTTTGGCCTGTGTATTTCAAAGCCAGCAGTTGGATGGTTATCCCGCCATCGGTCGGTTCCTGGTAGTGGAACTGTGTTGTCCCCTAGTCGCCTCTTACGACACCCACGGCAAGAGAGGGGGTGGCTATATTATTAACTGCCGTAACCACACAGCAAGTGCGAATGTATAGACAACGCAATGTTTCAGGTGAAGAAGTCGTCGTCGACCGCGCCGGAGCGCCGCCGCAGCGGGTCGCTGCTGCCGTGGCGGGCGCGCGCCGCCTCGCGCGACCGCGCCGCCGCCGCAGCGGGGGGGGAGGCCGCCTTCACTGACGTGAGTACTGCCTTCTACTTATTTGTTTACTAGCCGACCTGTGCCCACTTCGTTGGGCGTTAAAAGATTTTTATAGTAATTTGATATGTTTCAAGTTTTTTAAATTTAACTATTACAGAATAATAACGAATTTTTAAATGAAGTACTTATACTTTGGTAAACGTCGTGAACACAGTCGTTCGGCGCGCCGTCCGCTGCTATTTTACATCGATGTTTATTTAGTTGGTACCTACAGTTCGTCAAGAGATGGCGCGATTCGTAACACTTACTATTATTTTCACTGAATTTTATGTTCAATTACAGTAAAATATAGCCTATATCACTCCTGAATAGTGTAGCTTTCTGTGAGTGAAAGAATTTTCATGATCGGATCGGTATTTGCAAAGATTACCCCGTATATACAAACAAAGTTATAAACTTTACCTCTTTATAATATTAAGTATAGATTGCATGGGTGAGCAAACCGCGGCCCGAATTGAGATTCTGTGCGAACCGCAAGAGGTTTTCAAATTTTGAAAACTGTCAATTTTATTATAATAAGGCAAACCAGAATTCAATACTTGTACCAGTCTTATTATTTTCCATCATTCTGTGCTCTTACTCCTTATTTATTGAGTAAAATTTCTTAACGCTTGACTTGGATAGTAAGCTGGTGAATGCGTGACGATAGCGTTACGAAAAGTGTGATCGGGCGAGGCGAACGGAAGTTGAGAGCGAGATATGAGTTAGTGATGATTGAAAGTTTTACTTCAGTCGTGTGGTCTAAAGTACACTCGTTTTTTTTTTTTTTTTTTTTTTTTTTTTTTTTTTTTTTTTTTTTTTTTTTTTTTTTTTTTTTTTTTTTTTTTTTTTATGTTACTAAGTCGACAAACAAGCGTACGGCTCACCTGATGGTAAGTGACTACCGTAGCCTATAGACGCCTGCAACACCAGAAGCGTCGCAAGCGCGTTGCCGACCCTATCCCCAATCCCCCCAGGAGCTCTGGTCACCTTACTCACCAACAGGAACACAATACTGCTTGAAAACAGTATTATTTAGCTGTGGTCTTCTGTAAGGTCGAGGTACTTCCCCAGTCGGGCTGCTCCATATTTTGAGCATGAAATTTCCTGCTGTGCCCTACCTCAGTTAAAACAACTAAGTCTTTGTTGTGTAGTAGTAGTAGTAGTGTTTATACAACTAAGTCTGCAAACAGCGTACGACTCACCTGATGGTAAGCGATTACCGTAGCCTATAGACGACTGTGACACTAGTGTATATAATGTAACAGCTTAAGAGATTTACAGAAATTTACTTTAAAAATATTAAAAAAAAAAAATACAAAAAGTCTTTTTAAGACTGTTTTGCTATTTAACTTAAACAAATATGACTAAATAGAAATTACAACGAAAATAATTCATATTGAAAAAATAAAAAACAACCAGAAATAAGATTATGGTAAACGCACCGCGCAAACGCGTAACCAGCGCACTCCATAAAGTAAATAACTCGCTATCATGATTAATTTATAAACTACAGTAAAGACATTAAAAACGATTAAAAAAATAATTTAAAAAAACGAATTTATAATACAAAAAAAAAGTAATTGAAAAATAAAACAAAAACCAACGTCACGCGGTGTTCCCAGGCGGTCACCCATCCAAGTACTGACCGTCCCTGACGCTGCCGCGTTACCGGTCGCTCAAATTTTACGCCTCATGCGCCTAAAGGAGTTCTTCAAAAACGACATAAATTCAATTAATCTTTGACAAACATTATTAATAAAGTGTAAACAAGCTTAACAATTAACCACTTGTGTATTTACGAATTAAAACTAACAATACAGTACATAATAATCGAACAATTGTAGAATCTATTTAAGAATGGAAATTAAATATCTAATAAATATAGACAAGTCATCGTGACTTTAAATTGTCTAGAATCACGCTGTTAGTTGTTAGTCTTGTGAAATATGTTTGTTAAGTGATATCAAGTTTGCGTTATAATGGAAAACCTCGATAACTTAAACAAATGTTTGTCATGGCGGTGCTAAAGATAATTGGTGTATTTATTGTACGAAAATAAATTATCAAGACGCTGTTTTACATGTATATGCATATTACTTGTACGTAAATAGGCGTGCATATTGCTTGCAAGTATATTTTGTTTGATATTTTTGATTTTTTTTTTTTGTTGCTTTTTTTGTTAGTCACAATACAAATGATAATTTAAAATCCGTCGTTTATTTAATGGATTAGAGATAATCCCCTAATATTACAGAATGAGAATACTAATTTAAATTACAATGGAGACAATTTAGCCTTATGGGCCCCGTAAACGATCAAACATGTTTGTCAAACATGTTTGTTCAAACTTCATGTTTCATATAACAAACATATCAAAAAAGCCCGCAGCCCCGCACACGATCAAATAATTTGACAAACACGTTTGTCAAACAGAAATTTAATATGAAGTTTGATCAAATATTTAATCGTCTACGGGACCCTTTAGAACTGCGCTTAAAAATAGTAACATTTAGAAGATAAATTGAGATTGTAGGAAGTCATTTTTACACCCTTTTTATTAGCTTCACCTGTATGTTTGTTTGTAGCCGACTCCTTTGGACTTCATTTTGACCCACTTCTAACGTTTAGATTTCATTTAAACTTGGTATAATTATCGAGAACAGATGACAATACACTAATTTGATAAAATTATTCAATTATCCTAACGGCTTGGCACAACAAACAAGGCTTTTCTCGCTATCCTTTGGACTTTTCTAACGTTCAGATTCTCTACTTTTTAGTTTGGTTTGTTTATAAAGGCGTGTTTTTAGTTTTTTTTTTTTAACTAAGAATTAATGTCATTACATATTATCTTACCCTCACAAATAAACAAAAATAATAAAAAATGTAAAAACTTAATAATCCGCGATAAAATCCGAAAAAGTTAAAAAACAAAAATCAACATTAGAAAACAATAAGTTACGTTAAAATCAAAACTTATTGTTTGTACTTAAAGTATTATTGATTTAAATCTAACAATATTATTTGGAAAGGATCGTCAATGAGCGTCATATTAGAATGATTAATTTATACATAAACATCTCAAAATAATATAAAGTAAACTTTGATCTAGTTATAGGCAAGTACAGTTATGAATTTATTGAATAATTTAAATATAATTTTAATTGTTTAATGTAGAAATTTTATCGGTTATCAACTTAATAATATCTCCGTGCAATTAATACACTGTGGTCTATTTTAAGAGTTGTAAAGCCGTTTAGAAACAAACTATTGCTAATTTAATATTTGCTCGCGATTCTGATATAGTTTTATTTCCTCGAATGATGATGCAGATAGTTGTGATAAAAACATAATAAATCTTTAAAAATAGACGTATACGCCTGTTTTTATTTTTTATTAAAGCTTTGAGTAAATTGAAGTTATAACTTTATCTTCATTATTTATGGTAGGTGTATGAATGAGTTATCTTCGAGTTTTATAGCGCTTTTATAATAATTATCAATGTAATTTTTGTGAAAAAAATAAAATACTAATTAATAATAGTTCTGTAAATAATTATCATTATCAATTTATTGGTTTTTTTTTTTATAATGTAATAAAAATGAAAGGATTAAAAGAAAGCAGTTTTTGTTTATGGTCAACTTAAAAAAATATATTGGTTAACGTAACGCTACGTCACGTGAACGATATGAGTCGCTTCAGCCTGTAATATCCCACTGTTGGGCATAGGCCTCTTCCCCATGTAGGAGAAGGAACGATATGAGTACCAATAAAAAACCAGAAAACGAGTGAATATGTGTATATCCATTATAAGAATCCATCCATTTATAAGAATACAGCACCCCTATATTTCTGATTTAAAAATTATAAAAAACGTTTTACAATTTTAACTAACTGTTATAAATTTTTACTTTTTTTAAATAAAAATTTTTGATAGTTACTACTTACTACTAACTAACAAAGCGTATAGTGATAGTTTTTTGTGGGTTGCTCTATCGTCACAACTTTAATTACCTTTTTTTAAAGAAAATTCATATTTTAATTTATCTGATTGTAATACTAATTAATATTTACAGATCATATGGTGGGTAGTTGTATTTTTTTTTGTTTTGTTTTTATTAATTAATTTTGTTTTCTTGTCCCCAGGTTGTAAAATCGAGTCAAACAGGCAACGGTTCCTGCTCGTTATGCCGCGTGGTGTTACCAGATGGAGCCACATCTGTAGTGGGGGTGGACGACGCGGTCACAGTGAAACGTCTAGTGGACCGCCTTCTACAAAGGAGGAACCTGCCTTGCAGTAGCTATGATGTCTTAGTACGGGCCACACCTGTAGACTGTGAGGCACCCTCGTCCGCCCTCGGAGGCAGAGAGGCCAGGGTTGAGAGACGAGTGGTCCTGAGGGTTATGATAGGGAACCGAGCGGTTCTTGTACGCTGTCGCCCAGCCAGACGTCTGCGACACATCCTACGTCCAGTACTCCAGAGATACTTACCAGGTTCCGGAAACCACGCGGCTGTATTGGCAGGGGCGCCCCCACACCCCTCCACGACTTTATCCCCCGGGGTGCAATTACATCCGGATACATTGGTTCAGGATCTGGACGGAGCCAGGATCAGGATAGTGGAGACGTCGTCGGAGATGGCGTTGGAGGTGGCTGATGATGAAGTGGACTCTCTGAGTGATGTGGCGCTGAGGCTGCAGGAGGACTGTGAGGATACACAGGTGAGGACACTTCTGTTGTTATACACGTAATATCGGCCAGTTCTAATAACGTTCTCTTTGTTGTGATAGAATTGGTATAATTCTTTTTTAGTTATTTATTTATTCATTCTTCATTGCAGTCCAAAATACGCACAAACATATTTAAAAAATTTACAAAGGCGATATTGATATTGTCTATAAAAGAGCGGATTCTCACAAATAGTGTTTAATGTAATCAGAAAATCTATCGTGTATCTAGTACCCTTGATTGATATTAAAAAAAAAAAAAAAAACGATAGCGCAATTTCTCTGCTTTCTCATTTTGCACTCCTTCTCTATATAAACCATAAGTGTGCGAAATTTCACATTTCTCCGTCCGCGCAATTTTCTTAAAAAGGGGTAGAAAGTTTTCACTTCACGTATTAAATTAATATATTGACGCCGCGTTGGCGCAGTGGTCACAGCACTGGTTTGTGTATAGCTGATGCGCTGGCGGTTGCGGATTCGAACGCCGCACGTGAGTATTGGCCATACAAATGTTTGCCGTGGTCTGAGTGTTTGTGCAGTCCTTGTGGGTCTCCCCACCGTGCCTCTGAGTGCACGTTAAGCCGTCGGTCCCGGTTCTCATATGAGGGAATATATCCGCCAACCCGCATTTGAGCAGCGTGGTTGATTAAGGTATGATCCTTCTCCTACATAGGAAAGAGGCGTATGCCCAACAGTGGGATATTACAGGCTGAAGCGTATTAATCTATATATATATAAGAGATTTCCACCCATATATTGACTCATCACGATATTTCTGGAACCATAAGGCGTAGAGACTTGAAATTTGGTAGGAATATTCCTTTCGCCGAGTAGAGGTCAGCTAAGAACGGGTTTTACGAAATTCCACCCACAAGAGGGGTAGCGGGGTTTCAAATTCAAATTCAAATTCAAAATATTTTATTCCGCATAAAATTATTACAATTTCTTACTGAACGTCATGAGTCTACTACCAGTTCGGAAAGAAAAAGCCTCTGACCTGAGAAGAACTGGCGAAAGAAACTCAGCGGGACTAATATCATTTTTTTAATCATGTTTTTTTTCCAAAGCTGATTGAAATTTACAATAATTTCATAGGTTGAAATAGCCTGGAGGCGATCACATCATTCCCAAGGCGTACTGTCTTATATAAAATCGTTAATCGAATAATATCCTTTAGTACACAAACGTTCTTTTACAATTTTTTTAAATTTCGCAATAGAAGCTTTTTGAACGTTTTCTGGGAGCCTGTTGTATAAGCGTATACATTGTCCATAGAAAGAATTACTGACTCGGCGTAACCGAGTTACAGGCATTACAAGTTTGTGTTTGTTCCTAGTATTAATGCTATGCATGTCGCAATTCCTGCGAAATTCGTGTATATTTTTATAAACATACATAACATTTTCGTACACATATTGAGAAGCAACAGTCAATATTTTTATTTCTTTAAACTTATCTCTTAATGATACTCTAGGGCCTAAACTATAAATTGCACGAATAGCTCTTTTCTGCAAGACAAAAATAGTATTAACGGTAGCTGCATTTCCCCATAATAAGATTCCATAGGACATGATACTATGAAAATAACTAAAATATACTACGCGAGCTGTATCTACGTCCGTAATAAGTCTAATTCTTTTTACCGCGAACGCTGCAGAGCTGAGCCTATTTGCTAACCCCTCAATATGAAGATCCCACTGCAATTTCGAATCTATAGTAATCCCTAGAAATTTAGTGGATTTTACTGGTTTTAACATTTCCCCTCCTAATTCTACACCATTATCAACAAGTTTAACATTAGGTGTAGTGAATTTTATTAATTTTGTCTTTTTGTTATTTAATAATAAATTATTTGAATCGAACCAATAGACAACCTTTGAGAGAGCATCGTTTACATCGTCGTACATAAGTAAATTACGTTTCACCTTAAAAATAAGTGAAGTGTCATCAGCAAACAATACTATCTCATGCTTGTCCTGTACAAAAAATGGCAAATCATTTATGTAAATAAGGAAGAGAAATGGACCAAGAATAGAGCCTTGTGGAACCCCCATACCTAGAGGAGCCCCAGGAGATCTCTTACCATTTACATCAACCCTCTGTATTCTATTACTCAAATAGGAATTCAGGAGGTTGAGTGCCTTATTTCTAATCCCATAATGATGCAGTTTCCTGATCAACGTCTTGTGATGCACACAATCAAAGGCCTTGGATAAGTCACAGAATATTCCAAGAGCATCCTGCGACCTCTCCCATGCCTCAAAAATATTTTTAATTAGCTCAACACTAGCATCTGCTGTGGAGCGACCTTTTGTAAAACCAAACTGTTTATTATGTAGTAGATTGTGTGCATTAAAATGCGATAAAATTTGCCCGAGTATGATTTTTTCAAAAATTTTACTAAAGGTTGGGAGTACTGAAATTGGTCTAAAATTATTTGGGTCTAAGGTACTGCCCGATTTAAAAATAGGAAAACTTAGCTAGTTTAAGAACATATATGGCAAAACAATGTTTGCGGTATTAGCTAGCATATTATACGATGGTGGATTATATGTAGGATGTTGTTCCAGAGCGCCGGGCGCAGCAGCGTGTCGAGCACGTCCAGCGTGTCGGACGGTGGACGCGTGCGCGCCGCGCTGCGGGCCGGCCCGCCGCTGCACCACCACCCGCCCGGTGAGCTCTCTTATACCACTAGCTCGGCCGCTGCACCACCACCCGCCCGGTGAGCTCTCTTATACCACTAGCTCGGCCGCTGCACCACCACCCGCCCGGTGAGCTCTCTTATACCACTAGCTCGGCCGCTGCACCACCACCCGCCCGGTGAGCTCTCTTATACCACTAGCTCGGCCGCTGCACCACCACCCGCCCGGTGAGGGTTCTCTTATACCACTAGCTCAGCAAACAAGCGTACGGCTCACCTGATGGTAAGCGATTACCGTAGCTTATAGACGTCTGCAACACCAGAAGCATCGCGAGCGCGTTGCCGACTCTACCCACAATCCTCCCCCCCCCCCCCCCCCCAGAAGCTTTACCTTACTCACCACAGGAATACGATACTGGTCGAGGTACTTCCCCGTTCGGACTGGTCCAAAATATGAGCAGGATATTTCCAATATACCACGATAAAATTGAGATGTCCTAGCGTGTCAAAAGTGTCTAGTGTGTCTGACACATGTAATGTGTCAGGCACACCTAGCGTGTTTAGCACACCAAGAATTTAGTGTGTTGAGCGCGCATAGTGTGTCGACCATGGCTAGAGTGTCGAACACACTTTTAGCCACTGGTACATCTAGTGCGCTAAGAATATTCAGTGTGTCAAACACAGCTAGTGTATCTTGCACATTAATCATATCAATTATTTAATATTGTTCAGCACGCCTAGTTGGTCGTGCAGGGTGCCTTCACCTTCGAAGGCTCTAGTGCAATATTTTATGCATAGTGTGTATAATTTTTCCACTAAATTCGCTTCGAAAATTAAGTGACTTTATTTACCACACGCATTTTTATCAATGACATTTTCTTTTAACAGATTTCCTAGAGAACCTCCGTGAGACTCAACGCCAGAGGCTCCAGCCACGCACTCCACCCCCACTGCCCCCCAAACCGGCGCAACGCACCGCGCCCACTGTCGTCTGAGCCCCAGCGACCGCCCAGCTGTGGGCGTGGGATACATCACACCGTGGGAAACGGACAGCTTAGGAGCTGGCCTCGTAGCCAAGAGGAATGTACTCTACGTGCAGGGTCGGATTTAGGAGGGAGTTTTAAAGGCATCCGGTATCAATGCCCCAGAGCCTCGACAAAAGAAAGGCCCTCATAACAAACTTCTGAAAAACTTTCAACTTCCGACGAGTAAACAAGTAGTAAACAACCATTTCCATTGAATTTTTTTTTTTCGCTGTTTTATCCACCTATAAGTACTTTGTACGAACATGATTATATTATTCTTAAATAAATAAATAAATGAAACATCGGTTAATAAAGAAACTCGAGTGGAAAAAATTGTTCATTTTATTTAGAAAATCATTTAAGGGGTGCCTTTGTTCATTTTGCAAGGCCTCAAGACCTCCAAATCCGGCCCTGTCTACCTGCCAGAGAAAACTTGAACAGTTTCCTAAGACAACCAAACAAATCTTACATCGACATTTATATTCAAAACTAATTTACATAAAAGCATGTGGATTAGTATTGTTGGAACGTCAGCCCACGAGAAAACGCGGGGCGAAAAAATAACGAAATTTAAAAACTACCCAAAATGTTCGTTATATGTAAAAAAAAATCTCAATTATGTAAATAATAATGTTTGATTGAAGTCTCATTTATCTGTACTGGAGCTGTATGTAAATATGAGAAGAACATTTATTTTGTGAAATTAGAAATATTTTAAGTCAAATTAGTATGTATTGAAGACATTAAATTTTCTAAAGTATTATTTTAAATAAATGATTATGATTGTTATGAAGTTTATGAGGGTATTAAGGAATTAAATATGTGTAGAACTTATGTTATATAAAATGTATTCTTGTATAAAGTATTTTCTATGTAAATAACAAATCTATAAAAAAAAAGTAAATACTTTTAATATACGTAAAATACTTTTGTTATTTTGTATTAAAAAGTTAATTATTTGGATACTGACATATAGTAATTAGAGAAATGCTTGGGAAGTAAATACATGTCACAAAATAAATGTTATTACATAACTTTGAGTACTTCGTTGTATTAATTGTTATTTTCTTTATCACTGGCTGAGTAGTAATTTTGCAATAAATCCTATTAAAAAAGATTTTAATTTCATACACCAAAAAGTTTTTATAACTACCTATAATTATTTTTGTATTGATTTACTAAAAACTCTTTACTAATTCGATATTTGAATCACATTATGATAAAAAATTGACCAACTGCTTTTGATAATCTCTGTGTAAAATAAGTATTGTACAAATATGTGTAAATAGATTGTAAATACGACTCTTTAGTAAAATTGCATCATTATATGATTATTCATTCATATTAATATAGCTTTGTATATTCTACAGAGGATTTTTATATCTAATTTTTAGTAAACAGTGCTTAGCTCCTAAGTTAAAGGCAACTATTGATTGTTTATGATTTTTGTATTGTTAGTTGTTACGTAAATTGAAATTAATTTATTGTAATATAAAGTGTGACAACATTGAAGCTCAGAGTTACAGATTATGTAGAATAAACATTTATGATTATACGATTGCTTTATTTTAATTTAATTCCTATAAATATTCTCCATGATTTTTGTTATTTGAAAAGTTGGATGATAAAGAGTACATATAAGTTACACATTCATGATCACGTCAATTGATACAAACTTAGCTTATACTTACTTTTTAAAAGATTAGAAAACTATTTATGGATTAGAAATTTTCAAAATCATTGAAAAATTGACATAGGCCTCCCCAAGTTCGCACCAGACATCCCGGTTTTCCGCAATCCTCGAACTTGGGGAGGCCTATGTCCAGCAGTGGACTGCGATAGGCTGATGTGATGATGATGATGGTGATTGAAAAATGGGCTACAATGAAGTTTTAAGAAAATAACTATAGCCGACAGACTCAGTAAATAAAATAAATAAATGAAGAAAATCGATTTGGAGCGCGCTTATTGGGCATATAATTTTTTTTAAAGGGAAACTTTAATAACTGTACTCAATTTTTTATACGCCTTTAGTTATTCTAGCCTTTATTACTGGTCTAAGATCCGGGATATAACAAAATATTCCCCCATCTGTTAAGTAGATGAAATAATTTTTATAGGCTGATTTTAATATTATGAATTTATAAAAACAACCTCTGCCACCATAAGCCTGCTGCAAATATATGTTTTTTTTTATCTTTTCCCTCTCATGTTAATTACATGTAGTAAGCTAAAACCGTCAATATTTTACATTATGTACCTGAATATAGTAGGCACCCATCTCTATGATTGCTATACTTACCTGCAGCCAGGTTACTGCTGACTGAGGTTACTGACCTAACTAAATAAAAAAAGCTGTGTGTGCGATTCACACACGATAGTAGTGAAACATCTTTGTCAAACTAATTAAAAAAAAAAACTAATTTAAAATTAGCGGCTTGTAGCGCGGCTCGTCCTTCCCTGTTGTTGCCTTCCGGTTTGAAATCACAACGATTCTAAAGAAGTTTCACTTCAAAAAAAATTACAGCAGGCTTATGGTGGCAGAGGTTGTTTTTACAAATTCACAATATTGAAATCAGCCTATATTAACAGATGAGGGAATATTTAGCTACTAGCTTCTGCGCGCGACTTCGTCGGCGTGGACTCCGCTCCTATTGGTCTTAGCGTGATGACACATAGCCTATAGCCTTCCTCGATAAATGGGCTATCTAACACTGAAAGAATTTTTCAAATCGGCCCAGTAGTTCCAGAGATTACCGCGTTCAAACAAACAAACAACCAAACAAACAAACTCTTCAGCTTTATATATTAGTATAGATTTCGGATCTTAGACCATACTAAATGCGTTCGAAAACCATATCTATGGATGAGGAATAGTTTAATCTAACTTTTACATTCTATTCAACATATTTAGAATATATAGCACATTAATGTAGGGTAATATTAACGAAGCTTTTATTAATTTATCACGATAAATCCATTCTTTCTGTTAAAAAATAATTAGGTGATCTCATGAACAAGTGTTCTACAAAATAATCGTGTTAGCTAGCAAACGAAAAAAACCGACTTCAATTACATCGACAAATAATACAACGTAAGTAGACGAAAAAAATTAAGAAACGCACTAGTCGTCACTACGATTTTCGAGGGTTCCCCTCGATTTTTCTGGGATTCCATCATCAGATCCTGGCTTCCTTATCATGATACCACCCTTGGGATATCTCCTTTCCAACAAAAAAAAAGAATTATCAAAATCGGTTCGTAAACGACGAAGTTATCCCCGAATATACATTAAAAATATACTAGCTTCTGCGCGCGACTTCGTCGGCGTGGACTCCGCTCCTATTGGTCTTAGCGTGACGATAGCCTATAGCCTTCCTTGATAAATGGACTATCTAACACTGAAAAAATTTTTGTAATCGGCCCAGTAGTTCCAGAGATTACCTCGTTCAAACAAACAAACAAACTCTTAAGATTTATGTATTAGTACCTATAGATATATAGGTATCTCCTCCTTTTTTGAAGTCGGTTAAAAATTATCGATATATCGATTTTTTTTTTTCGATATCTTAAACTCCGATATTGATTATACATAATATATTTAAAAATATCGATATATCGAGAATCCGATATTTTAAAAAATATCAACAGCCCTACCATGCAACATTGACGCGGAACAAATGTTTTCGATCTCGAAGCGGGAACAAGCAACATGTCCCTCAACACGTACATACTGCGGGACATGTTGCGGGACACTGTGCAACATGTGTGTGTACGTGTCCCCCAACATGTCGCGGGACAAAATGTCCCCTAGTGTAGCTGGGGCTGACGCGGAACAATTGTCCCGCAACACGTATATGTTGCGGTAAATGTTGCGGAGCATGTTGCGGGACACTATGCAACACGTATATTACGTGTCCTGCAAACATGTCGCGGAACAAAATGTTCCCTAGTGGATACGAGGCATAAATGACGAAGCTATCCCCGAACATACCTAAAAAAAATATAATATATTTTTATACGCGCCCCCGGGGAATAAAGTCGTATAGTGCTATTACCACTGTTTTAATGTTTTTACATTTTCGCCATCTATAGGTCGTAATACATCTTCTGATTTTTTTAGATTTTTTTCTAAAAATCCATGAAGTTATAATAATTTACATTTTTACTCTCCGGAATAAATAGCCCATAATAATATCGTAATCATATAATATGGAACGAACATCTGTCTCAATAAGTTGGTAAGACGTTATACCACTTTATTCACGTAAAAAAATGGATAACTAATTTCCGTAACACACGTTACCGCTAAGTGTTCGGTAAGTGTTGGTCGGTAAACGTACATTACTACTTTATTATTATTTTGTTTTTAGTATCGTAATGCATACAAATAGTTTTCATTACATTACAACTTCACGGGAATAAAATGGTTATGTGCCGTTACGTAGTATACACTTAATATAAAAATCAGTATTACACATTTTTGGCAATGACTTTAAAAGTACACGTGATATTTAATTTATTTTTATAGTTACAATTACGTAAAAAATTCTGAAAATAATGATGTATAATACAATATTATAGCCCGTTTAGGACACGCGATATGACAGAAAAAAGGTTTTTTTGCTCGTCCTGTAAAATTTACTTTTCTCTATTACCACTTTATTCCCCGGGGGCGTCGATATAATATATACTGTCGAATTGAGCAACCTCCTCCTTTTTTGAGGTTGGTTAATAAAACACAGTTAACATCACTACACTATTTATTCATATACAAATCATTTATCTGCTATTGCTGGTTGTACGGCCTCCTCTTCTACTTGTACTACGACTGGCTCCGGAGGAGGACGGACCTTGGTCAGCTTCGAGGGGTCTTTAGGAGGGGCCCAGTCCGGTATTATCTTATCGTGAATACGCCAAACACCATACAAATTAGACAGATGTTTCTCGAAGACTATGTACTCTAAAACATCCTTAGCGATGATCTCACTGCCGTGGATCAAGCGACCGAATCTGTCGTACACTGCAAGTTGTTGACGAGTATGGAAGCGTACTGTCACCTGAAATGTGAGAGAATTAAGGACATTAGAAAGATTAATATTGACTGTTTTTGTTGATTGGGGAATTATTCCTTTAAGAGCTTGGTTTGTAAAATTGTACATTTTATTTTAAATCATTGCAAAAAAATTTATTTATTTTTTATGGCTAAATAATAATTAAATAAGGAGAAAACCATACCTGAGCAAAGATGTTCTCTTTGCTAATAATATCAGTGCATCTCGCATGCACTACACGCGGTGGCTCCAAGGAGTCCAAAAACTTCCACCTGATTGTCTTTAAATGACTATTATGCCTAAACTCTGGATAGGCCTTTTCAGTGACATATTTCCTTAAAGCATATTTATCATTGTTGGCCAAACTCTCGTGAGCATTAATATAGATGCGTTGAGCTTCTTGAGCAAATTCTTTTGCGTCATAGTCCTCATCGTAAGATTTAATCTTACGAATTGCCATCATGGATTTTGATTTCTTCTCCAGTAATTCTACGGTTTGTTTAGCTCGAGTGGTTGACACAATTGAAGCTTTGCCATCTCCTTCCGGTGGAACGTATCCTTCAAAGACTCCACCTGGCAAAATACATTTTTTGTAGTCGCTGTTAGTAGAACTAAAACTGCAACATGTACAATTCAAGGTTGATAAATAAATAAAAAAAATACAAACCTGTTGAAGATATATAAAATGGACGCTCCATCCACGGCCGCGGGGGCAGCACACCTCGTTCCTTCATCTTTTGCCTCATTTTTTCCGGACTTATTTTGCTTTCATCCTCATTCATATCTGGCAGGTCTATTCTCAGATACTTCATTTTGCGATGTTTCTTATATTTTGGGTTAAAATGTTTGCTGGTAGTCGTGCGGAGTGGAATCAATGTCGATGGCGCCAGTTTCCATATCGGATTTATCTAAAACATAAATAAATAATAATTATAATAATAGACTCACCGTTGGCGCAGTTTGTAGTGACCCTGCTTTCTGCTCCAGGGGTTGTGAGTTCGATTCCCAGCTTGAGTCGGGGTGTAATATATATATTTATTTATATATGTATTATTTATATGTATGTTCATCGAAAAAAAAAATGTAGCTATACCAGTCGGCTGTTACCTATAACACAAGCATTATGTATTAAGAGCGTGCATAAGGCGAGCAAAAAATCAGATTTCACCCGCGCGCCCGATGAAACAAAATATACACAAAGCCTCGTGTCAGAGTGCGATAGACGATATAGTTTTGAGCGCATTACGAATGTAAAAAACGACAAATATGTTATTTTGTATATAATTCCGAAACTAAAAGTAATTACATTAAATGCCTAAGCATAGCCTTTACTCATATTTAAATGTAATTAATTATCAAATTTTTGTCTTAATGGTCATAACCATATCGAGTATAAATAGAAAAAATATAAAAATTAGAGGTTACTTCGTGATTATATTTTATCGAGGAAATTTCCTTATGTTATGTTTTTGATAAAGGTCAACCCTTGCAAATATCACGTAGTTTGTCATATATTTTTATTTTAAGATTTGGTCTGGAACTTTTCATGTCAAAACAAATAGAAGATGGTAATTTTGCATTATGCGCACTCTTAAGTTGCTTACTTTAGGAACAGACGACCGTGTGTGTCTGTTGTAGATATATATTTATTACTATATTTATTTATTTATAAATAATTATAATCTCGAACCTTGTAAAACAGGAAAACAGGATCAACTAACAAAAATGACTGCAAATCAATTATTTTTTTGTTATGACATTTTTATATTGGTTTAAAATATAAAATTTTAACTGTACTCGATACAATTTAAGTTGTATGGACTTCTTAATAACAATATGCAAAATAAAAATAAAATATAAAACTTACCTTCGTTAGTATGGAATTCGCCATGGCAAATATGCTTGTAGGTTTTATTAAAAATTAAATTTCTTTACATTAATTAGAACTTAGATGTTTAAGCATTACATTAATATTTATGGGATATTTATGTATATATTATAATAAATAAATTACGGAAAAACTACCAAACATAACCTAAAAACTATATTCCTTTTCTGTCATTGTCAAAGTCATTGTTCATTGTTGTTTTAATTTTAAGCATGGTTTACACAGTGTTGCCAACCCCAGCATAGAGCTAAACTGTAGATTTGCCAGAAAAAAACTGTAAATATCAAATTAAAAAACAGTAAATCTACAGGTTTATCTTTTTATTATTTAATGATGGTAAAACATAGAATACATTTTAGATAGGGAATTAAAAACAAGAAAAATCATGTGATTATCATAGTTTTAATCAAATGTCATAAAGATATGTGCATCAAATCAAATTAGTAGTATTTAGAAGCTAGTATTGCAACATTTCAGGAAATGTTATCAGCGCTTTTTGAGGAAGCATAATTATAACAGCTTATAAAGGTCCATCCATTACAATGAAATAGTAGCCAATCAGCAGCTGATCATTAGAAATTATTTTTCTTCTTTCTTGCTGGGTATTTGGTATTTGTCAGAATCTGACTCACCATCACTATATAATATACTACAGCTATGAATATTCGTAACTTTTTGCTCAACTCACAAAGTTAACCGAACAAAACAGAATCTAATCAGACGAATAACAGAATGCACGGTCAAGTACATGTATCAGTCTGATAGTCAAGGCATCGCGGGGATTCCCCAGTAAGAAAAACAAAATGTTGGGTAAAACGGACATCAACCGAAACAAATGAGTGTCCACTATAGTCTATCCAAAAATAAAAGAATTAAAAGGTAAACAAATATGGCGGAATGTGTAACCAAAGACTACTATAGTGCTGTGATGTATGTTGTTAAATGTCGATATCGGTAAATTTAATATGATGCATTTCTGATGGCGCTATGCAAGGCCATAGAATTAGTGTACTTCCACAGATTAAGTAATAGGTACTACCTCTAATTAAAAATAATATGGATGAAATGAGGAATTAAACTAAATGAAACATTAACATATATTTATTACATTTAGCACACCATACTATAAGGGGGCGTTCAAGTATTACGTAACGCAAATTTTGAAGATTTTCGTTGTCGAACGTAGGAAATATATAACTTCTTACAGTGCGTAGAGTTCTGTCTTACTAGGTACATGGCAATACTAGTTGTTACAGTGACTGTTATTTTAAAATATCAGTGACATAATACTAGGTACACGACTACTCGATATTAGTATTCTAAAAATACTACGTTTATCTCGCCTCCTCTTAGCGTAAACGCTTAAGCACAAACGAAATGGAGATGATACCGATTTTACAGACAAACAATTATTTTTTTTGCTACTCTGACAAAGTGAAATCTGTATCTACCGCATACGAAATCTGTATCTACTGCATTATATTATTGGATAGTGTGACTTGACTTACCTCGTAGAAATGAAGTTCGAATGGGAATCCAGTCAACAGCGAAATCGGGGTCCTTAAAACTTTGCAAATAGTCGTCAATACGGAGATAAACACGGTCCAAATTCCAAAGAAATCGGAAGTCCACAAACGAAAGCCAATAAGTTGTTGAGCCGTAGAAACACAAACGCAAAGACAAAAATTTAGATTTAGAGGTTTGGTATCGTTCATCAGGTTTTTATTCGTTCATAATGGAATTTTTTCATTTCTGGCCAAAACCATGTGCATGGTATACTAGGAAATCCATATAACATTATCTGAATTTTTTTTAAATATTTTCCTGTTATTTTTGTATACAAATAGTTTGTTGATAAACTGAACGATATAACACTAGCAACATTAGCAGGGTGCACCCTGTATGTGCGTTTCAAATTAGATTTCTGAAAGTACTTTTCGGTATTTTTGTGTGAGTAAAATTTGTCAAAATTAATTTCCGAAAGTACTTTTCGGTATTTGTGTGTGAGTAAAATTTATCAAAACACAGAGTAACCTCTAACACCTTTTGACACTCACAACCTATTAGATATTACTTACAACACGAACGAAATGGCGATGCATGAAAAGGCTATGTAATTAATATCTAATTTAAATATTTTCTACTTAGAAACTAATGAAAGTACAGAGAAATGTTAATTAAAACAAAAAAAGTCTATTTGTATTAGGGGCACATTGCCTTAGCCCTTAGCTGGGGCCTGGGGCTACCTACTATCGTGAAACAACTCCTTTAAAAAAGTATTAGCAATTTGATGACAAAGATACAACAGAGAAAGACATACGGTCTTATTGTCAAAAAACGAAGTAATGCCTTTCTCAAAGTCGCATTAAGTATAACACTATTTAACTTTAGTGGCCGTTTTAACTTTTTTTTTAAATTATTTGTAAAAAGTAAAAATAAATTATGATTTATACAAAGTTCGAGTTACTTTTTATGATTTATAAAAAGTTCGAGCTAAAACGCTTTTTTTAATATCATTGACCTCGACTTTTTATCGATATGAAAGAACAGAAAGCCCTTAACCATAAACACAAGACACAGTAATGACAAATGTCACTTGTAAGTTTTTAGTTTTAGGTTACAGCGATTAGCGAATTCGGTTTTCTGCTAAAAAATATTAGTTTGACGATGAAATGGACGTATAATTACAAATATAATGGTAGTGCATGTGATTACCCAGATGCTACAATAATTATCTAGTAGCCATTGTGTGTGATTACACAGGGATTGCGTATTTTTCATCCGGTAAGGTGTTTGTTTACATTTTAATTCTTTTATTTTTGGACAGAGTTTACTAACGCCATCCATTAAATCGATTGATGACCATTACCTCCGGTTCGATGATAGTAGGTTTTACTGAAGGCTGAAGCTGACTTAGTGGACTACTACTACTACTACTACAGCCTATCACAGTCCACTGTTGGACATAGGCCTCCACAAGTTCGCGCCCGACATTATGACGCGAACTCATGTGTTTTGCCCATAGTCACCACGCTGGGCAGGCGGGTTGGTGACCGCAGGGCTGGCTTTGTCGCACCGAAGACGCTGCTGCCCGTCTTTGGCCTGTGTATTTCAAAGCCAGCATGGGTGGTTATCCCGCCATCCGTCGGCTTTTTAAGTTCCAAGGTGGCAGTGAAACTGTGTTATCCCTTAGTCGCCTCTTACGACACCCACGGGAAGAGAGGGGGTGGCTACATTCTTTAGTGCCGTAACCACACAGCACTACTACACAGCACTTAGTGGACCTACTAGTTAGCAAATAAAATATATGGCGCGCATTTTAAGCAAAAAAGCTGTAGATTTCGAGGCCTAAACTGAAAACTGAGGGAATGTTCAGGAAACTGTAGATCTACAGTTAAAACTGTAGGGTTGGCTACACTGGGTTTACGGTTGTTTTACAATTTATCCCCAATAGGGAAAGGCAAAGAACTTTAATAGTCCATACAGCCTGGTCTGAATTTATAAATTTACAGGTCTGAAGTTGGTCTGAAGTCAACGAATGCCGGGAACTATTTATAAACGAATTCCCGCAGAACAAAGGGATTTCTTTTTCGTCGCCACCGCAAAAACTAGTTAAAGTAAAGCGTTAGTTCATTATTTTCTGTGCAGTGTAAATCGGTGTGCCTCATTTTTTAAACCCCCTTGGTAAGTTTAATATAATTAATTTCGATAGGTTTAGTTGCTGTTAATTAATTTTCGTGTCTGGCTTATTCGTTTATTATTCTAAAAGTGATTCTTTGCTTTAATTTTTTTGTAGTATATATAATGTTTCACCGCGATAATTAACCTTTTAATTCCCATTGTGTATTCCACGCGTGTGATTTAACATCGGTGGCTTGTGTGTATCCTAATAAGAACCTAATTATTCTAAATTATTTGTTTTGTTGAAATTCCATAATGTTAACTGCAATACAATATAGCCTTTGTTTTCTTTTTCGATTAAAATTTGCCATCGTGAATTTTTATACAAAGTTGTAAGTACAAGGTTTATGATATGTAGCTGTGATAATTAATTTTATATATAGGTATAGTAATGTAATTAAAATTGTCTTAAATATCTTTAATTCGTTAGGTTTCGAAGCCAATTGTATATTAAATATAACGAAGAACATTAGCTATGTTTTTTCTTAAAATTCTTTGCTAAATTAACGAGAATTCTCGATGTACCTGCAAATTAAAAAAATTATAAAATTATTGCTTCATTGGATAGCTACAGTTGCTTTTGCTTAATTTAATTTTTCTTTTTTTTTTGCTTAGTGGAATGGTGAACGTCCGGCATAAAAATAGTTAGGGTTCGATTCTGGGTTGGGTAATTTTATTTAAGTAATTTATTTTTTTTAGTTTTATATTTCAACCGGACAACGTTCACTACTCCTTTGTTTATATTTTTAATTGCTTCGCGAAAGATGCCGACGCCCACTCCTAGTTTCACCTAGTGCCTGGGGGTCGGATCTTTCGCGCTTCAAGTGTTCTTTCGACGCGTTCCAAGGAACTGGGGGTTCACCCTACGGGTCGAAACCTGCGCGTTCACCCTACGGGTCGAGAACTGACACCTGCACGTTCACCCTACGGGTTCAAGGTCGACATCTGCACATCTACCCTACGGGACAAAGTCCGACATTTGCACTCCACCGTAAGAGTGGGAATCAGGCACACTGCGGCCGCTGTCTCCAGCTGACCGCTGCGTCGGAGGGTCCTTCTCCAAGGCCACCGTGACCCGCTACACACCCCGTGTTCTCCTCTACATCGGGCGGCCGTAACCGAGCCACGCGTCACCGGATCGGACCGCGCCAAGTCCCCAGTGCACGTCGGTTAATTGTAAAAAAGTGCCAAAGAAACTTTCCTGTGCTAGAACCTACACCCTGAGAGTAATTTAATTTAATTCGAGACATAGTGAATTTATTTAATTATATTTGATTCTCGGTTTGAGATTGTTTTTTTATATCTTTTGTAATAAACATTTGTTATTGTTTAGTTGTGTTTTGTGTTATTTATTGTACCCCACCGTCAGGCGGTCGTAACAGTTAAAATTGTATTTATTAACATCTTAAACAATACTATTATATTTACACACATTAATTATTCTAAATAGTCAATATTGGAAGAGTTTTTTATAAACATTTGTTATTGTTTAATTGTGTTTTGTGTTATTTATTATACCCCGCCGTCAGGCGGTCGTAACAGTTAAAATTTGTCTTTCAATGTTGTTCTGTTTCAAAATGCTCACAATATGTTTAGATATTAATCTTGTCTAATGTGCATACCCATTTCTAACGCTGATTACGAAAGAATTTTTTCAAAAGTAAATATTGTTAAAACAAACTATAGAAACAGCTGTTTCTATAGTTTGTTTTAACAATATTTACTTTTGAAAAAATTCTTTCGTAATCAGCGTTAGAAATGGGTATGCACATTAGACATTTAATAAAGTTAGTCTTTTTGCAGCAAGTTTAAATCAAACTTTCTAGTTTAATTGTGACAAACTATCATGAAGTTTGTTTTTTCAAAGGAAATACAAACTTGATAAAGGAGCGCTTATCGCTAATAAGTACTTACTATATTATTTATTATTACCAGTAGTTATTATTATCAGTGATCCACGTGCGGAATTTAGAACAGCCCTCCGCGACGACTGCAGACTGTCCTGATAACTGTATATAGATATATTAAGTTAGCTTAAAAACATTGATAGTGCGATTCAGGATTCTCTAGATTTTCTCTATTCCATTGCCACAAACTTGAAACATCATCTTTGTCATAACAATATTCCAGCAATATTGTCGCAAACTTGAAAATTCATATTTAACTTACCAATATTGCAGCTATATTGTCACAAACTTGCCTCGTGATATTTGACGCAGCAATTTAGAATCAAAGAAAACCAAACTTGCCCCAAGTTTACATGCTATCTGGGGAAGAATTTTTAAGCTATTGCATAGCTTCTATCGCGGGCCTTGAGCGCGGGGACCGAATCTAGAAATTCCGTAACGAAAAAACCTCACGCTCCCCACTCCGACGGGCACGGAGGTGTGGCTTGAAGGCCGTGCATCGTCTAACGTCGTTTCAGTTCGGCAGTCTTCGACGCGGCGTTGTGTGTGTGCGATTAGACGTATTGTACGACTCTACGAAACTCGCACGAATCGAGACGAGCTGCTCCGAAATCGGACGAATACATAGTGTAACTTGAATTAATATCAAAGAAAAAGAAATACTGCATAAATAAAATAAATAAATAATTATAATTACATAAGTTGATACAAAATGCTATGCAATAGCTTTACCGCGGCAGTCCCCAAGTGCCACACGTCTTTTTTTAACATAGTTTTCTATTAATGTAATTTAAAAGCGTAGTGTGGAACGCAACATATATATACAATTACCAATATTTCGTTTAAAACCGAGTAATAATAAATATAAAAAGAGTTTGCTCTAGATCACACGCACTATAGGTACTTCGTGACCACACGACTGAAGTAAAACTTCTTTAACTCCATTTAACTTATATCTCCCTCTCAGTCTCAACTTCCGTTCGCCTTTCCCGATCACACTTTTCGTAATTCTCTCGTCACGCATTCATCAGCTTATTCTCCAAGTGTACGTAAAGAAGTTTTACTTCAAATCATTATTATAGTATATTCATTTAGACGAATGAGGACAATGAGGTAGAATCGGTTAAAAGTAAACTTTCATATTTTTATAACTCAATATAAATGATGGCGTTTACAATAATTTATTTTATTTAAGACACAATAAAATTTTAAATTTATATTTTATAAATCATTTTTGAGTATTTCTTCAGTCTCAGCCAAGAGATGCGGAAATATTGGATCGACCAAAGACAATTTTAAAAAGTTTTTGAATCCCACTGGCATTTTATGAGTGTAATTAAACTGCACTGTAAAATAAATAACTAAAATAAATCAAACACTACATAACAGTGAAAATAGTAATAAGCCTGAGAGTCAATTAAAATATGTTTGAATATACAAAGTAATTTTTGTAAGGAAATAAATTAAAAAAAATACATATACCTATGAATACATAGGTATATGTATTTTTTTTATTCTTTTGGAAAAAAGGATCAAACAAATATGTTTGATCCTTTTTTCCAAAAGAATACTCATTTGTCAATTTTGAAGATTGTTTTAAGAAAGCCTATTTTCACAAAGGTTTTCGGCAGCAAAAATAATATACCTACTTCATAGTATAAAAGTAAAATAAACTTTGAAGAAGAATATGCTAGCTATTTATAGATCGACTTCTCTAGTAATTAATTCTATTCCTGAATATAAAACAAACCTTTTCCATCCACTACATCTTGAATAACATCTTCTATTTTACGATATTTCGCTACAACTTTAGTTTTAGTCGCAGCTGAACCGTAAGTTAGAATAGGAAACCGTGCTCTTAGTTCTTTAAGACACTTCGGTAAATTTTCTCGTATCTTAAATTTAATTTTTCGTACCTGTATTTAAATTTTTTACATACATTATATTTGCTTTATATTGATCTTTGTTTTGTTATAAAATAAAAATAAAATAAAAAACAAACTAAATACAATTTAAAATAATAAATAAACACGAAATCAAATTAATTAGACGTTATATAACAAAAAGAAAGATTTGTCGATATGTATGAAGTTCGATAGACTTTCAAGCTAAGAAGACAAGCATCAAAGTTTCAGGGGCTGTCTCCACGAGCGAGCGTAGGTATCGCCGGCGATAGTATATCGTCGTGCCACCTATTTCTATACACATTACAATGTACTCTGTGCTATACACTCTCTATGGAGCCGTCGGTATCGCAGGCGATACGCTCGCTCGTGGAGACAGCCCCTTAGGAACCCATTTTCAAAACAGTATTGAGCGGAAGTAATCATAATTATTATTAAACAAATCACGCTAGAACTCTCATTTTACTAAAAATAAACTACATTTAACTAACTTAAATGGTAGTTTTATTAGTAAAACTGTATAATAAACTTCTCTTTCTCTCTATGAGTCCTATTGTTCTTAATGAAACTAAGTAAGTAAAAGTATAAAAATGTAATAAAAATTACGACGCACTTCCTGGCATGTTACGCTGATGATTAATAATAATATGTCATCCTTAATAATACCCTTGAGTTTTCCATTTATATTTAAAGATTCTAACACTTTATCTTCTGTCGTTATTAAAAGTTGGTCGTATTGCAATCGTATTAAAAAGTGTGACGATTTAGATTCATATCTCACCCAGCTCCCACTTTGCCACATTCTTAAATTTTCTATAGGATGAGCCATAGTAGTAGTTTTAAACTAAAAATTGACTTAAATCTTAATGTTATCGTATCGCAAATAGTCAACTATTTGGGAAACTATATATTATAGTTACCGTAATAAAAGTATTTTATTTTTTACAATATGGCGCCAAACTTTTAAGGTATTTTTTATAATTTGCATTAAAAAAAATATTATGATTTTCAACAAAGCATACCTAATATTTGCTCACAAATAGTTAATTTAATGTAATAATTAACGAAAATTTAATACTTTTTATACAATGCTCTTTGCTTTAGTATCAATCATTGAAATTTGAATGACTAAATATTTATAGAATCTATTCAAATTAATTTTAATTCATTTCTTTATAATTCTCATTGAGTCATTGCCGTCATTTACTGATTAGTTAGACCTTATAGGTATTATCGGTTGATGACTTGGTGTTCTCTACGAACCTCAAATTGTTTATAATGATTAATAATGGAAAGTTTGTTGCCTTTGACTTTGTTCGCGTGAATATTAAGAGCCATTTCACAAAAATCGGTAAGAATCCGCGGAATTGTAACATTTTGACGTCGTTAATCTCAGTATTGGATGCAATAATATAATTTCTATTTTTGAAATGTAATAGAGCAACCTTTATTCTAGTAACATGGAAGAACAGAATTTTGATTTACATTGTGTGTACAAAATTATTAACCTTTCATCAGCCGCCTCACTGGGTAAACGGTCGAATTGAATCCCTTTCCAAAAAAAAAACCGACTAGTGGTTTCCTGGAAAAATGTGGTATTATTTCAGACTATTAAGGAGCTCAATTCCCTCTAGCCCTGTTCAGCCATTTTAACGCAGGTAAGTGTAAAAAACGCTGCGTTACATACTGATTATTGATAAACAATAAAATATTAAGAATTTAAGATGGTAACACTATTTTGACAAGTCAACCTGTCAAAGTGTCAACCAGTCAACAATTGACGGCGTTAACACTTCCGTGTGTCAATTTTAATTTTTAATGAAAACAAACGAAATGGAAACAAAAGTATTATAAATCCAAAACATTTCAATTTAAAACTGTGTTTATTCATTATTTATTAAGTCGTTTTTTTGTTTAAATTTAATATGTCAGGGACATATTACTTTGTAATAGTAGGCCATTCGGATAATCCTATTTTCGAGATGGATTTCATACCAGTCACCAAAGATGTAAAGGTAAATTATCATTGTACGACGAGAGAGAGAGAGAGAGAGATTGAGATTCTTAATTTTTTTTTAATTTATACTGTTATCTTACAATAATAAAAAAAAAAGGTTTTTAGAGGTTTTTTTCCGTAAATGTGACTGTTGCTCTAAATGTTAATTCTGTTTTCAGAAAGAAGACAATAGACACTTAAACCAATTTATAGCTCACGCTGCTCTCGATTTAGTTGACGAACACATGTGGAAAGTGACCAACACTTACTTAAAGTCAGTAGATAAGTTCAATCAGTGGTTCGTATCTGCATTCGTCACTGCGAGTCAGGTATAATTTTATTACTGATTATCTGTAGATAATAATAATTAAAAAAAAAAATGTACAAGAGTATGTCATTAGTTTTGTTATTTATTATGTATATAAGTTTTATATTACTTGATAAAAGTAAATATTTATTAAATTAAACTGTTCTTTCCCACTCCGTTGCAGCAAATAATTGTAAAACAATTTTGTTAAATCTGATCTTATATAACCAACAACCAATAATCTTTTTTTTTTTCCCTTAAGATGAGGTTCATTATGGTTCACGACATACGCAATGAAGACGGTATCAAGAATTTCTTCACGGATGTCTACGAGGCGTACATAAAACTTCTCTTGAATCCATTCTACAAAGAAGACACACTTATCACATTCCCAGCGTTTGAAAAGAAAGTACAGTTACTCGGAAAGAAATATCTAACATAAAATTATGGAATATCTTCTCTTATGGATAATTTATTTGCATATGCTAAAATGAATCAAGAATTTGAAATAACTATTGTCTAATATTTAAAACTTACAACAGCCACACCTAGCCGATTGGTATAGTTGTTTGTGCCTCTGGTTTCAAATTCAGTTTACACATCAAGTCGAGATGTAATATTTTTATTTGTATTACCTATAACAGCCATTAAGTTGCCTACCTTAAGAACAGACAAATATGTATGTGTGTATTTTAACATATTTACGGTCTATAAGGTCCATCAAGAGTTTGTTTTGTTAAGAGTATCAATAATGTAAATAATGCTTTCAATTTTCATTATTAGATTATCAATGTATAAAAATGTGTATTTGTTACTTATATAAAAAGAAAGAATTAATATATTGTAGCATATCTTTTATTTAACAAAAATATCCAATAACAAAATTAATACTGTTTATATTTTTAACATGTTTAATTTTTTATGTTTAAACTCTACAAGCTACCTTAATATTTTTAATTACATTTGATAATATGAAAGTATCAACATACTGGTATATTAGAAAAGGAATCTTACAAAAGTTCTTTAAACTTAGGCCTGTTTCACAAATTGTGGATAAGGATTATCCGGCATATAAGTTACGAATACACTTTAACAGCCAGAGGTAACATATGCCATTAGCGCTGGTTTCAATTCAATCAATCTATACAGGGTGTCCCGCGATAAACTGCAACCCCGAAAGAGGGTGAAACTAGACCATAAACTATCGACAAAAAACAGAAAAAAATTAAAAAAAAAAAAAAAATTATTTTTTTTATTGACGAATTAAGATTTTTATATAGCTTACGTAGCCTCTTTGTACAAAAAATGATGATTTTTGTACGTGTTTTTTGGGATACAGGCGTAAATTTTTTTTTATTTGAATGGCAATATGGTAAGAAATAATAATAAATCATAAAATTTCCTGGTATTGGGGGCATAATTCTGAGAAAATTAGAGATCATTGAAAAAAACAGTCATAAAAAATTGATTTTTTTTCACAAGAAGAATAAATAAAGTCATAATGCCACTTTTTTGCGAGCTGATTGTTATTTTATGATTTATCCTTACCGCCAAGTACGTGGCGTAATTTTATTTTATTTTAAAGTAATCGACCTACAACTTTGGAAGAAATCATCATTTTTTGTACATAGAGTCTACGTAAGATATAAAAATCTTAATTCGTCAATAAGAATTAAAATATTTTTTTAAAAAAGTTTTTTCTGTTTTTTGTCGATAATTTATGGTCTAGTTTCACCCCCTTTCGGGGTTGCACTTTATCGCGGGACACCCTGTATATATAAAAATTTCTTGTCACGATGTATGTTCGCGATAAACTCCGAAACTATAGAACCAATTTTTATCAAATTTTGTAAGCATCTGTAATTTGATCCAACTTGGGAGATAGGGTAGTTTTTATCTCAATTAGAAGCGGTAGGTGGCGCTGCTATCGGTTTGTAAGCAATCAAGTTTTGTAGCTGTTTTCCGAGCAGGACAATGTCTGCCGGGTCCGCTAGTAAACTACAATTTTAGATACAGTCATAATATAATAATAGTTATAAAAATTATATACCATAAACTTATTGGTTGGATATTGTCATACGCCAAATTTCCATAACGGCAAATGGTGAAACATTTATCATTCTTTGTAAATGTCAACTGTATTTGTTTTTAAACTATATTACTGTAATTAAAAATAAATCAAGAAAAGTGTATTTGAAAAATTAATGTAATCCTATTTTAATAAATATCCGGAAGTCCCAGATCGTCATCTGGAATGCTCTCGTTTGAGAAATCATCTGAAACAAATGTTTTTATTAAATTCTACATTTCAGATAAAAAAGTGTTAAAACAATTGCAAATTGTTACCTCTACTTATTCTGTACTGTTAATAAAAACTAAATACAACGGAATATAGTTGATATCACAATAAAAAAAAATCTTTTACATACATGTAATTTATACTTGAAGTTTGCAAGCTATTACATGCTGTTTTATATTATAACTGCCATGCTTAGATTCTTTTTCCTACATAGAAAAAGAGGTCTAGGCCCAGCAGTGGAATATCACTCTCTGAATTGTATAGTTTTTACCTGTAAAGAACTCATCCTGGTACGAACAATCAAATTCAAAGCTGTGATTTCTGATTGAGGGAGGTGGTGTGTTTGGTGGAGAAATGTCTTTAGTTTTTTCTGGTTCTGGCACAGGCAGAAAGTCCAGGAGGTCCTTGTGATAATTATCTGTGAAAAATTGCGTATATGTTAAACATAATAATGAAAATAAAATATAAGCCAGAGCAGAATATACATAAACTATACTTTGCCTAAACTATTTAATTTAATTGAATACTTAATATAACACTGACGCCGCGTCGGCGCAGCAGTCACAGCAATGGATTGCGATTGGCTGTTGCGCGAGCGGTTGCGAGTACGATCCCCGCACACGACAACATTTGTATTGGCCTAACAGATGTTTGCCGTGGTCTGGGTGTTTGTGCAGTCCTTGTGGGGCGCCCCGCCGTGCCTCGGAGAGCACGTTAAGCCGTCGGTCCCCGGTTGTTATCATGTACACCTGATAGCGATCGTTACTCATAGTAGGAAATATATATATGGGTTGTCTGGAAGAAATGGCTAAATAGCCATAAGTCCGCCCATTGTACTTCAGAGTCTGTAAATGATATTTGTAGTTGTGATGTACAATAAAGTATAAATAAATAAACACTTATACCCATGGCTCTTACTAAACAGTATCTTATTATTCTCAAAAGATTACTTTTTTATTAACTACCAAGAGATGATAATCATTACATAGTATAAAACAAAGTTGCTTCCTGTCTGTATGCTTAGATCTTTAAAAGTACACAACGGATTTTGATTAGGGGTGTCCACTTAGAAAAAACATTGATGTTTTTCCGATTTGATATATCGGAACTGTACATCGATGTCTTTCGATGTATGGGATGAAAATATCGATGTTTGCGATGCATCGATGTATATCGAATATCCCTAATTTTGATGCGGTTTTCTTTAGTAAATAGTGATTCCAGAGGAAGGTTTAAATTTATAATACATGCATAACGTAGTAGAGGAACACTGATAGTTTTTACAACCGTGCGAAGCCGGGGCGGGTTGCTAGTAAGAAATAAAAAACATCTTACATTCATTTGAGCCAGCTATACTAAGAATCATATTGGGGGGGTTCAAAAATTTGCAAAAGAAATACAGACGGCGATATTACAACAAATATCTGTATCTGTGAACTATTTTTCATAAGCAATGACAAACTATCACCACAGTCAGATGCTATAACCATTTTACCAAAGCAACTAGCAAAAATAAAATTGTTATTAGGTAATAAAAACACAAACAACAATAAGTTAACTAAATCTATAACGTCAATAAATCATTTAAACATTGTCTGAAAACAGGGTTTTTAACACTTACCATATTTATATTTAGGTTTAGTGAACTCTATCTCATCAAAATGAAAACCTTTGTTTTTAATATTTGCATCTGCGTCGCTGTATATTAGCGAGCCGACATTGATAGCGCGCGGTGTAAAAGCCTTCCGCATCGGTGTGCTTTGTAACGCTTTTCCAGTATTTGAAAGAAAGGATTTCTTAATTTCACCTTTCTTAACGGGTTCATTGGGCTTAATCGGTCCAGAAGACACAGTTTTCCCCATATTTTCTAGAAATAAAGCAATATTAACGTTATTAATGAGCATATTGTACGTACGAAAAACAATTTTGTATGTTATTTTTCTTACCGATATTAGATAACGGCTGCCGCGAAACATTTTTCACGGCTTGCCTCGTCAAATGATCTCCAAAAATATCAAAAAGCGATTCAGCCATTTCGTTGAAATAGAATGTTATCGCAAATTCTGTAATACAAGTTTGCTAATACGGTTTCTTTATCTTTGGAAACTTTGTTTGGAAAGTTCCTTTATCTTTAATGAGCCGTTAGTTTAAACTTGTCTTCAAATTTGAGTTTAGTCGTTTAGTGTTACAACAGCGAAATAAAAGTAAGTTTAGATTTTACTTCAAAATTCAAATAGAAATTACAAAACATCACAAAATATATATCATTAATTTTAATAATTATGTACATATATTATTAATTTTATACTTAAATATGATGTACTAATGGTATAGGTAGTCAGTTTCTGTGCTAAAATGTGATGGTAAGGAAAAAATTAAATTTTAATATTATGTTGTTTTAGAAGCATTCTTAATATTTACATGTACAACTTTGAACATACGCTACGCTAAGCTTCAGCCTGTAATATCCCACTGCTGGGCATAAGCCTCTTCTCCATGTAGGAGAAGGATCAGAGCATAATCCACCACGCTGCTCCAATGCGGGTTGGCGGGTATATTCCCTACTATGAGTAACGATCGCTATCAGGTGTCTCTGAGGCACGGTGGGGAGACCCACAAGGACTTCATATAAACATCCAGACCACGGTTGACAGTAAACATCTGTATGGTCAACCCACAACCGCCAGCGCAACAGCCACAAACCAGTGCTGTGACCATTGCACCAACGCGGCTTCTCTTTGAACATAATCAGAATTAAATTATTATTACCACAGACCACAGAAATGATTATTACGAAAATTAAACATTTTAAAGTGCAAAACTGCAAATTATATGACAATGTCAAAGTCGTTTTTAACATTGCTTCATGGTTTTTAAATTCTGCGTAATCTGTTGTGTTTATAAATTGTAATTTTTCCATAAAGCTACGGCCTCATGCAGCCGCTCGACGCTCGTTTCCAGCGACAAATCTGGTCACGTGACCCCATTTTAAATTTCCCGCGACTCAAAAAGGTACTACCTACGTCATGCAGCCGCTCGTCGCTCGTCGCTCGTTTAACTACCGGTACGGCCTCATGCAGCCGCTCGTCGCTCGTTTGCAGCGGCAATCTGGTAGAGTGACCCCATTTTAAATTTCCCGCGACTCAAAAAGGTACTACGTCATGCAGCCGCTCGTCGCTCGTTTGCAGCGATAAATCTGGACACGAGACCTTGTGTTGCTGATTTCCTAACCTTCTTCATAGCTCGTGGCAGTAGGGTTGGCAACTTTTTTGACAAAAATAAAATAAAATGGTTTGGATAGGAAAAAATAAAGTATATTTTAAATTTTATGTTTTTATTGCTTTAAAAACGTATTTTTGTGTGCTTTTAGCACATGCTAAAATTTTTTTGTTATATTTTAATGTTTCAAAGCTTGTTTGGAACCAAATTTTAATTTAAATAAACAATTCGTTTTTAATTTTTATTGACGCTCTATTTCTCTCTTCTCACCACTTTATATTTATTACTGAAAAAAAACCTCTTTTAGTGAAAACTGAAGTAACGGGAACGGAGAGTAAATAAGAAATGTTTTTTTATATTTGGTAAGCTATCAGATGCACTTTTACGTATATATTGCAATTTTTCAACTGTAATTTTCACTTAAAAGTGTTTATCATCATTAGTGAATTTTCTTTGGATCTCTTTAAGTCTTATAGATTCGGAATACATATCGTCCATCTTAATATTTAATCTGTCTTGTAATTTGGCCTTTGTAATTACCATTTCAAACATATTTCACAATTTTCAAATTTAACCTCATTTTTCAGGCATGTTAGGAAGTATTGAAAAATAAAGTATTTTCACATACTATTTAGCAAAAGTATAAACTATAAACCAAAAATAAAGTACAAGTTATTATAAAGTACGGTTGGCAACCCTACGTGGCAGTGATACAAAGTGAAAGAAATAGGAGTGCATAAAATAATAACTTAATTTAGTGTTTGGGCCATCATATACATAAAAGTTAAATCTCAGTTATTAATTAATAATAATATTATTTTGATAAATTAGAGACATGAGAAATCTGTTGTTTTTTGGGGTGAATGGGGACGTCTCAGGTATGAATAGCAACGAAAGCGGGGTTAAACGGGATGAAACTGAGATCAATAGGGACGACTTATGTATGAATAGGTACAGATATGTAGGGTTGTCACTGAGCAGTTTTTTTAAGCTATTTTATAATAAATTGATATATTATAAGTTTGTTGACTTTGAAATGTTTAAATACTTCAATAATAATTTACAAAATGTTCGTTCATTACGATTTTTCAATAAAAATAAATCATGGAACATATATAGGTTAAGATCCCACTGCAAATTTGTGCATGTACTCGGTTTTTCTAAAAACCAACTTTTTATGTTTATTTATGATTAGGAGAATATATTATATCGACCAGGCTGCCTATCAAAATGTGGCCGCTAGTATTTTTAATTAATTCTTTTAAATTGATTTTTGTCAAAAACATATGTGCATAATGTTAATAATATACAAATAGGTATACGATGGTAAACTGAGGTAGGGCACAGCAGGAAATTTCCTGCTCAAAATATGGAGCAGCCCGACTGGGGTAGTAACTCGACCTTACAGAAGACCACAGCTAAATAATACTGTTTTCAAGCAGTATTGTGTTCCTGTTGGTGAGTAAGGTGACCAGAGCTCCTGGGGGGGATTGGGGATAGGGTCGGCAACGCGCTTGCGACGCTTCTGGTGTTGCAAGCGTCTATAGGCTACGGTAGTCACTTACCATCAGGTGAGCCGTACGCTTGTTTGTCGACTTAGTAACATAACATAAAAAAAAAATGGTTCAAAGCAAAAATAACGCCATCTCTCTTTACGACGACGAAACGTACGCAAATTAAATAATTAATATCCGAAATGGTAAATCCATTTTCAACTGCCAGAAATGCTTATTTGCGGCCAGATTTAATTAGGCAGCCATATTATATAATAATAGATAGAAAAAAAATTAGCTTTAATTTGATATATATAAATCATAAATTTTAGTTATGCACGTATTTTTAAAAAATAATCAATTTACAAAAATTTTATTAAAAATACTAGCGGCCACATTTCGATAGGCAGCCTGGTCCATATATATTCTCCTAATCATAAATAAACATAAAAAGTTGGTTTTTAGAAAAACCGAGTACATGGAGAAATTTGCGGTGGGATTTTAGTCTAATAAGTGCATTTTATTTCAGCGACTACATTTTTAGGTATTGCAGTACTAATCATTTACATTTACTAGTATCATAATAAAATGTAAAAGTTAGTGGTTTGCTTAGTACATTAATTAATTAGATAAAACAAAATAAATAGGTAGCTAGAAATTGTTATATATTACACAAGAGCCAGCCCTGGTGAATTTCTCTATTGACCCTATTTTCGTCTCTATTAACCCCAATTTCCGGGTGAATAGGGAATGCATATATTTTAACGTTTTTTTCATAAATTGAAATGCTAATTGCATAGTTTTATATTTTATGACCAAGATACCATAAAGACTCAATCACGTCGATCATCATACAGCAATATATCCTTAAAAAATGCTTTAATTTTGTCTAAGAAGTTCGGATTTGTCCCTATTCACCCCATTTTACGGGACTCAATTCAAGAAAATTTTAGTTCAGTACCTAACGGTTTTACTTTTAAGGTGCAATATAATCAATCTAGTCAACATGAATAGTTTTTGTCGCTTTAGACCTTTTAATGCACACATAAATATTTATTTTAAACTAGGAACAATAGGGATGAATGCCAAAAATATCGGCAATGATCATTCTGTTTTATTTCAGTATCAACCTGTTTTCTTTATTGATTTAACAATAGGGTATTCCACTATGTTTGAAAAAGTACTTCAAGATGTTGATTTTCTAATAAAAAGCCACAAAAAAAATATATTTCGGCAAAATAAACACGTTTTCATGCCATAAAATTAAATTAAATTTTAAACCTTTTTTATTACCGCGAAAACGCTACAGCCATTTTGTTGACGTCATATGGGCAATAACAAAAGTGTATGACGTATGTAAGAGAGTAACATAACCTACAATTACTATGACAGCCATCAACAAATTAGTAATGAATGCATATTATTTCAGTTGGAACAAGATATGAAGAGTTATTATACGAAAGAACACAACTATTACTCCTTGAAGTTAAAATTGATAATTATTAGTATGTACACTAGCTGTTGACAGCACTGACAGAACTTTGTTATTGCCCGTATGACGTCACACCATGGCGGCTCGTGTTTTAGGTCACGTGATATACAGATTAAAATATACGACTTTTAATTTCAATATAATAAATCAATAATGTGCTTTTATGATTCTAAATCAGAATATTTAGGTGTATTTCTATATAAATTTTAATTTTTATCAAAATTTATAATTTATTTTTCACTACGGAAAGTACCCTATTATATGTTATAATTTTTTTTTAATAATGTCCTTACATATAAAAAATTGGAAAAACGAAAAAAGAACCAGTTAACGTCTTAAGTGTCCGACGTAAACCTCAGACATTTTTGGTGGACCAGATTCAAAATCTCGATGACTGTTGCCATCCGTTCCGACAGTGGTAAACGTCTCAAATTAACACCCACGCCCAGTAGGAATCCATCAACATCTTCGATTTGTGGTGGCGGAGGTAGTGTAGGCACTGGTTCCTCTCTAGACATTGCATCGGCAATACGGTTACAAAACTACAATGAAGAAACAAAATTATCGTTTAAACGTATATGTCCATACTTTACTAATATTAATTAAATGTTTTAAAGTATTTACCTTGTCTGAATCCATTATTTAGAGCGATTAATTAAATAATCGTTGCAGCACCACACTTATGTCGACCTAACTATCTCGCTTACTGACTCACGATCCTTTCCCAGCGACAAAGCTCAACATTTTCAGCTTTATCGCTACATGTCACGTGACCAGATTTGTCGCTGCAAACGAGCGACGAGCGACTGCAAAAGCCGTAGCTCAACATTTTCAGCTTTGTCGCTACATTTCCTGCGATCACATTATCCACAGAGTAAAATACTAATTATCGCTGAAAACGAGCGTCGAGCGGCTCCATGAGGCCGTACCTTAATTTTTTAAATAGATGACAATGACATTGACATTTTTGACAGAGGTGAGAGGAGCAACAGAGGTGTATTTCATGTGTATTTCGAATCATAAAATAATGTTTTACGGATAATATTAGTAAGTACCTACTATTTGTTTTAATTTTTTCTACGTGTAACGTGAGTATAAGAGTGCCATATACTTTCTCTTTGTCAGAGTCCTGTTAATTAATTATACACGAACTCTTTATAAACCTGGTGTTTGATCACCTACTCCATATCTACTCACACGTGCTAGAAAGTGTTGTGTTTTTGTTTTAGTTTTATAATTCATACATTTTATGACTTATTTATTGGAATATCTCGTAAGGCTAGTTAAGTGTTCTAATTGTTTCTATTAAATTATTTTGTTTTAAATTATTTATCTATTTTTAAATGGACTTAAATCGATCTACAGATCTTTATGGTCCTCTGATAGTTAGTTTACCCAAGTCCTGAATCTGCTGTTGAATATCCTTTATCCATGATTCACGGTTCTCTGTATTGTTTGTGAAGGTGATATCAAATTTTGACTGTGATCACCATCAATTAACTTGACCCTTTCCCCAAGAAGTATAAACGTAATCCAGACTATGTTTAGGCGTCATCCTTTAGTAACTTATTCAATTTTCTCCCTTATTTTGATTGTGTTGCTTAAAACAATAACTCGTGATCATGATAAATAATGATGATCCTTCCAAAATCATTAGTTATAGAAGTTTTGTTTTTTTTTCTTGATTATATTTTACGTCTTTTTGCCCAATTTTATGTAAATTTTATGATAATAAATAAAATTACAAATATATCTTGTGACTATTGTAAAATTATATAGCTGTAATTTCTGATTATTGTGTTAACATGTATGTTTTTGTTATTCTAGGTTGACAGAGCGATCTGAAAAAAAAAACGAGTTCTATGGTCTTCAAAATTTTATCAAGGTTATAATCTCAATCCCACCGATTAGTCTCCTTCATGTCTTATATTATTGTAAACATTAATGAAACAGAGACATTAATGAAATCATCTGTGGTCTATGCCATTTGTATATCAATAAATAAGGTTTTAAAATTGAATGAAATAATAGCACCAATCAGGTCTTTCAGTAGATTATATTGATTAGCTGCTAATTAAATTTAAAATCTTTAGTAATAATGTCTAACTCAGAAGATAAATTCAATACAAATGTCCCAGTTGATCCTCTTATGAGATTGGCTTCCTTTAAACCACCAAGAGATCTCTCACTCGGCGGGCTGAAGCCTAACAAAAAAATTTTCACACCTAACTTAAATGTGGCCAGAAAAAAACATAACAGGTTAGTAAAGATGTAATTAAAATATTATAAAGTCATTTTTAATTAAATTATATAATGTAGCCTTTTACATTTTATATTTAAACTTATTGTAAACTAGCCTACAGTTTATACATTATTTTCAAAACAGTAACTGCGGAGTTTCTTGCCGATTCTTCTCTGCAGAATCTACATTCCGAATCGGTGGTAGCTTCTTAAAAAAAACTTAATAATTACCTTAAATTTAAATTTTGTAAAATGACGATTTGAAAGTGCTCATGGGGCCTATTTGAATAAAGTTATTTTTGATTTTGAATTTTTTGAGCCGACCTGTGCCCACTTCGTTGGGCGTTAATTATTGTGGTGGGATTTTTAAATGAAGTCAACTTTAGGTATATACTCTGGTGAACGTCGTGAACACCGTCGCTGCTTGGGCGCGCCGTCCGCTGCTACTTTACATCGATGTTTAGTTGGTACAGTTCGTCAAGAGATGGCGCGATTTATAACACCTACTATTATTTTTAACTGAATTTTTTTTCAATAACAATAAAATAAAATATAGCCTATATCACTCCTGAATAGTGTAGCTTTCTGTTAGTGAAAGAATTTTCATGATCGGATCAGTATTTGCGAAGATTACCCCGTATATACAAACAATGTTATAAACTTTACCTCTTTTATAATATTAGTATAGATGACAATAATTATTTTCCAGTGTCACTCCATCAAATAGTAAAGTTGTCAAGAAGGAGGAAAGAAATAAGAAGGATCGTAAGAGTGATAAAAATAAAAATTTCAAAAATGGCCCCAAGGTTATCAAATCAACTGGAGTATTTTCAGAAGGTAATTTGTTTTTATACATAACTAGCTGACCCCACAAACGTTGTTTTGCCATATATGTTATTTACGCCCGTTACCTTATTTCGATAGGTCTCGGTAGTGTGGAAAGGCACACACACAGCAGGGTATCATATGGTAGGGACTCCGAGCCGGCTCAAGCACTACAGAAACCTACCATTAAAATGGAAAATATCGTAAAGGTTAGTCTTGTATAATTATATTTTCTGAATAGCGTTCGTAACTAATCCCTAACAACATAGTTGTAGTGATTTTGTATTAAAAAAAATTGCGAGCGTTCAAAGTACACAATGTCAGAAGTGAAACTTCTTTGGCAAACTAATTTAAAAAAACAAATTAAAAAAACGAATGGAAAATACAAAAAAAAAACTAATTGAAAGAAAAAACAAAAACCAACGTCACGCGGTGTTCCCAGGCGGTCACCCATCCAAGTACTGACCGTCCCTGACGCTGCCGCGTTAGCGGTCGCTAAATTTTAAAGGGTCTAGCAGGATAAGATAGGGGCAGCGGCCCCAGAAAGATAATTTGAAAATAACTTATGTGGTAACATTGGCAAGGTACAAACTTACCGTTGACACAATTTCAGCCTCTCATTTCGTTGCGTTCTGGAGATAATTGGTCAAATAGGCGCTAGAAGGGGTATTTTTTAAAACTTTTTTTTTCAAAAAGTATTGTAGCTACACTAATGAAACAAAAACTATTTATTAGAAGAAATATTAGTCTACATTATATATTTTTTATAGAATTTTTATATCGCATTTACTAGTAAAAAAAAATAAAAAAAAAATTTTTCATGATTTTTTTTAAAGTTCGCGCAAAGGTACAATCACAAAAAAAATACATAATGTAGCTTACTACATCTAGTATTACTACCAAAAAGTGCAAAAATAAAAAATGGGTGCAACACTTTCAAAAAAAATTAAAACCTCTTATGACAGTCATGGGTACTGTATTAGACTTTACATTTCTCTCTTGATTACATTTTTTTTAATAATCAACACCACTATAATATGAGTATTCTGTTAAAATAAACTAAAAATATTAAAGGTAGTGGTCAAAAATGTAAGTTCGAAGTTGATTTTGACAACAGCAACTTTTTATATGAACAAGTCGAAACTTATCGTTTCCCAGCTAGTCGTATGTGCACACTGTGTATTGTTTTGTATACTTGTCATTTCTATAGCCCTAATAATACAATAGCTCGACTACAATTAGTGAGGCGTATTATTTTGGAATATATTTTGTTTTTAAATATATACTGTTGAACTGTGTTTTAGTGAGTAAATGTACACGAAGTATGTCTGGTTAATGTAAAAATTGTACTAAGTTTTTACGCAAAGATAACAAGTATAGAAAAGGTATCAAAACTGAAAATGGAGTTAAAGGAAACAGTGACTATTTCAAGAAGAGTATCTGGGTAAGGTAAGCGACATTATATGCAATAAATGTCGCTTAAGTTTCTTCAAACAGGCAACCTCAACTTCAAAGCTTACCGTGAGCGATACTGATAGGGACAGTGATTCTATGAAAGTTGAATCTGTAGATACAAGTTATGATGATTTTATGTGTCGCATTAAACAGAAAATGAAATGCCTATTCCACGAGTAGTGTCAACACATAGTTTTTGCATAATATGTCGAATCGAAGTAAATCTCTTAAAAGGCGGTGTGACATTTTCGAAAAAAAAAAATGATTTTTATACCCAATGGTGATCGTTGCTGCAATGAACATATGATTGATTATAGAATTTACGAAGACGATTTGTCCTACTTATGCATTAATTCTAATACAAGTAAAATTAGTAAATCAGAATTACTTAATTTTCTGAATTGACTTGGCCAAATATCTAATTTAACATTGTTCGATCGAACGTAAAATGGATTGTCAGAAAATCAACTTAAATCTCTGACAGGTATTTGTTATCTTTGCGTAAAAACTTAGTACAATTTTTACATTAACCAGACATACTTCGTGTACATTTACTCACTAAAACACAGTGCAACAGTATATATTTAAAAACAAAATATATTCCAAAATAATACGCCTCACTAATTGTAGTCGAGCTATTGTATTATTAGGGCTATAGAAATGACAAGTATACAAAACAATACACAGTGTGCACATACGACTAGCTGGGAAACGATAAGTTTCGACTTGTTCATATAAAAAGTTGCTGTTGTCAAAATCAACTTCGAACTTACATTTTTGACCACTACCTTTAATATTTTTAGTTTATTTTAACAGAATACTCATATTATAGTGGTGTTGATTATTAAAAAAAATGTAATCAAGAGAGAAATGTAAAGTCTAATACAGTACCCATGACTGTCATAAGAGGTTTTAATTTTTTTTGAAAGTGTTGCACCCATTTTTTATTTTTGCACTTTTTGGTAGTAATACTAGATGTAGTAAGCTACATTATATATATTTTTTATGATTGTACCTTTGCGCGAACTTTAAAAAAAATCATGAAAAAAATTTTTTTTATTTTTTTTTACTAGTAAATGCGATATAAAAATTCTATAAAAAATATATAATGTAGACTAATATTTATTCTAATAAATAGTTTTTGTTTCATTAGTATAGCTAC
This sequence comes from Melitaea athalia, assembly GCA_905220545.2. NCBI lineage: Eukaryota > Metazoa > Arthropoda > Insecta > Lepidoptera > Nymphalidae > Melitaea > Melitaea athalia. The sequence continues at coordinate 15,282,163 of HG992197.1, read as the reverse complement.
AATACTTTTTGAAAAAAAAAGTTTTAAAAAATACCCCTTCTAGCGCCTATTTGACCAATTATCTCCAGAACGCAACGAAATGAGAGGCTGAAATTGTGTCAACGGTAAGTTTGTACCTCGCCAATATTACCACATAAGTTATTTTCAAATTATCTTTCTGGGGCCGCTGCCCCTATCTTATCCTGCTAGACCCTTTAATTTTTAGATATTTTTAGTGGTTTTTTAAAGTTATTTTTAAAGGAAATGTACTTGGGCTTTTACTCATTTTCCTTTGAGTAATAACGAATAAAGAATGATTGTACACTTTATAAAAGTACATAAAAGTTAACATACGGTTCTATACTATAAGTTAACGGATACTTTGTACTAGGGTCGGCAATTTGTGATGTTTTAGGTGTTGCAGGCGTCTATAAACTACGGTAACTGCTTACCATTTTGTTGGCCACCTTTGTTGCATATAAAAAAAGACCACATTGAAAAAAAATACTTTAGGGACAGCAAGACAGAATATAAATTAAAAAATCTAAAAAAAAACTGCTTGGAAATAACAAAAGTTTTTTTTTTAAATTCCAGATCGACTATGACGATGAAGAGCAGAAGATCAGAGAGGCGTACGGAGATGAATGGTACGACGGCGAGTGCGAAACTTTCTCTGATGAAGAGGCACCCATCAAACTTCCACCTAACGGAAGTAAGTATCTCAATTATTATTATTTTTTTTTACTGGCTGACTCGATAAATATTGTCCTGTCTTAACTTTGAATATTCAATTAAAACTAGAATACTGTCACTAGACTTCTGCCAAAGGACTAAAAAGAATATTACAAACTAGCTTCTGCATGCGACTTCGTCGGCGTGGACTCCGCTACTATTGGTCTTAGCGTGATGACACATAGCCTATAGCCTTCCTCGATAAATGGGCCATCTAACACTGAAAGAATTTTTCAAATCGGCCCAGTAGTTCCAGAGATTACCGCGTTCAAACAAACAAACAAACAAACAAACAAACAACCAAACAAACAAACTCTTCAGCTTTATATATTAGTATAGTTAAATTAATCTTGTCAATATTTTTAAAATTTACTGAATTAATTTTATTTTTTTTAATGGCTTATGGGCATGGCATATATGGCTCCAAAATATTTTTGCTAATTGTATTACTGTTATAATTATTAGTGGAAACTTGTTTGAAAAATGTGTTAGTGTTATGTTGTGTATGAATGTACTAATGATTTTGTTTCCCGATAAAAAATAAAATAAAAAATAAATAAAATTATTTCCTATAGAGGACACATGTAGTATGTTGCGAGTGATTAAAAAAATAGAAGCGCTGAATATACGAACCTTCTGTTCAGAAATTTGTTTGCTGCAATTTAATTTGTAAACTTGAATTGTTGTCACCATAAATTGTCACGATATCATTACATCTCATCGAGAGTTAACTTTGATATTAGTAATCAGCGTAAAATATCCTTTACTTGCCATAACATAACAATACACTTTAAAACAAAAACAACAAAACAAAAATAATACCTATCAGATTGATTTTAACAAAGGATCATAAGGTACGAAGGGTGGCCTTATCGCTGAAGAGCGATCTCTTCCAGGCAACCCAGGGGCAGAGGAGACGGTATTGTGTCGGTGTAGGTGTACAATAGGGGATCGGACAAATTTTCAAAAAGCGTTTTAAATTAATCTTTATGGATACTTATACCCATAAAAATAAAATTTTATTAATTCACAGCCTTTTAGGTACTCAAAATCATGTTTTAATATTGTTTGTTTAAAAATCCCGCCAAAACGCCACGTTATGACATCTGACAGCCCGTGACGTCATCTGTCGACAATAAACAAAGAGTATAAATAAAACGCAGAGTACATACGCGGTAGAGTAGTACGCGGATAGAATAACCCGTGCAGTCAATGCTTGCTCTTTCGTAAAGTAATCTGTGGCTTGTTCCGACAAATGACGTCACGCACTCTAGTTGGTGTTTTAGTACAGATTAATAATATTGTAAAAAACAAAATTTTATTTCTTCATTTAAAAATATTTAAATGACTTATATTAAATTATTATTCGATAAATAATCGTAAAACAGTATATTTATTTTATCTAAGTACATTATAGATTTTAATCTGATTACTGTCCGATCCCCTATTTGTGACAAAAGTGCGAATATATTTACTTAAACACATTATACATATAAATACATACATACCTACATACATACATACATATATATTTATATATATAATTTTATTCACGTCTATCACGTTTGTCACGCCATAATTAAAAATGATATAACAAATTTGACTTTAATTTTAGAATTGTAAACTTTTTTCGTATTCCTAATTACTATTATTACTTGCTATTTTAGAATATCTACAATCAATTATAGTCAAATTTAGCCTTGCAAAAATGTAGCCTAGCATAAAATATTAAAATTAATACTTTTGTAGAATTGTTTAATAAATATAATAAAAGTAAAGTTCACTTGTATTTCTTCAAGTCTAGTGGAAAAACTACAAGGTGACTCAGGTAAAAGTTTTTCTGAAATATGGAAAGCCACACACAATCAAGTACATATCTTAAATAAAATTGTTAATATTTTTAAATAATACGTTATTTTTTACTAGCAGTATAATAATCTGTCAGTTCTACTCATTTGGCAATTCAATTTTTTTTTTCGTTTTGTTATTATGTACATGTAAATAACAAATATGGCTATAAGTTTTATTTGTATTAAGGACGTATTCACAAAATTAATAGGTATAGAATCGACCATTTACACGAGTCACACACACAAGCGACGCAGTACGCACGGTTAGGTGTAAGAATAGTAGTGGATTGAACTACTTTGATACTTTACAATTTTTTATTTATTTATATTTTTTATTTTATTACAATTTATATTTCTTTGTGATACGTAGGTACCTACGAAAATATATTTTATTGGTGTTTGTGTTTTTAGTAAATAATAACTATTTATAAATATACCAATACCCACTTCAGTCACTTTTTGATACTATTTGTTTCACTTTGTTAGTTTTTCCTTATGAGGTGTGAGTCATATACATATAATTGTGTCGTATGAGACGGTTGAGATTATGAAGTAGAGTGGAGAGGGTGAGGGCTGCGATTTGATACAAGTGACACTCTCTCCTCCTCCAAGAGGAGTGGGAGCCCGGCGGACAGCTTGTTTTTAAAGTATTTTTACTCATTTTACGATTTTTTTGACGAATTCTAAACGTAAAAATTGTGTTTGGCTCGTAAACGAAAAAAAACCAACTTCAATTACATCGACAAGTAATACAACGTAATAAAACAAAAAAAAGGTGTGTGTGCGATTCACACACGATAGAAGTGAAACTTCCGCTACAATGAGCGTAACGCTACAATGAGCGTAACGCTACAATGAGCGTAACGCTACAATTAGCGTAATGCTACAATGAGCGTAACGCTACAATTAGCGTAACGCTACAAATAGCGTACCGCTACAAATAGCGTAACGCTACAATGAGTGTAACGCTAGAATGAGCATAACGCTACAATGAGTGTAACGCTACAATGAGCGTAACGCTACAATGCGCGTAACGCTACAATTACCGCCTGGCCACGGGGAACGGCGGTGCGAACGGCGGCGCGGCGGGCGAGGCGACCATTCGCGCGGCAAGATTTGCAGGCCACGCGGGTAGTCAAATTCGCCGCCGCGACTAGTAAGGAAGTGCGACACTCAGCGACACTTTCGCCGCGAATATCGCTCGACTCCGTGGCGTGCGCCGTACTGATTCATGCCTTTGTTTTGCTCGCCCGCCGCGCCGCAAGTCGCCCGCGCGATTCGCCCGGTACATTTCGCCGGTCGCTTCGCCGGTCGCCGTTGCGCGTGGCTTGCTACGTACATTACTATGCGTTTGTTTCAGTCGCTAGACGCTTCGCCATTCGCACCGCGCGGATATTCGCCTCGGCGAATGTCCCGTGGCCAGATACTTAGCGTAACGCTACAATGCGCGTAACGCTACAATTAGCGTAACGCTACAAATAGCGTAATCATACAATGAGCGTAACACTACAAATAGCGTAACACTACAAACAGCGTAACGCTACAAATTTCGTAACGCTACAATTAGCGTAACGCTACAATGAGCGTAACTCTACAAATAGCGTAACTCTACAAACAGCGTAACGCTACAAATTTCGTAACGCTACAATTAGCGTAACGCTACAATGAGCGTAACGCTACAATGTGTCATCCTTTTTCGTGTTAGTAGCACGGCGCGCCCTTCTCTGGCGTTTTTCCGTTGCATCCGGTTTGAAATCACAATGATTCTAAAGAATTTTCACTTCAAAAATAGTCAAGTAAAAACGCGCTAAAGGCGTTAATAAAATAAATCCCATACAAAAAACGTCATTTTTGCCTATTTTTGCTCTCATACAACAAAAGTGATTTTTTTTAGCCGCTTTTTGCCCGATATTAAAATCAATGTACCTAGTCAATGGTACGGAACCCTTCGTGCGCGAGTCCGACTCGCACTTGGCCGATTTTTTAAAGTAGTGATAAATAATACTTTCGTAAATAAATGAAATAAGTAAAGGATTTCAGGGTTATTTATTAAAAAGACTGTTTGACATAAATATAATAAAGGCTATATAAAATAAAACAAATTAGGTACATATTAAATCTATACAAACAAATAAAATTGAAATGTCTGTTTGTAATATTAAAATAACCGCTCTTAACTAAATTCATATGTATGTATGTATACATGGTACATATACCAAAATAACATTATTAAATTCATATGTATGTATGTATACATGGTACATATACCAAAATAACATTTTTTTTATAATTTGTCTGTCTGTCTGTCTGTCTATCTGTCTGTTCCGGCTAATCTCTGAAAAGGCTGGATCGTTTTTGACGGGAATTTCACTGGCAGATAGCTGATGTAATAAGGAGTAACTTAGGCTACTTTTTGTTTTAGATTTTTTATTATTATTTTATAACTGCGAACTGAACAATAACTATTTTGTTAAATTCCACGCGGACGAAGTCGCGGGCACAGGTAGTTTAAAATAATTATTATTCAATAAAATGGATCTCAATAAAGTAGCTTCATATTTTATCAATAATCTAATTCTTATTTTAATTTTAATTAAATATAATATATAACAAAGAAAAAAAAACGCCAATGTCACGTGGTGTTCCCAAGTGGTCACCCATCCAAGTACTGACGCTGCCGCGTTACCGATCGATCAAATTTTAACTCAAAATCAAATCAAAAATCAACCAACTTATATCTCCCTCTCAACTTCCGTTCGCCTCGACCGATCACACTTTTCGTAACGCTCTCGTCACGCGCCTGCTTACTCTCCAAGCTAAAGAAGTTCCACTTCAAAAATACTAGCTATGTACTTTTAGCAAAATAAAATAATGCAATAAAAATGTGTGATTATAAAATGATCTTACTTTGTCAAGTATCAAATTTGGTTTATCGAAAAATAATACGTAAATTTATAAAATAATAATTGTTTTGCTACGTAACCGGTTGCTAACAAAGCGACATGGCGTCCACTCACCACAGCGCCCGAGCGCGAAGTGAGGTCTCGTTCGAAAAATTGAATTATGTTTCAAAACAAAAAACAACAATAAAATAAACCTTACTGCAATGGAATAAGAATCATCTTTAATAGCAAAATGTGTATAAAAATTAGCTCCAGTTTTTATTTTTTTTAAGACTATTGGTGGCATTTTTGTATTATTTTCTTGCAGTCATTTAAAATTGAACATATCCTCCTGCTCATACTATTTTTAGAAAACTTAATATATGTGTATAATAGAACAAACATTACCCGAAAGTCTACCCGTTTTGTTCATTTTCTTGAAAATGGTAATGGAAAAACGTTTAATACGATATATATATAAGAACTAGATTTAAAAAACGTAATGCTGTTTGAAGATGAAGACCCAATCTCTATGAAATAATTATTCGTTATATATTATTTTGTTTAGTTTTGTCACAAAATGACCTGAAAAAGAGCATGATTTTGTCCGATTCGTATAGGCCCCCTTAAATACACGTAAAATAACGATTATTAACTGGCAAAATTGTTCTTGATGTAATAATAATAGTTTTTTAATAATAATAATAATAATAATAATAATGGTTTATTGCCACACAACAAAAGAAAAATACAGAAATAAAAGTACAAACAAAATCTTAAATATAAATAGAACAAATAAAAGACTACAAATTACTCTTTTTGTGGGCAAAGGGAAAGTCTCAGCTTCTGCTGTCACGAGCGACCTCGTGCAGCGCTGTTTTTCAGTCTTTCCCTCTCCCTTAGGTGTCTTTTGGGAGATCCAGGTTCCATCCCCGATCGCCGCTACAGCATTAAAGGTATAGGTGCATAAAACATCCATTACGTTAATAATTAATAAATATGTACATAATTTGAAATTAAAGATTAAAAAAAAATTAAAAAAGATTAAAAAAAAGATTAAGAAATTAAAAAAAAATAATACAACTAATGGCATGTGTGTGTGAGTGAGTGTGCGCGCGGTTGAGTGTGTGTGTTTGTGTATATGCACGCGTGTGTGAGTGTGTGTGCGCGCGTAAGTTTGAGTGTGTGTGTGTGTGTGTGAGTGTGTGTGTGTGTGTGCGTGTGTGTAGTGTGGTTTGTGTGGACTTACCTCTTATGGCAGAGTTGGGCTGGGATTATCACAACGAAAAAAACCCTTTAGATCCAAGCACTTCCAGTAAGAGTGTTTCAAATTCTCTGCAGCAAGTTGCTTTCTGAGCAAGGCGTGTTTATAAGTCGATTTAAAAGTATTCAAACTTATTCTATTTCTTAAAGGTGGAGGTAGGTCATTCCATATCCTTGCTGCAGCGAACCTGAAACATGCTCGATATCTTCCGGATTTGTGCTTTGGTTTGACTAAAAGGGTCTGCGAGTTTGAACGAAGGCTGCGATTAGAAATATCCTTAATCCAAACAAGTTTTTCAAAAAGATATTCTGGTTTCTTGTTCCATATAACTCTGTGTACGGCACAGGCAAATTGAAGCTCTCTCCTAGCGCACATATTAAGAATTCCCTTTTCATTTAAGTATGGGGTAATGTGTTGCCTTTTGGGAACATTAAAACAGTAACGGACGCACGCATTTTGTGCCCTTTGTATAGCTCGTTCGGTGATAGAATTCAATCTAGGTCCATAGATAGAACTGCAGTAGCTAAATTGAGAGAGCACTAAGGAATCGCACAGCAGTACACGTAGGTCTTCTTTAATATAAGGCCTGATTTCGTAGAGAGTTTTCAGCTTATAGAAGGCTGTCTTGATTTTGTTATTTACGTGTTGCGTAAACTTTTGCTCTCCATCCAGAATCAAGCCTAAATTTTTTGCAGATGTTACCCTTTCCAATTCAACATTGTTTATTTTGATTGAGCCTGAGTACTCTATGACATTTTTTATTTGAGACTTAGTTCCTACAACAATATATTGTGACTTGGATGGATTGAGTGCTAGGGAGTTATTTTGTGACCAATCAAAGATATTCTGGAGGTCTTCATTAATTTTTTTGAAAGCTTCTTTTATGTCTTCTTTACTGAAAGAGTAATACAGTTGAGTATCATCGGCATATAGATGATACCTACAATGCTTAATAATGTCTGGCAGGTCTGCAGTAAAGATTGCAAAGAGAATCGGACTCAACAGTGACCCCTGTGGAACTCCTCGCTGGAGTGTTGCAGGGGAAGATGTTTTTTTAGTACCATCTTTGTCATCTAAAACTACCATTTGTTGTCTGCTAGTGAGAAAATCGTGGAACCAATTACAGGTTTTTTCTGAGAACCCATGATGTTTTAGCTTTACTAGAAGCAGTTCCGGGTCAAGACAGTCGAACGCGCGCGAAAAGTCGAGAAGGACCAATATACTACTAAGTCCCATGTCGGAAGCCTCTGTCAAGTCATCCGTGACGTTAAGGAGAGCGGTTTCTGTACCATGGCCCCTGCGGAACCCTGACTGATATTTAGGGATGATTTTTTTCCTCTCAACATACTTAATTATTTGATCTAATACCACTTTCTCTAGGATCTTTGATAGTACTGGAAGAATTGCGATAGCGCGTAAGTCTTTTAATTCCATGACAGGATTTTTTTTAGGTAGGGGCCTGATCATTGCTTTTTTCCAACACAGTGGGTACGTACATGTTTCGAGGGACTTATTTATCATTTTAGTAATTATAGGAAGTGTGAAGTCCAAGGTGAGTTTAATCATATCGATACTAATGCTATCATGTCCTGTTGCCTTTGTCTTAATATTACTAATAATTTTCCTAACCTCTGATTCTGTAGTAACCGTTAGTTCAAAAGGATCACTTTCATAATTACTAATTTCCAAATTATTTTTAAGTAGGTCAGTTTTATTGCTGGGTGTTTTGAAGAAGTCAGACTTATTACAGGTTGGTACGTCCAAGAAGTGATTATTAATTTTGTCCGGGTCATTCAAATGATCAGGTATTACATTGTTTTGAAACTTATGTAGTTGTGTCGAACTTTTAACATTTTTCCACAATAAAGTGGGATTTTTTAGGTTTTTATTTAAAGTGTAATTGATATAGCTTTTTCGCTCTCGTTCAATGGTAGCGGTTACAAAGTTTTTGAGAGTTCGGTAGTACTCGACTGAGCTGTTATTTTTATTTTTTTGTGCTTTTTTGAGTGCTGCATCCCTAAGACTCATCATAAATTTTACCATATCAGTGATCCATGGTTTAGGATTATTCCGAATAGTAATTCTACGAATCGGAGCATGTATGTCGAAGACTTTAATGATATATTCGTTAAATGCTTTCACAATTTCATCAAGATTTCCAAGCGTACTTATAGAGTCCCACGGGACTAGTTTCAAGTCTTCTGAAAGTGCGTCAAAGTTAATGCTATTCACGGATCTTTGCATCTTTACTCGTTTCTTAAGTTTGGGCTTTTTGACATCTAGCTCTGTCAAAACCAATGCAATGCATGTTGTGTATAATTTCAACATTTTTGCACTTGGAATCATTAGAGGTCATCACCAAATCTAAAATGGTTCTAGAGGTGTCCGTAATTCTAGTTGGTTCTGTAACTAGCTGCTCTAAACTATGGTGATGGCAGAACTGTAGTATTTGTTTTGCCTTAGAGTGTTCGGTATTACTCATATCCACATTGAAGTCACCTAGCACACAAGTAAGGTCACATCTTGCCATCAAGCTTAAGGAGTCGCTAAGAGCGTCTAATGCATCTTGGATAGCAACGTTCTCTGGTCTATAGGCAGTACCGAGAGCTAATGTGGAATCCGGTAGTCTCACTTCCAGCCAGAATTGTTCGAGAGTGGCTATTGGGTGACGTTTTACCCTTATGGAAATCTCATCTCTAACATAAAATCCTACACCCCCTCCTTTTTTGTTTTGTCTAGCACTGTGTAAAAATCTGTAGTTAGGTATTGCAGGTGCGAGATCCTCCTCTCCTGACTTTAACCAAGTCTCATTTATGGCAATTACATCTGGTTTGTGTTCTGCCATAGTTGCAAAGAATTCGTCTTTTCCGGTATTTAGAGAGCGGACGTTTAATAATCCCAATTTCAAACATCTACTCTTTAAGGTAGTCATTGCATTAAAGAGTAGATGTTTGAAATTGGGATTATTTTTCTAGTATTTTCTATTTATATGCAATGAGATAAGTATGATGCTACTACCCCTTCAATTATTTCTAAAAATTATTTAGTTATAAGTAAAATAAAATAACTGCGTGCGTACAAAGTACACATGTCAGAAGTGAAACTTCTTTGGCAAACTAATTACAAAAAAAAAGAATTTAAAATTAAAAAAAAAAAAACAAAACAAAAAGCCAACGTCAGGCGGTCACCCATTCAAGTACTGACCGTCATGACGCTTCCTCGTTAGGTACCGGTCGCTCAAATTTTACCCCTCATGCGCCTAAAGAAGTTTCACTTCTAAAATAAAAAAAACAGAAAGATGATGGTATTTTAGTTGTAAAAGAAGTGATTTGAATCAGGGTTATATATATTTTTTATAGGCTGGTTAAATACAGAAAAGAAACCAGGCGTGATAAAGCAGGAGGTGATCGTAAAACCGGAGCCGCGTGATTACGATGACGATGATCATCGGGGTGATGATAATCATCATCGGGATAAGGGTGATGGCGATTGTAAGAGGCTTTCGTATGATATTGAACAATCGCATCTCCTGAACGCCCAGCGAAATGTTTCGTCCGGGCTAAGACGGTGCTAGAGAAAACATTGTGCTTTAATTATATTATTGTATGAATATCCGTTCTGATCTCTTGTGTCACTCGGAGCGTTCATTGCTATGACTATTTTTTTTCAGTTTACTCCTTAAGATACGGTATAAGGTGACTGTGACGCCGAGGTTACAGCGGGTTTTGTCGTAACTATATATATAGTAGAATCAATAATTCAGTAGACTAAAATGACAGTTGCTAATGTCACTTTGTAAAATAATTTTTGTGTTTGTGTTTATTACTTGGAACATCCATATCTTTCGTATTGATAACAAAACAGATTAAGAAAACACAAAACAAAACTTAACAATAAACACAAACACAACGATTATTTTGTAAAGTGACATTAGCAACTGTCATTTTAGTTTACTGAATTATTGATTCTACTTTAGTTATAATCTTTTTTTTATGACAGGCTTGCGTTTGACCACTATTACACCTGTGACCTGATGTTAAGCGAAAATGCGGTCTAGGATGGAGCACGCTTACCTAGAAGTAATCTGTTCACTCGCGACTTAAAGATCCCCAGTTTATAGTTTTCCGGAAACACAGATGCTGGTAGAGAGTTCCATTCTTTAAAAAACAAGAGCGTACCCAGAACTTTTTAGTGTATGTCAAAATAAATGCTAAAATTCGATAAGCAGTTAAAAATGCTTTTTTACTTCAACTTTTCGTTTACCTTTACTGTCTAAACTACTTCAATGATAGCTTGCGGAACTTTTGGCTAAATTTATCTGAAATTTTCTTATTGAAATCTAAAATATGTATTATAATTATTAGCTGCGAGTCTGGATGGGCCAAATGCCCCAACTGGCCCCACTGTAATAATGCCCATGGGTATAATAGTAGATATACTAGCATTTATTGTACTAATACGAATAGCAAGTGTCAATTAATTTTACGATTTTAGAGTTTTATTGTTTTAATTATAATTTGATTCAATTAACAGGTCTTTTTTTTTGTTTTCGACTGATTGCAGATGAAAACATAAAAAAATTAAAAGTAAAAATAAAAATAAACAGAACGTTTTAATTTTTAAATATCGAGATTCAAGAATCGTTCTTAAGGAGTAAACTTCAGACTATTTTACCGATTGCTGATACAGATGTCTGACGCATGAGAGTATCATATATTTATTTTCTCCATAAAACTTTTTGTTTATACATATATTTCTTTGTTAGATATTTCTATTTGCAAACTGTGAATCATTATTTTTAATGTATATTGTATTTGCTAATTATAGATTTGTAAATTCCGATTATGAAAAGAATACCTATGTAAAATAACAGTGTTGCCATTATTCAGTAAAAAAAATATTTGCTTTTTCATGTATAGTAATTTTTTTTTTTATATTTGTTAATTCATTTTATAATCGGATGTGTTAAGGGTTTTATTTTTGTAAAACATAAACATTGTTAATGATGTTGGGTAACTGATCTTTTTTTTAAGCTAAAATTTATTTTATTCTTCAAACATATCTAGGTATCCTATTTCGATACTAATAAATAATTGTTTTAGTAATGTTGTTTTAGAGAAAATGTAGACTTTAATTATTATACATATAACTAATAAATTAAATGAAACGCTTCAGCTATTATTTTCATGTGTAATTGTTTAAATTTTATATCTCTGATATCAATTTTTTTAGTCGAAGACGTGAAACCTGTTTCGATCGGGAAAATGTTCGTGAAACAGACCGATGTGACCGACTTGTTAAAGAATGAAAAACCTACATTAATTTTCCTACAGGTAACACTGAATTTTTGTTTAATCTATGATTAGACATATTCTAATTCGTATTTCCTGCTGTCTTCTACAATGCACAGTCTACATTTTTTTTAAATGTAACTAGATCGGCAAACAAGCTTACGGCTCACCTGATGGTAAGCGATCACCGTAGCTTATAGACGCCTGCAACACCAGAAGCATCGCAAGCGCGTTACCGACCCTATCCCCAATTCCCCCCAGGAGCTCTGGTCACCTTACTCACCAACAGGAACACAACACTGCTTGAAAACAGTGTTATTTAACATAAAGTTTAGTTCACTCAGTACTTCAATTACAGCTGCCGGATATCCTACCGGGTCGCGGTGGGGATGACGACTTCCGGAGGAAACACGATGAGCCCTCCACCTCGGAGGCAGATGACAAACCAGTAAGTACTATACAGTGGCGTTTTTCTCCGGAATGTTATAAAATATGGTCATACATCGTTTTATATATATTTATATATATTATTTTTTCGGCAAAGAAGCGTACGGCTCACCTGATAGTAAGCGATTACCGTAGCTTAAACACGCCTGTAACACTAGAAGCATCCCAAGCGCTTTGCCGACCTTATCTCCCCCCCCCCCCAGGAGCTCTGGTCACCTTACTCACCAACAGGAACACAACACTGCTTGAAAACAGTATTATTTAGCTGTGATCTTCTGTAAGGTTGTGGTACTACCCTGCTGTACCCTACCTCAGAGATCAGATGTTTGGGTTGTCTGGAAGAAATGGCTTAACAGCCGTAAGTCCGCCCATTGTACTTCAGAGTCTGTAACTGTCTTAAATATTTATGTCTAATATTTAAAATGTAGTTGTGGTGTATGATAAAGTACAAGTTATAAGCTATACAAGGTGTGGATGACAATAGAACGATAATTGAAAACACCGTTAGTACTAGTATAAAGAAGTATTTCAAAACCATCAGATAAGTCCTAACATCAAAATCAAAAAAAAAGATTTTTTCATACAAACTAATTCAATATAATTTAATAAAATTTTATAACATCATTTTTGTAACTACAGGATCACTGACCTGTTACACGCGCGATGACGCGTGTAACAGGTCGTGGCCTTGTTTCTACGCGGCAAAGTCCTTAGAAGTGGTATGTCATGCTTGTACCTACAAAACTTCATTATTTTGATTGAATAAAAAATAGTAAGTTAGAAAAGTAAATTAAAATAAATTGTTACGCATTTAAAATTAAATTGAATAAAAAACTATTTGATTTAAATTTTCTCAAACCATCAATTTTTTTTTTAAATATGCAGAACTGATCAGTAGCCGATACTGAATAAGTTATTTTTTTTTTAAACATTAGTTATTATAATATTATTTGGTCTGCGAACTGTCACTAAATGGAAATGATTAAAAATTTTGCCTTTTTTTTGTGGCAGTCGATCCCATATCCATTATTTTTATGCTCTATCTTTTTAAAAATAATAATAGCTGTCCTTGAGTCGTTAACCGCCGGTTTTAGGGTAGGTCAGGTCTTTAGTATGATACATACGTAGAAATTTTAAAAAATGAAAAATCATAATTTGTGACTAAACTACTGGATGTATTTTATTGATTTTTTGTATGTGGGCTTCGAATGTCATTACATATACGCTGTCCAAGTTATCGTTGTATTGTAATCCCCACCCTGTATATTATTAATAATGCCGCAGAAGGACAACAGGTGTCGAATGAAAGACCTGCAGGAAGGCAAGATAGGAAGCATGAGGGTGCACCGCTCAGGGAAGGTCACCATGTACATCGGTGACACTTTGTACGAGGTGAGAGACTACCTGTTGTATATTGTATGTTATCATACTTTTGTTCCTTTAATTAATAAGCCATCTGTTTTTTTGAAGTGAAACTTCTTTAGGTGCATGAGGGGTAAAATTTGAGAGAACGTGTGACCATACCACCATACGGCAACGTATGGTGCGGTCAGTACTTGGATGGGTGACCGCCTGGGAACACCGCGTGATGTTGGCTTTTTGTTTTTTTTTTCAATTAGTTTTTTTTATTACTTTGCCAAAGAAGTTTCACTTCTGAAACGTGTACTTTGTACGCACGCAAAAAATTTTTTATACATATAAATCTTTTGATTACAATTTCCATAAAAATTAATAGTATCAGCAGGAGATAGAACATATCCATAGTGTTTCTTAATTTAAAAAAAAATCTATTTAATCTGTTATTTATCAATAATCTTGTAAATTATAGCTACCTATTTGCATCAGCCATTTTGTTATAGCCTGGTTTATGATCCGTCAAATCATTGCTTTTATTATATCTATCTAAATAAATCGCCAAAATATATGTTTGTGTGTATATTCATCAACTTTCAAACGATTGCACTAAATTAGACTTTAATAATAATAATAATAAGCACTTTATTTGTGACTTTTCTGACTTTTTTTGTGATTTTTGTTGTATAGCTTTTTATATAAAACAAAGTACACGTGTCAGCAGCCCCGGATCTTCAATTTTTTTTAGGCGGGGCAAAAACTGAAAAATGCCGCCCCCGCCCACTTATATTTATTTTATTTTTACCTTTATCATGCTTATAATTTCAGCTATCAGATGTCCACTATTTGATTGAAATTTGGACATAGCCTACATAGGCCTTTCGGAAATAATGCATCCATCGCTGTTCTTTCTGTGTTATAAGCCTATTTATTTACACATACATAGGTACATAGACATAAACGTGTAGGATATACGCGCGCGTATTTTTAACCCCCGACGCAAAAAGAGGGATGTTATAAGTTTGACGTGCCTGTCTGTCTGTGTCTGTCTGTCTGTGTCTGTCTGTCTGTCTGTCTGTCTGTGGCACCGTAACTCGCGAACGGAGGACGCGATTTCAATTAAGTTTTTTTTTTTTGTATGAAAGGTAAGTTACGGGCGAGTGTTCTTAGACGCATGTTTGATGAAAATCGGTTGTCCTGAAAAAAATCTGGGAGTAAAACCAAGGAAAATACCCAATATCTGCAAATACATGTGGTGGGGAGAAAATGAGGATGGAAATCCGAATGTCAGCAAATTTATCCAAGTAGGGTTGCAAATGAAATAGCATCACATGCACTTTACAAAATTAATAATAAAAATAAATAAATAGTACCTACCCATAAAAAGTATAAAATAACAATTACATTAAAAACAAAAAAACCCGACACAGTAACCTGAGTTCCCTTTAAAAGTAAAAAATAATGAAAGAAACTCAATCTTAAAATACCTAAGTATGTACGAGTATTAATAATTAAAAAAAAAAAAAATTACATCACGTTGCGGGACCGCTCCAAAACTAACAATTCAATTACAAATAGTCTAAATAGTCCAGTCATTTGATAGTTTTACCTGGAAAGTTTTCCGGTAGTTTTGAAAATTGGTGATTTTATAGATTTCGACGTGCTGTTTTCGAATTTTCACTTTGCCACCTCGTATCTTTGCCGCTCGCGTCGTCATATTGGAAAAATGGCGCTCAAATACATTTTTTTGAGAATAACTCCGTTCCAACTCATTTTACGATAAAAATAGTTATGTAATAAATTAAACTAAAGAAAATTTCCTACTATTTATGTAGTAACCTTTTTTTTTTTGTAAATTCTATAGTTTCAGCGTACGAGAGCTGCAAAGTCCACTCCACAGACCACAGAAATGTCCACTCTAACACGCGTTTACGTGTCATAATTATATTTCGTAAGTCCAGTTGACAAGTTTTGAATATTTTTTTTTAATTTGAAAAAAATATGGTGTAATCTAAACACTATAAACATTTAATTCCCGATGGAAATTTTACTTAAACTTAATTTTTTAACAAGTTAAACGATTGTTAACAAACAAAATTTTCTCGAAATTACGCCTCAATTGTAAATGAAAAAAAAAATGTTTAAAAATTGTCGTAAAAATTTTTCGCTTCGTAGAGCCTTATTTATAAACATAATTAACAAGATCACGCCATTAAAGTAAAAAAAAAAAATATTCAGTTTGTTTATAATAATTTTTATAGTTCCAGAAAAATCACCCCTTTTTGTAAAAATCACCAGTTTTTGTTCAAGTACAAATATTATTATGAACAAAGTATGAATATTTTTTTAACTTTAATGGCGTGATCTTGTTGATTATGTAGGTATATAAGAAAGGCTCTACGAAGCGAAAATTTTTACGACAATGTTTAAACATTTTTTTTTTACAATTGAGAAAAACAACAAGAAAATTTTGTTTGTTAACAATCGTTTAACTTGTTGAAAAATTAAGTTTAAGTAAAATTTCCAACGGGAATTAAATATTTATAGTGTTTAGAATATACCATAATTTTTTCAAATTAAAAAAAATTATTGAAAACTTGTCGACGGGACTTAACGAAATATAATTATGACACGTAAACGCGTGGTAGAGTGGACTTTGCAGCTCTCGTACGCTCAAACTATGGATTTTACAAAAAAAAAGGTTACTGCCTAAATTGTAGGAATTTTTCTCTAGTTTAATTTATTACATAACTATTTTTATCGTAAAATGAGTTTGAACGGAGTAATTCTCAAAAAACTGTATTTGAGCGCCATTTTTCCAATATGGTGGCGCGAGCGGCAAAGATACGAGGTGGCAAAGTGAAAATTCGAAAAGAGCACGTCAAAATCTATAAAATCACCAATTTTCAAAACTACCGGAAAATATCCAGGTAACCCCCTTTTTGAGCACCAAATGACTGTAACTAAGCAACATAAATTTTTATAAAATTACTTCAAAATAAGCGCGTTTTTTACTTTTTAAAGGGAACTCAGGTTACTTTTTTGGGGTTTTTTTTAATTTTTAATTTAATTTTTATGAACTATGCCTACGCGCTTCGCGAATAATAAATGTTCGTGCAGCATGTCTCACTTTGCGCTCTGGGTATCGGTAGAGTTGATATGGCCATGAAATTTCTGTACTTGTAGGTACTATTATTTATTCCGTGGTCAAAGTTAAGTTAATGATGAGTTGTCCATTCGTCTGTAAAATGTGAATTTGGCCGCCCCCTGAACTTGCCGCCCGGGGCATAGGCCCCGGCTTGCCCCCCCCTAGATCCGGGCCTGCGTGTCAGAAGTAAAACTTCTTTGGCAAACTAATTAAAAAAACGAATTGAAAAGACAAAAAAAAAACTTTTTGAAAAAAAATTAATTGAAAAAAAAAACCAACGTCACGCGGTTTTCCCAGGCGGTCAATCATCCAAGTACTGACCGCGTGACGCGTTGCGGCGTTAGCGGTCGCTCGAATTTTACCCCTCATGCGCCTAAAGAACCTTAAAACCCTAAAGAACTTCAAAAATTAAAAAAAATCGACATATTCAGGAAAAAAAGCCTTCTATTGTTATTAAACGAAAAACAGACAAAGATAAAATTATAGATATACAATTTTATTACAGGTGTCTACAGGTATAAGGCCATCGTTTCACCAAGAACTTGTGTCGACGACTGTGGACGACGCGTCGCGGTCAGCTAACCTCATATCACTGGGGGACTTGCAAAATAAACTGGTCATCACTCCACACTGGGAGAGTATCTTCGAAAAAATGTCTATGTGATAGTCATTTATTAGTTTTAATATATTATAAATTAGGTACCTATGTAAATATTATGTTATTTAAGAATTACGTTTAATTAAAAGTTTGTAAATTTGATTTTTTTTATTTATTTATTTAATTATGTACAGAAATGGTTACAGCATTAAAAATAAATAGTTTATACATAACATAATATCCAGGTTGAAATCCTTAATATGTACGAAATACAGCAAAATAAAACACTAAACAGGACAGAAGTGGATGGATTATATTATATAAATTAAAAATTCAAAACTAAAATTGCTTGAACAGTGTTCAGAACGTAAATCAATATTGTGTATTATTAAAATATATCGTTGTATGTAAAAGTTCGCCAACGCTCGACAGATGGCGTGCGGATCGAGATAGATCGCGCTATAATTGTATTCACGCAATATTGTATATAAGATCAATAATTATTTAAATAAATGAGAGAGAGAGCGAGCTATCGGACATCGGTTTGGTGGTCGATACTCAGATCAGCATACGGTCGTGGTTTCATTTCAACCCTTCAAGTAGTGCACAAATAGACCAAAAGTCGACCCCAGCCGCCGCAGCACGTCAACTGCTATACATTTGGTTCATCGAGCCGGACGGATCTGCTCCTGGATTTTTGACAAGTGACCCGTCGTTGGTCACACCCCCGCGTACTCGCAGTGGATCGCTGCACGAAGGGTACGTGCAAAATCCAGTTACCAGGAGAAGACAGTGCAACCGACGCGCCATCTTCCGGAGGACAGAAACGTCAGTTCAAAGTTCAAGCTTTCGACGAGCCTCACCAGAGGGCGCCACCAGTCACTAGTATAGTGACAGATCAACCAACATCGCAGTGAGTCAGTGAAGTGCAATTGTAAGTACATTTAATATTTATAATCAAATAGTGCAGTGTATTAAAATCAAGTAATTTTGAACTTTAAATACATCAAGATTTTAACTTAGAAAATATTTGAAGAGGACTTAGTAAATTTTGTGCAGTATTAAAATCAAGTAATTTTGAACTTTAAATGCGTCAAGATTTTAACTTAGAAAATATTTGAAGAAATTTGGACTTAGTAAATTTTATTAACTTTTATGAAGAGATCAAGGACTTAGCAGTTTAAAGTTAGCTATTAATTTAGTTGTAAGATTGTGTGCATGTTAGACTTAGAATAATTTTAGAAAAAACGAGGGAACGGGGAACCTATGCCCGATTTTTTACTGAGTAACTTTATTATTTAAACACTTGTAAAATTTTCGGCAAATTTTAGACATATGTATTTTTACAATTTACCCTCAATATTTTGATTTTACTTTGTTGTTGTAGTTTGAAGTTTATTCTATTTTTTATTTTTTTACTATTTCATTTTATCAAGTTTACATTTGTTGAAAACGTTTATAGAAAATATTTATAATTCATTTAGTAAAGCAAATATATATTAAATATCGTAACAATGGAGGGATTAGTCAATGTTTTGAAAGACATCCAAAATGTTATCCAAAAAGGTTTAATTAACTTTAAAAAGAGTCCTAAGGATAGGCTAACTGTAGAATATATGGAAACTAGACTTGAGTTATTAGAGAATGATTGGGCTTTGTTTAAAGAAAATAATACAAAACTTCACGAAAATTACAAGGCTCAAGATGTTAAACCATTCGTTGATATTTATGATAGTGCTGAGGACACATATATAACTTATAAATGTTTAATAAAATCATCGTTAAATAAATGTAAATCAACAAATGATCATAAAACTAATGATAAATCTAATTTAAAATCAAGTTCAGTTAAGCTACCTAGAATCGCCATTCCTACTTTTAGTGGAAAATACAGTGAATGGACGACATTTCGTGATTTATTTGTATCGCTTATCGATAAAAATGAACATTTAGACAATGTTGAGAAGATGCATTATTTAAAATTACACCTAACAGGTGAAGCTGAACAATTTGTAAGGCATAAGGAAATTTCTGATTTAAATTACTCTCAATGTTGGTCACAGTTAGAAAAACGATACAGTAATAAAAAATACCTTTCGAATTGTATTTTAAAAAGATTATTTGGTCAGAAACGTATTTCAGTCGAGTCAGCTACGGGTATAAAAGAGTTGCTCGACACAACTAATGATTGTTTGAGTGCGCTTAGAAATTTAAAGGTTGATGTATCTACATGGGACATTATCATCATCCACATAATTGCTTTTAAACTAGATCCTGAAACACGTAAACAGTGGGAATTAAGTACAAATAATAACGACTCTAATGAATTGCCCACTTATGAGCGGTTTGCCAGCTTTTTAGAGAATCGTTTTCGCGCTCTTGAATGTATAGAACCAAAAAAAGTTCAACATATCGCCGGTCTACAATCGTCTAGACCTAGAGCAATGGTAGCGGTTAGTTCCGGAGGTATACGTTGCGAATATTGCACTGAGTCACACAAACTTTGTTTCTGCAAGAACTTTGCGAAACAAACAGTGGACTTTAGACGCGACTTCGTGGTAAAAAATAATATGTGTTTTAACTGTTTAGGTAGTAACCATAATGTGTACAACTGCCGAAAACAGACAAAATGTAAAATTTGTCTAAAACGACATCATTCTTTACTGCATCTAAGTGGTGACACTGTTACCCCAAATCAAGACATCAGAGCAAATTTGACTACTGTTAATGCTAGCTCTTCAACTAGTACTAATCATGTAGTTTCATGTTTATCTACAGATAAAGTACGCACACCTCGACAGGTTTTATTAGCCACAGCGCTTGTAAAAGCCGAGTCCAAGGGGGGTGATCACAAACTAGTTAGAGCTTTGCTCGATCAAGGTTCTCAAGCGTGTTTGATAACAGAGTCCACAGTTCAATACCTAAGACTTACTAAAATTCCTATTAAGGGAATAGTATCAGGATTGGGTAATAGGTCAACCATAGCTAAGTATATGGTACATTTAAATATTCAGTCGCGTATAGATCCAGAGTTCAAATTACAAGTAACAGCTTACGTGCTTAGTAAAATTACATCATACTTACCTGAACAGAGCATAAATAATAATGTTTTTGAGTGGATCGACGTAAATAAGTACGATTTAGCCGACCCTCAGTTCAACCAATCGAATAAAATTGATATTTTATTAGGTGCAGATGCCTACAGTTGCATCTTAAAGGAAGGAATAATGAGAAGTCCATCTGGTGGCTTAATCGCGCAGAACACCAGCATCGGATGGATATTATCAGGTACTGTAAACAGAACAAACAATAGTTCATATAGGACACAATCGAATATAACAGTAATGCATGCCCAAATTAAAGATGATGAGATTCTAAAACGATTTTGGGAAATTGAAGAACCAATTAATAATAAAAAGATACTTACTCCAGATGATCAAAAATGTGAAGAATTCTATAAAACTACTACCTCGAGGCAAGAAGATGGAAGGTACGTGGTAAGATTACCGTTCCGTATCGAAGATCCTCAATTCAAAAATACGCGTGCTATAGCTGAAATGAAATTTAAGTCATTAGAAAAAAGATTACAAAAGAACAAAGAATTAAAACAACAATATACACATGTAATAAATGAATACTTACAGTTAGATCATATGAGGCCTGTGAAAGAGGGTGACAGTAAAAAGAAAGTAGCAGTTTATTTACCTCATCACGCAGTAATTCGAAACGACAAAACCACAACCAAAGTTCGAGTAGTATTTAATGCCTCTGAAAAATACGGTAAAGGTGTTTCGTTAAATGATACCTTGATGTCTGGCCCAACGTTGCAGGCTGATTTGAGGTACACAGTGATGAGATGGAGAGTTTATCCTATTGGTCTTGTGGCTGATATTGTTAAAATGTATCGCCAGATAAGGATAGCTGAAAAAGACACTATGTATCAAAGAATACTATGGCGAAACGACCCTAAAGAAGAAATTAAGGATTACGAGTTGCTAACGGTCACATTTGGTACGGCTTCAGCACCATACCAGGCAGTCAGAACTCTGCACCAGATCGTGTATGATGAAGGTGAAAAATACTCAATCGCTGCTGATAGGGTTTTAAATTGTTTTTACATGGATGATTTGATGACGGGATGCTATAGTGTTGAAGAAGGTGTAGAAATATATAAAGAAATAACAGAATTATTAGGAAAAGGTGTAATGTTATTACAAAAGTGGAATAGTAATGATCAGGAGCTATTAAAAAGGATAAGTTCAGTAGGAATTGAAAAAGGTCTAAGAAAAACGGATCAAGCAAATAAAATAGAAACTAGAGCAAAACAAGGACAAATGGGCAATGACAAGGAAAAGGTTATAGAGGATGAGGATGTAGATATAAAAATAGATAGTATTATTAAGATTTTAGGACTTACCTGGAACCGTAGTAAAGACACATTCCAGTACACGGTGAATCTTCCGCAGCAAACAAATGCACCTGTAACAAAAAGAGCTGTAATTTCAGACATAGCAAGATTATTTGATCCTCTAGGATGGCTGGCTCCAAGCATAGTATTAGCAAAAATATTTATACAAAAATTATGGCTTGGAGGAATCGGTTGGGATGAACAATTGAGCATCGACCTAGTAGAAGAATGGCATACTTACCGTCAGGAACTATCTCTTCTTACAAGGGTTATGCTGCCACGTTGGCTTGGCACTAACTCAACCGATGATCTTGAGCTTCACGGGTTTTGCGACGCTTCCAAGGCTGCCTACTCAGCGGTAGTATACTTGCGAATGATCGATGTCGCAGGTAAGATCAAGGTTGCTTTGTTGGTGGCAAAAACCAGAGTTGCTCCAATCAAACAGATCAGCATTCCTCGTTTAGAATTGTGTGGGGCAGTTCTTCTTTCAAAGTTATTAATAGAAACAGCAGAGGTATTGAAGATCTCACCCAATAAAATCAGCGCTTGGACGGACTCCACTATTGTTTTGGCTTGGCTTAATAGTCACCCAAGCAGATGGAAGACATTCGTGGCCAACCGCACGTCAGAAATTGTGTCATTCATGCAACCAACTCAGTGGTTTCATGTGTCAACCACCGAAAACCCAGCAGACTGTGCTTCACGAGGAGTTTTACCCAGCTTACTTCTTGGAAATACACTTTGGTTTTCTGGACCGACATTTCTAAGAGCAAAATTAAATAAAAAGAATGAAAGACCTCATCATTTTAAAACAGAGTTAGAACAATCAGTCAAAGTTCACGTTGTAGTCACATCGACTAACGATTTTGAGATATTTACAAGATTTTCTTCTTTACCTAAACTTCTTAGAGCAATAGCGTATTGTCGTAGATTCTTGAACAAACAAACTAATAAAACAGAGTATTTACACAACACATATGAAGAGCTTACAACTCTTCTTAACCAAGTCGAAGCGTGTCTAAATTCGCGACCGATTAGTGTGATTAACCTGAATGATCCTGGAGAACCGATACCATTGACGCCGGGACATTTTTTAATAGGAGAACCATTAATATCAATTCCAGAATATAAGGATTATGAAAGTTCAAACGTATATTCACTAACACGTTGGCAATTTGTTCAGCGGATGCTGCAATCATTTTGGAGACGCTGGTCTCAAGAATATTTAAGCAACTTAATGCAACGATACAAATGGTCTTCCAAAAACTCCGGAACCGAAGGTTGGTGACGTAGTTCTCATAAAGGAGGACAATTTGCCTCCTAGTCGTTGGTTAATGGGTCGTATTTTAGAAAAGCATCCCGGTGATGATAAGGTCACGCGTGTAGTTACATTACGTACCAAATCCTCAATTATTAAAAGACCAACAAATAAATTATGTATTTTACCAATCGCAGATCAATGAAATGTTTTGTATATTTTAAGTATTTTTTATTGTAATTTAAACTTTAAAAGAAACATGTTTTTATACTTTTTACAATTGTTAACTTTATATCTTAATTTTCTATAGTTCATTTTAACTTCATAATATGTTAAATTAAAAGTAAAATGTTTAGCTCATTTATAGTTCATGTGGCAAATGTTTAAAAAAAAAAATTGTACATCATCTAGTTTAATTCATAGTTGTCATAAATCATAGTTTTACAGTAACATACAACTTAGGAAGGACATTCTGTCACTAAATGTCCTTGGTGGGCGCCATGTTCAGAACGTAAATCAATATTGTGTATTATTAAAATATATCGTTGTATGTAAAAGTTCGCCAACGCTCGACAGATGGCGTGCGGATCGAGATAGATCGCGCTATAATTGTATTCACGCAATATTGTATATAAGATCAATAATTATTTAAATAAATGAGAGAGAGAGCGAGCTATCGGACATCGGTTTGGTGGTCGATACTCAGATCAGCATACGGTCGTGGTTTCATTTCAACCCTTCAAGTAGTGCACAAATAGACCAAAAGTCGACCCCAGCCGCCGCAGCACGTCCAGTGCTATACAAACAGTATGGTTTTAAAAGAAACGAAAGAACAGTGAATGATATATGAATAGTAATATGAACAGTGAACAGCGAATATTTTGGTAATAGAATATTGTTAAAAATATATAAAAAAAATAAAAGATGAGCATAATATGGCTTAAAAGTTATAACTATTAAAAAAGTTTGTATACATTAAATAGTCTTTAATTTTCCCTTTTTATTTCATTCATAAAAATTTAATAATTACAATATTTACAATAGTATGTGTAACACTGAACACACATTCACAATCTCCATCCTGTACTGTCTGTGTCTACTACTATTTGCTACACTAGATTGTTATACGAGTCACAAAATGAATTATATCTAGGTTAAGTGAAATTTTTAGCAAATAAATTTTATCTACAATGCTAACTCAGTTTTAACATAATTAATTTATATTTTTCTTAAATAAATAATTGACAATTTTATTTTTCATTTTAAAATTTAAAGTGTATTGGTACAGTGGTCACAGCAGATAGCTGATTTCCTGATTCTTTGTTATCATGAGAGATGTTCCAAGATTTTTTTACCCCTCCCCGTCCTTGTCACAGTTGGGCACATTTATGAACCGCACCCTCTACCTAGTGTGACGTCATATATTTCACACCTAGAAATTATTAAATTAAATATAAAAATTGACTTTATTTTTATATCCATATAAATTATAATTTGAAATGTTTTGTCACAAAATTTTGAACCCCGTCCCTCCATTGTCACACAATCTCGCATTTCGTCGACCACCCCCCTCCCTTAAAGTGTGACGTAATTTATGGAGGCCCCTTAATTGTTTCCTGATCACCAACAAAGAGTAATCAAACTATTTGCGGCCAATGAGTGTCATAGCATGTCATAGACGCCGCGTTGGCGCAGCGGTCACAGCACTGGATTGCGATTGGCTGTTGCGCGGGCGGTTGCGGGTTCGATCCCCGCACACGACACAGTTGTATTGGCCATACAGATGTTTGCCGTGGTCTGGGTGTTTGTGCAGTCTTTGTGGGTCTCCAAAACCGTGCCTCGGAGAGCACGTTAAGCCGTCGGTCCCGGTTGTTATCATGTACACCTGATAGGGATTGTTACTCATAGGAGGTAATATATCCGCCAACCCGCATTGGAGCAGCGTGGTGGATTAAGCTCCGATCCTTCTCCTACATGGGGAAGAGGCCTATGCCCAACAGTGGGATATTACAGGCTGAATCGTGAGTGTCATAGTTCTTTCTTGAAAATTAATACATGTATTACAAAACTTCAACACAAGGTTTAGTAAATAAAAAAAGAATTTTGGTAAATTATATATTTATATTTAAACTAATAAATAACACTACACAATATTAAGCTTTAGCTTGAATCTTTTCAGGCTTTGGTACTTGTGTGTCTCGCCCTGAAATGACATTGCCTTTCAAGTCAATTGCAAAGTTGTAATCCACTGGGTTTGCTAGAGCGTGGTCTATAGCTGCTTCGAGTTTATCTGGTGTTATAAATGTTGAACTCAGTTCCTGCAAAAATATAAAATAATTACAACACTCATTTGATAATTTAGTAATAAACAGAAGTGTTCTTCTTGTGTTAGTGTTGTCAACAATGGAAACAGATAATTTCACCACAAGCACTCTTTTAGTTTTAGAAGAAAATGAATACGTACACTCGCCCATTCAAATGAAACTAATTTTTTTATTTACATACCAAAATAGTTTTATTATAAATGGCATATGTTAAAAATTAATAAAGATGTTTGAAATTATTAATAAGTAATCTCGTAGCTAGTAAAAACGTATATACCTTTTCTCGTTTAATTTCCTCAGATGCTCTCAAGATTCTCTCCTGTAACTCCTTGTCCTTGGCTTCCATCCTCTTGAGCGCGTACTCCTCCATCGCTGCTAACTCAATCTTTCTCCTTTCTTCTCTCTCAGCAGCAACTTGCTTATTCCACTGTTCATTTATTTCGACACATTTTTCCCACTCATCAGCTTCCAACTTTTGAGACATTTCGGAATCGGCGCTCTCCAGAGATGATTTCTCTTTTATCATTTCCTCGTGATAAAAACGACGTATTGCACGCATCTGAGTTTTGTAATTGTTATTAATTCGCAGAAGTTCCAATCGCTCTTCCTCTGATATTTCTGGTCGTTTGGGTATGCGATATATTTTGCTTTTTGCTACAGGCAGCCATCTCGGTTTCCTGTGATACTCAGCTATTTGTGCAATCAATGGACATGGACGTTTGAGTAATAAATTTTTAGGTAACATTTTTATTTAATTAATAAAACTACGAAATTATCCCTTCACAACATAACCTTCTTTAAATATAAATAATGATTAATTAATGACAATTGACATTTGACATTTATACATGTTTGTTGTTTTTCAATTTATCCACAATAGGGAAAGGCAAAAGACATTAATAGTCCATACAGCCTGGTCTGAATTTATAAATTTCAATCCGATGTAATAAACGGCCGAAGCCACGTCTGAAGTCAACTAATGGCGGAAAAAGACCCTCTTATTATTCATATATACTTTTATCATCACTAAATTCACTTTATTGAGCTTTGGTTGACACTCTTATTATTCTTATACTTTTATTATCACTAAATTCACTTTAATGAGCTGCAAACCACATGGTTTCAGCCCTAAAATGACCCAAAAATATTGATTTACGACGAACCCACATGTCGGACTAGGTGTGCCACATGTATAGGGCGCCAACTTTGTTTGACTTATACAATTTTTGTAGAAAAATACAGAGAACACGTGAACACGTAAGTTTTAAAAAATAAAATTTAACAATTTTACCTCATATCCTGGTAATTGGTATACTTACAAATTTATAATTCATTATAAAGAAAAATTGTTATTTTAAATTACGAAGGAGGAGTTTTCTATATTGTTTTTGGTTATATTTTAGGTATACCTGTGGCGAATATTTACATTGACATGACATTGACAATAATGACAATGACAAATGATGAATTAATGACATTAGTTACACTATTGTTTTTGATTGTTTTTTGAATAAATACGGTTTAATGTAAGAATATTTACGTGAAAATATCAAATAATATCAAAATAAAATGATTAAAATAGCAGCATTTAATGTTGAATCGGAAGAAGAGAGTGGTTCAGAAGAGGAAGTAACTCAAGAAGCGCTGCAGCAGATAGCTTTACAGCAATACGGCAAAGCTCTCGATTTACAAAGAAAAGGGAATATTGCTGACGCTACACAACTTTTAAAAGATTTACTGGATACTGAATTATTATACGATGTCAAGAAACCGGAGGATGGAGAAAAAATATCAGGACCTTTATATAACTTGAAATATTTGTGTTATAAAAACCTCGCGTCTATGTTGAACACAGCCGGTGAAGTCGAAGCAGCCATAGAAGCCTATATCGCCGCTTCTGAACTCGATGACAATGACATCACTCTCTGGTATCGCTTGGGATTAGTATGTATGCAAGGAAAACACTATGAAATGGCACTGCACGCGTTTCAAAAGGGTGTCGAACGGAATCCGCGACATTGGCCGTGCCTTGACAAAATTATAGTACTACTACTCGGCCTAAACTATAAAGAACAGTGTATTGCCGCTATCCATGAAGCATTACAACTGGATCCAGACTATTTACGAGGAATTGTGTATAGACGACATATTTATAATTTACACCGACACATGAGACAATACATGGTAGAAATAAATCCCATTTATAAGTGGAATGAAGACGAAAATGAGACTATTGATGAAGAAAAAGCACAGAAGCTACTGAAAGAAGCAGAAGATGTTTATGAATCATTTATTGAGCAACAAAAAGCAGATACATTTACACATATGGTGCCTAATCTTAAGTTAAAGAAGCCTATTAGTAAGTTCAGTTGGGCGTCCGTGGGAGATTCTCTAGTCCACATGCATGAGTATATGACTGAGCAATGTTTTAGTCACGCATGTTTTATAGAAATTATGTATGAAAATGAAAGTAAGGAAGAAGAAAAGATGGAAGTGTGTGAAGACTTGAATGGAAGTAGCACTGAAGATAATAAAAATGAGAATGCTGATAATAAAGAAAGTGCAACGGAGAACGGTGATTTATCAGATAAGGAGAAAAATGCAACAGACAATGAGAAAGTGGAGAGTGACATAGAGATGACACCCGCAGAGCCAACATCGGAAAATGTTTTGGACAATAAAGTACAGAAAAAGACATCGGTAAGACGTAGGGAGAGTGCTGTCAGTAATCTAGAACCATGGGAGTGGTGTAATAAACGTAAGTCGAGCCGTAAAAAACCTGCTAAAGATACTACTATCTACGATACTCTACGTAAAATGGTCCCCATTGCCTTAGTTCCCGAATATATTCAAAATAATGAAAACCGAGATAAAGAAGTTTCTCTTGATACAGCTGATCTAGAAAAATTATTTGATGAAACAGAAAAGGGAACAAAAGAGGATGAGTATTTTGATACAGAAAATGAACAAAAAGACGTAAAACAATTTATTAATAAGTATACAGAGAACCATAGAGATATAATTGACATGCTGAAAGATTACTTAAGTATTTTAGCTAAAAAATGGCAGTTAAAATGGCCTGAAGAACTTCTAAAAGTATACATAAAAGCAAATAAGTGTTACAGCAATCATATTGATATTCCCGCTTGTACAGATGATAACCGAGAAGACTTAGTACATTATACTTCAGTAAATATCCTTGTTGAAGAGATTGTGATTAATGAAAAGCTTAAGTTGAGTGTGGATGAAATAGTCACTCATGATTTGAGTGTAGCTGAATCTATTGAAGTAATATTAACATTAAAACCCACTCTTTATCCTAGTGTTGATTTGTTGCAGATGATTCTCCGATCTCTTTGGCTTAAGTTACATATTCATATATTAAATAAGTGTGAACAGATAGCCCTTGAGTGTCTCTATCAGCTTTTGAGTGAATTTGATGGAATGGGAGAGTATCATGATGACTACAATTTGAATCTTGTCAACTTTACCCATAAGCCTAACATAAATGAAAAAGAGATCTCGGAGCATATTAAATTTTTAGAAAGAAATAAGAAACTGTCAACAGTGATGGATTTATATAACCAAGGCAGCTATGAGGAAGTCCTGTCAATTGTAATTGAATCCTTCGATCATTGTAAAACTGTGGCAAAGGAACAAGAAGAAGAAATGTGTCTAGACTTTGCCGTCCAATTGTCTCTGATACTGGACACATACTGGGCTTTGGGCAAAGTGGAAAACTGTTTCAAATGGTCCTTAACCTGCTTACATGAGGCTCTCAAGCATTTCTTCCGTTGTACATCAGGCTCATCTAATTACGAAAAATGGACCCTTGCTGTTATTAAAATTTTGAAAACTATGGAACATATATTCGCCACTGAAGGGCTGTTGTGCCTGGAGATCGTGACACAAAAAGAGCTCAGTGATGGTCTCGAAGATCTGATTAGAATTATTGGTCATCAAGTAGAAACAAATGCAACTGAAATGCCTTTTGATACTGTTTCTCCGTGGATTATAATGTATTATATTTTACAGAGAGAAGAAGATCAAGGCAGAAGTAGACCTTTTATGGATAAAGACGCGGTCGAATATTGTGACGAAGTACCTAATCCATTGAAGGTATTGTTCATAGCTCATGACCAGTTGGGAGAGAGACGTTGGTGCTGTAAACAAGATGCAAAACTACTCTTTTTCATCCTCGACACTATCGTCCCTCGTCTTCGATCACCATCACTCGCTAAATCATTACAGCAAATTAATCAGCACATGGAACAATGTGTCTTTTGTCTTTATGGACACCCACCAGTTAATAAAAATAGAAAAATTAAATATATTAAAGACCATAATGTAACTCATCTCACATTAGATTGGAAGAGAGCTCAACAGATATATGAAATATATCGGCCGTCAATTCTGCCCGAGTTGTCAGGTAAAGCGGCCGCTATTACAACGGACACTGAGAATTTGTTTCATCGCATATTATCTTTGTTGCCACCAGAACATGATCCATCAAAATATGTAGTAGAGACCGAGAAATATATCAAAGGCATAGAAGAGAAGTTACCATTAGTACCCCCATTATTACCATATAAAATGAAAGATATATACTTCTTCTTAGGCGACTATTCTTTCAAAAATGAAAAATATAAAATGTCCATAAAGTATAACACATTTGATGTTGTAATAAATAATGATCGTTTTATCTCTTGGTCTCAGATTGCACTCGCTAAAGCTACTAATTTAGGGACTTCATTAAAATTGTATAAAGTTTTTAATAATGAGAAAGAGTTTCTCAATCCAGCTAAATCAACAATACGATGTTTTAAACGTTCTTTGGAGTTGAACAATAAATCAAGTGTAATGTGGAGTGAATATGGAAATTTCGTATATATAGTACATTCATTCTGCTCAAGGCTACTAAAACAAGATAGCGAATCTCTGAGCATGGAGAATTTCACGGCGCTCGAGAAGCAAAAAGAAGATCTTTTAGATACAACGCATAAATGTTTCACCAATGTAGAAGAGCTTAATAGAAACGATATAGATATATCTAATGAAGAGATAAATTGGTTATTGTACTACATGTTGGGGAAAGTAGCAGAAAAACAAAATAAACAACCTTCTGTTTACCTTAATTATTATATGTACAGTTTTAAAAGTTTGAAAGAAGTAGGGGCTACGTATCCGCCAAAAATAAATTATAATACACCTCCACATTTAAGTTTGAAAGTACTAGAATTGCACTATAGAATCCACGCTTCCATTCTCAAGTATATTGAACAACATGAAAATAAACCGATACCAATTTCAGTAGGCAAAGTATTCTTACATTGTATAGAAGAATGGAAACAAGGACCTTTTACGAAAAAGCCTAAAAAGAATAATGGCTCAGATATTGAAATTGATACAAAAGTGGAGGAACCACATTCTATTCAGGCTGCGAATATACTAAAGCGTTCTATTAGTGATGCAGGTGAAGATGAAACGCATGAAGCTAAACGTGCTAAGATGGAAGCTGCTGCAGCGAAGGTAAGACGATCTGCTTCATATGACACTGAACATGTCGGTTTTAAAGAAACGCCAGTACAAGATGAAAGTCAAGCGAAGGAGACCAAGGAAGACGATATTATTAATCTCGAAGCAACTACTGAAAAAGATATAAATTATGAAAAACCTAAATCCCCTAAAGCAACTGATGATAAAAGTGAAAAAGTTTTATCCGATAATGGGAAAAAAGAGGAAAGTTCTAGTTCCTCTTCGTCTTCTTCTTCGTCAGACTCAAATTCTAGTGAATCGTCATCCGATAGCACCAGTTCTTCTAGTGGATATTCCGATACATCAAGTAAATCCTCTGAAGATTCAAAGCCTCTAGCTGATGAAGAAATAATGAAAATAGTGTCAGCTTGCCTGGATTCATTGGAAGATTGTGCCAGCCGATATCCGCCACATTATAAGGCGTTATACAGACTTGCACATTACCACTTTTACTATAAAAAGGGCAGAGATATTGAACGGTGCAGAGATCTTATGCTATCAACATTTATTTCAAGATCAGGTCAAAAAATGAATGGACTCTTTAGTGAGAGACGAAATACAAACTTTTTCAATAATATTTGGACCATGCGAGACGATGAAGTAGCTAGACCAGGCAGTTTCGCGTTTCATATGAACCGATCAGTGTTACTTACTCTTGAAATATTAAAAGAAATAGATGACCATAAAACACTGTTGGATCTTAGTGTGCATTTACAAAGAATTCCAGACTTAGACAAAAAGTATTTACGAGATTCTGACAGAGAAGATCTGGCACAACAAGCGCTTTCGTTATGCGTTCAATCGCTTAGGGGGCAATTAGTTAAGTTTAGTCAACAGGCTGATTTAAAGAGTAATGAAGTCGAAAGGCAAGCCCTAAAAAGTTTCATAGTAGATATTTTTAACGCTCATCAAAGAGCGCAAAAGCATTTGAATTCAAAACAATTCACTAATTTACTCGTCGACGCTTATAAATTAATTAGTCCTACGCCTGTTCCGGATAATGTTGATGTAGTTGACATAAGTTTGAAGTATAGTCACTCGTTAAATCAAATGCATAAGCAGCAGACGTGTATGAATAAGAAACAAAATAATAAATCAAGTGATAGTGCCAAAGTGATAAAAACAACAGCAAGTCAACCAAAGGCGGAAGCTAAGACGCATAGTACGACATCTAATGTGGGGTTACCCAAGATTACTCCTCAAGAAATTGCAGCAGCGTTCCAAAACTACGGGCCTTTATTAAATGATCCTGTCTTGTCTCAGCAAACGGCAGCGGCTTTATCTTTATCGTATCTCAGTAATATTAGCGCTCTAGCTGGTTACGCGCCATTCCAAAACTCTTTACAATCGTCTCTCCAAAACTCAATTCAGACTTCAATTCAAAATTCATTTCAAGCGGAATTTTATCGACAGTTTTTGGGACAGAGTTTTCCCTACAATACGTTTCCACAGAAGAAAAAGCGTGGTCCTAAGCCTGGTTTAAGTCGATCGGCTTCAAGCGGAGCGACTCAAATGAAATCGACTAAGCCCTACTCGGCCGCTACGACCTCTGTTACTAAAGCCACTCCAACTCCTGTGATAACGAGTTTACAAAAATCTACATCAAATCCTTTAACGCCTAGTATGGGCACGGTGTTATCGACATTGCCTGCATCGATGACCGCGAATCTATCTTCTTTTGGGGCTCACGTGTCTCATTCTAACACTCACACCGCCCCTCAAGCACACATGTCTACGGCTTCGAGCGCTTCATCATCCATACACTCGAAGCCCCCGATGCCTCACCAGCAGGTCAGTCCGGGGAAAACTTTGCAGGAGAAATTAGCGGAAAGACAGAAAAATATGCCATCTGTGAAGACATCCTCTCAAGAAATAAACGCATCGATAAGTAGGCTGCCGTCTTCCTTGACTATAACCAAAACTAAGACGTCCGCGTCTAAACCGCCCCTAGTTCACGGTAAGAAACCGGAAGCGAAAAAATCGCTTTCATTCGGTGATAGCGAAGTGAGACCGCAACCTATTCCGTCTGATGAAGTTATTGTTTTAGACGATGACTAGCTTTATATTTATTATATGTATATGAAATTATTACTCAAATGAATTAAAATATAGCTTTGTATGATTATTAAATTTTTTATTTATTTATTATGTGACCAATGCTTTATTAATAGTGAAATGTATACCTAATAAAATTAATTTTTTTTATATAATTATAATTTAAAGATATTTTATTAATTGATCTTGTTGACAACATTATCAGTACAGTAGTTGTAAAGAATACATGCAAATGAACACATTTCTTTTTAGGGTTCCGTACCCAAAGGGTAAAAACGGGACCCTATTACTAAGACTTCGCTGTCCGTCCGTCTGTCACCAGGCTGTATCTCAAAAACGGCGATAGCTAGACAGTTGAAATTTCCACAAAGTATGTATTTCAAATACTAAAAACAAAGTAAAATAAATATTTAACGCGATGCTATTTAATTCCAACGCCATCTATCCAGAAACCAAGAAAACGTCGATAGACTAATATAATAGCTTTCCAATATCGATAGATAGATGGCGTTTTGACTAGCTTATTTTCCATTTTTATATGGTACTAGCTGACCCGGCAAACTTCGTACCGCCTGACAGTCGATTCTTTAATTTTTTATTTTTTTAAATACTTATCCTTCCCGGAACCCCTCCAGCACTAACACTTAAACTTTATGATTCAAAGTGACTTAAGTAGATATTATTACGTATCTTTCGTATGGGAATATAGGAAAGTGTTGTTTTTAGACATTATCAGGCAATTTTTTAAATTTTTCTCCGTAACAACCATCCTCGTACTTCAAGGAATATTATAAAAAAAGAATTAGCGAAATCGGTTCAGCCGCTCTCGAGATTTGCGCTTAGCAACACATTCAGCGATTCATTTTTATATATATAGAGATAATCTTTTTCTTATTTACTAAGTATTTTGTTTAATAACAACAAAATATAGCCTTTACTTTAGTCAATTGTACGGAACCCTTAGTGCGCGAGTCTGACTCGCACTTGGCCCATTTATTTAAATTATGCCTGAAAATAAAAACACATTTAACTTAATCATTTTATTATTATTAATTAAAGATTATTTACAAGAATTAGATTTATTCAACTATATAAATACAATGTTGATAATAAATAAATGTATGTGATAAATATTTTGTTTCAGATGAATATAACCAGTCACTGAAATGATATAGTTTACAAAAAAAAAAAAAAATCTAAGAATTTTTTGAATATAATTTATATATTATAGCATACTATTTTATAATTAATACTTATAACAAATTAATAATTAATGCTAAAAAACTCGATACTTATAGAATTGTATGAGCGTTTGGTTTAGATTCCAGTTAGCGATTAATGTTCCGAAGTAAACAAGTACAAGTATTGGCACCGAGAACAGAAACGCTCTGGCGTTCTTAATCATCGGCAAATCTGAAACGAATAAATAAAACTATAATTATAAATATAACAAGCCTAATAGCCAAAGGCGCAGCCAAATACGAGTAAAGGGGACCTTGAGTGCGTAGGCGATGGAGGCCAATATGGCACAGACAGATTTTAAATTAAAAAAAAAAAAACATATATAATATAATTATATATTAATATTTGTATCCGTTATAATCAAGCATGGACCAGTAGTATAACCATTGCACTAAACCTAATAAAAAATCTTTTTGTCATACAATTATAGACATGAGTTACTTACTGCTATATCCTAGGAACGTAATGTACATGTAATACACGACTGAGGCGAGCCAGAAGGAGTTCGACACCAGACACGATAGGAACCCTCTTTCGTTTATAACACCTGAAACATTAAGAAATATATAAAGTACTTCTGTACTACAGATGAAATGATGCCAGCTATTAGCTTTTTTTTGGAGTTTACTCCTTAAGAATCGATTTTCATATAGGGGCCTTATATTAAGCGGTATGAAAAAAAAATAAGGAGTAAAATCTACTGAACGAATGACCTCGTTACGTTTTTTAACGCTATCTATTGGATATCGGAGATGGCATTACGTTTTCTAATAACCCAATAGGGTTCCGATAGATGGCGTTATTTAATTCGTATATTTACTATTTGATATGGCATTGATCTTTTTCTTAGACTAGTAAGACTTTTTTGTGCCTATTTAGTATTTAGGCAGTCGATCTGAAGGAGTAAATTCCAGTTGTGCATCGGAGCTGACACACACAAACACACACACACACACTTTTATTTAACTAGGTTGGCAAACAAGCATAATTATGGTTGATCGTAACCGATTATCTACACAGCTAAATAATACTGTTTTCAAACAGTGTTGTGTTCCTGTTGGTGAGTAAGGTGACCAGAGCTCCTGGGGGGAATTGGGGATAGGGTCGGCAATGCGCTTGCGATGCTTCTGGTGTTACAGTACAGACGTTTATAAGCTACAGTAATCGCTTACCTTTAGGTGAGCCGTACTCTTGTTTGCCTTGCTAGGTAGCTATATTTATATAACAAAAATGAATGTTGCTAAGCGCATAACACTGGAAAATGGCTCGACCAATTCTATTTTTTTTTTGTATGTTCCTTAAATCCCGCGGAAGGTTTTTATACTAAAAAAAAAACATAACAGACAGAACGAAGTCTGTCCGGGCAGCTAGTAAAAAATAAAAATTCTCACTGTAGAACAGCAGTATCTGAAAGCAGTGCAGCAAAGACAAAGGCGGAAAGAAGGCGTTGATGTGAACGTCGAACGCATATCCCCACTCCACGCCCCCCTCGCCCTCGGACATGTACTTGTTGGTTATGTACCTGGAAACACATGTTTACGAGACATAAATAAAAAAGTATTTGTTTTTTTCTGTAAGTACTTATTTTATCAATTTTCTGTATTAATTTATTTTCTATTCTATCAACTTTAACAAAGTTATTAAGCCACTGAAGCTAATAGTATTTATGTAGTAACTACTCACCAAAAGAATGTAGAAACAATAATGCCAGCTCCAATGAAGTCCACAAAGACGACAAACAGAACGAAACTTGGAATCTGGCCCCAATTTAAACCCATCACTAGGGCAAAGCATATCGATGACACTGAAAAATATTGAGAAAATTAAAATGAATGTACCTATATTTTAAATATCACTTTGAGACAACAATTAGAAAAATTAAAGTAACCAATCTTTATAATAGGAAATTTCTCTATGAATAATTTTTTTTTTTTTTTTTTTTTTCTGTATCCTGCTACATGGCAATCTGTTCCTGGTTGAACAATGAGCCGCTAGTATGTCCGAATTATATTCTTAGAGACTTGAGAGGAACAGAGGGCCTGTCCATTGACAAGTCCCTCATTATGCTGTCTAGGCAAATCTTTTATTTAGGCTTGTTACACTATGCCTTTTCAGTCTTCTAAACTGGAGGCTCCCTTCTCCTTCCAGTTTTGATGCTAATTCGTTTGAATGCTGTGCCAACCTGCTCTGATATTTAGTGCCAAAGGCCATGATTTCTTGTTTCACTGTATTAATTTTTAGGTCTTGATACATGTATTTATTGCTGATGTGTCGTGGAATGTTGAACATCATTCTGAGCGTTTTATTTTGAAAGCGTTCCAGTATATCGATGTTTCCGTTGCTGGCTGTACCCCACAATTGAATCCCATATGTCCATATCGGCTTTAGAATGGATTTATATACCATCATTTTGCAGTGATCTGGCAGTGGTGATTTGTTACCAATTAGCCACGTCATGTTCCTGACTTTTGTGTCCAATTGCTTCCTTTTGGCCCATATGTGCTTTTGCCAGGTGAAGCGTCTGTCCAAATGCATTCCCAGGTACTTCGCATGGTCGGCCTGTGGTATTTCTTCATTGTTCAGCGACACAGGGGGACATGTTTCCTTTCTCAACGTAAATGTGACATGTGTAGATTTGCTTTGGTTCGCCCTAATTCTCCAACATTTTAGCCAGTCTTCTATGTCGTTTAGATGTTTTTGCAGGTTTTCTGAGGCCGTCACAGGGTTAACATGTACTGACATCAAGGCAGTATCGTCTGCATATGTTGCTGTTGTGGTACAGCTGTTGACTGGCAGGTCCGATGTGAATATTAGGTATAAAATAGGGCCCAGTATGCTTCCCTGTGGAACTCCTGACTTTATTTCGAATAGTTCTGAGAATTCACTGTTGAATTTAATTTCAAAGCATCTCTTGGTGAGGTAAGATTGTAGGATGAGATAGAAGGAATGGGGTAAGATCTCCTTTATTTTATATAGTAAACCAGCATGCCACACCCTGTCAAAGGCTTGTCCAATATCCAGGAACACTGCCGAACAGTATTCTTTATTTTCTAATGTCCTACTGATTGTGTCCGTTAGTCTGTGAACCTGTTCTATCGTTCCGTGGCTTTCGCGAAATCCAAATTGGTGCAGTGGTAAGCAGTCTTTCAGATAGGGCTTTATTCTGTTTGAAAGGATCTTCTCAAAAAGCTTTCCTAACACCGGAAGCAGACTAATAGGCCTATATGAAGCAACCTCGTGTTGAGGCTTTCCAGGCTTGGGGATCATCACTACTTGTGCAATCTTCCACTGGCTAGGAAAGAACGAGAGCCTAAGGCATGAATTAAATATTGCTAAAATAAGCATTAAAGCCCTTCTGGGAAGTCTCTTCA
This sequence comes from Melitaea athalia, assembly GCA_905220545.2. Taxonomy (NCBI): domain Eukaryota; kingdom Metazoa; phylum Arthropoda; class Insecta; order Lepidoptera; family Nymphalidae; genus Melitaea; species Melitaea athalia. Next base: position 15,244,426 of record HG992197.1, on the reverse strand, counting down.
GGATTGTAGCATCGACTAAGTCGTATCCTGGAGATTTACCTTCTTTCAAATTCTTTATTTCTCTTGACAGTTCTCGTGGGCTTGCGCTCTTAAGTGGAAGACACATCTGAAGTGGCGAATCCAAGCATGAATTTACCTTGACGTCTTGGTCAGGTTTTGTGCTATGGAATGGCTGAAATACTGAGCAGAGGCGTTCTGCAAAGACATCAGCTTTTTCTTTGTCTGATCTCGCCCATCTTCCATCCTGTTTTTTTAGAGGAGGTATGTGACACTTAGGCCTCTTCATACGCTTTGTTGCTTTCCACAGCGAGTAGTCTGTATCTTGTGTGGGTGATAGATTTGACAGATGTTCTTGCAAGTGTGTGTTAGCCATGCTACTAGTAAGATATTTCAGTTCCTCTGAGGCCTTATTAAATTTTTGCTTGTCACTGGGATATCCCGTGTTATGCCAAGTTTTACGGAGGTTTCGTCGTTCTTTTACTTTTTCTTTAATGTATTTGGGATAACAATGTTGATAAGCTGGACGTTTTTTTGTGTTAGGTGTAGTGTCTTTTAAACCTTTATGTATTAATTTATTTAGCTGCTCTATTGAATTTTCCACTTCCTCAGGCGTCTTTAGAGATACTTTCAAGTCTATTTCTGTGTCTAGGATTCTTTGAAATTCTTCCCAGTCCGTCATTCTATTGTAAATTCTGCATATTGGCTTGTAGACTAGAGTGTTGCTGTTGGCATTTAATATTACTGGAGTATGATCCGACGACAAATCTGTGCAGTGCTCCACATGCATGCTACTTGGACTTATATTTTTTGTTATAAAGAAGTCTAGAACGTCTGGAATTCTGTTAGTATCCGTAGGCCAATATGTTGGTTTTCCCTGTGACATACACTGTAGGTTCATCTCTTGAGTTGTAAAATGTAATTGCCTGCCTCTTGGTGAAGTTAGCCTCGATCCCCATTGAACATGCTTGGAATTATTCCAATCGCCACCACTTACGAATCTTGGCCCAAGGGTTGAAAAGTATTTTTTAAAATCATTTGATGTTATTGTGGGCTTTGGTGGGCAATATACAGCTGAGAATGTTGTTTCCACGTTTTCTTCCTGAATTTTTATCGAGGTTGCTTGGGTTTTATCGCTAACGTATGGTTCAAGCTCATAGTGTTTTATATTGGTTTTTATGATTACAGCCGTACCTCCGTGGCTATTACCTGATGGGTGGTTTGTTGTATACACTTTGTAGTTCTTAATAGATATATGAGATTTGTCCGTGAATCTAGTTTCGGAAATTAAGGCTACATCGATTTTCTCTAGATTTAGAAATATTTCCAATTCCAGTTGCCGCTCTTTCAGTCCGTTGGCGTTCCATGTGACCACTCTAAGTTTGTAGATCATTTCGACGACAGAACTTTAGCAATAAGTTGGATCATGCGATCCATCATTTTGTCCATCATGTTACTCATGATTTCTTGAAATTTGTTGAGCATGGTATCCATCAGCTCAGTCATGTTGTCTGGCACTGTTTTTGGGCCTGTTGTCCTACTCTGAGGTAGTTGTGATTTAACTGGTTTTGCAGCAGCTTGTGCATAGGTGGTTTGGGAATTGTAGAAGCTGTTGTTAAGTATACTTGTGGTAGGATCGTTGCTTGCTGTCTGTTCTTTCTTGTCTTGTAGCTTTCTTGTTACTGGTGTCTTTTTAGTTTTGTGCTGGGGATCTAGTTTAAGTATCTTTTCTTTATATTGTTTGTATTTGGTGCACCCACGGTAGCTAGCTGGATGTTTGTCTAAGCAGTTTACACATATGGCCTCTGTGTCCGGGCTTTTAGTGCATGAAGAGGTTGGGTGATCTCCTGCACATTTGACACATCTGTGTGGGCGATGGCATTGGTTTTTGCTGTGCCCGAATCTTTGACAGCGTTTGCATTGCAGGACTTCCTTCTTTTTATAGGGAGTTTCAAAGGCTACCTTCATGTAATTTAGTTTTTTAATGTTAAAAATTTCCTTATTGTTTGCTTTTGGCTCCAGATCCACGTAAAATATTGGCAAAGGTTCTTTAGTGTTTCTGTGTTTTAGGTTTACGATTTGCCTGACATCGTGTCCTAATTCTTTTAGTTCAGCTTTAATAAGTGACAAATCTTCAGAGCTGTGCAGGCCCTTGACGACAACTCTATAAGCTCTTTCACTTTTGAGTTTGTAGGTGTAGTGGCTAATATCATTTGCGACAAGATTCTCTCGAATTGTTTTGTAGGATTCTATGTCAGCAGGCATGATTTTGACAATATGGCCTGTCTTCATTGTGGTCATTGTGTAATTTTTACTGTCAATGAATTTTGATAGTGTCTCTCTAAGTGAGGTTATGTTTAATACACCTGTAATAAAAATGGGTTCCGGTTTTGGGATATATTCTTTGGTTCTCGGTTCTCTATCCTGTTCATCATCAAGAAGTTCGTATGAGTTGTGTGTTGGTACTGTATATATTGTTTGGCTTTTAACAACTTTTGCATTTTCCCTGGCCTTAGGACTTGTGGCTTTTCTTTTACTATACTTCGGTACTGTATCTCTTTGCCAAACATGTTTACTTTGTGGATCATTTTCTTTATCTACTGGAGTATTTCTAGTGAAGCATGGAGTAGTTTCTTTAGGTTTTGCACCCACTCCATTTGCGTCTATCACGAAACTCATAGACGCACTCCTAGGTCTAGATAGAAAAAGACTAGAGTGAAATGCTTGCTGAACCAGCTTTTTCTTTGTTTCTTTACGACCAGTAGTATTTACTGATGAGGGGGCCTGGGTACCCACCCCTTCACAGTCTTCGGTAACCAATTTCACACCCACAGGCCCGGATACCTGTGAGCGCCGGGTGCTAACCGGATGGCAGGGCAAATCAATCTCGTTAGGTTCACTCATAATCATGATACGAAGTTTGGGAGCGTAGTGCGGTACTTCCCCAAGGTACTACACGCCAGAATTTCGGTATGACGACCTAGCCTTTAATGATCCAACATCTCTCCTACAAGGCAGCAGGTTTGCAGTTTTAATTCGGAGCTAGCATCTCCTAGACCAACTACCAGTTCAAGGTTGACGAGGTTGGTCTCCCCGGGTCGGAGCTTTGATTAGAGTGGCGGCTCTTACTCGCCACTGTCGTCCACTCTCACAGGGTTTCGTACCACTTTATAGAGATAACTCAGCCATGAGCTATCCCAGCACCCCTCAAGATGGACCGCCCTATTGTCCGCGACTGCCAAAGCAGCTAGCCTCCATATCTGAAAGCCGTTTCGCTATCCGCAACCTGCGACGCGGTGGGTGGCATAGGGCCGTGCCTCTGGGAAGTGTCACCCAGAACCCACTCTATGAATAATAAAAGAATTTATAATAAGACAATACCTACTACTTTATGAAGTAAAACTTCTTTACGCACACTTGACTAGGGGAGTAAGCTGGTGAATGCGTGACGAGAGCGTTATGAAAAGTGTGATCGGGCGAGGCGAACGGAAGTTGAGAGGGAGATATAAGTTAGATGGAGCTAAAGAAGTTTTACTTCAGTCGTGTGGTCTAGTTTTATTTTTTGGTGTGTGTGTCTATTAATTGTAATTTACCACATACTATAATAATTTATTATTTAAGTACATAAAAAAGTGAAATAAAATTGTTTACATTACAACAAAACCTTTGTCAATTTCCAGATGTCTATGTAAATGCAGTATATAAGTTAATTAGTGTAATTCCAAGGATACTTATAATTATAAATAAATAGTTATAAATCTCATTTGTCACATAATTCCTCACAGTCACACCTAATGTTGCTACAGACAACCGAATATTGCTTATAGCATCTTTGCTTGTAAGATTTTACTTACACTTATAGATGCTTGCAACACCAGAAGCATTGCAAGTGCTTTACTGACCCTACCCTCAACCCCCCCAGGAGCTCTGGTCACCTTACTCTTGAAAGCAGTATTATTTAGCTGTGATCTTCGGTAAGGTCGAGATATTTGCCCATTCGGGCTGCTTCAGATTTTGAGCAGAATATTTCCTGTTGTGGCCTAATTCAGTTAATATCTTTTCTTACCAACTTCAAAAAAAGGAGGAGGTCCTTAATTAAACTGTATTTTTTATGTGTGTTACCTAATTTTTATTGTGTGTACCAATTTTGATGATTCTTTGAAAGCTAGTGCTTGATATGTGGTCTCGTTAAAATTTCAGCGAGATCTGGCAAGTAAATTTTGAGTAATGTGTATTGAAGTTGGTTTTTGGTTTTATTTCACAACAATCGCAATTATTATATTTAATGTTTGTAACAATGTGTATTTGCTGTAAAGCTGTAGCAAACCGTATGTATTCGTTACTGAGTAACGGGTACGCCATCGAGTACCGAGTACCGAATCGGTACTCACGAATTCATTTCGGTACTCGCATCTTTCGTATGTTTCGTATGTTCGGGTTCGACAGGTTCAAAACGCTACACGAATCTATTTCGTTACTCGCATCATTCGTATGATCCGTATGTTTCGCATGCGGGTTCGAAACGTTAAACTAGTACGAATGTATTTCGTTACTCGCATCGCATTAGCTGATGTATGTTAATATGTAATTATGTTTTAAAATTTGAAAATTTACGTTTACAAAGAGCGAAATAATTCTGAATTTCATTCTAAGAACAAAAGATTTTTGTTGTTTAAATTTTGTTTAAAACATGTTTTATATATTATATTTTTATGTTTAATTTCATTCTAAGCAAATCTATTTTTACAAGCTTTTATTTAACTTGCAATGTATGTATGTATGTATGTATGTATGTATGTATGTAAATTTAATGAATGTTTGTTCGGGTGAAATCTTGCAACTCAATTTTGAAGCAGATATCTTCAACCAATTGAGCTGAAATTTTGTATACAGGTTCAATTTGGGTGACAATGCATGATTTGTATGTATTTATGTATGTATGTATGTTTGTTCGGGTGAAATCTTGCAACTCAATTTTGAATCTTCAAGCAATTGAGCTGAAACTTTGTATACAGATTCAATTTGGATGACAATGCATGGTTTGTATGTATGTATGTTTGTTCGGGTGAAATCTTGCAACTCATTTTTGAAGCAAATATCTTCAAGCAATTGAGCTGAAACTTTCTATACAGGTTCAATTTGGATGACAATGCATGGTTTGTATGTATGTATGTTTGTTCAGGTGAAATCTTTCAACTCAATTTTGAAGCAGATACCTATCTTCAACCAATTGAGCTGAAATTTTGTATATACATAGGTTCAATTTGGATGCTAATGCATGGTTAACTTTGTGACGTCATTCTAAATCCAATATAGCGGCATATCCAAGAGTGCGGACTAGTTATTTTTAGTGCACTTCTACAATATGGGTATCAAATGAAAGGGCTTGCTAAGAATAATTCGAATAAAGTGACGTGATAACCGACTAAAAAGTCAAAAATAAATTAAAAGTAAAAAACCTTTTTAAAAAACAAGCTTTTATTTGAATGCACTAAAAGGAAAAAAATAAATTTTTACTTTAAAATTTTTACTATCTACTCGTACTTATAAAGTCATTACACATAATCTATATGATATAAAAGCTTGTCGCAAGATTTGCTTGTAAACAAGTAAATTAAATAAATTGACATGATTGATTTTAACTATTAAAATTTTCAAGCTAAGGAAATACGAGTACTATCTCGCGACAAGCTTTTATATCATATAGATTATGTGTAATGACTTTATAAGTACGAGTAGATAGTAAAAGTTTTAAAGTAAAAATTTATTTTTTTCCTTTTAGTGCATTCAAATAAAAGCTTGTTTTTTAAAAAGGTTTTTTACTTTTAATTTTTTATTTTGATTTATCGTTAAAATGTTATTTAAATATTATTGTCAATAAATAATTTTTGACTCCTAGGTATTTGTTGTTTTTTATTATAAACTAGCGACTCACCCCGGCTTCGCACGGGTGAAATGCTGATACTAAATATACTACAGAATGTCTTTATATACACGACGTTCACAGCTTTTTACACAATACAAACATGTTTACTTTAGAGGTTACTCTTGAATTAATTATGGTTTTAGTCTAACCCTATCCAAAAAAAATTGTCGCGCTGGCCCCTGCCCGCCTGGCCGGTATAAATAAAAAAATAAATAATAATATAATATTGAATATTGATATTGATTATAATCGATACCTACATAATGATTGCTATGTTATTGTGATGTAACATAAGCTCACGGTTAAAATTTTCAAAATAGTAAATCCATATTCCGTCAACAGTTAAGTTCTACACTTTACCTATTAAATCAAATTAAATTTAGAATAACTTAAACAAAATTTTGGTTAAAAATACGGAATAGTGAAAAAAATTAAAAAATGCACCCTACGCAGCTTGGTGTGGTAAGTATGTTTTCTACAAAATATGTAATTACGAATGTTGCAACGCCTCGAGATCAAACCGTACGCATACGCAATACAACCTGATTCGTTACTCAAACATATACGATGATACGACATACGAGTAATATAGCATGTTATGAGGTATCAGAAGTAACGAGTCCAGTAACGATACGAAAGTAACGAGTACTCATTGTCAAAGTAACGAATACATACGGGTACGCTTTATTTCGTTACTTTTACACCTCTAATTTGCTGTGTATGTAATAAATAAACACTTTTAGGTTAAAAATGAATATAAAATAAACAAATAATAAACAATATACTCGTAATATTAAGAGTAGCTACAGTAATATATAAAATATTGTTCAATAATCTGCGTAATGATTTATAAACGAAATTAGTTGAATTAGAATAATTTATGACAAAATAATAAAATAAAAAAAATATTACAGCTCCAATGAAATACTTACAAAAGAGCCACACACTCAAGAGGACTAGAAATGCAGGATCATCTCGTGCAAATTGTGATTTTGTATCTGCAAAGTAATGTTAGACATGTTACAATATTTGTCTATAATTTTACAAGATTCTAACAAGAATTTTACTACAGTTTGCAAGTTGTAAAGGAAAAGTTAAGTATTGAAGTTGTTGATGTTATTCATTAATCATGATTGAAAAAATGTGATTTGATTATCTAGTTAGTCTTCATGTATAATTATATATAATACGCAATAATTCTTACGTTTCCTATAATTAAAGTTTCTAAACACTTTCTGCGGTGCTACAAAAAGATATATCATTTGCCAGGCAGCAAATTCAAAGTCCATTTGGTTGAATTTAAACAACCGCCTCAGGTACTTGTAGCGCTTAACTGCTGCACTGGCTGTCGTCGGCTGGTAGTTCGCTGGCGCTGGCAGAGGTGATGTACTCCGAGGAAAAGTCGGTGAAGGCGCGGGAGATGTGGGATATTTCATCATATTTACAAATAAAACTCAACATATAACAGATACACAAAGTAATAACACTTATTTATATTTCTATACAAATTATTTCTTATGTGAAGTTAAAGAAATGCAAATATTTGAAGAATAATTAACTAATACACAATCCCTCGGAAGCACTTTATTTTTCTCACTTTCTCAAGTTTCTCAGTATTTTTCTTCATATCGTCATGGCATGATACTGTCAATTTGACACCTGACAGATTTGACATTGTTAGTTCAGAAATCAGTTTATAAAATCTAAATTAAAATTATATTTATTATAATAACTAGCTACATACTCGGACAGACTTCGTTTTGTCTGTTGTTTTTTTTTTGAATAAAAACCTTCCGTGGGATTTTTAAGGAACACACAAAAAAAAAATTACCCGAATTGGTCGAACCGTTCTCGAGTTATGCGCTTAGCAACATTAATTTTTATTATATAGATAATGGAACTACTTGTCTAAATTGATATGAAATAGAAATATCTGTAAATGCCCCACATGGAAATTATTCGCCAAACCCACAGTGGGGCAGCGTGATGGGTTAAGCTGCAACCCTTCACTTAAATAAAGAATGTCTTTTCTTAGCAGAGGGATATTTACAGGCTAAGCCACTTCAGCTCAGATCGTGAGCAGATATCTAAATAAGAATCTTTATATAAGGATTTGTAAAGTGTATGACTAGGACCTAGGTTTTAAAGTACAGGTTCACATACTAGGTTTCAAAATATTCTCTTACTCACTGTCAATATTGGGTATTTCCTATAGTAGTATAGTGACTTTCAATTTATAAGTGATAATTTATCTTATGCTGAAAGTTTGAAAGTAACTATTATTATTTGTCTATTTCTATCTCACATCTTTACTCGTTTAAACTTTCAATCCAATTTCAATGTCGGTAGAAAAGGTAGTATTAGATACCTATAGTGACGACGTGTTGGCGCAACTTGTACAGCACTGGTTTGTGGTTGTTGCGCTGGCGGTCGCGGGTTCGATCCTCGCACACAAAAAATATTTGTATTGGCCATACAGATGTTAATTGCCGTAGTCTGGGTGTTTGTGCAGTCTTTGTGCGTCTCCCCACCTTGCCTACATCTACATCACACTACTACATCTGATAGTAATCGTTACTGATAGTAGGGAATATATCCGCCAACCTGCATTGGAGCAGCGTGGTGGATTAAGTTCTGAACCTTCTCCTACGTGGGGAAAGAGGCCTATGTCTAGCAGTGGGATATTATAGGCTGAAGCGAATAAAAAGTAGTCCATATTCTGCACGCACCAAGATTAAACGCAATCGGTTTGGTAATTTTTGTATGGAAAAGTAACAAAACATACCTACATTTAAACTTTCGCATATAAATATAACAATAGCAGGATTATTAATTTATATCTGTCCTTCACAGAGGAAGACCGGTGCTATACATAATTTGAATTGAGGATTACCTTTATCATGGTGACGGATGATATATTTAAATGGTACCTACGACTGCCATTAATTTCAAAATGTCATGTCAGGTTGAAATAATTAAAAAACAAAATATATTTATATATTTTGTTAAAACAAACGAAAACTTGGTATTGGTTTATTTTATTACTTATTCACAAATAAAATCTAATTACACTTATTACAATTATTATTACTATCTTATTTTAATCGACTTGAATTTTCAAATAAAATAATGGCGTAAAAACTAATAGATAATAAAACAGAAAATCGTTACTAACGTGTTAGGTAAACTTGCTCCAGTGACTCGACGGTATTTGAATTTTGTAAATATGCCTTTGGGTTTTTTATACATCAATGTTTTGATGTAAAAAAATTTAATTATTTGTAACAGTAATAAAATGAGAATAGTTACAAGTTCTTGTACCTATGTTGTAGCAAAGATGGTAACTTAGACTAATTAGGCACGTAATGGGAAGAGATTTATTAAAAATCCATACCTATGGTTTATTTATCATAAAAAGATCACAAAAGTATTACAATAAATTATTAGTAATTAGATTTAAATACTTAATATAGTTTCATGATTGTCATGATACGAAAATTGGAGTAGCACCAATATTTTACTAATTGAAGCTTTCTTTCGAAAAATGGCTAAATATACAGATGTAGTCAAGACGATATAATCCCAAAAATTAAATTGAAAAATGATAATAAGACACAGATACATAAAAGCTATTTAGTAGGTACTAGGTACCTACTGCAGTAAAATAAGTTGGTGTTTTATTCTATTGTGTAGTTTTTCTCTTTCATAACTTTCCTTGAAATTAGAAGTGAACATTGAAGTGATTACAATATTAACTTTAGATGTATAATAATATTACTAATTTTAATATTTTTGGATTATATCGACACAGATAATTTTGTTTGAGAACAATTTTATGTCAGGTTCTGTTGCAGCCAGCTCAAATAATGCGTGACTCTAGTGTAGACTCCCGGGTAGCCTGGCTCTCCGCACTTGTTGCCGAAGGAAACCACGCCGATTTGCGTCCATCGGCCATTTGCCTGTAGCATGAGTGGACCGCCAGAGTCACCCTGGAAAGAAGATAAATAAGAGATAATATTAGACATAAAAAAACGAAAATACCTTTAAATATAATTCTTGAAATTAGTCATCGACAGCAGTTCAACTGTTATATAAAAATGAAAATAACCATTAGCAAGAAATTTAATTTTCCAAGGACATACAATGACAAAATAAGTTCTTATGCCGATAGAAATATCATAATCGTTACAAACTATACCAAGTTGGATCAATGATGAAAACAATATCAGAATACATGCTCATGGATATTCACCATATTCGTGAAGTCGTTGCTAATTAAGCTTCTTGTTAAGACAAGGACTTAGGATAATAGGTATCGACCCACTAAAGGAAAATATACAGTCTGTTCCAGTACAGAACAGTAATATTACCTGACAAGCATCAACCCCGCCTCTAGGATACCCAGCGCAGAGAAAGGTATCAGTGATGGGTTGGAAGTACGCCCTGTCGCAGTCCTCGTTCCTCCAGACCGGCAGGCGAGCCTCAAGCTGGCGCGAACTCTCCGAACCTCCGTACCGTGTGGTGCCCCACCCCACCACTGTGGCGACGGAGCCATCGAACTGCTTGCGTGATAGATCGCCTCGTGGTAAGCAGATAGGTATGACGTATTTCGATTTTTGAACGTTTTCTGAAATATGTAATATACTATGATGGACATGTTCATTTCAATTAATGATAGAATGCTGTATAGTTTGGACAGGACCAAAATTGACCGATCTTAAAAAATACTTATGACATGAATCTTTTCTCTTTATTTCTATTCAAGATATGTTAATCTACATTTGTTTATTTGTAAAAACAGGTAAGTATATTTTATAATTAACTAAAATTAAAAAAAAAAACTACAAATCAATTTGCAGTTTTATTTTATCTTATATTTCAATGATGTTACGTCTTAAGCAATGGCGCAAGCCACAATGTATAATAAATAATCGCGGTAAGTTTCGTAGAATCAAAAGTGACCATAAGCTAAGTCAGTATAAGCTAAGTCAATTTATTATTCGAATCAATGAATAAACAACTTACCATTATTTTGCTATTTTGCTACATTAACTTTTTTTATTATTGTTTAGTTTTTTTTTTTGTAAATTACATTTTTTTCTTTTTTGACTTTCGTTAAGTGTGTGTATCACCTTACGGCGAAATAAATATTATCATTTTTCATTTTTTCATTTTTGCTATTGTTGCCTTTTTGTCGCATAAGAAGGTTCTCTATTAACTCACCAGCCAGCACGAGGACAGCGATGTCGTTATAGTAGCCGACCCTCGAGAACTGCTCGTGAGCGCGGACGGCGGACACGCGGAGTGTCACCGGGCGGGAGGGTTCGTCCTCACGAGACAGGTCCACATCCCCCAGGCGCACGCTGAACTGACGGGCTGGGAAGCTGGATGTGGAAATTACATAATATTTGAGGCTGTCATAATCTTCAGCCGATGGTAGACCATTGCTTGACATAATTATGTCAAGTTCTATATTACAAAAAAAAAAACCAGTGTGTACTTATGTACGCACGTAAGAAGTTATATTTCATTGGCTAGCTAGTTTCACGTTGCTAACTTCTTCGTTGACTACTTAACTTTAATGTGTCGTATTTTTCTGTGACGTGTGCGCGCGCATCTTAAAAATTTAACCTCATCATTTTTCCATAACTCGCCAAAAGAAGTAGGTATAACCTCGAAAAAAAAAAACCAGTTCGATTTGTCCACGAATATATTAATTTTAAACATTTTGTATTTCAAATCTATACTTAATATATAAAGCTGAAGAGTTTGTTTGTTTGGTTGTTTGTTTGTTTGTTTGAACGCGGTAATCTCTGGAACTACTGGGCCGATTTGAAAAATTCTTTCAGTGTTAGATAGCCCATTTATCGAGGAAGGCTATAGGCTATGTGTCATCACGCTAAGACCAATAGGAGCGGAGTCCAAGCCGACGAAGTCGCGCGCAGCAGCTAGTTATTTAAATAAAATCGTAAATTGTGAATAGGAACTGGGCTACAATCGAAAATGCTGTGTTCGAAATTGAACAGTTCGTGAGTCGTTTTTTTGATCATGAACCAACTAAGGTTTTACCAGCGATAATTAAAAATGTTTGTACTGAATCAAGCTGTAAGCGGTAATTTGTAAGCGTCATTTTTCCCAAATACTCTCAGTTCTCCATAAACATAGATAGAATTATAATTAGCATATTTGATGTCTTACCTACTAATTACAATAAAATAATAAATTAAGTACTCAATAAGAATAATTTAGTTGAATGGCAGTGGAGGAAAATATTGTTTACCTATACTTCACGCCGATCGATCACGATTCAGCCTGTAATATCCCACTGTTGGGCATAGGCCTCTTCCCCCATGTAGGAGAAGGATTATACTTCAATGTTCATGTAATACCCTAATGGTTAAGTTATATAACTTTTTAACTAACTAACGGGCAGAAACAAAATAAATTAACGGACAATATCTTAAAATATCTACTACTACGAAGTTTTTTTCGTTTAAATGCACTAATTTAATGGTTTTCTTTGAAAAGAAAATATAGTTCTGTGTTAGAAAACTTGTTTATAAGTTAGGATTAGGTGTAGACGGTAGCCTAAAGGTAAATACTGTTGTGAATGTGATAATGAATGTGATACGTAATTAAATAAAAAGTACAAAACTCACGGCCTCTGCTTGGAGTCTCTTGTGCAATGTGCAGCGGTGAGCACGTGCCTCTTCCCGACCAGCGTGCCCCCGCACCAGAACTCACGGCGTTTGGTTCCGTGCAGGTATATGGCAGCCATCCAAGGCCAAGCGCCAGGCTTGGACTCCGTGCCTCCAACTATACGTCCACCTTCGTCTTCCCTCTGACCACAGTCTGAAAATTTTAAGAACTAAAATCACACTCATTTCTAAATAACGTAATTTTTCTCGTTTTCTTAATGTTACTAGTAAATTTAACAATAATTTGGCCTTAGCCTTACTAACCCTAATTTTGAGCATCTTACTTTCCTTAAAATTTAAAATGCTATCACGAGTAATTAACTTGTGTAAAAGTGAACCCTACAAACACTTTTTTATTTTAATTTAAATTAATATCTAAGATATAAAGTGGTTCTTTACCGTTTATATCAACGATGTTGGAAAAGTTAGCGATGAACGGAGGAGTAACAGTGTAGTAGCTTGTTGTTGATGGAACCCGAGTTGTCGTCACGGTAGAAAGCGTGGTGACAGGTCTGGCGGTAGTTGTCGTAGTCGGTCTCGGTTTCTTAGTTGTCAACACAAGGATTGCAGATGGCTTTTTTGTAGTCGCCGGTTTCTGTATCGGCCTCTGCGTCACTGGTACTAAATATGTCGGCTTACTTGTTGTGCTTATCACTGGCGTCTCTATCGGCGTTGAGGGAACAACGCCATCTCTCGGACAACATACACCAGGAACGTAGAGATCTTTAAAACATAAGGACTCACGTAGGCTGACTAGATTTAGAAGTAATTGTGGGCAATTACTTAAATCTTCACATACACCCTGTTCTCCTTCTGGTGTTGTACAAGATTTAGCATTATCTGGTCTTAAATCGGCTGTTGCTATTCTAGTTATTGGAGCATCTGGTAGCACTTTAGGTAACGCTTTTTTGACAAAAGGTGCTATTTTATCGGTAACGTTTCTGCCTAGAACGTTTTTACTTATTGTATACAGTGCCTGTGGCAGCTGCTTCAAGTTGGGGTCAGATTCGTTTCTCTCATTTTCATTTACCACATCGATAAGGTAATGTCCCACTGTATTGATCGCTCCGAGAGTTTCGGATATTCTAGTGAATGCTGATTCTGAAAGAAGCCTAGGGTCATTGATATTGCCCCTAGTTTCCGAATTTAATAAGTCATGTGATGACCGGCTATTATACGACTGTGGAAAATCTTGGAAGTTTTGTTGACCTGGCACTTGGAATGGATTCTGATTGTATGACAACCGTTGGTTGTATGGCGTGTTGTAATATGTTTGTATGTCAGGTGACCTTTTCCGCGGTGAAGAAAACTGATGCCAGGGTGGATGACCTGATTGACGATATTGACTCATCGGAGGTCCTGGCGATTGAACGAAGGATACTGCAATATTGGAATTTAATTAATGAGCTATTAACTTTTAAATTGTGGTATTACTACGTGGAATAAAATTATTGATGCATACCTACCCGGGTGGTGTGATTGGTATTGGCATCTTGCTTGTATTGTTAACAATAGAATACCTGAAAAAAAAAAATTACAGATATGAACATAGTTACCTAATTTCTAACGAATTTCTGTTTCCGAGAAAAGTTTTTGATTCAAATATTTACGTTTTAATTCAGCACAAAAACGCTTTGTTGGAGGGAAAAATTAGCAATGGTGACCAACGGTCACAGCACTAGTTTGTGGCTGTTACGCTGGCGGTTGCGGGTTCGATCCCCCGAATATGACAAACATTTGTATTGGCCATGCAGATGTTTGCAGTGGTGTGGGTGTTTGTGTAGTCCTTGTGGGTCTCCCCACCGTGCCTCGGAGAGCACGTTAAGCCTTCGGTCCCGGTTGTTATCATGTACACCTGATAGCGATCGATACTCACACTAGGGAATATATCCGCCAACCCGCATTGGAGCAGCGTGGTGGATTAAGCTCCGATCCTTCTCCTACATGGGGAAGAGGCCTATGCCCAACCGTGGGATATCACAGGATGAATCGTGAAGGTTTAGCTTTAGAATATGGTAAAAGTTGCTATTTAAAGATCTTTTAACTTATTGTTACGTCCTCCCGTAGCACTGAGTGACCTTATTATTTTTACAATGGACACCGGAGTGTTGTCGCGTGTTTACTGTTGACGCAACACTTCAGAACTAGTTAGTTCGCTTTGTCGTCTGCTACTGTTTCAGCGAGGCTTTATGAAGAATAATTTATAAACGTTAAATAGAGAACGGAATGTCTTTTGACATTTCAAATTACTATGAAACTGGTTTATAATATTAATTAATTAATTTATTTATTTATTTATACTTTATTGTACACCAGAAAAATATTAAAATACAAATAATAAGGATAATTACAGACAGTGAAGTACAATGGGCGGACTTATGGCTATTTAGCCATTTCTTCCAGTCAACCCAAGAATTAATCTATACTAATATTATAAAGAGGTAAAGTTTATAACTTTGTTTGTATATACGGGGTAATCTTCGCAAATACTGATCCGATCATGAAAATTCTTTCGCTAACAGAAAGCTACACTATTCAGGAGTGACAAGATAAAAGGAAAAAGATAAAAATATATATATAAAGATTTTAAATCAGCAGGATTTGACCCTGCGCCCTCTGACGTGCCGTGTCAACAATTCAATCTAATCAAGCATTATTATTTGCCTCAGAAATTAATTGGTGATTTTAAAACATTTATATTTATCTGATTTGCTGAAAATAGTGAGAGTGTATTGGAACATATCAAATTTCACCGTACCCTTCTTATTACCCGACTGCCAAGGAAGGGTTATGTTTTTCGCGCGTATCTTGTATGTATGTATGTAATATTCTTAACTACCTGATTCCTCTAGAACCGCTGAATGGATTTGTATAATTGAGATATCGTTAGATTCGTCTTAGCAGCCCAAGTGTTCTTAGATATGTGACATTTAAAAAAAACAAACATGGCGGCTGTGCGAAGCCATTGTAGTTAATGAAGAAATATATTTTTTTTTTGCACAAAGAGAGAATGATTTGACTTACATGCACAAAGAGAGAATGATTTGACTTATCCTTCAATTTCATGTCTCCGACTGCATATTATGTACGATGTTGCATAAATATTTGAAGGACTACCGTATTGATATTTTTAAGTGTATAGTACATAATGTTTGATATTGTTTCGATTTGTTTCGCTAGCTTTGTGTAATTTTGAATTTTTATCTTGTTCCAGTCTTTTCAGTTCATTTTCTATTAGTTGTGTTTTATGCAGGCGGGTTTTTTGTTTTCTTTTAATAATTATTTTATGTGAAATGGATTATAACGCCTAACGAAGTGGGCACGGGTCGGCTAGTTTGATTATAATTTGTGTTTTTTATTGTGTAATTGTTAGTATAATAAAATTGCAATCGAATAATGTCTATACGTGAGATAAATCTAGACAAAACTATTTATACTTAAATATATATGTACGAAAATTATTTTTAATATATTTGTTTAAGTATCACTTGAAATCTCCTACACAAAATTGGACGCAACACTTATGATATTGAGCCACTGAGCTCTACCTTAAAAGTTTAGTTTATAGGTTTAATATTGATACAATTCTTGAAGAATTCTTGTAGAGTTATTTTGTTTTAATTAAATTTTTTTCAGATTGTTTGATTCAAAAACTGTCTAAGTTTTTCTTGACTAAAAGGAGGTATGTTTACAGACAGCCAATGAACTGTCTTGACATCAAAATTATCTATTGTTCCTGCAAAACAACGTAACGAACTAAAAAGCTAGTACTGTCCCAGCAGCTGTTAAATATGCTTGTTTCTATGAAATAAGCATATTTTTATTTTCTGTCTATTTTTAAATTACTATAGCAAAAGTAATAAAATAACAATAGTTTAAATGTATTATATTCGTATTTAGTAATGCCGCCGCACCTTTAATAGTGTTACGAGTACACAAAAAAAGGAGCTTGCGCCATCTAGCGGGGAGCGAAGGAACCACGTTGTGTGCTGTACAAACCACTTTGTTACAAAGACAACGTGAAACATCCACTCAATACTAGATGGCGCTAGAGGACATATAGGTGAATGAACTCAGGATCGAGTACACGCACGAACGTTCTAGAACTGTCTGGGTGTAGGCTCGGCCCGGTATAAAAAGGCCGATTGAGGCCGAGCGGAGTCAGTTCAGTTTGAGCTAACGACGAAGCGACTTCGAAGTGAATACTAGTGATCAAGAAGTGATACCAGCGGAAACCTACGACATTGGCTACGACCTCGGACATTGTTAGTGCTTACTGTGTGTACCTAGTGATTAGTGTTTGTACTTAGTGCGTAGTGTTGTACCTAGTGCTTGTGTCGGACCTAGTGCTAGTGAATAAAGTCTCTAAAAGAGTCAGCAGGTCTTTCTCTCCAAATCGTTCGAACCCTAACACGCAACAACTGGTGTCAGAAGTGGGATTTGGAGATGCCATTGACTCCGCGAGAGAACCCCAAGGAGGGGGTCAGGACGAGGGCACAACGAACTGCGGATGCTACTGGGGGCCAAGCTCCGCCCACTGGGGGCCAAGCCCCGCCCCCTGGCCCCGCCCACCAGGCCCCGCCCACTTTGGCTCAAGCCCCGCCCACTGGCTCCACCCACCTTGCCACGCCCATCGGACAGGCCACGCCCACTAGTGGCACCGTAGCTTCTACAGACCCTCAAGTGGCACTTCAATTAGGAAGTTTATTTGAATTAATGAAGGCAATGCAAGAATCACAAGAACGCAAGCTCAGCGCTTTGCAAGAATCACATAAGGCAATGCAAGAATCACAAGAACGCAAGCTCAGCGCTTTGCAAGAATCACATAAGGCAATGCAAGAATCACAAGAACGCAAGTTCAGCGCTTTGCAAGAATCACAGGAAAAAGCGCTTTGGGCTATAAAAGATGTTAGTGACACGGTGGGTAAGCTCCGAAAAGATGTCGACGAAGTGGAAGAACGAGTTACCGGGTTAGGATTGGATGTCGAAAATGTCAAAACCGGCCTCACGGAATTACAGAAGAAAGTAGTACGCCTTGAAACCACGGGAGTTGTGATGTCTAGTGGAACTACCGTAGTGGCGCAAGGACCAAGAGTGAAAGTGCAGCCATACGACGGCACTACTTCATGGAACGCTTATCGTCAGCAATTCCAGACTGTTGCTACTGCCAACGGATGGACGGAAGAACAATGCCTGACCGCTCTCACTGTTGCGCTCAGAGGGCAAGCCTTGTCTGTCTTAGAAGCACTGCCACATACAGGAAATGGGTTTCAAGACCTGATGGAGGCACTTGAATCCAGATACGGGGAGCGACACCTGGAGCACGTGTTCCGTGCCCAGCTGCGTGACAGAGTCCAACGCTCAGGAGAAGGACTACAACAATGGGCGTTGGAAATTGAAAAACTCGTTAGGAAGGCACACCCAGGAGCTGACACCAAGATGGTGGACACAAATATTGTGCAAGCATTTGTCGACGGAATCAAAGACCTGGAGGTCAGAGCTGCAGTGAGGCTTCGTCACCATACCTCGCTAAAGGAAGCATTGGCGCATGCTTTGGAGGTCGAGGCTGTTCGCCATGACGTACGGCAGACCCATAAGATCCGGGAGGTCTCTGAGGTAGTCAAGGTGGTTAAGGCTCCTACGAAGAGAAGTTATGGAGTCATGTGCTACAAGTGTGGCGAGAGGGGCCATCTTCAGCTCAACTGCCCGCAGAAGGAGGTTAAGGCTCCTACGAAGAAACGTTCCGGAGTCATGTGCTACAAGTGCGGCGAGAGGGGCCATCTTCAGTTCAACTGCCCGCAGAAGGAGGTTAAGGCTCCTACGAAGAAACGTTCTGGAGCCATGTGCTACAAGTGCGGCGAAGGGGGCCATTTTCAGCTCAACTGCCCGCAGAAGAAGACCCAGATGGCAAGAATGAAAAGGATCGAGGAACAAATAGAGGAGCTGAAAAAGCAAAGAGCTTCGTCCCCTGCCCGGGATAAAGGGAAACGAATAAAAGCTAGAACTAAGAGACGAGTTCTGGCTGACGCGGTGGAAACCCTGAAAACTGTTATCCTCCAGGCATGCAGCGGGAATAGTCTTACGACACAGGGGACTATTAACGACCGGAAATCGAACACAAGAGGCTTCGAGGAAGGGTCACTAGTGTGGCTGCATAACCCAACCCGCCGGAAAGGGAAATCTCCAAAGTTGCAGACCAAGTGGGACGGTCCATACAAAGTGGTTACCCGAATGAATGATGTGACTTATAGAATTCAAAAGCAACCAAGAGGGACATTCAAAGTGGTACACATAGACCGTCTGGCGCGTTACCATGGCAGTAACAACGATGCTCGGGACGAGCATCTCTAAGAGGGGAGTAGTGTTACGAGTACACAAAAAAAGGAGCTTGCGCCATCTAGCGGGGAGCGAAGGAACCACGTTGTGTGCTGTACAAACCACTTTGTTACAAAGACAACGTGAAACATCCACTCAATACTAGATGGCGCTAGAGGACATATAAGTGAATGAACTCAGGATCGAGTACACGCACGAACGTTCTAGAACTGTCTGGGTGTAGGCTCGGCCCGGTATAAAAAGGCCGATTGAGGCCGAGCGGAGTCAGTTCAGTTTGAGCTAACGACGAAGCGACTTCGAAGTGAATACTAGTGATCAAGAAGTGATACCAGCGGAAACCTACGACATTGGCTACGACCTCGGACATTGTTAGTGCTTACTGTGTGTACCTAGTGATTAGTGTTTGTACTTAGTGCGTAGTGTTGTACCTAGTGCTTGTGTCGGACCTAGTGCTAGTGAATAAAGTCTCTAAAAGAGTCAGCAGGTCTTTCTCTCCAAATCGTTCGAACCCTAACACGCAACAATAGTTTTTCAGCTTTCTCACAAAACAGCCAGTTTTGTTACAAAATCGTATGATTTTAAAAGGCGTTTCAAACATAATCTTTTAATTCTTAAAATGGAGTTATCGGCCATATTTGTTGAGACAAGAAAACGTTTAAGTTTAAAGTGAAAACTAATTTAGTTATATTTGTTTTAGTTTTGTTTGTTGATGTTCTGTACGACATAGGCTTGGAAAAGTTGGCATTTAAAGTTTTGTCAACGAGATAGTTTTATTAATATTCAGTAGACGAAAGCCAGGAAAGGCAATGAATAAGTAGGTACATAAAATTTAGAAGCTTAGCACAATCTCGTTTGTTTTAATTTTGTCCTTATTTATTACTTCAAGTTTTAGTTCATTATATTTTCGTGGAAGAACCGCTCTGGTTAATAGTGCGTGTACCGTGTCGGCGCCTACACACCGGCGGTTTGCGGGTTTGATTCCCGCTCGGAATGGATATTTGTATTTACAAATATTTCTTTCCAGTTTGGATGTAAGTCCTTGTGGGTCTTTCCACCGAGCCTTGGAGAGTAGGTATGTAAAGCTGTCGCTTAGAATTCATATCATAAATACCTGATAACGATCGTTACTGATAGTAGATAAAATATTCGCCAACCCGCAGTTAACCAGCCTGGTGGATTAAGCTCTAATCCTTTTCATGCATGGAGAAGGAGGCCTATGCCCAAAAATGGGATATTACAAGCAAAATCGTTATATTTTAGTAGATATCAGTATTTAACTGAGGTATTATAGCAGGCATGCTCAAAACATGGAGCAGCCCGACTGGAGTAGTACCTCGACCTTACAGAAGACCACAGCTAAATAATACTGTTTTCAGGGGTGTTTGGGGTGGGATTGAGGATAGGGTCGGCAACGCGCTTGCGATGCTTCTGGTGTTGGTCTATTGGCTACGGTAGTCACTTACATCAACATAAAAAAATATTGTCGATTTATTTTAGGTTATTTATTTGTTTAACACTGTGGCGACATCTATCGAGCCACATACGAACTGACGGTTCTAGATCACGCTATCGAAGTTTTCAAAGCGAATGAACTATATATACAAGAACCCGACAACAACCGTCGGCGGCAGTAGCCCTACCAGACACAACACCCGTCTGGTTGGAGGATCCTCTTTTTGCGGTGGTGTATGAGGGACTCAAGTTCAACACCCTGTTCCTCGCACCCCCAAAACATTACTTCAATTTTTAGTTCATGAGTTAAATGATTTACTGCATTCGGTAAATCAGTACCTACCCAACTTTTCTTCATGTGTGTATTAATAAAAATAACATTTTCCTACGTTGACCTATACCAAAGCCTGTAGGATGTTCATAGTACACATATATAATGTATAATTATGCATGTATGTACGAATTCCTTCCAGTAATCTGGGTTGGATGTTGCAAATTGCCCGCATGTGGTGAAACTAGTTCATTCTCGTCCCAATTCCACTCAGAACTAACAATAAGTTGCGTTGGAAATTAAATGTTTATATTTAACTAGCTGCTGCCCGCGACGTCGTCTGCGTGCGTTCACTGCTCGTTCCCCGTAGGTGATAGCGTGATAATATGTAGCCTATGTTCTGACCCGACTTCTTAATAATATTCGTGCCAAATTTGAAGTAAATCCATGCAGTACTTTTTGAGTTTATCCCGGACATACATTGACTTTCCTACCATTTTATTATATGTATAGATTTGAATTATTTTATAACTAAATTTTATATTTATTATAATTTTTGTAGGTGTGTTCCGATAATTTGAAACGAGAGTAATGATTTAATGTTTGTCTTTGTCTATAACCAAACTAAGGTTTATTGAAGTAAAACTTCTTTACGCACACTCAACTTGGGAAGTAAGGTGATGAATGCGTGACGACAGCGTTACGAAAAGTGTGATCGGGCGAGGCGAACGGAAGTTGAGAGGGAGACATAAGTTAATGAAAATAGAAAGAGAGAGAGTTACGTTTCGTATATTACTGTAGGGGCATCTGAAGGTGTAATAGATTAAATCCCACTGTAAAAAATACTAGCCCATTTTTAAACTTTACTTTGTTTAAATAATCCAGCTACTGTAATACTAATTCCGCATGATTCGTGAGCGCGTAAGCACGGCTATAATTTACAATGAAAAACATTCTACGAGAAAAATAATTCGTTTCCATATGCGGGTCTTTAGTTGTATGTAGCAGTTAGTATTATTATTTCACTTTACAGATGTTTTCATGGAGAATTTGTTATGCAGAAGTGTCTTGTCGGAGTAGCTTGTATTTTAAGACAAAGTCAAATTTAAAAAAGAGTAAAACTTTTATTTTTCACGTAGAACGTGATCTATAACACATATAGAACCTTCCATTTGAAGGAACGCAGGAGTCGAACACTATATTATATACGAAAACTAGCGACCCGCCCCGGCTTCGCATGGTTGCAAAAATGATCAGTGTTTCTCTACAATATTATGCATGTATTATACATATAAAACTTCCCCTTGAATCGCTCTATCTATTAAAAAAAACTGCATCAAAACCCGTTGCGTAGTTTTTAAGATCTAAGCATACATAGGGACAGACAGGCAGCGGGAAGCGACTTTGTTTTATAATATGTAGTGATATCGCAACAAGTCGCAAAGCTTTTGATATCATCAAGCTTAATATGTAACCTCATTTGTGAGGTCAAAGAACGCATGCATATAAGTGAGGTAGCAAGGAACCGGTTGCCAGGAAACCGAATATTGTTCCCGATTTTTAAAATCACATGTTTTATGTGGGTATGCAAATTTAACTGCGATTTGCAACGCTCATATTTCGGTGTATGCGTCCATATTAATATGTAAACGAATTTCGACATTTTTTTAAACTTTGTAAGTATTAATTTTTTGTGGTTTCATTGTGATTTTTACATTCTCAACGATTACAGATTATTAAATGGAATTTACATTAATTAATCATTTAAATGTCTCACTAATAATGCGAAAGTGTGTGAGAATGAAAGTATATTTGTTGATTTTTTTTTACGCAAAAACTAAAGAGTTGATTGTAATGAAACTCGTAGTGTAGACAGCAGGTCCAGATCAGCACATAGGCTATTTCTTATCCCAATATTCCCACGGGATCGGAAATTACGCGGATGAAACCGTGATGCAGTGTTGCCAACTCGAATTTTATCGAGTAGGTAGATACAATTTCAAAAGTTGGTAGTTTCCAACCATCTTCAATTCGTAAAAGTAGGTAGATCTACCAACTATAATTTCGAGTTTTATATACGATTCTAGTACCCTAAAATATGATACTTTTAATTCATTTTTTTTTTCGTAAAAAAGTAATCATTATACAATCATTTCTATTACTTATAGTAAAAAAAGGAATAACAACTAAAAAATGGTCAATATCAATTAAAAAATCGAAGCATATTATGGACTGAAGAAATTAATGTAAAAATTATAATTTACTTGACAATGAGGGCCGGAAACTGAAATGCGATTTTCTGTTAAAAAAAATTTTATAAAAAAAATTGTTTAATTTTTGAAGTGAAACTTCTTTAGGCCCATGAGGGGTAAAATTTGAGAGGCCGCTAACGCGACAACGCGCACCACTTGGATGGGTGACCGCCTGGGAACACCGCGTGACGTTGACTTTTTTTTTCTTAATTTTTTTTTTGTTTTTTAAATTAATAATTAATTATGAACAGTAAATAATATTCATGTAAATTGTTTTCAGGTTGTGATATAAAAAATACTTGTTTGTTCTGCGAAGAATGTTTCTGCGTGTATAGATGGCGCTATTCAGCGGTTTTGTGATTTTTAATTGGCCTTTTGTTTTTTTTTCAATTCGTTTTTTTTATTACTTTGCTAAAGAAGTTTCACTTCTGACATGTGTACTTTGTACGCACGCAATTTTTGTTTACGTACCATAAAATATTTTTTTATCTTATACTTACAGATTATTCAATCAAAATATGCGTTCTTTTAAACAATAAAATATACTGCGGCTTTGATCACTTTTAGAATATTATTAAAAATCTAGTTTCAATTAATAAAGAATACTATTTAAAAAATTATAAATATATCAATTTTCTGAACACTTGTTGAAAGCACGTACTGGGGCACGGCTTCATAGAAATAGAAAAATGGGCATTGTCCAAAACAACCAATAAGAACATCACGACTTCAACTTGAAATCTTGCTTAAAAAGTTGAAATATATTACATCGATATATTCCAAGTGACGAGTGCGCGAACGAATATGTACGCTGTTTGAATTTCTAGTTTAAATAACATAATATTTAAATTTTTTAAAAACTTGAAAAGTTGGTAGATTTTTCTCGTGAGGTGGTAGATTTGAGTGAGACACGGAAAGTTGGTAGATCTACCGAAAAGTTGGTAGAGTTGGCAACGCTGCCGTGATGTGAAATTATTAGGCTACAAATATATTTTTAACATCTGTGTTCATAACTTACTGGCAAGGATAGTAGGTGGTAAAATTTAAAAATCTGTATCCTTTTTAACGTATAAAATTAGTGGTTCATGTATCGTTTTTTACATTACAATCTTTGATAGTATGTATGTACATGCAATGGCAATGCATTTTGAGCTACCGATCAACTTCGGTTATTTTCCATTATATTCTCTTAACATATTTGAGCTTCCATTAAACCACATGAGTGAATCGTAGAGACAAATCTCAAAACAACTGAGGTAGGGTACAGCAAGTGAGGTAGGGCACAGCAGGAAATGAGCAGTCCGACTGGGGTAGGATTGAAGATCACAGCTAAATAATAGGTACTGTTTTCAAGCATTGTTGTGTTCCTGTTTATGAGTAAGGTGACCAGAGCTCCTGGGGGGAATAGGCTTAGGATCGGCAACGTGCTTGCGATGTTTCTAGTGTTGCAGATGTCTATTTAAGCTACGGTTATCGCTTACCATCAGGTGAGCCGTACGCTTGTTTGCCGACTTAGTTATACCTATATAAAAAAAAAACTATTCGAAATTGTGAATACAAAAATTGTAGTTTATTAGTCGATGAAAAAAAGGCGTTAATTATGTTAAGAGTAAGTTTTGTTTCCTAATGATTAGAGACCGGATTATATGCAACATAAAAAGCTTGTTATATGCATGCAAATATGCATGAAAAATGCTTGAAATATGCACGGAAATAGTCAGAATATGCAAAATTTTATGAAAAAAAGTAAGTTTTTATTTTTTTTATTTCAAAATCAGCATACAATAAGTTAATTACTTTTTGATAGGCGAAAATAAGTATCGTAACATGACATTAAAATTATTTAAATTTTTTGTAACCGTAAACAAGTATTTTTCCAAAATTTCAGTAGTAAGATTGTGTCTTCGCTCATTTAGAATATTTTTGTAAGTGGAAAAGGTTCGCTCCACATCGACTGGGGTAACTATGGGTAGAATTTTAACTTGGGTGCTATGTTAGTACTTATAGTTTTTCGGCAAAAGTTCTGCCGTCCCATTAATGAAACTATCAATTAGACACAAACTTTCAAAACCTGGGTTATCGTTCAATATAATTGTTTTCAAAGTTTTTTTTAAGTTTATGCGGCAATGTTATTGGCAACGTAGAGTTAATTTAGAGTTGTTTGGATAGATTCAGTCAATGCCAGACTGCGAGTTTCAAGCTTTTTAATACTTTCAGGTATGTAGGAAAAATGAGTGCAAATCACGGCTATGTAATATTGTAAATGTACCCATAATATGCATCATAACTAGATCTTAGGTAAAATATACTATTACCGCTGAGAATGGCTTAAATAAGCAAATGCATATGCAAATATGCAAATGCATATAATCCGGTCCCTACTAATGATAAAGCCTATCGGTATCTTATGTATCAGATATAGGTTATAAGCAACTGATGAAACATACTCTAAGATAATAAAGTGAAAAGAAAAGTAGAAATCAGATGTTTATCGTATTTCTCGTTACCATTGTTTACGTCGCTGTAAATTTTCTTTTATTATCCACTTTATTTATGCAAATAACTGTTTTCATATTAACACAATGTGTGTCAAATTTAATTGTTATAAGTTTATTTATGACTTTAAAATGGTTTGAAGTTTAGAGTACCGTTATATTACATACTAGCTTCTGCGCGCGACTTCGTCCCCGTGGAATAGGACCAATACTGTCATACATGATTTGAGCGAAACTTTAACCGTTTATGCCGCCGTGCCGCGGAAGCTGTCAAAAGGAAAAAAATCCCCGATTTTGAAACATTCTTCATTGGTGCTACGCTCCTATTGGTCTTAGCGTGATGATATATAGCCTATAGCCTTCCTCGATAAATGGGCTATCTAACACTGAAATAATTTTTCAAATCGGCCCAGTAGATCCTGAGATTAGTGCGTTCAAACAAACAAACAAACAATCAAACAAACAAACTCGTCAGCTTTATTATATTAGTATAGATTACTTTTAGATTTAAAATGATTAGTGGTCGCCCAGTGGTCGAATTTCGACTATAATTAATTTAAATTATAGGTTTGAGCATTAATCCAACATTATCCATAACTGGTAGATAACACAGTAAGGCTTTTTCTTTGTATTTGTATTACTTTATTGATTTATTTCAAGGAAACTAATAAAAAGTTATAATTCCTTTGTCCTATTAGGGCGCGTTCCCACTATGTCGTGACGACAGATAATCGTGTAGTTTTAATTGTCGTGGTTCATACGTTTAAATGGAGGTGTTCACATATAAACCGACACGACTAACTGTCGTCTACGACACTTTGAGCAACGTGGTAGATTAAGTTCAAGTCCATCTCCTAGATTGAGAAAGAGGTCTATACTTCTACAGTATAGTATAGTGTAGTAGGTCTATAGTATAGTGTAGTAGAATTTGAAATATAATATGTCAGGTCATCGTTATGTACTGTTAAATGTATGTCACAAAATCATATTTTTTTTTAATTTCATTTATGCACTTGTGTACGTAAGGTATGTATGTACCTTTACTATGTAACTAAACTTTCGGTAACCGTATTGTCTGAAGCATATTTTAAAATGCTACAAACTAATCTGAACGATTTAATTAAGTACCTAAGTGTTAGAAAATCTGTTTTAATGTATGTTTTAGGTTATTTATCTGGGGAAAATAATATAAAAGATGCTACGTTTCCTAAAATCTTTCGATATCTGGCGTTTATTTAAAAGAAATGATTGGTTTAAGACATTGTTAAAGTCTTTTAGATGTAAACATTTATTTAAAATTCCGTTTTAAATGAGAGAATTAACAATTAAAATAGTTAACTAGATAAATAAGTATAAATAGTTAAATAGTTTAACTTCATTTATCTACAGGTATATAAATAAAAATGAATGTTAGTAAGCGCATAACTCGAGAATGGCTCGACCAATTCGGCCATTTTTGTATGACCCACGGAAGGTTTTAATACAAAAAAAAATTAAAATAAAAACCGGCCAAGTGCGAGTCGGACTCGCGCACGAAGGGTTCCGTACCATTGACTAGGTAATATATATTTAAATATTATGCATTATATAAATATCGAGCAAAAATAGGTAAAAAATTGCGTTTTTTGTATGGGAGCCCCCCTTAAATATTTATTTTATTTTATTTTTAGTATTTGTTGTTATAGCGGCAAAAAAATACATAATCTGTAAAAATTTCAACTGTCTAGCTATAGCCGTTCTCGAGATACAGCCTGGTGACAGACGGACGGACGGACGGACGGACAGCGAAGTCTTACGTCTTAGTGAGGCCGCACACCACAGCTACATTTGTATTACGATAATTGTAGCGCCACATTTGAAACGCGATACATTTATCGACCCCCTATATTTGATGTTAGTGAACTTAGCAGATCATTGTCCAGCAGATCAAAAAAAAATGTGAGTTCTTATCGCATGCAGCTGAGTTCTACAGTTCCTGATACTTTTTAGAAATAGTTCTGGCGTTTTTACCTTAAAAAAAGACAATTGACAAAATGATCTGCCAACTTCACGCAGCAGATCATTGTCCAGCAGATCAAAAATGAATGTGATTTCTTATCGCATACAGCTGAGTTCTACAGTTCCTGATACTTTTTAGAAATAGTTCTGGCGTTTTTACCTTAAAAAAAGACAATTTTGACAAAATGATCTGCCAACTTCCCGCATCACTCATGAGTAGGAAAATACTGTTTCAGTCGTTTTAAATTATCGCGAAAGGCTAGAACTCTTTCGTTTTTCACTCATACGCATTGGAACTGTAATCTAAAACCCGAATTGAGTCCAGAACTCACGTTTAAATGCCAGCAGAGCACATTAAAGCGGTCAAAAAGTAGGAAAATACAGTTTTCGTTGTTTCAAATCAATGTGCAAGGCTAGAACTCTTCTGATTTCTATAGATCCGTATAAAAACTAATATCTGAAACTCGATTCAAGTCCAGAACTCATATTGAAATACCAGCAGATCACGGTAGAGCAGCTTATAGGTAGGAAAATACTGTTTCAGTCGTCTTAAATTATCGCGAAAGGCTATAACTCTTCCGTTTTTCACTGATATGCATCGGAACTCTAATAAAAAACCCGATTGTAGAAGTGTATTTTCCTACTTTTCGACCGCTGTAACGTGCTCTGCTGGCATTTAAACGTGAGTTCTAGACTCGAATCGGGTTTTATATTAGAGTTCCGATGCATATCAGTGAAAAACGGAAGAGTTCTAGCCTTTCGCGATAATTTAAAACGACTGAAACAGTATTTTCCTACTTATGAGCTGCTCTACCGTGATCTGCTGGTATTTCAATATGAGTTCTGGACTTGAATCGAGTTTCAGATATTAGTATTTATACGGATCTATAGAAATCAGAAGAGTTCTAGCCTTGCACATTGATCTGAAACAACGAAAACTGTATTTTCCTACTTTTTGACCGCTTTAATGTGCTCTGCTGGCATTTAAACGTGAGTTCTGGACTCGAATCGGGTTTTATATTAGAGTTCCGATGCATATCAGTGAAAAACGGAAGAGTTCTAGCCTTTCGCGATAATTTAAAACGACTGAAACAGTATTTTCCTACTTATGAGCTGCTCTACCGTGATCTGCTGGTATTTCAATATGAGTTCTGGACTTGAATCGAGTTTCAGATATTAGTATTTATACGGATCTATAGAAATCAGAAGAGTTCTAGCCTTGCACATTGATCTGAAACAACGAAAACTGTATTTTCCTACTTTTTGACCGCTTTAATGTGCTCTGCTGGCATTTAAACGTGAGTTCTGGACTCGAATCGGGTTTTATATTAGAGTTCCGATGCATATCAGTGAAAAACGGAAGAGTTCTAGCCTTTCGCGATAATTTAAGACGACTGAAACCGTATTTTCCTACCTATAAGCTGCTCTACCGTGATCTGCTGGTATTTCAATATGAGTTCTGGACTTGAATCGAGTTTCAGATATTAGTTTTTATACGGATCTATAGAAATCAGAAGAGTTCTAGCCTTGCACATTGATTTGAAACAACGAAAACTCTATTTTCCTACTTTTTGACCGCTTTAATGTGCTCTGCTGGCATTTAAACGTGAGTTCTGGAATCGAATCGGGTTTTATATAATAGTTCCGATGCGTATCAGTGAAAAACGGAAGAGTTCTAGCCTTTCGCGATAATTTAAAACGACTGAAACAGTATTTTCCTACTTATGAGCTGCTCTAGCGTGATCTGCTGGTATTTCAATATGAGTTCTGGACTTGAATCAAGTTTCAGTTATTAGTTTTAATACGGATCTATAGAATTCAAAAGAGTTCTAGCCTGGCACATTAATTTTAAACGACGAGAAGGGTATTTTCCTACTTTTCGACCGCTGTAACGTGCTCTGCTGGCATTTAAACATGAGTTCTGGACTCGAATCAGGTTTTAGATTACAGTTCCGATGCGTATCAGTGAAATACAGAAGAGTTCTAGCCTTTCGCGATAATTTAAGACGACTGAAACAGTATTTTCCTACTTATAAGCTGCTCTACCGTGATCTGCTGGTATTTCAATATGAGTTCTGGACTTGAATCGAGTTTCAGATATTAGTTTTTATACGGATCTATAGAAATCAGAAGAGTTCTAGCCTGGCACATTGATTTTAAACGACGAGAAGTGTATTTTCCTACTTTTCGACCGCTGTAACGTGCTCTGCTGGCATTTAAACATGAGTTCTGGACTCGAATCAGGTTTTAGATTACAGTTCCGATGCGTATCAGTGAAATACAGAAGAGTTCTAGCCTTTCGCGATAATTTAAGACGACTGAAACAGTATTTTCCTACTTATAAGCTGCTCTACCGTGATCTGCTGGTATTTCAATATGAGTTCTGGACTTGAATCGAGTTTCAGATATTAGTTTTTATACGGATCTATAGAAATCAGAAGAGTTCTAGCCTGGCACATTGATTTTAAACGACGAGAAGTGTATTTTCCTACTTTTCGACCGCTGTAACGTGCTCTGCTGGCATTTAAACATGAGTTCTGGACTCGAATCAGGTTTTAGATTACAGTTCCGATGCGTACCAGTGAAATACAGAAGAGTTCTAGCCTTTCGCGATAATTTAAGACTACTGAAACAGTATTTTCCTACTTATAAGCTGCTCTACCGTGATCTGCTGGTATTTCAATATGAGTTCTGGACTTGAATCGAGTTTCAAATATTAGTTTTATACGGATCTATATAAATCAGAAGAGTTCTAGCCTTGCACATTGATTTGAAACAACGAAAACTGTATTTCCCTACTTTTTGACCGCTTTAATGTGCTCTGCTGGCATTTAAACGTGAGTTCTGGACTCGAATCGGGTTTTATATTATAGTTCCGATGCGTATCAGTGAAAAACGGAAGAGTTCTAGCCTTTCGCGATAATTTAAAACGACTGAAACAGTATTTTCCTACTTATGAGCTGCTCTAGCGTGATCTGCTGGTATTTCAATATGAGTTCTGGACTTGAATAGAGTTTCAGATATTAGTTTTTATACGGATCTATAGAAATCAGAAGAGTTCTAGCCTTGCACATTGATTTGAAACAACGAAAACTCTATTTTCCTACTTTTTGACCGCTTTAATGTGCTCTGCTGGCATTTAAACGTGAGTTCTGGAATCGAATCGGGTTTTATATTATAGTTCCGATGCGTATCAGTGAAAAACGGAAGAGTTCTAGCCTTTCGCGATAATTTAAAACGACTGAAACAGTATTTTCCTACTTATGAGCTGCTCTAGCGTGATCTGCTGGTATTTCAATATGAGTTCTGGACTTGAATCAAGTTTCAGTTATTAGTTTTAATACGGATCTATAGAATTCAAAAGAGTTCTAGCCTGGCACATTAATTTTAAACGACGAGAAGGGTATTTTCCTACTTTTCGACCGCTGTAACGTGCTCTGCTGGCATTTAAACATGAGTTCTGGACTCGAATCAGGTTTTAGATTACAGTTCCGATGCGTATCAGTGAAATACAGAAGAGTTCTAGCCTTTCGCGATAATTTAAGACGACTGAAACAGTATTTTCCTACTTATAAGCTGCTCTACCGTGATCTGCTGGTATTTCAATATGAGTTCTGGACTTGAATCGAGTTTCAGATATTAGTTTTTATACGGATCTATAGAAATCAGAAGAGTTCTAGCCTTGCACATTGATTTGAAACAACGAAAACTGTATTTTCCTACTTTTTGACCGCTTTAATGTGCTCTGCTGGCATTTAAACGTGAGTTCTGGACTCGAATCGGGTTTTATATTAGAGTTCCGATGCATATCAGTGAAAAACGGAAGAGTTCTAGCCTTTCGCGATAATTTAAGACGACTGAAACAGTATTTTCCTACTTATAAGCTGCTCTACCGTGATCTGCTGGTATTTCAATATGAGTTCTGGACTTGAATCGAGTTTCAGATATTAGTTTTTATACGGATCTATAGAAATCAGAAGAGTTCTAGCCTTGCACATTGATTTGAAACAACGAAAACTCTATTTTCCTACTTTTTGACCGCTTTAATGTGCTCTGCTGGCATTTAAACGTGAGTTCTTGACTCGAATCGGGTTTTATATTATAGTTCCGATGCGTATCAGTGAAAAACGGAAGAGTTCTAGCCTTTCGCGATAATTTAAAACGACTGAAACAGTATTTTCCTACTTATGAGCTGCTCTAGCGTGATCTGCTGGTATTTCAATATGAGTTCTGGACTTGAATCGAGTTTCAGATATTAGTTTTTATACGGATCTATAGAAATCAGAAGAGTTCTAGCCTTGCACATTGATTTGAAACAACGAAAACTGTATTTTCCTACTTTTTGACCGCTTTAATGTGCTCTGCTGGCATTTAAACGTGAGTTCTGGACTCGAATCGGGTTTTATATTAGAGTTCCGATGCATATCAGTGAAAAACGGAAGAGTTCTAGCCTTTTGCGATAATTTAAGACGACTGAAACAGTATTTTCCTACTTATAAGCTGCTCTACCGTGATCTGCTGGTATTTCAATATGAGTTCTGGACTTGAATCGAGTTTCAGATATTAGTTTTTATACGGATCTATAGAAATCAGAAGAGTTCTAGCCTTGCACATTGATTTGAAACAACGAAAACTGTATTTTCCTACTTTTTGACCGCTTTAATGTGCTCTGCTGGCATTTAAACGTGAGTTCTGGACTCAATTCGGGTTTTAGATTACAGTTCCAATGCGTATGAGTGAAAAACGAAAGAGTTCTAGCCTTTCGCGATAATTTAAAACGACTGAAACAGTATTTTCCTACTCATGAGTGATGCGGGAAGTTGGCAGATCATTTTGTCAAAATTGTCTTTTTTTAAGGTAAAAACGCCAGAACTATTTCTAAAAAGTATCAGGAACTGTAGAACTCAGCTGTATGCGATAAGAAATCACATTCATTTTTGATCTGCTGGACAATGATCTGCTGCGTGAAGTTGGCAGATCATTTTGTCAATTGTCTTTTTTTAAGGTAAAAACGCCAGAACTATTTCTAAAAAGTATCAGGAACTGTAGAACTCAGCTGCATGCGATAAGAACTCACATTTTTTTTTGATCTGCTGGACAATGATCTGCTAAGTTCACTAACATCTATATTTGTATGTAAACCCGCACATCAAGGACACATTTGTAGTAGGTGCAGTTTGTGGCAAGATGGCTGCCACGCCACACGAATTCAAGATCGAACACGTTCGTTTTATGTGGCGCGAACATAGAATAAAAACGCGCGAAAATGAAAGAATGTTGAATTTTATGTTGAATTTATTGCAGAGATTGAAAAAAATCCCGTTTAAATAAATTTATTGAACTGATTAATTGAACAATTTATAATTTATTGAAAAATTTGATTTGATTAAACTAAATTTAATAATAATTGGTAGGTATGTTTTCATATTCATTCTATGAACTTTTCTTCTTCGGATCGTAATTCTTGCGCAATTTTGAAATTTCCGTAAACTACAATTTTGATTAAAAGGGTGAACCCCATAACGTCTTTTTTTTTATTAAAAGCTTTTATTTAACTTGCAATGTATGTATGTATGTAACTTTAATGAATGTTTGTTCGGGTGAAATCTTGCAACTCAATTTTGAAGCAGATATCTTCAACCAATTGAGCTGAAATTTTGTATAGAGTATCAATTTGGATGACAATGCATGGTTTGTATGTATGCATGTATGTATGTATGTTTGTTCGGGTGAAATCTTGCAACTCAATTTTGAAGCAACCAATTGAGCTGAAATTTTGTATGCAGGTTCAATTTGGATGACAATGCATGGTTAACTTTGTGACGTCATATTGGTAAAGCCAACTTTTGAGTGCGGACTAGTTATTTTTAGAGCATTTCTACAATATGGGTATCAAATGAAAGGGCTTGCTAAAAATAATTTGAATAAAGTGACGTGAATACCGACTAAAAAGTCAAAAATAAATTAAATGTAAAAAACCTTTTTAAAAAACAAGCTTTTATTTGAATGCACTAAAACGAAATAAATAAATTTTTACTTTAAAACTTTTACTATCTACTTATAAAGTCATTACACATAATCTATATGATATAAAAGCTTGTCGCGAGATTTGCTTGTAAACAAGTAAATTAAATAAATTGATGTGATTGATTTTAACTATTAAAAATTTCAAACTAAGGAAATACGAGTACTCATATCTCGCGACATGCTTTTCTATCATATAGATTACTAGCTTCTGCGCGCGACTTCGTCGGCGTGGACTCCGCTCCTATTGGTCTTAGCGTGATGATATATACCCTATAGCCTTCCTCGATAAATGGGCTATCTAACACTGAAAGAATTTTTCAAATCGGTCCAGTAGATCCTGAGATTAGCGCGTTCAAACAAACAAACAAACAAACAAACAAACAAACAAACAAACAAACAATCAAACAAACTCTTCAGCTTTATTATATTAGTATAGATGTGTAATGACTTTATAAGTAGATAGTAAAAGTTTTAAAGTAAAAATTTATTTTTTTCGTTTTAGTGCATTCAAATAAAAGCTTGTTTTTTAAAAAGGTTTTTTTACATTTAATTTATTCTCATTAATCGCCTCATCAAAAAATCGTCATCGTCAGACGATGATGTCGACATTCTGACTTCTGTTGCCACGCTACAATTGTGCTTCCAATGTGCGCACACACGACACATTTGTGGCCGCTTAAATTGTATCGCAGTAATTGTGGCGCCGTAAATGTATGTTGAGTGTAGCGTGTGGCGGCGGTGTGCGGCCTCACTTACTTTAATAGGGTTCCGTTTTTACCCTTTGGGTACGGAACCCTAAAAAAATTCTATATAAATAAAAATCTATTAACTTTTGACAGAACGAAGTCTGTCCGGGCAGCTAGTTTTGTATATACGGAGAGTGTGAAGTGATGGTAGGCATTGAATACGAGTTTTATATGAATATGTAATTATGTAATCACAATACATGTAATAAGAGTGCATGTATGCATGTATGTATGGCTGTATGCATGTGTGTGTGCGTGTGTTTGATCTGGCATTGAATCTACTGATCGTGAACTCTCATTTCGTAAAATTCCACTAAAACGGTTAAGTCATTAGAAAGTTGTATGTCGTAACGTTTGAGTCATGTTTTGTTTTCAAGTTACTCGCCTTCGTGAGAAGATTTCATAAGAAAGAACATACTCACACATATCTATACTAATATCTATACTAATATAATAAAGCTGAAGAGTTTGTTTGTTTGTTTGTTTGTTTGAACGCGCTAATTTCAGGATCTACTGGTCCGATTTGAAAAATTCTTTCAGTGTTAGATAGCCCATTTATCGAGGAAGGCTATAGGCTATATATCATCACGCTAAGACCAATAGGAGCGGAGTCCACGCCGACGAAGTCGCGCGCGGAAGCTAGTATCTAATAAAGCTGAAGAGTTTGTTTGTTTGTTTGAACGCGCTAATCTCAGGAAATATTGGTCCGATTTTAAAAAATATTTCAGTGTTAGATAGCTCATTTATCGAGGAAGGCTATAGGCTATATATCATCACGCTAAGAGCAATAGGAGCATAGCACCAATGAATAATGTTTCAAAATCAGGGTTTTTCCTTTTGAGAGCTTCCGCTACGTAAACGGTTAAAGTTTCGCAGAAATCATGTATGACAGAATTGATCCTATTCCACGCGGACGAAGTCGCGTGCAAAAGCTAGTGTACCGTGTAGAAGAGACTTTGTTTTATAATCTATATCTATACTAATATTATAAAGAGGTAAAGTTTATAACTTTGTTTGTATATACGGGGTAATCTTCGCAAATACTGATCCGATCATGAAAATTCTTTCGCTAACAGAAAGCTACACTATTCAGGAGTGACAAGATAAAAGGAAAAAGATAAAAATATATAAAGATTTTAAATCAGCAGGATTTGAACCTGCGCCCTCTGACGTGCCGTGTCAACAATTCAATCTAATCAAGCATTATTATTTGCCTTAGAAATTAATTGGTGATTTTAAAACATTTATATTTATCTGATTTGCTGAAAATAGTGAGAGTGTATTGGAACATATCAAATTTCACCGTACCCTTCTTATGTGAAATGGATTATAACGCCCAACGAAGTGGGCACGGGTCGGCTAGTATTAAATAATGTATTTCTTTCAAAACATTTTTTTATTGCAAAGAGGGCCTCTTTGTAAGAGGGCAAACGAGCATACGAAGCTATCTGTTGTTAAAAAGCTACCTTTGCCCATGGACGTCTGCAACATAAACGGAGTTACAGGTGCGTTCCGGTCTTTAGGGAAAAGATGTGTAGGTACACTCAACGCTTGAAAACCCCCAAATTATAGCGCTCAGGGAAAACCTCAGGAGGTTATTCCACAGTTGGCATGCACGCAGAAAGGATGCGCGTGAATATCGCACATTGGATGCAAACCAAGCATCCAAGTGGTGTGGAAGAACCTTGGTTTAAACTTACATGTGTATTTTAGTCCTTTTTAATTTGTTTATTTTAATAGTATTAATAAGGTTCATTTTGGTCTGTCACTTTTTTTCACTTAGTTATATTTTAATTTTTAATCTATTGAATGTGATTAAAATTTAAATTTAATGTTAGCTGTAAAGGTATCAAAGTCTTCGTATACCCTAAACGTAACACATTATTAGGACATAATTTTGTATCACAATATTTTTTATTTACTAAATTATATTAACTAAGGTCTTGTAAATCTTAATAATATTGCATATAGATTAAGTATAAAAAAGTTTCATATAAATAGTAATAAGGTTTTATAGGTTTTTAAAGTCTTTTTTTTTAGTTTTAACTTTAATTATTTCAATATAAGAGAGTATTTAAAGTAAACAAACACTGCTCGATAAAGTGGGTTATGAATTATTTAAAATCGTACGCGCTTGAAATATTGATGAAGCGTGTTTTCCATCGCGTGTGCTTGTTACGAAACTATAAAATAACGAGTAGAAAAAAACAGTAATTATTATTAAATACAATATAAATAGCACTTTATGTTAGATTTTAAAATTTCAGAAAACACAAATGATTTTTTTTTAAAATGTGAATCGATCATTGTCTTCCAAATTTTATGTTTTTCGTCCGAAAACTGTTATTAAACATTTGTACGTTATTACATTAATTAGTATAAAAATAAAAAGAGAAAGAAAAGGAAGTGTACTAAAAGTTAAAAATAAATAAATTTAATGTAGGTAGGTATGTTTTAGTTAGTGTTTTAAGCTCACAGCTCCCTAAAACGTTTAGCGTTAAAATAACGTATTTTAACGATATTGTCGTCTTACTAAGCGTCACTATGTCGGAATATCGGTGACGATATATCGTTACATCATACGTTAGCCTTTAGGTTTAGGTGCAAGGAACAGGTAGGGTGTGAAGTTCCTCATCCACCATTGAAAAGGGAGGATCCTCCGAGTTCTGACGAGACGGGAGTCTGGTGGGCTATAACTGCCCCCTACGGTTTTTATATGGCGAGATGGGTGTCGCCACAATAAAATCTCAATATAACTTTTTTAAACCATTTTTTAGATGTTGTTCTAGTGTAACCATTACAAGTAGGTACATTTATAGTTACTGCTCAAAATTAGTATTAAAAAAATAATTGAAAAATTCTAAATACCATTTTATAATTCTTTCCCACAAGTAATCTCCATACTATTGTTGTTACAGTTATTTCTTTTTCTCATGTCTTTTGCTCAAAAGTCGTCTAGAAGAGAACGCTATTTAGCGATAAGACTGCATTTTGTTAATTTACCTTTTTTGTTTAAATACATTTCTCCTTGTTTTTTTTTTGTTGTAAAGAATACTTGCATTTGTTTTAAATTATATCTACTTAGCACAGATGATTTTACGAATACCAATGGAAAATATCCATAGGAAATAACATTAAAATTTATGGAACACTAGCTGTGCCCGCGACTTCGTCCGCGTGGAATTTAACCAAAAAGTTTTATTTCAGTTCGCAGTTATATAGAATTAATAAATTTCTAAAATAAAAGTAGCCCAAGTTACTCTTTATTACATCAGCTATGTGCCAGTGAAAGTCCCGTCAAAATCTGCTTAGTCGTTTCAGAGATTAGCCGGAACAAACAGACAGACAGAAAGACAGACAAAAATTTTAAAAAATGTTATTTTGGTATATGTACCGTCTATACATCCATATGCATTTAGTAAAAAACGGTTATTTTAATATAACAAACAGACACTCCAATTTTTTATTTATTTGTATAGATTGTTCTCAACACATACAAACTTACTCATTAGTAATGTTAGATGTTAATAGCTAATTTGGTGATACGAAAGTTAACCAGGCGAAATCTATAGAATTACATCTGAGAGTCTTAATCCGCTCTGACTCACTGACCGCCAACAGTGAAAGCAAATGATGTCATCTTTCCAAATCGCACTGCGATGGGTAAATTTTGATACATAATGAGTGCGGAAAATATACCAGTGAAGTTTTAATATAAAATTATTGAAGTGAAACTTCTTTAGGCGCATGAAGGGTAGGTAAAATTTGAGCGACCGGTAACGCGGCAGCTGTAGGTATTTGGATGGGTCAGTACAGGCGGTCGCCTGAAAACACCACGTGACGTTGGCTTTTTGCACAGATCACCTGATCTGTGGCTTTTTGTTTTCTTTTTTTAATTCGTTTTTTTAATTAGTTTTTTTTAATTAGTTTGCCAAAGAAGTTTCACTTCTGACATGTGTAGGTACTTTGTACGCACGCAATTTTTTTTTATTCTTGTTTTAATTTAAATCGTTAATGTAATTCTGCTCTAATAACAAAAATTACATGAAATTATAATAATTACTAATTAAAATTTCAGCAAGTGTACATTTTGTATATGAACGATGTCTGATATAAATAAAGCAAAAAATAAAAATAAAGATTTAGTCGAATTTCAAAAGATTATTTACTTTTATTTTTAATTTAATTTTGTTTTATTTAGTCGTTACACATAATAGTTAATAGCTATGATATACTAACTGTGCGCCGCGGCTTCACACGCATTAATTTGAGGAAAAAAATAGGTATCTATGCAACAAAAAGAATTTTGAAATTCGAAGCAGTGGTTTTTGAGATTAGCGCGTTTAAATAAACAAACAAGCAAACAAACTTTAGTTTTATAATAGGTATTAGTACTAGTATAGATAGATTAAACGGAGGTTCAAGCTTTTCCTTTTTTATTGTAGTCTGAGCTTTTCCTTAAATAAATATTTCCTGGTATTCTGAAAATTATGTGTGCGACATATTATGAGATTTGTACTTTTGTTTTGGTCTACGTAACAACTTATAAGCATTTTCATATTATTTATCAATGATTCTGTGAAGACGATAGAAAACGGACTAAGTAAAAGTACGTTTGAAAAAAAGGCTGAAATATAATTACAGACTAACAAGCAAAGAATTAATTTCGAAAATATTTCAACTGTTTTAGAATAATTATACTTACATTACAATTATACACTTAACTTACAATTCCAATTATACTTATAGTATATTATACTTTTTATGTACGATTATGTAAAACCATTTAAATTTTAATTATACTTATTTTTCACATCAATCTAATCTTAGCATTCTTAAGTTTCGTTGGAAAACAAGGCTGCATAGCTTTTAAGCTCTCATATTCAGTGTAGGGGAAAGGTGTACGAGATGATCCGTTGGGGGAAGATGATCCTTTTATATTGCAGCGAATCTAGTAGTGCCACCTAGTTGTGTTTATTGGTAAAATGTAGACCCCGGTATTCCCCCGCCTCAGTCAATCGTAATCGCGTCTTCAGTGACAGTGAAATTTTTTGAGGAAGAAAACGAATATTACGTAACTTTGATCTAAGGTAAGGTTGACTTTAAAATTATGTTTAATGTGTTCTAACGTACTTTATTGCCGTGGCTGATGCATTACTTAGCTTTGTATATTACTCTATTTTGATTTTTAACAGCATGGAAACAGTTGAAACCACATAGGTTATGTTATCGATCATTGAATAAAAAAGGTTACATTGGGGCAAGATGATTATGTTGCCGGTGTACAAGACGATCCGTGTGGATGATAGGGGCGAGGTATGGATAAAATGTTGTATATGCCAAAGATGGGGCCATGAAGCTTGTGCAGGGATAGATAGCGATGATTCTGATGAATTCACATTTGATTTGTGTAAAATAACGCCAGGAAAGAGACGCTTAGAACGAACGAACGCTAGAACCATAGATCTCATACAATGTGATGATAGTTTCCTTCTTGAATTATAATGGAGACTGACTGACATGATTAAAGATAGTAAACCCTGATTATGACTTTATTTAGATAATTCTACCATAACCTATGATAATCTACCACAGGGATCATCTTGGACACCGGGGTGTACAAGATGATCCTTTCATAACGTTTAAAAAAAATGGTGTTTATAATAACAAAACATCAAAAAATATATATTTTGAGTATTGCAACAATTAGATAGATAAATTTACTATGGATAAACGTATTTATATCTGCAATAAGTAGAATATCATTTAAACTACAAGCATTCTTCCTTAAGCGAATCATCTCGTACACCTTTCCCCTACAATGAAAAAAAAATAATTGCGTGCGTACAAAGTACACATGTTAGAAGTGAAACTTCTTTGGCAAACTAATTAAAAAAAACATAATCGTTAACTTACAATTATAATAATAAATAATAAATATCTTAAATGGAAATTAACACAATTAAAAATAAAAATAAAACTAACTAAAAAAAAACGAATTTAAAATACAAAAAAATAAACTAGTTGAAAAAAAAGCGGTCACCCATCCAAGTACTGATCGTTATGACGCTCACGCGCCTAAAGAAGTTTCACAGTAATAAATATGTAATTTATCTTGCTTAGTTCCGCTACAGCGATGTTACTATGCCCGTATTGTGAATGTCTTTATTATGAGTGTTTAAAATTGAATATATAAAAACTTGCAGGCATTCCGTCGAGTTGTGTTATGTAAAGTTATTGTTATCTGAGACAGCTGTGTTGTAATCATAATTTCACTTTGCATTTCAATGCGAAATGACTTCGTAAGTTGATATAATACGCTGTTTATTCGCAATAAAATAGTGTTGTGATTTAATTTCTTTTATTTATTGTTTTTTATTATCCGCCAACCCGCAGTGAAGTAGGATTAACAATAAAAAATTTGTTATTGTCAAATATCATTAGTATACTGCATTCAGAGGGCGTGCTTTAGTTCATACCTCGATTGGCGCTACCATCACGCACCTAGCGAATACCGGCATCAAAATTAAGGATTTTTGTTGGTTGTTTTTTTTTTGGCTCAGAACTACTCAACGAAAAGTAAATATACGAGATATCCCAATAAAGCATCCCCTCGTTCTTGTGATATTTCGTGATGTTTTCCCGAACCAATCACCCCTTTTAAGCTTCAAGTAATTAATGGATGACACCTAATTACATGCTGTGTGGCTACGGCAAAGAATTTAGCCTCCCCCTCTCTTCCCGTGGGTGTCGTAAGAGGCGACTAAGGGATAACAGTTTCATTACCACCTTGGAACTTAAAAAGCCGACCGATGGCGGGATAACCATCCAACTGCCGGCTTTGAAGTACACAGGCCGAAGACGGGCAGCAGCGTCTTCGGTGCGACAAAGCCAGCCCTGCGGTCACCAACCCGCCTGCCCAGCGTGGTGACTATGGGTAAAACACATGAGTTCACGCCCTTATTGGCGCGAACTTGTGGAGGCCTATGTCCAGCAGTGGACTGCGACAGGCCGAAATGATGAATGATGACCTAATTACAAATCAGTAACGAAAATATGTAACTTACTAGAAATTTCGACACTAAAAGAACGGTAATCTTCGTGCGTTATCGGTATTACATAAGACTTTAGTCATTCGTATCTCGGTCAAGCGGACCGGACCGATGTGTTACGGTCGCGTCCGGTTTGCAGACAATGGGCATGACGACAGTATCAAAAAATCGTCAATTTAATGATTTCAGGGGAACACTCATATTAAAAAAATTCAAAATACTGGTTTAGTTTTATGTAAAATAATAAGATTATTGTGATTTTCAATAAAATAAAACATTAAAATACTGCAATCGGCCATTTTGATTGAAACACAAATTTAAACGCATGACGTCACGCTATAGCATCAATATAATACATCAGACGCGTTCACCTACAACTCACTCTAGTCGACAAGTTTTAAAAGGTCGAAAATAGAGATACTGCTCTTAAAATTATGTGTAATAACTCATTGGATTCGGAATCGCCTAGAAAAATGTTCTATAAGTGTGTTTTGCACATCAAAAATTGCAAAAGTTATAAACAATTAAAAAAAGGAAAAAATGGCCTTCCGTTTTTTGCCAATATTTCATAAACTATTAATATTAAAGAAATTTCAAAATTATATTCTGAAAGAGGAGGAAATTTACAATAAAAAAACTTGCAGCTCCTGGAACTCTATCTCCATTATTTATAATTTTAATTTCATGATGGTCTTAGGTTGAACGCGTCCGAAGTGTGTCATGTCATGACGTCAGAGCCGACGCCATGACATCTGCTGCCGTTTTGACGTGCACATTGAAAACATATTAGAAAAATAGTTTTAATCTTCCTTAAACTTAAGTTTATTACCGAAATATAGGTATTTTCGTAAATAGTAAAAGTGTACCCACATTACGGAACAAGTTTTCAAAATCTTTCGTCATGCCCATTGCAACCGGTAATCGTAGATGTAACTGTGACCGATTAACGACATCAGTTGATTTATCGGTATCTATATCGTTAACGATAGTTTTGAGGTTGTCGAAATGTCGTTAGTTTTTGACGTGACAGTCGAAGACTACCCCGTTGTCGCAGTTTGCAGTAACCCTGCTTTCTGCTTCGAGGGTTGTGCTCGTCAAGTCTGGCTGCAATATGTATATTTATTTAAATGTG
Source organism: Melitaea athalia (assembly GCA_905220545.2). Taxonomy (NCBI): domain Eukaryota; kingdom Metazoa; phylum Arthropoda; class Insecta; order Lepidoptera; family Nymphalidae; genus Melitaea; species Melitaea athalia. Next base: position 15,202,044 of record HG992197.1, on the reverse strand, counting down.
TTTATTGACAATAAGGTAGTTATATCGTCGGCTGTTACCTACTACGGCCTTACCATGTTGTCAAATTTAAATTTCATCGAGATCTGATTACAATTTTTTGAGTAGGTAATCTTTGATAACGCGTATTTAGGTACTTGACTACATTTTCGTCTACCTACGTAATACGTTGTATTACTTGTCGATGTAATTGAAGTCGGTTTTTTTTTCGTTTGCGAGCAAACACAATTACATGTAATAAATTAATAATCCTAATCTATATGGACTCGAAATCCTTTTATGAACAAGTCACAATAAATTAGATTTCGTATTTTAAAAAACTCATTTCATTTAAATATTTTCTTTAAAAGATAATGATTGAAATTTTTACCGTTACCAGTTAAAATAATTTGACTCCAGACTGACGGGAGTGAATTAAGGTTTTGGTAATTTTGAAATTACGGATATCGACACGGAAAAGGGTGATTGACCTCGACATCACGTGTAAAGGGATTTTTCATTTAGTAACTTTTATTTTGTGTTAAACTTTACTTCATCATATACTTACTAAGTAAAAAAAGATTTATTTTATGTATTTCATACTACAAATTCCTTGCGGTTTTGTTCGTTTCAAAATTATGGTCAAATTGTTTGATATATATTGTTCCTTTTCTAAGCTTTCGTAACATGATTTTAGGTACCTTTAATAGATAATTAATCTAAATTTATTAGAAAATAATATTTAGCCGGCATATCCTGTAGTTTGTCCACACAAACAAACTTTAGAATATTATTATATACATAGGTACGTATACTAGCTTCTAATGTTGCAAGCGTCTAAAAACTACGGTAATCGCTTACCATCAGGTGATCCGTACGCTTGTTTGTCAATCTAGTTGTACTGATATAAAAAAAAAAATACAAATTATTGCACAATATTCCTACTACATAATTTCTTAATACTTATTTCTTAGTATTAGTTTTGTAAGTTACGGAAATATAGAATTTGTGTTTATAAACAATTCGAACGATTCTAATTTTAAGGAAAATAGCTCTACAAATAATGACCGTGTGGAATGATCAAATGATGGTAAGAATGCAGACAGAATTTCTCCCTTGTATTCCAATTCCGATTGTACAAGTATGTGAACCTTAGGACAAGCTCTTCTGTCATCAGAGAAAACAATTAATTTATCTTGAAATAACTTTTAGTACATTATAAATCGTTATTAATTAATCTCTATCTCTATCTCTATATATATAAAAATGATTCGCTGAATGTGTTGCTAAGCGCAAATCTGGAGAGCGGCTGAACCGATTTCGCTAATTCTTTTTTTATAATATTCCTTGAAGTACGAGGATGGTTCTTACGGAGAGAATTTTTTTAAAAAATCGCTGAAAAAGTCTAAAAACAACATTTTTCTATATTCCCGTATAACAGATTTGTAATAATACTTAAAAGTCAATTTGAACTTTAATACCATACCATAAGGTTTAAGTGTTAGTGGAGGAGTTCCGAGAAGTATAAGTATAAAAAAAATAATTAAATAATCGACTGCTAGGCGGTACGAAGTTCGCCGGGTCAGCTAGTTAAGAAGAAGAAAAAAAAAGAAAAAACAAGAAGATACAACGATAAAAACGTACTAAACGAATATCAATTCAAACTGTAAGAGTGCAATGTAAACAAAGGGAATTAAAGAATTGGTATTTATTCAGAGGGTTATCTGAGGTGTTGTAAATCCATTATACGAGTATGTATTATATACATTAACTAGCGACCCGCTCCGGCTTCGCACGGGTACAATGCTGATACTAAATATAAAATATTAAATAAATATTTGCAATCTAAGCGCAAAAAATGTGTTTATTTACGACATCACATTAGAAAACTTTAAAACTATCAGTGTTCCTCTACTATATTATGCATGTATTATACATACAAACCTTCCTCTGGAATCACTCTATTTACTAAAGAAAACCGCATCAAAATCCGTTACGTAGTTTTAAAGATCTAAGCATATATACAGACAGACAGACAGCGGGAAGAGACTTTGTTTTATAATATGTAGTGATGTATTATATACCTACATTAAAATATAAGTTAATTTTTGGACTATTACCTACAATTTTTTTTTATTAAAAACAATTTTTAGTCTGTGGCAATGAAAATGTTGGTAACCACAAGTACCTACTGGTCACCAGACGATGGTAAGACATAGGTGTACTACATCAACGTTTCTATAATTTCGAAATCTATTTATTTCTGTTCATACATTTATATATTTAACGAAAAGTTTACGCTCTTAGAATATCAGTTGCTTTACTTATATAAATGTTGGTATGTTGGTATAAAGAATTGAAATTTTTACCAGTTACTAGTTTTTATTATTATTATCAAAAGATACAACGTCCAGAATGTGAAATATTAAATTCAGCACAGCTACAAAATCTAGCTTTTACCTAGCTCAAAGTATCTCAAGAAATTACATTATAGGTACTAGTAGGGTAAGCATATCGTTGAGAAAAAAATAAATAGTAAATCAATAATTGTGTTTGCTCGCTAACGAAAGATTATCCAACTTCAATTTAAATAGACAACTACTACAACGTATGTATTAGTCGAAAATTAATCAATTAAATATACATTAATAAGTGTTCAATTTTATCAAATTGTGATCAAATTTAAATGGGACTATGTGCATGACAATCACCAGCTTTCGAATAAAGAAAAACTTAAAAAAGAGAAGAGATTCTCAGTTCGACCGTATTTTGTTTTTTTTTTGTTAGTCCTCATAACTTTCTACTAGTTAGGTACACTGATTTTGATGACTTTTTCTTTAATCAAAGCTTAATGTGGTCCCATGATCGAGATCTGACGGTTACTTTTTGAGTTATCTATACTAATATATAAAGCTGAAGAGTTTGTTTGTTTGTTTGTTTGTTTGTTTGAACGCGGTAATCTCTGGAACTACTGGGCCGATTTGAAAAATTCTTTCAGTGTTAGATAGCCCATTTATCGAGGAAGGCTATAGGCTATGTATCATCACGCTAAGACCAATAGGAGCGAAGTCCACGCCGACGAAGTCGCGCGCAGTAGCTAGTCTCTAATAATACGTATTTAATTGTCAATTTTTTCGACTACCCTCGTTCTATTACATGTCGATGCAAATTGAAATCTGTTTTTTTTTCGTTTGCTAGCAAATACAATTACTCTTTTCAAAGTAGGTAAAGTAGTATTGGTCCAGGAAAGAAAAGTTATTATGGTCATAGCGTGTGTACAATTCAATCATCTCGCGGTATGTACTGTGAGGAAAAGGGCAAAGGTACCAAAGGTCAGTGGCTAATGGAATGGCACTACTCTGAGTTGGAAAAATCGGAAAATTTCTTTGATGTGAACGTAGCATCGTATTCAATTACATTGAAGTAGGTATCCTGACGGAAAGGTCAGTAAGGTTGACGAATGTGTTGCATGTTTTCAATTTAATTTGCTCGTATGTTCATTGTTAATATATGTATTTCGTAAATATATATATAAAAAATTCGTGTCACGATATTGTGTTCGCGATAAACTACGAAACTACTAAACCAATTTTTATCTGTAATTTGGTCCAACTTGGTAGATAGGGTAGTTTTTATCTCAATTGGACCCGGTAGGTGGCACTGCTATCGGTATGTAAGCTATCTTTGGTAGCTGTTTTCCGGACAGTACAACGTCTGCCGGGTCCGCTAGTGTTAACTACATTTACTGCAATTTATTTTTTCTGTGATGATATTTATTTTAATTTTAATTTCCTTTTATAAAAACCTAGTCGTGAAAATAGACGAAGACAAAAAAAAAACAAGTACAATTTGGTGCACTCGTTAGAAAGTTATCCGCGTACATTAAGGCGATTAATTTTTATTTAGATAGATTTAGATATTATTTAGATAGATAGATATAAATAAATTGTGTCAATTCGTATATTGTTGTAACAACATTCGGAAAATATTTTGTATATCCCCAAAAACACCTACACCCTATCCACAATTCCCTCTAGGACAGGGTTTCTTAGCCTATTTCTAGTGATGGACCCCTTTAAAAATTTCAAAGAGTCCACGGACCCTTTCCAAAAAAAAAAAAAAAAAACACAATGATGCTTTACTTCAATCACCTTTTATTGTTTGCAATCAAACTTTACATATAAATAACTAATGTGACGGTTGCTGCTGCTTATGCTGGATTAGAATATCAAATTGAGGAGTTGTTTTTGCTTACGCGCAAAGTGAAAATATTTACTCACAACATAAGTAGGCTTGCCATGGACCCCCAGCTTTCATAACACGGACCCCTTAGGGGTCCATGGACCACAGGTTAAGAAACCCTGCTCTAGGAGCTCTGGTCACCTTACTCAACAGGAATACAGCACTGCTTGAAAGCATTATTATTTAGCTGTGATCTTCTGTAAGGTCGAGGTACTTCCCCAGTTGGGCTGCTCCAGATTTTGAGCAGGATATTTCCTGCTGCGCCCTACCTCAGTTAATATCATCAGTGATAGTTTGAAGTTTTACATACATTATTGTTGTAATTACGTAATTACATACCATATTATCGTATTATTAATTATTGTTTCTCAAGCTTAATAAGTCACCAGTCTTACGTTGATGTTTACTACTAAAAATCTGCTTATTAATATAAAAAGGTGGGCTTAACTTGATTGTAGTGTAATATAAAGTATACTTAACGAGTGTATATTAACTTACACAAGTAACACCCCATACAGGAAAGTACCACGGGGCCAAGCGTGGCCCAGTCTTGGCCCAAGTATGTATAACTCTGGGCCAAGCTTGTAAGCCAGGGTTGGCCCCAGTCTTGGTAGAAGTCTGGGATGATAACGATGGGCCCGGCTTGTTTGCCGGGACTGGGCCAGGCTTGGTTGCCGGGACTGGGCCAAGCTTGTAAGCCAGGCTTAGCCCAGTCTTGGTAGAAGTCTGGAATGATAACGATGGGCCAGGCTTGGTTGCCGGGACTGGGCCAAGCTTGTAAGCCAGGCTTGGCCCAGTCTTGGTAATAGTCTGGAATGATAACGATGGGCCCGGCTTGATTGCCGGGACTGGGCCAAGCTTGTAAGCCAGGCTTGGCCCAGTCTTGGTAATAGTCTGGAATGATAACGATGGGCCCGGCTTGGTTGTCGGGACTGGGCCAAGCTTGGTTGCCTTGTTTATTTTATGTGTATTTATACTGTAATTTATTTATTATAATTTAGTATAAATACTAATAATGAAAAGGTCACTGCAAAGGAGGCACTGCAATGCCGGTCCCGTGACGGGAGTGGAGCGAGCCCTTAACTTCCCATCGTTTTTCAAAAATCTGATAAAATCTGATCTGAGTGGTCCTGCAGTGCGGTAACTTTCAGATATTAAGTTGTAAAGTACTAGTACTACACTTAGATAATATCCAAAATGTCGAGAACCAAAACTGGTATCGAGTATTGACGCATCCGAAGGAGGTCATTATACGCGAGAAAATCTGGTCAGCGCGATTTAGAAAAACAACTTGAGTTGTACAGCGACATCTAGGGAATCATATCTGAACTAGAACAATAATAATAATTGAATGAATTGGCCGGGGCTGGGTTAACCAGTCTTGGCCCACCCTTGGATCTTCATTGAATGGCCAAGGCTGGGTCAGCCAGTCTTGGGCCAAGGTTGGGTGATCATTGGCATGGCCGAGGCTGGGCTAACCAATCTTGGCCCACGCTTGGATCTCAAATGAATGGCCAAGGCTGAGTTAGTCAGTCCTGGCTCAAGGTTGGATAATCATTGGCATGGCCGAGACTGGGTTAACCAGTCTTGGCCCACGCTTGGATCTCCAATGAATGGCCGACGCTGGGTTAACCAGTCTTGGCCCATGCTTGGATCTCCAATGAATGGCCAAGGCAGAGTTAGCCAGTCTTGGTCCAAGGTTGGGTGATCATTGGCATGGCCGAGGCTGGGTTAACCAGTCTTGGCCTATGCTTGGATCTCCAATGAATGGCCAAGGCTGGGTTAGTCAGTCCTGGCTCAAGATTAGATAATCATTGGCATGGCCGAGACTGGATTAACCAGTCTTGGCCCACGCTTGGATCTCCAATGAATGGCCGACGCTGGGTTAACCAGTCTTGGCCCACGCTTGGATCTTCATTGAATGGCCAAGGCTGGGTCAACCAGTCTTGGGCCAAGGTTGGGTGATCATTGGCATGGCTGAGACTGGGTTAACCAGTCTTGGCCCACGCTTGGATTTCCAATGAATGGCCAAGGCTGGATTAGCCAGTCTTGGCCCAAGATTGGATAATCATTGGAATGGCCGACGCTGGGTTAACCAGTCTTGGCCCACGCTTGGATCTCCAATGAATGGCCAAGGTTGGGTTAGCCAGTCTTGATCCAAGGTTGGGTAATCATTGGCACGGCCAAGACTGGGTTAGCCAGTCTTGGTCCAAGGTTGGGTGATCATTGGCATGGCCAAGGCTGGGCCAGCCAGTCTTGGCCCAAGCTTGGATAATCATTGGCATGGCCGAGGCTGGGTTAAGCAGCCTGACCCACGCATGGGCCAATACAGGTACGCCGAAGCTAGGTTTCCCAGTACTGGCCCAAGCCTGGCCCCTTTGTAAACTCTGGGGGCATGTACATGCGTTACGTCAGGAATACGCTATTTGAATATGTAATAATTAGCACATCGTGTGAAGTAGCCTTGACATTATAAACTTTCTTTTTATATATAACGTGACCATTTTTATTTCGGCTCAAAACGGGACATCGACTTTCTTAATTCAGCAGATTTATCTATTTATGAACCGACTTCAAAAAAAGGAAGGAGGTTCTCAATTCGACTTTTTTATCAAATGTTATTTATTCATCAGTATCAGTATCAGTTCAGCCTATTGCAGTCCACTGCTGGACATAGGCCTCCCCAAGTTCGCGCCAGACATCCCGGTTTTCCGCAATCCTCATCCAGCCTACACCGGCAATCTTACGAAGATCGTCGGTCCAACGGGCCGGAGGACGTCCCACACTGCGTTTGCCAAGACGCGGTCTCCACTCCAGGACACGTCTGCTCCAACGGCCATCGGTCCTGCGACACAGATGACCAGCCCACTGCCACTTCAACTTGCTAATTCTGTGGGCTATGTCGGTTACTTTCGTTCTCTCGCGGATAGTCTCGTTTCTAACTCTATCTTTGAGAGAAACCCCAAGCATAGCCCGTTCCATTGCGCGTTGAGCGACTTTGAACTTGTGGACCAGTCCCTTCGTCAGTGTCCACGTCTCGGCTCCGTATGTCAACACAGGCAGGTCGACCCATTGCTCGAAAACTTTTCTCTTTAAGGATTGCGGAATCTTCGAAGTGAAGACTCGACATTACTCGTTATTTATTATATATACGGGTTCGAATCCCGCTGGATCGAATTTCGACTTTTTTGTGTTCGTTACTCCTTTATTTTGACTCGGTGTACCAAATTGACGGTTCTTTTTTAATCGAAAGCTGTTGCCTGTCGAGTCGAATAGTTTTAAAGTTATCTTTAGTAATGTTTATTGTACTGTACTCTAAATTTATCTGCCTAAATAGACACAATTTATGTTCCATTTCATAAAACGGGACATTTTTGCGTCGCAGGGCTATTTTCGGGGACACCGGGACACACGACCGAAAAACGGGACGGTCCCGTTCAAAACGGGACGTCTGGTCACGTTATTTATATAGTACATACTATAACTATAACTAATGGTATAGGATGGTAAACAAACGTACGGTTCGGTTATGAAAGCAGTTACTGTAGTGTAGCCTATGGACGCCTATGGACCCCTGTAATAACAGGAGCATCACAAGAGTGTTTTCGTTCCTTCGCTGTCAATAAAATACAGGAAGACAATACTACATGACAAAAGTATTATTTGGCTGTGATCTTCTGTAGGGGTATTTTATCAACTAATATTATATAGCTGAAGAGTTTGTTTGTATGCATGAATGCCCTAATCTCAGGAACTACAGTTCCGATTTGAAATATTCTTTTAATGCTAGATAGCCCATTTATCGAGAAAGGCTATAGGCTATATAATATTTTAGTACCTCTTTTTTCATAAATTAACGTGGGTGAAACCGCGGGCACATCTGGTTTTATCTTTTACAGGAGCTTTTACAGGAGTTTTAAAGATTCACATTGAATAACCTTTTTTAATATACCTACCTATACTGTTCTAAAGATCCTTATGCCTTAAAATATTGAAATTCCTTCTTTTTTAAGAAATACAGTGTAAGTTTAAGATACTTTCGCTGCAGAAATACTTGGAAATAGTTCCAATATTTATCTAATAATATATGCTTTAACATGCAATAACTAAATTGTACCAATAGTCGTGCCGTGGTCTGGGTATTTGTGCAGTCCTTGTGGGTCTCCCCACCGTGCCTCGGAGAGCAGGTTAAGCCGCCGGTCCCGGTTGTTATCATGTACACCTGATAGCGATCGTTACTCACAGTAGGGAATATATCCGCCAACCCGGATCGGAGCAGCGTGGTGGATTAAGCTCCGATCCTTTCCCTTACATGGGGAAGAGGCCTATGCCCAACAGTGGGATATTACAGGCTGAATCGAGTGGATACAAATGTATTGAAACACAACGAGTAGGTAAAGTCGCCGATACGATCTTGTATATATTACGTAAAACAATTTTTATCAATTGTTATCCTATAAAGAATGGCGAGTGAAAGCGTTCAAAAACCGTCACCAAGTCGGTGCGTTCCATTAGACAAATAAAACAACAATACAGACAACTGGAGATAAGTTTTTGTAGTCTGCATTTTTGAGTAGCGAGTCATTTTTATTGGATTTTAACCAAGGAGGTTTTCATTGTATTTTTATAGTTTGTATTGTTAACGTTCTTTATACAAGAAATTTACTCTTTAAAAGCATTTCGACCAATCAAGCTCAAAACAATTTCAATAGCTTGTGTTTTTGTTGGTTCTATAAAAAAGTAATGCACTGACGGTTTTTATTACAACTTTACATATTTTTTAATCTTGAGGTTTTTTATAGAAGCAAATCCACATCGACGATTTTTTTTTAATACGATTATATGCAGCTAGTATTTTAAAGTTCTTTATAGAAGCAGTGTTTGGAAAAAAAAAATGGAATTGAACCAGGGAGGCGTTCAATATGGCATATATAATTTATATGTTTTAAGTTTTTTTATATATAAAAGTTTTTGAAGCAACTTATTTTTAACTGATTTCGACTAAGGAGGTTCACTATAACCATTCAGAGTTTATATATTTTTTAATATAAGTAATTATTGAAGTAATATTTGAATTTTAAGCAAGGAGGTTCGATACAATTACATGAATAGCTTGTATTATTAAGGTTCTTGTAGAGGCGACCCTCGGAGCATCGAATTATTTTTAAAGTATGTCAACCAAGGAGGTTTGTATTACTACATACTTTGTATCTGTGGTTTATATTGTTTAGTTTTTTAATAAAAACAATTCTTGTAGCAAATAATTTGTCGTTAAAGGACATCAAACAAGAAGGTTTTTATTATAACTAAATACATTTTGTATTTTCTGTTTTTCTTTTGAAGGCAGCGAATTTGTAATTTTTACCAAGGAGGTTTTTAACTTGACAGTCTGTTTTTTTTACATACAGTGAAATCCAGAAGTTCTTTTTTTGTGAAAGAGCACCTCCGGATTGACTTAAGTCAGTAAGTGCAGGGGTCTATAGGCATTGCCTCTCGGGCTGTTTTCACCGAGGGAACTTCGCCCTCGGGGTCCTTAGGCTTTCTTCCTTCAGTTCTCATTTTTGTTCTTGTACCCGAAAGTATGGCAATTATGATCTTAATAATAGTAACTCAAAAAAAAAATAAAGGTAACTACAAGATTATAAAAAACGAATTTATATTGTCTACGTTATGTTGGTGACTGTCTTCTATAGGACGAAGATTGTTTGCATGTATTTTAAATTTTATTATTGATCTTAATTATCATGTTAATTCCGATCTAAATTGAAGTAAAAAAAGTAATAAAAAACTAGTTAAAACAGTTACAGTTTTTTTTTGATAGTTTAAAGTAAACAGAATAAAAATCAAATTAAAACAAGGAAGCCATAGATCATAGTAACTAATTTAATTTTTTTTTATCAAAATACTAATGTTTACTATGTAACGATTTACGGTAATTAAAACAACTTAATGTTTAATGGAAATGGCGACCTATAGAATTGTAATTAAAACTAACATTATTCCAATTACCTACCTTATTTGCATTGGAATTTTCGGGTTAAATTTTAATGTATAATTTTACTGCTAAAATATCTCGTTACTGATAAGGTTCTATATTTGACATTTTGTTTTTTTTTTTTTTACTTACCAAAAACAATATCAAGTGTGTAGCACTTCCCTAAACCAATAGTACAGGCCATAATGACTGATCTAATGTAACGTTTACGTCACTGCACTTTCACTACGCGTAACATAATCACTTATGAAACCAGAGGACGCTGCACTCAAGTTCAACGCACCGATAAAAAACTCAAAATTAAAAAAAAAATAAAAAAAAGAAACAAAAATGTCAGTTTTCGAACGCAGTAAACGTCAACGTCAAATCGCGTTTTTTTGGCGGGAGATTGTTTTTTTTAAACGCGTGTTTCGCACTCACTTTCTTAGCGGCCAGTGAGCCGAGCACGTTTTACCGCGTGCTTTTACTTTCCACGAAATACAGTGGGGATAAACATTGTTATGAGTTATTGCATTACATTGCATATTACATCTTAAATTAATATTTGATTTATAGTGGCAAGATGGAGTCAATGTTCTGAGTTAGATCTTGATAAATTAACACAAGAATAAAGAGACTCATTCTAACACAACGGTCAACAATTTGATGTATTCATAGAGAAAGGAAAAATAATGCATAAATATTAATGAAAAAAATAAAATAAAACATAAATGATAAAATCCTTTTTTTAAGTCTATTGAAATTGAACCACCGTTAAGGAAGGCACTGGTCTCTAAGTCACAAGCTTTTCCAGTTTAGGGGCCAGTGTTCTAATGAATTTTGTAGGTACAGCACAATTTTATCAATAAGTATTTATAATTTTTTTAATAGTAGTCTGATCTTACTGGTAAAAGGATGGTCTATTCCATTCTGTGTAAAAAAATTAAGAATGTAAGATTAAAACCTTTTTTTTAAATTGAGGTAGGGCACAGCAGGAAATATCCTGCTCAAAATCTGGAGCAGCGTGTGTGGGAAAGTATCTCGACCTTACAGAAGATCACAGCTGTGTGTTCCTGTGTTCAATAAGGTGACCAGAGCTCCTGATGGGGTTGGGAGTAGGATCGGTATTGCGCTCACGAAGTTTCTGGTGTTGCAGATGTTTATAGGCTACGGTATTCGCTTACCATCAAGAGAGCTGTACGCATGTTTGCTGACTTTTTTGTATAAAAAAGACAGTACAGAGGCTGAGCTTGACCTAGCTAATTAAATACCAGACAAATCAATATGTATAGTTAATATTAGTGTAAACATCATTTCGTTTGTTCATAAACATAGCAAAACACCCACACCCACACCCACTAAATCATTATTATTATTCAGTTTCCATCCGTAGAAATTGCTCTTCTTCTTACTTCTTCACATAAATATGTGATGTGGCCTTTTTTAACCGACTTCCAAAAAAGGAGGAGGTTCTCAATTCGACACGTATGTTTTTTTTTTTAAATTTATGTTAGCTCAGAACTTTTGACTGGGTGGACCGATTTCGGTCAATTTTGTTTTAATTGAAAGGTGTTGCGTGTCATGTGGTCACATTTTAATTTAATTGAGATCTGACAAGTACTTTTAGAGTTAGGTATATCTAATAATGCGTATTTGCGTGCCTACCTTTTCGTCGACCTACGTTATATTATACCGCATAAATTTTTACTCGGTGTACCGATTTCGATGATTCTTACTTTACTCGAAAGCTAATACTTGTCTTGTAGTCTTGTTTAAATTAGATCGAAAACTGATTACAACTTTTTGAGTAATCTTTAATAGCGCGTATTTACTTGACTATTTTTTCGTCTTATTACGTTGTATTACTTGTCGATGTAATTGAAGTCGGTTTTTTTTTCGTTTGCGAGCAAACACAATTATTAATTTTATTTTTTTATTTTATCTGTTGGACAATAATAAAGATTATAAATAAATAAATAAATAATAAATAAATATCTACAACACACACGTGGTCGTCTGTTCCTAAAGTAAGCAACTTATTATGTACTAAATATATGTATTTATATAATAATAAGAATAAAAATAGCAAGCAAAACCGCGAGGGATGCCAAGTTCAAATAAAAATAATGTTTATAACATAACATTTATTAATATTGCATATTATTCGATACGATCCTATTCAAAGACGCAATGCATCCTTTCTAATACAATTATTCAAATGAAGCCATTGTTATCGACAAAGAGAATAATGGCCGCCACGATAAGATTAAATTATAATAAAGTTACATACCAAAAAAATGTTGAGAAATGCCTATAACTGGTAATACTTAACAGTTAATATGTATATTTTAATATTAATATGTATATTTATAATAAACAAAATATTTATATATTTTAAACTAACTTCGAAAAAAAAGAGTCCCTCAATTGAACTGTATTTTTTAAATGTAATACTGCGTATATATTTATTTTATCATAAGATTTTGCGCAAAAGACGAATTGAAAGACACACAGCCTCATACATATATCTGTGAAAGATATAGATTTTACAGTGGGGTATTATAATTAGGGCACAAGGTGGTGGTGGTTAAATAGGTATTTAATAAAAATAAATAAATTGTGCCCTAATTATTATGGCTTCTATATAAGATCCAGGTGTGATTCACATAAGCAAAATATGAGCCACGTGAGTCAGTAATTATAAAATTTAATTTAAATATGAAAAAAAAAACGGCTCACACGCAATACATGTGATTCGTAGCATGAAGACATAATTATGTTGGAAATATTAAAATAAAAGCAAAACTATGGATTTCGGAAAGACACAAAATAAAACAAACATCCAGACCACCATCTATTATTATCTACGAGTATATGGGATACACAAACACTTCTTATAAGTTAAATCGAACATAATTATCAACAGTGCAAAAGTCTGTTGTAGGTAACTACTCTATCAACGGTTGTCGAATATACATATACAATATTTTAAGTAAATAATAAGCCACATACACTTATGGCAGTCTATTTCTAAAGTAGGAAACTTTCTGCCTGTGTTTCAGATAACTGCCAACTGATATATAAACTCATTAGTCATTAATCATTATCTATAATAACTATACTAATATCGTAAAGCTGAAGTTTGTTTAAACGCTCTAATCTTAGGATCTACTGATTCGAATAGAAAAATTATTTTTGTCTTGGATAGCCCATTTAGCGAGAAAAGGTATAGGCTATTTTTTTCTCTAATGAATGCGTGTAAAATCGCGAAGTACCTACAGCTAGTTTTAACATATAAGTACATATATGATTGAAATATTACACACAAACTCGGGACGGAAGTCAACATCTTGAAGAAGAAAGAGGACAGTAAAATTATAATTTGCATTGTAAAAATCTATAATATTATAAAGCTGAAGAGTTTGTTTGTTTGAACGCGCTCAGAAACTACTGGTCCGATTTGAATTTTTTTTTTCAGTATTAGATAGCCCATTTATCGAGGAAGGCTTTAGGCTATATATTATCACGCTAAGACCAATAGGAGCGGAGAACCAATGAAGAATGTTTCGAAATCGGGTTTTTTTCCTTTTGAGAGCTTCCCCGGTTAGCTCAAAGTAACTATTCCACGAGAACGAAGTCGCGGGCAGAAGCTAGTAATATATAAACGCATATCATAGTTAAGTTAAAAGACACAAAAGGCTTAGAACATCACCAAGCTCACGTGTAACATCTCTTACGTAACACAATGTCGTAACGATTCCAGAAATGGGCTCATTAGGCAATCGGGTTTTTACAGTAACGAAGGTTATGTTATGAATAATGTTTAATATTAATTTGTTTTCCCTGAAGTTAACGGAATGTTCAAGGATGTTTGTTGACCTGGCAGCGGTGGATATGTTGCGACAATTCGAAGAAAAAAAAAAAACAAGTGTGCTTTAGACCAGTGTTCCGCAAACTTTTTGTGTTCAAGGTACACCTAGGAATAGGAAAATATTTTGGAGGTACACCACAATTAAAAATAATTTTTTAAGTAACATTAACCAACATTTATTTATTAATCACCGAAACAATATTTATTATTAATCAATAAACGTAAAGTTTATGTTCCCGAGGCACACCAATAAACGACCACGGCACACCAGTGTGCCGCGGTACACCCTTTGCGGAACACTGCTTTAGACAACACGACTGAAGTAAAACTTCTTTAGCTCTTACAGTAATATACGAAACGTAACTCTCTCTCTTTCTATCTTCACTAACTTATATCTCCCTCTCAACTTCCGCTCGCCTCGCCCGATCACACTTTTCGTAACGCTCTCGTCACGCATTCACCAGCTTACTCAACAAGTCAAGCGTGCGTAAAGAAGTTTTACTTCAAAAATTGTCGTATCTGTTCGTATTTAAATTAATATCTATGAGCATGACTTCTAACTGATTTCACAAAATTCGATAATTATTTTTGTACTAGATGGCCCGGTGAACTTCGTATCACCTACGTATATTTGTGAAAAATATACACAAAACACTTTCTGAACGCACCTATAAATATTTGACAACCAATTGATAACTTTTTTGACAAAAGACATAAAATTTCCCCGTTATAGTCATTTTTAGTATTTTCCGTTACATATTTGTGGCTACCACATCGATTCACTATTACGTAAGTAGTATGTAATAGTAAGTCGATGTACTAGCACAAAATTACTTACCTTATTTACTTACCTATAATACCGTACCTTGAACAATACCTTTAAAACACCTTCAAAATACCAGTTTACCTCGAAAACCTTTACCATGAAGAATGACATCTGATTCGAGTAAGAAACATGAAGTAGGTAGCCCTGAGAAGGGCTGTTTTGGTTTTCGTTGGAAACAGTGATAGTTAGCCCTCAAAAGGACTTTTTTTAATGTTAAGAAACAAGAATTATTAATGACGTCGTTAGCTCTGAAAAGAGCTGTTTGTAAATAAATATTTCACAGCACGCCATGCACGAAGCGGATGTACAAGCAGTCACAGTTCACATAACTTCACAAATCTTCAAGCAAGCTTCTCTCTTCGTGTATATCTTCAAGATTTGAGTCACGCCGCGCTGCCTAGTGGAGTACGTCCGTCCGCCGTGTCGACCGCCGCGAAATGAGCGAGGCGCGGCGACAGAGGTCGTATTAATAGAGTCTCGCCCGCGACACCGTTCCGCGAGCCGCACGAGTGATGTCGACCAAGCACGAATCGCGCACAGTGAAAGAGAGACGGAAATAATGCGGGAAAGGAATGCATAGCACTAATTGGAATCGCTTTCTAATTGGTTAAAAAACTAATTATTTTATTGGTTTATGTAATTTTTCTTTGTAAATAATTTTGTATAAATATTGCGATTTTTGCCTAATAAAATCATTCAATTCGATCCACACCTTCTGAAGAAGTCTTTTATTTAAATACTCTCCGAAGTCTCCAAAGTGGTGACCCGACGCTGAAGAAGAACAAGAGGAATCCCTGCTCGTGAAAAAAATGGAAAAAGCAAGAACCACCGAATCCCTGCCCGCCGCCACCGCCGCTGCCGCTGCCGCCGCCGCCGCCAGCCAGCTAGCCAGCCAGCCTTCAGAAATCGCGAATATTTCGCTTTCACTGCGAATTCCACCTTTCTGGCGCGACCGTGTCCGATTATGGTTCTACAGCTTCGAAGCCGCTACTCACGATCAGAAGAAAGGCGAACAACAACTAGCGCAGATGGTTATCGCTCGGTTAGAAAAGCAAGATATCGAACAAATATCAGACCTTCTCTACAATCCACCTGAAAGCAAGCCATATCAAGCTATTAAAGAACGTCTCATCACTGCGTACGAAGAGTCAGACAACCGACAGTTCCAAAAGCTCTTGTCTGAAATGGAACTAGGAGATCAGAAGCCGTCACATCTACTACGTCGGATGCGCGATCTCGCTCGTGACAGAATCCCCGACGCCACGCTACGCATCCTGTGGACCAACCACCTACCTCCACACATCCGCTCAGTCCTAGCCGTGAGCGACTCCTTCAGCACGAAGACTGCGTTAGAAGAACTCGCACTGCTCGCTGACAAGATGCTAGAACAACACCGCGAAGTCGCCGCCGTCAGCACTACACTACCGCCTCCTACGCCCGCATCACTAATAGACACAAACTTCTTAATAAATGAAATAAGAAAACTCTCCATAGAAATCGCTGAATTAAAGTCAAGACCACCACAACATAACTACAGAAGAAACCGTTCTCGAAGCCGTACATACAATCCGCGATATAAATACCGATCGAGAGAAAATACACCTTCGTCAGCGTGCTACTACCACCTACGTTTCGGAGCCCAGGCAAGAAACTGTAGGTCACCGTGTTCCTTCGTGTCTAAAGAAAAGCAAGCGGAAAACTAGAGAGAACGCTGGCAGAGGCGGAATCCGGCGCTCAAGAATACTCCTACCGCCTATTCGTCACAGACAAGAAAACAGGAATATCTTTCTTAGTAGACACGGGAGCTAACATATCCGTCCTACCTAGAAAGAAAACTCACTTCACTACACCGCTGCCATTCAAACTCTACGCCGCTAACAACACTACTATATCGACATACGGTGAAAAAACACTCGAACTCGACCTCAGCCTTCGCCGTCCATACAAGTGGAAGTTCATAGTCGCTGACGTGTCAAAACCGATACTAGGAGCCGATTTTCTGAAGCATCATCAACTCATCGTGGATTTAAAAAACAAGAAACTTATCGACAACGTCACTAACTTAACAGTCAAAGCACCCGTTCGAGCTACATCTATACCTACAGTACGAAGCATAGACTGTAACAACGTTTACCACGACATACTCTCAGAATTCCCCGGCATAACAAGACTAACTTCAATGAACATCAACGACAGCAAGATCAACGTCCAGCACTATATAGAAACCGAAGGCCCGCCCGTACATTGTCGTGCACGTCCTATACCACCACACCGCTACGAAAAAGTAAAGAAAGAGTTTCAAAACATGATCGAACAAGATTTATGTCGCCCCAGCAAGAGCCCATGGGCATCACCCCTTCACGTCGTACCGAAGAAGAACGGAGACATACGAGTCTGTGGTGATTATCGCCGTCTCAACGCAATCACCAAGGCCGATCGATACCCGGTACCACGCGTCAAAGACTTCACGTATCAACTCGCTGGAAAAACAATATTTTCAACAATAGATCTCAACAGAGCTTATCAACAACTTTGCGTCCGCGACGAGGATATTGAAAAGACAGCTATAATAACACCAATGGGATTATTCGAATTCCCGAGAATGTGTCCAGGTTTAAAAAACGCAGGCCAGACATTCCAGCGATTCATACATCAAGTGTTGAGCGGACTGCCCTACGTATTTCCATTCATCGACGACGTACTACTTGCATCTGAAAACGAAGATCTTCACAAAGAACACTTAAGAACCGTGCTACGAAGACTTGAAGAACACGGAATTACAATAAATCCTTCGAAGTGTCACTTCGGTCAAACAGAAGTTCAATTCTTAGGATATCACGTTTCAAAAGACGGTATTAAGCCCCCAACACAGAAGATCGACATCATCATGAAGTATCCGAAGCCTACTAACATCGAAGAGCTACGTCGTTTCCTCGGTATGTTAAATTTTTATCGCGATCACATACCTAACGCCGCGTCTATACAAGCGCCACTCAACGCATACCTACACAACGTAAAGAAGCGAGACAAGACCGTCATACAGTGGACAGAAGAGTCGACACAAGCATTCGAAGCATGTAAAAACAGCATCAGCAACGCCGCTTTACTTGCTCATCCATCACATCAAGCTACATATGCATTATTTTGTGACGCGTCCGACAAGTCAGCTGGCGCCGTCCTACAACAATACGTAAACAAAACGTGGCAACCTCTCGGCTATTATTCGAAAAAATTCTCCGACGCGCAATCGAGGTACTCAACATACGACAGAGAACTTCAAGCTATCTACATGGCTGTGAAACACTTCCGCAAGATGTTTGAAGGCCGACCACTCATTATATTTACCGACCACAAGCCTCTCACATTCGCAATGAATAAGATTAATTCATCTACAGAAACACCGAGACGTACGAGACAATTATTATTTATTAGCGAATTTACAACCGATATACGACACGTGAGTGGTAAACAAAACATCGTTGCCGACGCCCTAAGCCGCATAGAAACGATTACATGTCCTGCAACAATAAATTATGAAGAAATCGAATCCGCACAGCAAGAAGATCCTACAATACAACAGTTATTACTTCAAGATAACATCAACTTAAAGAAAATTATCATCCCGAACACCGACGTCGAATTATATTGTGAGACTTCAACTTCGAATATACGACCTTATATACCTGAACAATATCGACAACAAGTTTTTAATAGTGTACATAACATAAGTCATCCTGGAACGCGTACGACTCGAAAGATGACGTCACAGAAATATTTTTGGCCGTCAATGAATACCGACGTATCACATTGGACAAGGAGCTGTATTGACTGTCAAAAAAATAAAATACAACGCCATACGTACAGCGCGACATCTAAATTCCCGCCAACGGAACGCTTTCATCATATTCACGTCGATATCGTAGGTCCATTACCTACGACAATGCAAGGTTACCGTTATCTTATAACAATGATCGACAGAGAAACTAAGTGGCCCGAAGCAATACCTACCGACGATATCACAGCAGAAACAGTCGCCGAAACTATATACAAACACTGGATCGTAAGATTCGGCTGTCCGTCGACACTAACTAGCGACCAAGGCAGACAATTCGAAAGTCAGCTGTTTAATAATTTAATGAAAATCATGGGAATTACGAAAAACCGAACTACTCCATATCACCCGGTTAGCAACGGCATTATCGAACGCTGGCATCGCACACTAAAAACCGCGCTACGAACGAAGCTATCAAGTTCAAGGACATGGGTCAACGAACTACCTACTGTATTACTCGGATTACGAGCGACCCTACGCACAGACGCCGGAGTTAGCCCAGCCGAACTCACATACGGCTATAACCTACGTCTACCAGGTGATTTCTTTAATACATCGATACCTACAACTACGAGCGACTATAGTTACATAAACAAAATAAGAGAAGCAATAGAATTAAACAGACCGCAAACCGCTACGACTCATCATAACAGCAAACAACCTCTCTTCATTCATAAAGATCTACAAGACTGCAGTCACGTATTCGTCCGAGTCGACGCAATCAAAAAACCCTTACAACCACCGTATGAAGGCCCGTATCGTGTAATAAAGAGAACAGACAAAGTATATACGATACAATTACAAAATCGAGAAACTAACATATCGATAGATAGACTCAAGCCTGCATACTTACTACAGGAAGATATACCTAACGATACGTCATCGCTACAAGATACCTCGCCACGGAACTCATTTCCCGCCAAAACGCATAGCAACGAGACGCCACAACCGAACGCGATTCATAAGAACATCACAACGCGAGTCGGCCGTCCCGTCAAGCTGCCAGTACGTTTCACTTGAGGGGGAGCTCTGTGGCTACCACATCGATTCACTATTACGTAAGTAGTATGTAATAGTAAGTCGATGTACTAGCACAAAATTACTTACCTTATTTACTTACCTATAATACCGTACCTTGAACAATACCTTTAAAACACCTTCAAAATACCAGTTTACCTCGAAAACCTTTACCATGAAGAATGACATCTGATTCGAGTAAGAAACATGAAGTAGGTAGCCCTGAGAAGGGCTGTTTTGGTTTTCGTTGGAAACAGTGATAGTTAGCCCTCAAAAGGACTTTTTTTAATGTTAAGAAACAAGAATTATTAATGACGTCGTTAGCTCTGAAAAGAGCTGTTTGTAAATAAATATTTCACAGCACGCCATGCACGAAGCGGATGTACAAGCAGTCACAGTTCACATAACTTCACAAATCTTCAAGCAAGCTTCTCTCTTCGTGTATATCTTCAAGATTTGAGTCACGCCGCGCTGCCTAGTGGAGTACGTCCGTCCGCCGTGTCGACCGCCGCGAAATGAGCGAGGCGCGGCGACAGAGGTCGTATTAATAGAGTCTCGCCCGCGACACCGTTCCGCGAGCCGCACGAGTGATGTCGACCAAGCACGAATCGCGCACAGTGAAAGAGAGACGGAAATAATGCGGGAAAGGAATGCATAGCACTAATTGGAATCGCTTTCTAATTGGTTAAAAAACTAATTATTTTATTGGTTTATGTAATTTTTCTTTGTAAATAATTTTGTATAAATATTGCGATTTTTGCCTAATAAAATCATTCAATTCGATCGACACCTTCTGAAGAAGTCTTTTATTTAAATACTCTCCGAAGTCTCCAAATATTATTTATGTTTATCACCGTTTAAACCTTCCCTGAACCCTTCCACAAACATTTCAAGATGAAAATTAGACAAATTGGCCCAGCCATTCTCGAGTTTTAGCGAGACTAACGAACAGCAATTGATTTTTATATTTAAAGAAGATTATGTTCTTTACTGTACAGGACAAGGCGTTCGTAAAAGAAAAAAAATCTGTATAGGTTACTTAATATTTTATAGGCTTTGCGAGATTATCACTAAGTATATGGAACCGCTGTGTGCTGTGTGGTTACGGCACTAAAGAAAGTAGCCACCCCCTCTCTTCCCGTGGGTGTCGTAAGAGGCGACTAAGGGATAATACAGTTTCATTACCACCTTGGAACTTAAAAAGCCGACGGATGGCGGGATAACCATCCATGCTGGCTTTGAAATACACAGGCCAAAGACGGGCAGCAGCGTCTTCGGTGCGACAAAGCCAGCCCTGCGGTCACCAACCCGCCTGCCCAGCGTAGTGACTATGGGCAAAACACATGAGTTCGCGTCATAATGTCGGGCGCGAACTTGTGGAGGCCTATGTCCAACAGTGGACTGTGATAGGCTGTAGTGGTGGATATGGAACCGACACCAATAATTGCTTAGAGCGTACGTATTGATCTTCTACTACCGTCTCCCACTATGGTTTACCTATCAATGACAATAGACAAATCCTAGTAGAGCAAAACATAACCTGTTTTAATAAAAAGCGCTGAATACTACCTAAAGTATATTAAAATCTCACATTCAATGACTCGAGATTTCTTGGATAGTCTGTGAATACGTGAGAGATCTTACGCTTTTATATGAGTACTAGCGACCCGCCCCTGCTTCGCACGGGTGCAATGCTGATACTAAATTAATACCTACTATCTACAACAAAAGATATGTTAGAAACCTCTAAAATTATCAATGTTTCTCTACCATATTATGCATGTATAATACATAAACCTTCCTTTTGAATCACTCTATCTATATATTATAAAAAACCGCATCAAAATCTGTATCGTATTTTTAAAGATCTAAGCATACATAGGGACAGACAGACAGCGGAAAACGACTTTGTTTTATACTATGTATAGATACTAATAGGACATATCTATACTAATATATAAAGCTGAAGAGTTTGTTTGTTTGTTTGTTTGTTTGTTTGAACGCGGTAATCTCTGGAACTACTGGGCCGATTTGAAAAATTCTTTCAGTGTTAGATACCCCATTTATCGAGGAAGGCTATAGGCTATGTGTCATCACGCTACGACCAATAGGAGCGGAGTCCACGCCGACGAAGTCGCGCGCAGAAGCTAGTAGGGTTATAAAATAATATTAGGTCTACATTCGAATAGGAAATGTTTATCCACTTATCACTAAGACAGTTGCTTATGGTCCAAGATCCCAGGCGCCCCAGACCTTTCCTATTTTCTGATGGACAACATATCTATACTAATATTACAAAGAGGTAAAGTTTCTAACTTTGTTTGTTTGTAGGGGGTAATCTTCGCAAATACTGATTCGATCATGAAAATTCTTTCACCAACAGAAAGCTACGCTATTCAGGTGTGACATAGGCTATATTTTATTGTTATTGAACAAAAAAATCAGTGAAAAATAATAGTATATGTAAATCAAGTCGGAGAAATGCGAGCGAGATGAAAACTTTACTATACATATAATTGCATCACAAAAAACAATAAATAACGGCCAACGGAGTTGGCACGGGTCGACTAGTATATTTATTAGTACGTAAGAACCTTTAGAAAATAAGTAAAATTAGTAGTCCGTCATCTTACCGTTTTGTGAAGAACATTTTATATCTTAACTGAGTATATAATACGATTCTGACACCGGTTCAGATTGTCTATTCTGCTGGCTTTTTTAATTCAGTCAGTCAGTCAGTCAGTTCAGCCTATTGCAGTCCACTGCTGGACATAGGCCTCCCCAAGTTCGCGCCAGACATCCCGGTTTTCCGCAATCCTCATCCAGCCTACACCGGCAATCTTACGTAGATCGTCGGTCCAACGGGCCGGAGGACGTCCCACACCAACTTTTTAATTCGGTTTAAATCAATTCAGTTACCAGTATAAATAACATGTGTTGCTGAGTGTAAAACTCGACAATGGCTAGAGTATTTTTCTAATACTTTGGCAGAAAATGTTACGGAGTAGGTAAATGATATTTATACGCTATATGATAAAGCGCATTATATATTCGGTGCAGGATTACATAGTTGATAGGGATGTGTGGACTTAGTGACGCTGTATTTCATGCAAGATATTACTAATTTTGTATTAAAACACAGTTTATATATTATTTTTGAAAGAGTAACTGCGGAGTTTCTTGTCGTTTCTTCTCTGCAGAATCTACATTCCGAATCGGTGGTAGCTTCAAAAATAATAAACACATTAAAATTTTAATTTGTAAAATGACGATTCGAAAGTGCTCATGGGGCCTATTTGAATGAAGTTGTTTTTTTTCAGTACAAAATCGAGAACAATACGCAGTTACTGGAAAATTTCAGAAAATAGAACAATTATTTATAGCTGACTTAACCTTATATAGGTGTATGGGTTTATAAATAAAGAATAAAAAAAAAAACAATTATTTAAAAGTTCACAAAAACAGGACAACGTCTTTGGGTCGGCTACTCTATAACGGATGTACAAAAACCTAACATTTATAATTAAAACAATGAAAATTGGAATTAATTTAAAACAAAAGCAAAAATTCTACTCCATGATATTAATACAAAATAATACATCCATCATAAATATGTGTTTCATTTTGAATAAATGAGTATTTCATATTCCGGACGCACCCCCATCGCTCTTATTCGCGTATTCAGTTGAGGGCCATTGTCAGGAAACACCTGTATTTTCAATGCAGGATGTTATAATGCTTATTTTAATAGATAATATTTAACTGTACTTTTATGTTTATTACAATTTACATACCCTAGTAACACAACTTTTTTTGTATTATTAATAAATATTTATTTTACTTGCGTTATAAATAATTATTTATTTTTTATGTATTTTACAAGAAAACTGTCTTCCATTGACTTCACAAACACATCTCATTTTCACACTAGTTTAGAAATACTATCTAACATAACCTTATTCTCTTTTTTGATACGAGATATAATATTATAATTGGAATAACTTAAAAACTTAAGTTATATTTAAAAATATTATATTTTTATTGATATAACTGCGTTATAATTGTATGTGTTACTTTTGTATGAACGTAGTACCTACGTAATTTAGTTTATAAATGACACTGGTTATTAGTGCGTATTTTTAAATTGTTAACAATAAGTACAAAACCATTATATTAACATATTTCACATTATAAATGTATCAGAGTAAACACAGGTTTTATTTTATTCCTTTTATTTAAACAATACAGCGTTATTCTATTCACGTTTCAAGTACTTTAATACTGTTTTATGATATTCAAATCTAAATGTATGAAATATAAATACATAAGCCGTACTACTTAGTATAAAACAAAGTCGCTTCCCGCTGTCTGTATGCTTAGATCTTTTAAAAATACGCAACGGATTTTGATGCGGTTTTCTTTAGTAAATAGAGTGATTCCAGGGGAAGGTTTATATGACTGTATAATACATGGATAATATAGTAGAGGAACACTGATAGTTTTTGCACCCGTGCGAAGACGTGGCGGGTCGCTAGTTTATGATAATTTGTACTCGCCGTGCGTTCCGCCTGAAACGTTTTGCGAGCAATACCCGGTTTAGAATATTACCTTTTGTTAAGGCTGTTCGAATTAGAATTCTTCGTCCGTACGCTTTTCAGGCTTCAAGATTAGTTCTCACTTGTGCTTCAAGTTTTCATATATGTAAATGTGGTAAAGGTTAGAGAAATAATCCCTATAGAAGTAATACCTACGTCCATTTCGTCAAATTAGGGATGACCAGAAACAATGTAGGTATTATATGTTCATTTATTGCTTTAAAAAGGTCTTAATTATTGTTTATACTTTTGATTTCCAAAATTTTACATTCTCAGCTAGTAAATACCTAATACAATCCATTTTTTTTTCAATGTAACTGGGTCGGCAAACAAGCGTACGGCTCACCTGATGGTAAGCGATTACCGTAGCTTAGACGCCTGAAACAATAGAAGCATCGCAAGCGCGTTGCCGAATGCCGACCTCTCCAATTGCACCAGGAGCTCTGGTCACCTTACTTACCAACAGGAACACATATTTTCCACTTATTACTCATAAGAATAGAATAAAATTATTACGTTTATTTTATTTGTGTATTTTATTTAAGGACTTTTATACACGTGCCAGTTCCGACGTAACCTAATTCTTACTAAACAATGAAATGAGGTTCATTATTCTGAATAATATTTTGGCCTTGTTAGGTGTTCAACGACCGAGTATACCGTGGAAAATTCCAGTAACAAATCTATTGAAATTCAAGTCTTATAATGGCTTCTCTTCCAGATTGAAAAAGTAAACAATAAAATAACAAATTACGTACATCTTCGACAGTTCTACACGTCTCACAGTTGGGGGACCTGGATGTAGTCATTAAATATTTAAATTTATTTAATACACACATCAGCCTATCGCAGTCCACTGCAGGACATAGACCTCCCCAGACAGACAGAGTTCGCGTCAGACATCGCGGTTTTCCGCAATCCTCATCCAGCCTACGCCGGTAATTTTACGTAGATCGTCGGTCCAACGGGCCGGAGGACGTCTCCACTCCAGGACACGTCTGCTCCATAGGGCATCAGTCCTGCGACACAGGTGACCAGCCCACTGCCACTTGAAACTTGGGGAGGCCTATGTCCAGCGGTACACTGCAATAGACTGAACTAACTAACTTCTGTACCATCCTTTACAAATTTCTGGATATGCCCATGGTTCCCAGAGATGCACTGTGTTGACAACAATAGGTACAGGTGGACCGTAAATTATTTAACATCTCAGTGGTACAAAATAAGGATAAAATGTATAATATAGATATTACAGATAACATAAAAACAACGATTTCAAAATATATGCAAAATATTTGTAAAACACTGAAAAATCTTATCTTCGTTCGACTTCGACTGCATTGCGGAAAACATCTATCGTCTCGCAGCGTTATTTTACTGTCAGTTTATTTAATCATTTTAAACTGAATTCGGGATAAGTGAATACTCGATTCGAGTGATTTTTTATTGTATATATTTGAATTTACATCATCTGAAGTAGGACTTATATAAAACTCTAATTATCAGTAACTCTATCTTTTCGTTCGGTGCTTCATCCGTGTCGACAACACTGTTTTGGATGTTCTGTTTTACCCATTAAAATGCAGCCTAATAATGTAGCCAGTCACTAATAGAAAACTGCTACAATATAGTCTATGTCACTCAGTGCTAACTTAGTGTTCTCCTGGTGCGGTTAAGGTTGCTAGGTTGTCAAACTTAGAAGCTAGACAGATTAGCCGGTTTGGTTGGACGTTTGGTTAAAAAGGCAGGACACCTTAAATTATTAAAAACTTTGTGTCTTAGTATTAATACGACATAAGAAAAAAAAAGTGTGTGTGTCCAGCTGGACTGGTCGGAGCTCCGACGCACGACTGGAGTTTACTTCTTCAGATCGACTCTCTAAATATGCACAAAAAAGACTTTATAGTCTAAGAAAAAGATTAATACAATATCAAATGGTAAATAAATAAATCAAAATAACGCCATCTATCGATGGCATTATTAGAAAACGTCGCAACCGATACCGTCGTAACTGTCGTAGCCGGTACTGTCGTAAGCGTCGTAGCAGATAGGTAGCGCACAAAAACGTAACAAGGTCATTCGTTCGATTCTTAAGGAGTAAACTCCAAAAAAATTGTGTGTAAAACCAGACTTTTTTAACTATTTACGATAAATCTTTTTGAAGTGAAACTTCTTTAGGCGAATGAGGGTAAAAAATTTTAAGGATGAAACGGCTACGTTTTTGTTTTTAATTATGATACCGTCTACTTCTTCCGGTACAGGCGTCACCCGCCTCGAGTCCCGCTTCACCATATTTTTCAAGTAGTTTGCCAAAGAAGTTTCACTTCTGACAATTTGTACCTTGTACGCACGCACTTTTTTAAATTTTAATTGCGAGGCGACAAGCCGGACACTGTTCAATTTGGGCGGACACGCATTCGGAAAAGACTCCGTGTCCGCCTTCATCCGGACGCCTGGCAACGCTAGGTGCAATGGAAATAATTTTTGAAATCGGTCCAGTAGTTTTTGATTTTAACCCCTTGCAAACAAACAAAAAAATCTAAACATTGTCATCTCTATCTCATCTCTATTCGTACTCATAATATTAATATAGATTATTCGGTATAATATAAGTAGTAAGTAAACAAGAATCGTATAGGTTTATGTTGTATTAATTATACTTACTCATTCTGAACATGGGATGAAGTGAGATGAAGAAGAGTCACCAATTAGTTGAATACAGGAAAGGAGGAGTGGAAATGTGACAAAAGAAAGATATTAAAAGGTTTTACTTACGAAACCCAGCTAGAGTAGCTATTTTACCTAATTTGATATTTGATTATTGTATACTGCAACTGTAAACTTAGTCATAGATGAGCATGATAAATAATTATTTTATTTTATTTCAATTCAAGAAACAAAAAAAAAGTGTGTCAGCTCCGACGCACGACTGGAGTTTACTTCTTCAGATCGACTACAACTGTCTAAATATGCACAAAAAAGACCTGTGGTCGTAACGCTCGTAACCGTCGTAGCCGGTACTGTTGTAAACGTCGTAAAATATAACGAGGTCATTCATTCAGTATATTTTACTCCTCATATTTTTTTCATACCGGGGGCCTTATATGAAAATCGATTCTTAAGGAGTAAACTCCAAAAAATTTACATTACTTGACTAATTAAAAAAATTAAGAAAAACAAATCAATCAAGTTTCCACATAAATGTAATAATCTGTTTATAAGCTGTTCTAGAATATTCTTTTTTTTTAAAATTAAAACGGTTGCAGCACTCTTCTCGAGATATCACTTGTGAATTTTTTAATGAAAGTGTTACCCTCTCATCTCAAGATAATACTTATGCATCCATAAACAGTTGTGAAGCTAGGGATTGCAATCCGGTGTCATTTTCAATCCGGCCGGATCCGGTCAAATTTTTATCAATCCGGCCGGATCCGGGCCGGATCCGGACCGGATTTATCAAACCATATTAACCTAACTTTTCTTTTTAATTCAAACGTATGTTGACCGTTAATGAAGTGAAAAAATTGTACATTTTAATTAAATTATTTTTTAAATGAAATCTCAGTTTCAAAACAAATTATGAGCTATAAATGTAGCCGTGGAAGTTATTTCTTAGTATTCATATTATGTTGAATTCATTCATACAAATTGAACTAAGCCAAGTTCCAATTTCGACCACGTGCTATTAACACATGGTGAGACGGATCAAAGAGCTAGATTTGTAATTTTAATTAGTCCAGTAATATTAAGTTTTTTTGTGATTGTAGATCTTCTTCTCTACTTTTTCTTTCACAAGTTTCACGCTATCAGTCAAGTTAATACTTAGTTAAAGCTTCAGTTACGGATATATATACGAATATTTATAGATAATTATGATATGGTTCCAAATATAAGATTTAGTCTGTAACATCTCACTCCTGGGCATAGGCCTCTTTCTCCACGTAGGAGAAGGAATGGAGCTTAATCAGCGGATATGTTCCCTACTATGAGTAACGATAGCTATCAGGTATTTATGATAACAATAGACCCACGAGAATAGACATCCACACTGGAAAGAAATATTTGTACAAATACAAATATCCCCCTCGAGCGAGACTACAACCAGCAAACCGTCGATTTTATGATATGGTTACAGATATTAAATTGTTTCGGATTATCTTTTAGTTTCGGTTACAGATATTCTATTTTAGACGAAATGCCAAAATACTTACTACTTGCTTACTATAATTTAGTACTTTTTTACATCCAATGATAAGTTAATAATTAACATTTATTGTATTAGTTACTGTTACAAATTCTGAGTAGGTACTCTATGTTAAACTGCGATGACTCCTACGATGATTTAGTTGCAAAATTTACTGACTTTATGATAATGAAGAACGCGCTCGGCTAATGTTATTTGAGCGGGAAAATGTAAAAACACCAAACAATTTAGTATTGAAGTTCCCCCTGCGATAGATCCCTGCGAAATCATCCGAAACTTTTATATAGGTTAATGGAACGGTTACGGATAAATTTTTACAAGCTTTTATTTAACTTGCAATGTATGTATGTATGTATGTATGTAAATTTAATGAATGTTTGTTCGGGTGAAATCTTGCAACTCAATTTTGAAGCAGATATCTTCAACCAATTGAGCTGAAATTTTGTATACAGGTTCAATTTGGGTGACAATGCATGATTTGTATGTATTTATGTATGTATGTATGTTTGTTCGGGTAAAATCTTGCAACTCAATTTTGAATCTTCAAGCAATTGAGCTGAAACTTTGTATACAGATTCAATTTGGATGACAATGCATGGTTTGTATGTATGTATGTTTGTTCGGGTGAAATCTTGTAACTCATTTTTGAAGCAAATATCTTCAAGCAATTGAGCTGAAACTTTCTATACAGGTTCAATTTGGATGACAATGCATGGTTTGTATGTATGTATGTTTGTTCAGGTGAAATCTTTCAACTCAATTTTGAAGCAGATACCTATCTTCAACCAATTGAGCTGAAATTTTGTATATACTTAGGTTCAATTTGCATGCTAATGCATGGTTAACTTTGTGACGTCATTCTAAATCCAATATAGCGGCATATCCAAGAGTGCGGACTAGTTATTTTTAGTGCACTTCTACAATATGGGTATCAAATGAAAGGGCTTGCTAAGAATAATTCGAATAAAGTGACGTGATAACCGACTAAAAAGTCAAAAATAAATTAAAAGTAAAAAACCTTTTTAAAAAACAAGCTTTTATTTGAATGCACTAAAACGAAAAAAATAAATTTTTACTTTAAAACTTTTACTATCTAACTACTACGTACTTATAAAGTCATTACACATAATCTATATGATATAAAAGCTTGTCGCAAGATTTGCTTGTAAACAAGTAAATTAAATAAATTGATGTGATTGATTTTAACTATTAAAATTTTCAAGCTAAGGAAATACGAGTACTATCTCGCGACAAGCTTTTATATCATATAGATTATGTGTAATGACTTTATAAGTACGTAGTAGTTAGATAGTAAAAGTTTTAAAGTAAAAATTTATTTTTTTCGTTTTAGTGCATTCAAATAAAAGCTTGTTTTTTAAAAAGGTTTTTTACTTTTAATTTATTATTTCGTATATGTATATCCAATATTTTGGTTACGATAAAATAACATCCCTGGTTTGAATCTTAATATTTCTAGGTATTCTGCAAGTAACTGCAATGTGAAGTTATTTAATACTCGCAAAATAAGTCAAGCAAATTCAGTGTTTTTTTTCAGCTGTAAATAAAGTTGAATACCTTCACCACAACGTATCTATAACTAATTCAAATGGCAAAAATCTATCAATCAAGTCTTTAGTCTTAGCGTCAAAAGACTCGTATCTTTAAGAACCACGCTCTATCTTTTAAAAAGAGGTGATTTTCTTACAAAACCGCCACCTTACAAAAACACCGGATCCGGTCACCGGATCCGGCATTTGTCACCGGATCCGGTAACTGTAAAATGATGCCAGATCCGCCGGATTACCGGATCCGGTTTTCCGGATTGCAATCCCTATGTGAAGCATAATTTATTAAATTTTTTCATTCGAGATGGTTTTTGAGATCTTTCTTTGATTTAAATTAACAAAACACATATTTTTAAAAGATACATATTTTTCCTTTATTAAGGACTGTCGATCTGTAATCTTCTTCTTAATATAGGTACATAATTATATAAATTACCCGTAACGTTGTTTGTCCGCGATGGACTCCTAAACTATTTACCCGATTGTAATCTTTGCACACCGTGTGCAGTTTGATCCAACTTTAAAAATAGGCTATATTTTATTTCGATATGTAAAATTATTAGATTTAAGAAAAAAATAAGGCGGCACGAAGTTCGACAGGTCGGCTAGTTATAATTATATATATGTGGCGATAGTGTAACCCGTTGGTGCTGTATGTAGTGGCTCGCTGTTCCAGGAGTTGTCGGTTCGATTAGCATCTCGAGTCTGTCTGTAATTAATATAGGAATTATTTATATTTATATTTATTGAATAAAAACAGCTGTAACAGTCGGCTGTTACCTATAACACAAGCATTAAGTTACTTAGTTTAGGTTTTAGGAACAGACGATCAGTTGGGTACATTAAAGACATTTATTTATTTATTTTGATTTAATAATGAGCTCTACTCCGCTGTTTTAAGTGTATTAAAGTTATTACAAAATATCTGTGCTATAAGACGTTACTTCGTACCAAACAAGATTCTGAGTTCACTGGAAGTAGGTAAATGTAGGTTTTGATTCCCTTGCGAGTGTCGAAAATTTGCAGCATAAACGGCTGTATCTTTTGATTGCGTTGACTTAGAAGTTTGATTTTTTCACAACTCCAAGGGACAGTAGACCTGAGTATTTACTGTGAATTTCAGCTTGATACCTCTACGCGTTCCTGAAAAAAAGGGTCTTGACAGATAGACGGAAAACAAAGTGATCGCATAAGGGTTCCATTTTTTCCTTTTAAGGTACGGAACCCTGAAAAGAAATGAAATCACTGAGATTCTAAGGACCCGTTTCACTAGTTGTGGATAATGCTAAGAGACCCCGCAGACATACAATTGTGAATTGGCCAACTATCGAACAACTAAATTGGGTACTTTTACAATTTAGTTGTACAACTTTGAAATTGTGCGTAATCGGAAGGGAATTTCGATTCTGATGCGATCGGTATCCAATTAGTTAGTTGTACAATTTAGTTGGAGAAGATGTGCGGGCTAGCATATGTCACCATACCTATTAGTATACTCTCCAATTTAGTTGGCCAACTTGAAATTGTATATCTGCGGGTGCACTAATTGATGGATGACGATTTCCAACGGATAAAAGTTTATGATGCATTATAATTTTTCATCATCGAATTCCACTGTATATATTTATGAGAATTTCTATTCGCAAATATGTATAAATATAAATGAATATAAAATAAATATAATATCATATCATACACACACGGTCTTCTGTTCCTATCGTAAGCAACTTAATGCTTGTGTTACAGGTAGCAGCCGACTTTTATATGTACATAAAAATAATACATATGTAAATATATAAATACAAATATTACACCCAGACTCAGGCGGGAATCGAACCCGCAACCCGCGGAACAGAAAGCAGGGCCACCACAAACTGCGCCAACGGGCTAGTCAAGTATCTAAATCTAAAGCTTGTACTTTATTAAGAAACAATTCCTAATGGCCTATTCTACCTGCTATTATAAAAGTTTAATCGTGGTTTATTTGTAGGAACTGTGAAAATAGGCGGTAAGAAGAGGAGAAGAATAAATGTCACCAAATGAAGTAACGAAACACAAGTAAAAATCTAACCGTAAAAATTTGAAATGTTATATTTGATGTAACTTAAAAATGTTTTTTAAGACAGTTAAAAAGACAATAACAAGTAAAATAGAGCATTCGATCGTTGAATTGGTCGACGCGGCGCTCACGACGCGTGGTCTGGCATCTGGAGCGTAGTGTCAAGATAATATGAGATGACAGCGAATTATTAAAAATGTTAGAAAATATCGTCTAAATTTTTAATTGTATTAAATGTACGAGACATAAACAATATACAACATTATTAACGTTTGCCAACTTTAACACTTTTGGAGTCGAATAAAAATTGTATTTGTTTCTAAATGATAGAATTGCCAGTATTAACTAACGCTACTGCAAGTAATTTGATGTTTGATCAGATGTCGTAATATAGAGAATAAGGGGCTATCCACAAATTACGTCACACGTTCAATGAGGGGGAAGGGGGGGTGTTGACGTAGTGTGACATTGTGTGACAATGGCTGGGACATACCCATTTAAAATATAATATATGACGTGATTGGCAGTAAATGGTCATAAATATATATTGTTGAAACTGATATTTTAATTTAATAAGTAAGAATTTACAGGTGGAAAATTGCAAAATTTGTTACTTTTTAGTGAGCAGGTAAGGAGGTCTCTTATATATGGTCATCTGTGACAAGGACGGGGAAGGGAACCGAAAATCGTGAAATTCGTGTGACGTAATCAGATCACGACAAACGTCTGTGATATCTATTTAAATACTAGCCGTGCCCGCGACCTCGTCCGCGTGGAATTTAACAAAATAGTTATTGTTCAGTTCTCAGTTATAAAAAAAAAAACTATATTAAAAGTAGCCTCAGCTACTTTACATCAGCTATCTGCCAGTGCAAGTCCCGACAAAATCAGTCCAGCCCAGCCGTTTCAGAGATCCTCCGGAACAAACAGACAGACAGTCAGACAAACATTAAAAAAAAATATTTTGGTATATGTACCGAGTATACTGTCATACAGCAGTTACACAGAGTATACAGAGTTTGCTGTGTGGCTACGGCAAAGAATTTAGCCTCCCCCTCTCTTCCCGTGGGTGTCGTAAGAGGCGACTAAGGGATAACACAGTTCCACTACCATCTTGGAACTCAAAAAGCCGACCGATGGCGGGATATCCATCCAACTGCTGGCTTTGAAATACACAGGCCGAAGACGGGCAGCAGCGTCTTCGGTGCGACAAAGCCAGTCCTGCGGTCACCAACCCGCCTGCCCAGCGTGGTGACTATGGGCAAAACACATGAGTTCACGTCATTTTTGGCGCGAACTTGTGTAGGCCTATGTCCAGCAGTGGACTGCGATAGGCTGAAATGATTGATTGATTGATTGATACTGTCATATTCATTTAGTAAAATGCGATTATTTTAATATTACAAACAGACACTCCAATTTTATTTACTTGTATAGATTTATCATGTGCTGGCATCGAACTTGCGACATCAAGACTACAGCCAATTACTGTGACCAGTGTGTCAATATGTAGACTGCATCTTTATTTTAGCATAATAGCATATAACATTATAATACTGAAATTTTTATTTAAATCACTTTGCAATAAATCGCATCCGCCTTACAATTGTACAGCTCAACGTCAGCGGTTTCTCAGTGTCAAATTTGTCACAGAACGGTCGTTCCCGTTTCGTCGTGGCACTACATTGAAAAAGAAAAGCGAGAAAATTTTAAAACGGTTAGTGTGGGTAGGTAGATGTGTATTGTGTTGTCGCGATCTATCTGGTGAAATGAAGTGGTACAATTACTTGCTACTCGTGTACCTACATATACCTATACTAATATTATAAAGAGGTAAAGCTTCTAACTTTGTTTGTTTGTAGGGGGTAATCTTCGCAAATACTTATTCAATCATGAAAATTCTTTTACTAACAGAAAGCTACACTATTCAGGAGTGATATATAGGCTATATTTTATTGTTATTGAACAAAAAATTTAGTGAAAAATAATAGTATATGTAAATCAAGTCGGAGAAATGCGAGTGAGATGAAAACTTTACTATATATTTGCATCACAAAAATAATAATAATTAACGGCCAACGAAGTGGGCACAGGTCGGCTATTAAGTCATAAATAAAGTCATTACACGGTCGATTAAAAAAATACAGTCAAAATGATATGTATGTTACAACTAACTTGCTGCTGTTGATTATTGTAAAAAGAAGATCCCACCAAAAACATTCTGTAAAAAACTAGCCAAGTCTCGATGGAGCTGCTTGTTTATCTCTAAAAAGTAATGAAATCTAGACAAAGTCGTGCCAAGTCTAAGGTTCCTTACTGCGATTTCTTTATTATTATAATTAACGTTGTGTGACTTGCCCGTTGAAGGGTACAAAACTAAGAATAATATCCCATACTGGTATTGGTAATTGGACGCAATTGTCTCATTTTATGCGGTTGTTGATTGTGCAACACATGCATTCAGCATTGACAGTGCTGACTTCTGTTCTCTTATTTTTGGAGCGTCGACTCGACCACCGATCTAACATAAAATAGACGTACAGACGGACTTCTATCAATGATTAGAAGTCCGCTGGTACTGGAAATAATTTTTTATACAGTTTGTTTCAGGCTTGCCTATACAAAAGTATTATTGAAATACGCAGCTTTATCAAACCCACGATTGACTGGTTATTCAATCAACGTTTTCCAAGTGGCAATTTTCCATCGTCAATGGTAGCGGTTCTGGCGACAGATTGGTGCAATGGTTTCATGTAGTACCTGGTTTTGTACCCTTGTGTACCCTTCAACAGCCAAGTCACACAACGTTAACTATAATAATAAAGAAATCGCAGTAAGGAACCTTAGACTTGGCACGACTTTGTCTAGATTTCATTACTTTTTAGAGATAAACAAGCAGCTCCATCGAGACTTGGCTAGTTTTTTACAGAATGTTTTTGGTGGGATTTCACTGCTTTTTGTAGAAACGTCAAACGTATATCAAATAGCCAGGTTACTGCTGACTGAGGTTACTGACCTGGCTGCAGGTAAGTGTAGCAATCATAGAGATGGCTGCCTACTACAGTCAGGTATATAATGTAAAATATTAACGGTTTTAGCTTACTACATGTAATTAACATGAGAGGGTAAAGATTGCTTAGAAGAAAAAAAAATTTTTAAGTATTATTAGGCTTATGGTGGCAGAGGTTATTTTTATAAATACACAATATTGAAATCAGCCTATAAAAAATTGTTTTATCTAATTAACAGATGAGGGAAAATTTTGTTATATCCCGGATCTTAGACCATTACAAATTTTCATTCCCACCTTTCAACCCCTTACACCCTGTTTTTCGCATTATATTTTTTATAAAGGCGGTATATCGATCTCTTCTAATAGTTTGGTTGGGCTCTTGTGTTTTCTAATCAGGGTCACCAGGTGCTCCAGATCTTCGATTATCCTAGTTTTTATAGTTTTCCCTTTATTTAGCCATTAAACCCTAACTCTGTACCAAATTTCAGCTCTCTGAGTTTATGGGAAGTACTAGTTCTATTTTGATGATCATGAGTGAGTGAGTGTCGTAAATGCGAAACTTTGCTTTCGCTTAACTTCGGAACTAAATGACCTACAGACTTGTAATTTTGGATTTTAAGTATGTGATTATAGCTTACTGGATGACGAAAATTTCAGCGTTCTGGTCTTATCCAGAGGTTCTCAAATAGGGGCCTGAAAATGCGGCGAAATGGTTCGAGTAAAGGTGGTACGGCAGTGTTTGCTTCGCGCTCGACTTGGCGGGGGCACTGCCGTGCCCCCCGATATAAAGATAAGAGTTAAAATGTACTTTGTAACATTCAATTGCTATGAGTGAGCTCACGAACTCACTGTATGATGATTATACGTGAATTGATTTATGTAGCAAATAAATTGTACAACTAGTGTAAAATGATGACGAATGAATGACGCCCTCCTCCTTTTTTTGAAGTCGGTTAAAACCAATTCACGAAAAAAAATATTACCGTACAAAGTTTGCTAAAGAAATATCGTTGATATGTAGAACTGAGTTAATTAACTATTCTTCGTTGATTAGCTATTCTTTGTCGATAATAACGTATTATTCTTCATCAAGTTACACGAAGAGATCGTGAAGTTTTCAGCTATTGAGTTAATAATGCATCGAACGTATCTGCTTCGACACGACACGGACAGACAGCTAGACAGTAGACAGGCCACAAGTGCACTCGACAGTTCGTTTCAAATCAGAAGCTTCGCTATCTGCTACTTTATGTTAGATGGTGGTATTTTTAGACATCGTTAAAAATAACGATCTTTTTGTGTCTTTTGTATCGTTTTAATTATGATCGGATGTGTTAATTGTGTGCTAATATAAGTAGACTATATACAATAAACAATTGAAATTGTAGAGCATCAAAATATACCTAATATTGTTGCGTAGTTTTTTTTTAAGTTATGCATTTTTTAGGAAATAGGTATTATTGGAAATGGATTATGTTTGTGTCAAAAAATTGGTTGTCTGCAAAGTTGGTCGACGATGGTTTAACGTGACAACGTCATAACAAAACATCTGTTCGGACGAATAGGCCAATGTATTGGAAGAGAGATAGATGCGGCGCAAGCGTACAATGAGAGTAACGCTACCATGAGCGTAACGCTACAATGAGTCATCCTTATTCGTGCATGCCGCCGGCGTTCATCGATTTTTTCACAAAAATGTCAATGTTTAAAACAACATACATATTAATATCTTTTGAAATACCTACATTATACCTACATGCTTTTTATAAGTCATGTCATGTTTTTGAAGTAAAACTTCTTTAAAATCGTTGTGATTTGAAACTCGATGAAACGAAAACGCGTCCCTTTCTCAGACTCCAGACTATCTCTATACCAAATTTCACTTTAATCTGTTTAGTAATTTTGGCGTGAATGCGCGACAAACAGACAGAGTTACTTTCGCATTTATAATATTAGTATGGATTAGTATGGATTATAAACCTGAAAGTTGGTTTGTTTGTTTTTTTAAACGCGCTAAACTCAAGAACAACTGATTCGAATTGAAAAATTCCTCTGAGGTGGATAGCCTATTTAAAGAGAAAGGTTATGCTTTAAGAAGAAGGAAGGCTATTTTTTCCCCTCAAATCAACGCGAGTGAAACCGCAGGCGCAGCTAGTAAGTAAATAAAGGCCTCACACACAACGCCCACCAATTGAATCTGAATCCCGCATCAGGGATTCGGAAACATCAACAACACACAAGCACAAACGCTCAGACCGACAACAAATCTATACTAATATTATAAAGCTGAAGTGTTTGTTTGTTTGTTTGAACGCGCTAATCTCATAAACTACTGGTCCGATTTGAAAAAACCTTTCAGTGTTAGATAGCCCATTTATCGAGGTAGGCTATAGCCTATATATCATCCCGCTAAGACCAATAGGAGCGGAGCACCAATAAAGAATGTTTCAAAATCGGGGTTTTCTTTTTCCTTTTGAGAGCTTTCGCTGCGTGCGCTGCGTAAACAGTTACCTAAAGTTTTACAAATGATTAAAGTTAGCTTTAGCCCAAAGTAACTATTGCACGTGAACTGGTAAAGTCGCGGGCAGAAGCTAGTAGGCTAATAAAATATTTGTCACTAGCTTCTGCGCGCGACTTCGTCGGCGTGGACTCCGCTCCTATTGGTCTTAGCGTGATGATACATAGCCTATAGCCATCCTCGATAAATGGGCTATCTAACACTGAAAGAATTTTTCAAATCGGCCCAGTAGAACCAGAGATTACCGCGTTCAAACAAACAAACAAACAAACTAACAAACAAACAAACAAACAAACAAACAAACAAACAAACAACCAAACAATCAAACAAACAAACTCTTCAGCTTTATATATTAGTACTAGCGGCCGCCCGCGACTTCGTACGCGTGGAGTAGGTTATTTTCAAACATTTTTTGATTACCAACCCCCGTTTTACCCCCTTAGGGGTAGAGTTTCGTAAAACCCGTTCTTAGCGGATGTTTACTCCCTATAAGAAATCTACCTGCCAAATTTCAAGTTTATAGGTGTAAGTTTTATTGGACTTTCATACAAACTTCCAACCCCCGTTTTACCCCCTTAGGGGTCGAGTTTCATAAAACCCGTTCTTAGCGGATGTCTTCGCCCTATAAGGAACCTACCTGCCAAATTTCAAGTTTGTAGGTGTTATAGTTTCAGAGATTTCGTGATGAGTGAGTGACCTTTCGCTTTTATATATATTATAGATAGATTTGTTGGGACTATCTCGCAAGCGGTAGAACATCATCCATTTGCTGTGACAATAGTAACGATGGCTCGTCAAAAATATGCGTGTTACAGCTAAAATTTTAAGACACATAAACCAAATATACATCGTTTTAAATCTCCTTAGTAGGAGATAACATAATGCTTAATTGCTTGCAAACGAAACTGACTTGAATTTTCATCGAAAAGTAATACAAAGTAGGTAATCAAACAAATCTATATCTATACTAATATAATAAAGCTGAAGAGTTTGTTTGATTGTTTGTTTGTTTGTTTGTTTGAACGCGCTAATCTCAGGATCTACTGGTCCGATTTGAAAAATTCTTTCAGTGTTGGATAGCCCATTTATCGGGGAAGGCTATAGGCTATATATCATCATGCTAAGGCCAATAGGAGGGGAGTCCACGCCGACGAAGTCGCGCGCAGAAGCTAGTCTATATATATAAAAGAGATTTCCACCCATTGAATCATCACGATATCTCTGGAACCATAAGGCGTAGAGACTTGAAATTTGGTAGGAATATTCCTTTCGCCGAGTAGAGGTCAGGTAAGAACGGATTTTACGAAATTCCAACAAAAGAGGGGGTTGCTGGGGTTAATGTCATATATCGCAAAACAGCGTTTGCGGGGTCAGCTAGTATCCAATAAAATAGACATTACTATGTATAGTGCAAAAAGTACCTACTCATCAGATCTCGATCAAATTAAAATGGGATCACAAAACAAACACCAACCTTCGATTTAAAAAAAAAGAGTTATCCAAATCAGTAAACCCTGTAAAAGTTTACGGGGCAAAACACATAAAAAATTACAGTCGAATTGAGAACTCTTTCGTTATTTTAAGTCGGTTAAAAATGTTACAGTACAGACTAACCATAAAATTATTTTATCATTAACTAGCGACCCGCCCCGGCTTCGCACGGTTGCAATGCTGAAACTAAATACTAGCAACAATAAAAGATACGTTAGAAACCTCTAAAATTACCAGTGTTCCTCTACTATAATATGCATGTATTATACATAAAAACCTTCCTCTTGAATCACCCTATCTACTAAAGAAAACCGCATCAAAATCCGTTGCGTAGTTTTAAAGAGATAAGCATACATACAGACAGACAGACAGCGGGAAGCGACTTTGTTTTATAATATGTAGTGATATATTCATTAATTATAATGCAGATATAAGCCCGATTTACGGTTGATCGGTTTCAATTAATAAAGTGTTGTCTGATATTTGATGTTGTGCCTTTGACAGGCTTAATGCTTACACGTGTTAAAAAGGTAAAGGTTCAAATAAAATGGAACGTTTTTACTTAAGTTCTATTGTTCCACAGTCTATATTTAGAAATCACCCGTAAGCTTATTTTACGATAATAGGTAGATACTCGAAATTGATCACGGAAAATTTATTTTGTTGTTGTTTATTATTTGTTTTATTTTCATCATTTCTTGTAATAGAAGAAAATCGAGGAACAAATATCTTACAACAAGTAATAAAAACAAAACAAAGATGAACAATAATTATTCGAAGGAATTATATTGTTATGATGTTTTTAGGGTTTTAAACAATAATAATCAATCGAAAATATCTTCATTCTTCAAGTGTGTAAATTAAAAAAGACCCGTCGTTTTAAAGAGTACATTTTTTTTTAATTAAGTAGGTATTAAAGTGTATTATTCGGAATGTATATTCCCTTGAGAAAAATCGGCAAGGAACTCAACAGTTAGTCTTTAATAAAATTGTGTTTGCCAGCAAACGAAAAAACCCGACTTCAATTACCACTTCACCACCACTTCAGCCTATCACAGTCCACTGTTGGACATAGGCCTCCACAAGTTCGCGCCCGACATTATGACGCGAACCCATGACTGTGTTTTGCCCATAGTCACCACGCTGGGCAGGCGGGTTGGTGACCGCAGGGCTGGCTTTGTTTGTGTGGCTTTGTCGATGCCTCTGGTATTGCAGGCGTAAGCTACGGTATCTGCTTTACCATTACGTGGAACGTATACTTATTTGTCGCCCTAGTCGTATAAGAAAATATATGGTAAGGAACATTGCTTTACTCGTATTAGCAAGAAGATAAAAGTAGCCTAAGTTACTCCTTATTACATCAGATATCTGCCTATTAAAGTCCCGTTAAAATCGGTCCAGCCATTTCAGAGATTAGCCGGAACAAACAGACAGAGAGACAGACAAAAATTGTAAAAAATGTTATTTTGGTATATGCACCGTCTATACCAGTTATACTCATATTTACAAGGGGAAATGCACAGCTGGGCATAGGCCTATTTCTCCGTGCAGGACAAGGATTAAGAGGATTGGAGCTTAATCCACCACGCTGCTCCACTGCGGGTTGGTGGGTATGTTCCCTACTATGAGTAACGATTGCTATCAGGTATTTATGATAACAACCGGGACCGACGGCTTAACGTGCTCTCCGAGGAACGGTGGGGAGACCCATAAGGACAGACATCCAAACCGGAAAGAAATATTTGTACAAATCAAATATATCAACCCCGAGCGGGAATCGAACCCGCAAACCGTCGGTGTTTTAGGCAACTACACGCACCACTACACCAGAGCGGCTGTTATACAATATCCATAAAATATTTTAAAAGTTTATGCCTTTACCTGAAAAATTGCAAATTGTGTCATAAAAGCACTTTGCATTAATTTGTACTTTCCCAATTAATCAGCGTATAATCATTTTTCACGAATACCTACATAACATTTAAAATGATTATGTTATGTATAGTGTGTTTGGTTTTTCAATAAAGGTCAGACACACAATATATTGCATCAATACAAAATGGCGTCCCGTTTGCAATCGACAAAATGGATCCTTGCAAATTATAATACGCAAATCAATACATCCAGGCATCAAAGGTAAATATACTGTGAAGGATAGCTATAGTACAACCATCCTTCTTCGCATTTCCAACAAACTACCGTACTAAATACCAAAAATAGATTCTGATAAAGAGACATAGTTGCCATGGAGTCTACATCTTTATAGTAACCATTTTATATTTCCCATAATTCAAATGTTTGTAGCCTTGTTGCTATATTCAGAGAAATTTTTAGAAAAAAGAAGAATCATTTTATCTATTTAACCAGAATACAATGCATATTTAAATACTGTATTTATACAAATAATTACGAGTTCGATTTGGAAGGAAAAGTAAGACAAAAAAGATTTTATTTTTCACTACAAACAACTCAAATTAAAAACAATGTCAGCATGTACAATAAATTGGTAATTTTGAACTATTCTCTGCTACAGAGAACTTTTCCTCGTTAGGCGGTTATAAAATTAATACGCTACGCTGCTCCAAAACAGTTTAGCAGATATTTTAAGTGCCTTGAAATTCTTGACATTGACACGCGCCGGTACATTATTTTACTTTTCCGCTGATCATGCTACGAATTTTACACATCTATACAAATAAATAAAATTGGAGTTACTGTTTGTAATAATAAAATAATCGCTTTTTACTAAATGCCCATATGCATTATGTATTATGGTTGAAATTCAGTTCCAAGGTATTTAACATTAAATTATTCTCACAAATTGACTCTACATATTATATTAATGTCCTTATAGCAGTGTGGCATATCTACAAGGGGTAGATATATTCTTCAGTCCAGGGCGTTACGACGACGAGTTATTATGTCAATAAATGCAACACGTACATTACTGCTCTATGATTTCTAATTATTGATTAATTGATTGCTTTGGTCAGTAAAGCACTACTGCTGGGAAAAGGCCTATTTCTCTATTTAGGAAAAGGATTATTTATTGCATTTTTAATGAGTTACATTATTAAGGAGTTAGAAGCACCTATTTTTGAATAGTAATCTAACGACATACCACCACCACATTAACAACCACATTAGTATAGCTACTATTAATTAGCAATCTAGATTCAGCTGAAAAGAATCGGCAAGAAACTTGACAGTTACTCTTTCATTCTATTTTAACTTGGAGGTCGAGCATAGCTTGTAGGCCTAAAAAACCTTAACCCAGAGTTTTCATCTACGTTTTCGTAGCTTAATTGTCCTAGTAGTTCATTCAATACATTGGGATAAGTTATTACGGAAGCAGTAGTAACTCTAAGTGCAAATGTATATAATCCTGAAAGACGTAGATCTCATTACAAAAAAATTTTTTTTTGTAATCCTTATGAAGTATTGTTACGAGATTTGGTAGTTAATAATGACATTAAACAGCTCATAGCAGTAATGCTTTAAAATAAGTTATTTTTAGATTACTTGTATTTTCAGGGCGGTACTTATTGTGAAGGTTATGTTTGGCTCTATATATCTCTAGATGATGTATTTAAATGTTATTGGGTTGGTATAAGTATAAAAATGTGTTTATGTTACAATAAATACAAGTAATTGTTTAGCAATAATCGTTCGACAGGTAATGGACACCTTTCATCCGATCATTCCATCTCTCGCCTCCCCGAGCGGTCCGGAGGCTGCGCGGAGCTCAAATCGATTGAGATTCACTGCACCGCCCACCCAGGCCCAGTCTGCGCCCGGACGTTGCCGCAAACCCTTTTCTAAGAGCGTTTTTTATTATTTTTTAGAATTTAGCCGTGGTTTTTTAAACCCTTTACTAGAAGTCCTTGTAGAATAGTGCGCGCTCCGGATTTTCTGGAGATGGGACGTTGCTAAAGGTGAGTATTTCTTTTAAGAAAAATAGAAAAGTTAATGGAGAATGTGGAAGATAAAATAGATGTATATATTCTTTCTCAAGCAAAATTCTTTAAAATATTGCTATAAACATTTACTTACAATTTTATCATTTCCATTTTTATATTAAATTTTCTTTGTAAATTTTTTTTTTTTTGAAATTCATAACTAAAGCTTTAATTTTCGATTGTTACTTAGTTAAATAGCTGTGACGAAATATTCCGTTTTGTACGTAATTTTATCTCACTAAAATAAAAAAATAAAATAAAAAAACAACAACTATGACGTCATGAACAGCGCCATCTATTGACGGATACAAATCGTGACCTCGCCCATGTTTTGTCAGTACAATTAACAAAACCCGATTGGAGCAAAACTGTAATATGTAAATCATATATCAATGTTGTTCTTGTCACTTTTAATATTCTAAAATGAATGCTTATGGATTATTTTCCGTAAGACGCCATTATTAAATCATTTTGACAGATACAAAATGGCGGCCATGTTTGTGACGTCAAACTAGACTATTATATACATTAATTGTTGTATACATAATATTGTCTTTTTTTGTTTCATTAGCTTTTATTATTGATTTAACTAATTTTAGATTACAGATTACGTACCCACATTATTACATACATATGCGAAATTTTAAATTGATATTTGTTATTATTTTACAAAAAAACAATTAAACCGATTTTAGTAAAACTGGGTAGGTAGATAGCTAGAAATACGGGATTTATTTCAGATCGAATACTACGCAGATAAGGCACACTGAGTTTGTTTAAGAAGAAAAATATTAAAATAAGGAAGCAGTTCAAAAATAATTCGAAATTCGGCTTATATTCTAAAAACAGGTATGTTTGTCCGGGGACAAGAGCGGCTGAACCGATTTCGCTCATTCTTTTTTATAATATTCATTGAAGTACGAGGATGGTTCCTACGGGGAGAAAAATTTAAAAAATTCCGTAAAAAAAGTCTAAAAACAACACTTTTCTATATTCCCATACAAAAGATTAGTAGTAATACTTAAAAGGCAATTTGAACTTCAAGTGTTAGTGGAGGGATTCCGGGAAGGATAACCATTAAAAAAAAATTATTAAAGAAGCGACTGTTAGGCGGTACAAAGTTCGCCGGGTCAGCTAGTATAAAAATATATATCATAATATATTTCATAAATATTATATAAATGCTACTTATAGCATTTAAGAATGGATATATAGGCAGCGATTTTTTATGGGTGCGAATTTTATTTCACGATCACGATCACGATTCAGCCTGTAATATCCCACTGTTGGGCATAGGCCTCTTCCCCATATAGGAGAAGGATCGGAGCTTGATCCACCACGCTGCTCCAATGCGGGTTGGCGGATATATTCCCTACTCATCATCTCCCTGCCCTTATCCTATTTATATAGGGTCGGCACAACATGTTCTCCTCTTCCTCAGACTCATGTTGTAAGTGATTTGGCATCTTATTTTTTACGACCGGCCGCCTGCCTGACATCAACCCTCCTTGGGGATATATTCCCTACTATAAGTAACGATTGCTATCAGGTGTACATGATAACAACCGGGACCGACGGAGGCACGGTGGGGAGACCCACAAGGACT
The DNA here is from genome assembly GCA_905220545.2 of Melitaea athalia. Classification (NCBI taxonomy): domain Eukaryota; kingdom Metazoa; phylum Arthropoda; class Insecta; order Lepidoptera; family Nymphalidae; genus Melitaea; species Melitaea athalia. The sequence continues at coordinate 15,157,296 of HG992197.1, read as the reverse complement.
GCATAAACACCCAGACCACGGCAAACATCTGTATGGCCAATACAAATGATGTCGTGTGCGGGAATCGAACCCGCAACCGCCCGCGCAACAGCCAATCGCAATCCAGTGCTGTGACCGCTGCGCCAACGCGGCGGCGAATTTTATTTATTTCAAAATAAATTTCTTAAAACCATTGTTTTCATTTTTTATCAATTTAAAAAAATACACTTAAAACAAAAGTAAAAAAAATGTTATGTTGTTTTACTTAACCAACGTACGGAGCTTAAAATATTCACAAAAAAGTTTTACTAAGACTAACCAACTAAGCTTCTTTTATAAGTTAAGCTCATTTTTATAATAAACGGTTCGTGTGCGTGGCGTTTATCAGATTTAAGCTCGTTTATATTTTTCAGTGCCGTGGCACCGTTTGGTACAACAAATAGGCCATATTAAAAAACAAATATTAATTAATTAATGAAGATATTCATTGTTGTAAGCTTTAAGTTTGCACGGTCAATGTAGGCACCTTAACTGACTTACAAAAAGGAGATTCATAAGCCGTCTATATATTTTTATGTGCATTATCTTATAAATATTTACAGGGTGCACAGATTTTGATGATACTTTTTATATTAGAGCTGATGTCATGTAGTCTTATTTAACTTGGAGCGCAACCTGACGAGTAGTTTTGAGTCATCCTAACGACTAATTTTTGAGCTGATCATGTTTTCATTTTAATCTCATCATCATCACATCAGCCTATCGCAGTCCACTGCTGGACATAGGCCTCCCCAAGTTCGCGCCAGACATCCCGGTTTTCTGCAATCCTCATCCAGCCTACGCCGTTTTAATCTATAAGTATTTAAAAGACATACGATGTTAATTGAAGTTAGCAAATATTTTGTTTTAAAACAAACACAGTTACATTTTTATTCGTATGAGAATTGTTGTTTCAAATGGGAGTTCCCAATATTTCAGCGACGTTGCCATGCTTACGGGTTTCAAAATGACAATCGCGGTAAGTCCCGAATGAGTAGAAATGTCCATTGTTGCAATATTTTTTTCAATCCCTACTATTAATTCGCATTCTCATTGTAAATATTTATATATCTCGTTGAATTTTCAATTTACTGTTACTGTTTATTGTCCTACAAATTGCGTGGTAGGTTATCCCTGTCCTACGCTCACTACTGCTCTATCCCCTGCTACCTTTGTTAGCTACCACAATCGAGAGTTTTCGTAGAGGAAATTTTTGTTCGTCTCATCAAAATGAAGCTACTCCCGGTAAATTAGCTTGATAGTAATCAAGTGAAAAAAATGTACAAGGGAACACGGACTATTTGACAGATGATTAGTTAATTTTGCTTTGATCAGCTTTTGGGAAACTGGGCGTTAGACTTTATAGTCTAACGCCCAGTGATCCCAAAGGCTGACAAAAAAGACCTTATGGTCTTTTTTGTGCATATTTAGACAGTCGATCTGGAGAAGTAAACTCCAGTCGTGCGTCGTAGCTGACACACACACTTTTTTTTAATTATATTATTGAACAAGTTACCTACCTGTTTTTTAAAAGAAGAGTAAAAATAACATACTTCATATTATACATACTGAAATATGTTATTAAAATAACTTTTAATGAATAAAGCGTCACGGTAGGTATGTCATTAGCAGTCCGTAACTATAATGAAAGGAACCTGACCTTTCGTTATGTTATTATTTTATAAGTTTATTCTTTAGAATTGCAATAATGAATATTTTTATTTTAAAGTTTTTTGATGCATTTAATTACTTACCAACTTTTTCAAGTGACATTATAAAAAAAAGAAAATTCAATTAAAACCTTTCAGAAATATCATAAAATATCCCGCTTAAATTGAGCTGTCATTGTGACATTTACATTTTTTTAATCATTTTATCATTTGTAGCGCAAAGGTTACAGTACATACAGCCACCGCTTCTGCGCAGTTCATCGCATCTGAAATATTCGTTCACCTATTGTGCTTGACAGATCACCCCAACAGTTACCAACAAGACGCCTTGATGGATGGTCGTCGGTATTTAGAATATTTGTGGTATATAAAAACAAAATATGAATTAATTTAGTGGTACTTTGAATTAAATAGTGTGACATTTGCAAGTGCATTTGGCAAACGTTGCCCTGTGGTTATTTATAAAGACACAATATAGTTTGTGTTTTGGTAACCGCGAGCGCATTCCTGCTATATAAAACAGGTAGGGAAATACCTGTATGAAACTAAAAAAAATGTTATTAACCCTAATAATAATAATAAAAAAAATAATTAAATATTAAAGAATTAATTTTAAATAAAAAAATATTCCCTATTTTATTTGTTTAAATTTTTAATATGTTTTGGTAAATCGAATAAAGATTATAAATTACTTTCTTTGACAACGACAACTTAGACAAAAAATTAAAACTTTTAACGTTCTGAAACTTTGAACTGAAAATTGATATGCTAATTAAGTGTTTCTATTTTAAAATTACATTTTATTTATGAATTCAGTTACTAACTTACTAAATAACTGGCAGTTTTCCAAACGCGTGTTAGTTTAGCTCTCACACAACTTTCTTTTAAGAGGTAAAATATGACAGATTGCGTGAGATCCTAGAAAAAAATTGTTTCAAATTTAAAGTACATATTATATTGAAAACAAATATAAATATTTTAACGCCTGACATTATTTATAAACATTTCATAGCCCGTAACATAATTTTTAAGCCACTTGATTTGATTTTTACATTTTGTTGAACGCACAGATCTTAGGGGGTGATCTGTGGTTAAACGTAAACTTTTAAATATATTATTTGATAGCTTACATCTAAATTTTCCGTCCATTATTTTATTAGAAAAGCCTTTTTTATTTTACATCGTAAATAAATTACGATTAATCGGAAAAAGTTTACAAAAAAAAAAAAAAAAAGAATTATACCTAACATTAAAAAATTATTTTATGTATAAAAAAGTCGAGATACAAAAAATGTCATCCCTTCTTCACAAATACATTATTATCTAAATAAAAAGAAAAACCTTTTTAAGAACTATAATTAAACTAAAGAGAGAAACATAGAAATAGGTTATATAATAGAAATAATTACACGATTTTCAATTTCAACGTTTAATTAAAAGCATCATGTCAAAAATAGTCTAATCGCTTTAGCGGCGAGCGGCCGTCAAGATAAATACATATTTTATGTACAAGAAAACAATAATTTTTATGAAGTACATTTGAATAATAAATATACAGACAAATGACTAGCATTGAACTTCATTTTAAAATCTATACTTAATATAATAAAGCTGAAGAGTTTGTTTGTTTGATTGTTTGATTGTTTGATTGTTTGTTTGTTTGTTTGTTTGTTTGTTTGTTTGTTTGTTTGAACGCGCTAATCTCAGGATCTACTGGTCCGATTTGAAAAATTCTTTCCGTGTTAGATAGCCCATTTATCGAGGAAGGCTATAGGCTATATATCATCACGCTAAGACCAATAGGAACGTAGCACCAATGAAGAATGTTTCAAAATCGGGTTTTTTTTCCTTTTGAGAGCTTCCGCGGCGTTCGTACAAATCATGTATGACAGAATTGGTCCTATTCCACGGGGATGAAGTCGCGCGCAGAAGCTAGTTCATTGATATTTTTGCCACCACCACCCACATTTGCTATTAAGCGTTTTAATTCTCATCCCATTTTCCAAAAATATTTGATTGAATTTATGCATAAAAAGTACCCGGTGTATCCTACCTCGACACATCAGCCAAGGTTGTTACTTAGGTAGGTAAGTAAGGGAGATGAGGTCACCAAAACTTATTTGTGGTTCTAATATATAATATAGCGTATAGCCGCCTTCCTCGAGAAATGGACTATCCAACAGAAGAATATTTTTTTAATTCGAACCAGTAGTTACTGAAATAAGAGAATTCAAACCATCATACAAACATACTCTTCAGCTTTATAATATTATAGTATAGATATTCATCTCCACTATTATAGAGATGGATTGAAACATAATATTGAAACAAAATACGCTACAGTCAATCAGGGTAACTTTGATTGACAAGGGCAACTTTGACAGTCAAATCGCAAAATTATTTTTTGATTTTTACGTGGTTCACATTTATTTATAATTTTTTTTTACAACAAACTTGGTAAATGAACTCTGTAAAAAAAAGAAGCTGTTAAACGAAGTTAATGTCAAAAACTTGTTAAAAGTTCCGCGCGCAATTTTTGTATTTTTTTTCAGTGGAAAACTTTTAGATAGAGAGATAAGATAACTCGAAAATTTTGCCACTATCAAAGTATGTTAAAACATAATACAACTTTTAATATGTTTAATTTTGGATACACAGATAAATTAAATATTTGCAGTCAAAATGAAAATGTAGAGGTGTACGATTTCTATGCTCTCGAGTGTATTTAAAAGTTATGATTCCTGCGACAAATCTCACCTTTGTCAAAGTTACCCATAAAGGGGGTATAACTTTGACACACAACAAAATTGCCAATTTTTGATACATATCATGATTTTTATAGACGTTAAATAGCTTGAGAGTATGAAAACCAACCTGAGAGCACCTATTAAATTAACTCTTTTGTCTCATAGAAATGATGTGTCAAAGTTACCCCGATTGACTGTACGCTCTTTCACTGCAGTGTAACAGATGTTTGTTTAATTTTTGACTATGGATTCGTTTTCGTTCTAATATCATTTAAAAAAAGTTTGGTAAATAATAGACTAATTGAATATATTATAATAACTCCAATCACGTATACTCATATTTTGGGGTCACGACTGTCACAATCATGTCACAATGGTATTTAAGTAATCGATCAACAACTCCATAATTGCTCATCAAACCCGCTACTGTCGGTGCTAAAGCAATTTCACGCACCACTTCACCAAAACGGTTATTGTTTACCTCCACACAATCTCACAATCTCGCTAGTAACATCAAAATAATTCTGCAAGTCACATTTATTGGTAAAACTTCTAAGAGGAGACAGTTAAAAATAAAATTACTACTTTTTGGAAATACTTATATCATTGCCTGTGTGTGTTACATCAAACACATCAAAAACAACTTTATACTGGGTGTACCGGTTTGGATGATTCTTTTTTCAATCGAAAACCCCTGCTTGTGTTGCCATTAAAATTGGATTAAGATTTGACGAGTGCTTTTGATTTATCCCTAATAATGCGTACCTAATTAATTGTTGTTTTTCGTTTACGAGCAAACACAATAATTAGTGAATATATCTAATACTATATTTTAAATCTCATAAAAACATGGACAAATGCAGACCAAAATCTTTTAGATCTCGTAGCCTCTCATAACACGATAACTCGGTTTATGAATTTTTTCTGTAGGTCATGACTCGTTTTCATACCACGAGGTATGGTCTAAGATCCGAGAAGCTAAATCTCCCTCATCTGTTAATTAGATGAAACAATTTTTTATAGGCTTATTTCAATATTGTGAATTTATAAAAACAACCTCTGCCACCATAAGCCTGCTGCATTTTTTTTTTATCTTTTTCCTCTCATGTTAATTACATGTAGTAAGCTAAAACCGTCAATATTTTACATTATATACCTGACTATAGTAGGCACCCATCTCTATGATTGCTATACTTACCTGCAGCCAGGTTACTGCTGACTGAGGTTACTGACCTGGCTGCAGGTAAGTGTAGCAATCATAGAGATGGGTGCCTACTACAGTATATAATGTAAAATATTGACGGTTTTAGCTTACTACATGTAATTAACGTGAGAGGGAAAAGATTTTTTAAAAGAAAAAAAAATTTTTTTAAGTATTATTATTTGCAGCAGGCTTATGGTGGCAGAGGTTGTTTTTATAAATTCACAATATTGAAATCAGCCTATAAAAAATTGTTTCATCTAATTAACAGATGAGGGAAGATTTTGTTATATTCCGGATCTAAGACCAGTATAACGCTGCGTATGTTTTATACTGAAATTCAGCTGCTACGAGAAAAGAGGACAAAAGTTAAAATGTGTACTTACTAATAGGTGTAATTTATTAAAGCGTAGTTCGTTTTTTTTTGTAAGAAAGACTTTTTTTATACAATCATCTTTTCGACACAATATTTTGAGAAGTTTGGTTTGTAATTTCAGAAATACCATTTTTTTATAATTACAATTAGGTCAACAAAAAAGCGTACGGCTCACCTGATGGTAAGCTATTACCGTAGCCTATAGACGCTTGCAACACCCTACCTATAACTACCCTATCACCAATGAGCCATCCCAGGAGCTCTGGTCACCTTACTCACCACAAGAACAAAACACTGCTTGAAAGCAGTATTATTTAGCTGTGATCTTCTGTAAGGTCGAGGTACTTCCCCAGTCGGGCTGCTCCAGAATATGAGCAGGATATTTCCTGCTGTGCCCTTCCTCAGTTAACATACATAATAATCCTTAGTACAAATACAAAAGTGATTCTACTATTAATAGGTCACAATAAAATATATGTGTATTTATCCTGTAATAATTAGTATCTTATGTTGTTACGAGTAATAGTAAATATTTTGTAAACTTTGATAGGTGATTGTTAGCCTCATAAAGTGTATGTAACAGTGATTTAAATGTGACTTAAATTGTTATACATTTATTGTACTATTGCTTCATTACTTAAATAAATAAAAAAAAAAAAAAAAAAAAGTACAAATACAAAACAACTTGAAATCTGATATGTACAAAAACTTATGAAAATACGGCTTATTTTAAGCTGGAGTGCATATTTTATGTTGTAGGCTTAATGAAAAAGCTGGCAAATGCGAAAGTAGTTCCGGTTGCAACCAATGTATGACAAAAATATATACTAACTAGTACTAAGTACATAAATGTTAATTTTATTTATATAACAGCGTACGTACGAGCTACACAAAATTCAATTTCCTCTAGTGCTGTAGTTGCATTAGCTTTCGATTATCGACAATCGATATCGGCGCTAACTTCGTCAGTGTCGTGCGCCGCGTCCCCACACTAATTTGTTTACATCCGCCCTTTACAAAATGGCGGTCGGAACTGTCAGAATTTTCGTTTAACTTATTTAAATGCAGGGAGCGCCGGTAAATATGTTATAGGCGCAAAGGCTATTAAGTTAAAGCTCTATGTGTCTATAGTTTCGTTTATTTCTAAGATTGAATCTTCTCTGATGTCTTTAACATTAAATATATAATAAATATTAGCAAAGTAGTGGGTAATGATAATGAGTTAATTAAATACATGTTATAATACATATATTTTTGTGATAATTCCCAGGAGAATTTTAAATGTATTCCGAGCATATGTACATAAGTTTTTATGTATCTTTTGCACGCTTTGCAGCTGACAAGTACCTAATTAATAATACGAACTATCGTCAGTAGGGTAATTAAGCTGACAAATTGTTACTAGTTTGTTACTTATAACGTCATGACGTTACAGCGAGAGCATTTGACGTGGTTTTTTTATGTATAATTTTTTTTTTTACATTATGATATGAGATATCTGATCTGATATGTGATGGTAAGAATCTGTGATATTTACTGTTCTGTCTGAAGTACTTATTTAAACTGATCTATTCGGATACGGTTTTTCGTACGATTTAATTTATCAAGGCTTGAGATATATCTAAGTGACGATGAATCATTATTTGCTTTACGCCAAGTCGCCAATAGACTATAATAATGAAAATGAATGTTGCGCTCTGGAGAACGGCTCGACCGTTGCGGCTAATTTTTTTTTGTATGTTCCTGAAATTCCACGAAAGGTTTTTATGCTAAAAAAAAAAAACATAACAGACAGAACAAAATCTGTCCAGGCAGCTAGTTATTAATAATTATTTTTCAAGTTTTCCATTGTAAAGCGTTACTTTATTTTTGCATTCATATTTCACACGTAACTTAAGTTGGTATGGCGGTTTAATAACTCCTTTGTAACAGTTCTTTTAAAAGTCCTTTGTTGAAATTCAGTTTTAATTGTTCTCATTCGAATTACGAGAGCCTTTTTTACGGTATATACGTTTGATAAAGTCGCTTGCTTTGAGTCATACAAAGGATTAATTAATATCACGTAATAAAGCTTTTTAAAAATGGGATATATTTGTGCATTTTGTTTGGGATAGTTCCTAAATTTTCTAAAACATTGTAAGGTAGGGAAGGCAGTTTAGAATTTAAATTTTTATGTTTCGAGTTTAAGTAACATTTGACTGTCAATGATTTAATTTAATTTTTTCAAATCCATATAATAAAAATAAATGTTGCTAATCGCATAACTGGAGAATGGCTCGACCAATTCGGCTAATTTATTTTTTGTATGTTCCTTAAATCCCACGGAAGGTTTTAATACTAAGAAAAAAAGTCCGGGCAGATAATTTGAAAATATATTTTATTCCAGCTACTGAGACATTTGTGATATTTAATGTCTTATGACGATCGTAGATTAAATCTAAAATATAAAATTCTCGTGTCTCAGTGTTGGGGGCCAACTCTTCCGAAACGGCTTGACCGATCCTTATCAACATTTTTGTGAATATCTGGGTCGTAAGGATGAGAAGGGATTGAAGAAATCGGTCTTAAGCTATTTTTTAAATCCCTAAGTTATAACTTACTAGCGACCCGCCCCGGCTTCGCACGGTTGCAATGCTGAAACTAAATACTATCTACAACAGGGTTGTCCAAACTTCATACCTTCGCGGGCTAATTAAATTTACTACAAAAGCTGGAGGGCCGCAGATTTTTTTTTCAGTTTTGTAGTAAAAAAATACAGGTTAATAATTGCTTTATAAACGTATAAAGTAACGTATAAATGACCAATAAACGTATTGGTCCTTCGTTAATTCGATCGAAAAAAATATTCAATACCTTAAATAAATTAATCAATGTGTCGTACTCGCTTTTGATGCCGCGCGCGCAACATAAAAACGTCACGTGGAGACCCATTTTCAGCATAAAATAAAAATTATAAATAATGGAGATAGAGTTCCAGGAGCTGAAAGTTTTTTATTGGAATTTTGACATTTCTTAAACATTAATAGTTTATGAAATATTTGCAAAAAACGAATGGCCATTTAATTCCTTTTTTTAATTGTTTATATATTATACTTTTGCAATTTTTTATGTGCTAATACACGGTTTTAGAAAATTTTTCCGGATCCAATGAGCTATCAGACATAATTTTAAGAGCAGTTTCTCTATTTTCGACCATTTTCAACTTGTCGACTAGACTATACTAAGTTTAACTGAAATCTCTGCGTTTGAAGTGGGTCAAAATGAAGTCCAAAGAAGTCGATTACAAACAAACAAACATACAGGTGAAGCTAATAAAAAGCATGTAATAAAGATAAATAAATTATACGAAATATAATTATATGTTTTGACAAAGAATTATATTATCCAAACTATTTATGTCCAACACTACCTATTTTCTGATTAATTTACACTTTAAAAAGTGCGTCGCGGGCCGCATGGACACAAGCCGCGGGCCGCATGCGGCCCGCGGGCCGCTGTTTGGACAGCCCTGATCTACAATAAAAGATACGTTTGAAACCTCTAAAATTACCAGTGTTCCTCTACTATAATATGCATGAATTATACATAAAAACCTTCCTCTTGAATCACTCTATCTACTAAAGAAAACCGCATCAAAATCCGTTGCGTAGTATTAAAAATTTAAGCATACAGACAGACAGACAGACAGACAGTGGGAAGCGACTTTGTTTTATAATATGTAGGTAGTGATGATGATAATGGTGGCCTACCCTAAAATATTATTGTTAATTTTTTTGCCATTTTTCATTTTTATTTTATTATGATTTGGCATTGATATACAAACCTAAATTTTCACCCTTCTAGCACCAACCCCTATTTTTTAAAAGCGCTTAGTGGCAAAACAACGTTTGCCGGGTCAGCTATTATAGTTATATCAAATTGGGTTAATCAGGAATTAAGTAGCCAATACGAAAAAAATATATATATAATTATTTGAGTGTCATAATGATTTTTCAAATAAAATTATAGCGTACAGTATAGTAGTAGTAGTAGTTTAGTTTTTTTTTTTGTAAATGATTTATTTATTTTTTTTTTTTTTGACTTTCGTTAAGTGTCGTGTACAATACCACCTTATGACGAAATAAATATTTTTGATTTGATTTGATTTAGTATAGTATAGGATTAATTAATAATTACATAAATGATGTTCTACAATTTTCATATCCTCTATAATTAAATTAAAAATATACCATTTAATCATTTTATATAAGGTCTAATTCCCTAGTAGAATTCCGATCTATTATTTATTTATTTAAGCTGTCTTTCTAGAACTGTGTCACAGTATAAAAAAATTGCGTGCGTACAAAGTACACAGTCATTTCAGAAGTGAAACTTCTTTAGGCGCATGAGGGGTAAAATTTGAGCGAACCGTTAACGCCGCAATGCGTCACGCGGTCAGTACTTGGATGGGTGACCGCCTGGGAACACCGCGTGACGTTGGCTTTGTGGTTTTTGTTTTCAATTTTTTTATTTATTTTAAATTCGTTTTTTTTAAATTACTTTTTGTAGTTAGTTTGCCAAACAAAATATGACATTAAATTTTCATCGTTTCAAATAAAGAACTTTATTTGAAACGATGAAAATTTAATGTCATATTTTGTTTGGCAAACTAACTACAAAAAGTAATTGCATGTTAGTTTGTTGTGTTGTGATAGCGAATTATTAAAATCATTTGTATGCGCACGACACATGCACACGACAGATTTTCGATCTAGTTTATATTTGTATATTGTTTTTCGTTATTGTTATTTTTTTAAATTAAACTGGGTACGGCACACATGATGGTATACGATTACCGTAACTTATAGACGCCTGCAACACCAGAAGCATCGCAGGAGCGTTGCCGACCCTACCCTCAATTGACTCTACCCTCTTATCAATGTAATTGAAGTCGATTTTTTTTCGTTTGCTAGCAAACACAAATATGTAGTTCAAAAATAGTCAATTACATACACACACATTATTAGGAATAACTCAAAAATACAATTTCATGTGATCTCGTTCTTTAAAAGAGACTACACGACACGCACCAGATTTCGATTAAAAAAGGATCATCAAAATTGCTATACCCTGTAAAAGTTTACGGGGTAACGTAAATCCAAAAATCATACACTTAATTTGAGGACATCGTCTAGTTTGTTAATATAAAAAATTCAAAATTATGTACTATCATATTGTAGAATTGGGCATAAAAATAATGAAGTCGCCATGTTTTTTTTTCTAAATTGTTTTTTTTTTCAGACGGAGGATGGACGTCACCCGGCCATCATGCGCCCTCCTTGTTCTACTAGTACTATACATTTTAAACCTCGCAACGTAAGTAAAACCTTTTTTATATTTATGTATTGAACATGTTACTGGGATACATATAATTTTGTGTATATGACACAACATAAGATTATAAAAAAAACTATTGTGTGTAATAATAAGGATAGGGCAAGAGATAGGCTCTTTTACTTGATAGACGAGATTATTGTCCAGTGGATGCTTATAGTCGCTTCAGCCGGTAATATCCCACTGCTGGGCATAGGCCTCTTTTCCCATGTAGTAGAAGGATCAGAGCTTAATCCACCACGCTGCTCCATTGAGGGTTGGCGGATATATTATCAACTATGTAAGTAACGATCGCTATCAGGTGTACATCATAGCAACCTCCCGGTTGCTTTGGGCTTAACGTGGCTTAACGTGATATCCGAGGCACTGTGGGGAGCCCCACAAGGATTGCACAAATACCCAGACCACGGCAAACATCTGCATGGGAAATACAAATGTTTGTCATATGCGGATCGAACCCGCAACCTCTTGCGCAACAGTCACAAACCAGTGCTATGACCGTTGCGCCAACGCGTCGTTGCTTGGCGAACTCTGTAACGACTTTGTTTTCGTGAATATGTCGATTTTTTTTCCTGACAATAACGAACACAAAATACATGATTTTTTTTATTTGGAGGAGTTATTCTGAAGTTATGCCCGTAATACATTTCGACACTTCATTTTTACACGCTTTTAATTAGCTTCACCTGTATGTTTGTTAATATGTTTGTAACCGACTCCTTTTGGATTTCATTTTGACCCACTTCTAACGTTTAGATTTCATTGAAACTTGGTAGACTTATCGAGGACTGATGACAACCCATTTGATAAGATTATTCCATGATTTCCATCATCCTAACGGCTTAGCACAATAGTCAAGACTTTTCTCGCTATCCTTTGGACTTCATTTTGACCCACTCTAAAGGGCCCCGTAGACGATCAAATATTTGATCAAACTTCATATTAAATTTCTGTTTGACAAACCTGTTTGTCAAATTATTTTATCGTGTGCGGGGTTGCGGGATTTTTTGATATGTTTGTTATATGAAAACATGAAGTTTGATCAAACAAGTTTGATCGTTTACGGGGCCCATAACGATCAGATATCATTTAAACTTGGTAGACTTATCGATTTTCTACTTTTTAGTTTGGTTTATTTATTATAGCGTGTTTTTTAGTTTTTTTTTCAAACTGTTATTATTTATATAGATTTATATATTATCTGTAAGATAATTATTACTCTACTATACATTACTTTTAGATGATTAAGTACAAAACTTCGTCTTTTCACTTTGAATCTCTACGTTTTTATATATTTCTTTTTATATATTCTTCGTTAACTATTTTAAAAATTTAAGTGTCATAGGTATAATTTAGTCGACGGAAACTTTTATTAGTTTATGTCTTTGAAATATATATTTTTACGTGTTATTTTTGGATGAGATGTTAAGATTGAGTGTTAGAAGAGACATAACAACACACGAACGGTGTAAATTATAGTTTTTAATATACAACATTAGTCTATTTATTCACTAACGAGTGGACGGGAAATATTTAAAGAAATAAATCTATGTTCACCAGTCAAGCTTCTGTGATTCTTAAGGTCGATTTACATCAGACGAGCGAATGCTCATTCTATCCTTAGTCCTTACTATATCAAATTCTTTTAGTGTAAACAGGCGTAGAGAATTCTTTCGTTGTTATTACATATGAATACGAGTTTTCTTTTACACATAAAGATCAAGAAAGAATGCTCTTGTTCTAGCTCTAGCTCTTTATTCGTTTGGTCTAAACCCACCCTAAGATCACGCATTGTGAGTTTTGTGACGTCTGCGAAGCATGTTTCATTTGACACCCACTCCGCACGCGTTTAGCGTTCGTTGGATTATTTTATTTTGCTAATTGGGTGTCTCCGTATTTTGGCATGTCATGGATCAACCGTGTGGTTTCGGATATTTTTGTCTTCTGTGCCGGTTTATAGTGTTTCGCTGTGTGAAATTTCATACTCTACATTAATAATACGCTTCAGATGCAATATGCCACTGTTGGGCATAGGCCTCTTTCCCCATGTAGGGGAAGGATCAGAGCTTAATCCACTACGCTGCTCCAATGCGAGTTTTCGGATATATTCCCTTACTATGAGTAACGATCGCTATCAGGTGTACATGATAACAACTGGGACCGACGGCTTAACGTGCTTTTCGAGGCACAGCGGGGAGACCCACAAGGACTGCACAAACACCTAGACCACGGCAAACATCTGTATGACTAATACAAATGTTGCCGGGATCGGATCCCGATTGGACGGGATCGAACCCGCAACCGCAAGCGCAACAGCCACAAACCAGTGCTGTGATGCTTGCGCCAAGGCGTCGACACTATATATTAATACTAGCTTCTGCGCGCGACTTCTTCGGCGTGGACTCCGCTCCTATTGGTCTTGGCGTGACGATACATAGCCTATAGCTTTCCTCGATAAATGGGCTATCTAACAGTGAAAGAATTAGCCTATAGACTTCCTTGATAACTGGGTTATCCAACACAAAAATTAATTTTTAATTCGCACAAGTATTCGAAAATTAGCGCATTTAAATTAATAAGTATCTATAAAGATAAAGAAACATATAAAGAAATAGCATAAAGATAAAGAAATATAAAATAATAATAAATATAGAGAAACAGCTTCATCATATTAGTATAAACTAGGTAACATAATATATTAACTGAGGTAGGGCACAGTAGGAAATTTCCTGCTCAAAAAATGGAGCTGCTCGACTGGGGTAGTACCTCGACCTTACAGAAGACCGCAGCAAAATAATACTGTTTTCAAGCAGTATTGTGTTCCTGTTGGTGAGTAAGGTGACCAGAGCTCCTGAGGGGAATTGGGGGTAGGGTCGGCAACTCGCTTGCGATACTTCTGGTGTTGCAGTCGTCTATAGGCTACGGTAGTCGCTTACCATCAGGTGAGCCGTATGCTTGTTTGCCGGACTCGTAACATAAAAAAAAAATGTATCTTAGACACAATGAAACAATATAATAAGCAATGTCTCAAGCATACAAGCCTTAAGTAGGGCGAAATTCTGTGATAGGATACACTCTCAAACAGAAATGCTTAGACAATAACAATCATAGGGTAGCGTTTGTTACATTTACAACTTGCTGTACCAACTGCAATACTATTCTTATAATTTGTAAGCTTTTAATGTATAAATTGTAACTGTGAATCAACTCAGCCGTTTGGCGGGGCAATAGTAATGAAGCGTAAAGAGTGTCCAATGCCTAGGCCGCCTACGCTGGGCTCGATTTATATGGCGGGATGGCGGGACTAAAACGCTAAACTAGGGGTGTCTCGATTCTGAAATTTACATTATGAACTTTTTTTTTACGCTTGTCTGTTTCTAAGGTAAGCAACTCAATGCTTGTTTTATAGGTAACATCTATTCATATATACATAAATATATATTATACCCAGACTCGGGAACCAAAAACTACGGAGCAGAAAGCACTACACTGCTGACTGCGCCAACGGGCTCGTCATCATTCAACATAATTTTTCGGACGTTTCTGCTGTGGATTGGAACCAACTTACACTCTTTTAAACCAAGTCTAATTTAATGTAAATTTCTAACTAATCAACTCAGTTAAGTTCGGCCCTATTTTCAATAAATTGCCTATTAAAAATGTAATTACTTTCGAATATTTTATTTTTATTATGGGAAAGCAGGCTTGATTAGTTTTGAAAATCATCTCGTCGTTGACGTTTTTCAATTTTATAACAAAGCAGACCCTTTAAAGGACACTTAACTTACGCCCCAAAAAGGACGGTCTTAGTGTATTGAGGGGGTAAATGTAGGTCGCTCCTTCCCTTCATTCTCACTTCAGGAGCATCCGTGCTATATTGAAAATTTATTAATTTAATTTTAATAAAGATTTTCGATTTTCTATATTATTTAGAAGTTTCGTATCAAATTTAGTTTTCTATTTACTGCACAATGCTACTGTCGTTTGTAACACAAACAATAAGTTGCTTACCATAGGAACAGAAGACCACATTGTGTGAATGTGATAAGATATTTATTTATTTACTATTGTCGCCCAGTGGTCGAAGTTCGACCATAATTAATTCAAATTATAAGTTTGGACATTAAACAAAAGAGTATATATTATGCGTGTGTGTGTCAAATACATGGTAGTGTGTGTAATGATTTTTTATTAGCTTAATCTATTTTTTAAGCACAAGTAAAAAAAAAATTAGCATTCAGTGCTCCTTCTCTATATAAACTATAAGTGTGCAAAATTTCATACTTCTCCGTCCGTGCAATTTTCGTAAAAAGGGGTACAAAGTTTTTGCTTTACGTATTAATATATAGAATATAATTATATTAAAATGAATAATTTCAGAAAACAAAGGACAATGTGTATCGGTTCAGTTAATCTTAAATATATAACCTTAAAAATATATCGTGGACAACCCTCGGACATTATTTGTAACAATTTGTCCGTCGACATTGTACATCGTGTCGAGTTAACCAAATATTAGAATTTATTACACTACGCTCGTAACAAGATAACTGTTTTTCTTGAAAGATTTAAGCTTGTGCCGGACAAAGCTGAAATTAAATATAGAGGCGAGAATTTAAATTATTCACGTGTTACATAAATCCCTTTTAACAAAACAAGTTATAAATATAACGCTTAGGAGTGTGTGCTCCTATTTTCTAAAATTGTGTACATTATTTTTTGGAAATTAAGGGTTTTATTAGTTTTTAAACTTTCATACGCAGGGCCTGATTTAGAGGTCTGGAGGCCTTGGGGCAACAAAGGGGTGGAGGCCCCTTGGCCCCAAATTATTAAAATGGACAATTTTTTAAAAGGTAAAACGCGAAAAAAAAAGAATGAAAGGAAAGTTGTTTACAAGTCTAAATTTGAATTTTTTTTCCGAAGTGTCTATTGTGTGGGCATCTCTTTTGTGGATGCTCCGGGGCTGTAGCCCCGGTTGCCCTCCCCTAAATCCGGCCCTGTTCATACGAGTACGAGCCACAGACACTATCATTTAATGTAAAACGCAAATAGTTCAGAAATATTCGGAACTCCCAATGATCAACAACAAACATCGTATGCCGTTTCACATGTACCTAAATCATACTTTTTATGTTTTTAGGAGTAATTTTGAGGCAAATAGCTGGCACGCAGAGCACTGGCGAAGCAGAATGAATTTTGCTTTCATTTTTCATTTAATTTTATTTTTGTCTCTTCCTACTATGGTTTATAACTTTCCCAAAAATTTTAAGTATAAAAGTTAAATCGAAATGTTTATAACCATTCCTTGGCAGTCGGGTAAAAAAGATAACACATGCCAATTAATTTGTCAAAACAAACATTTTACAATTTTTGTGGTATTAATAATAATGTGAAATCTTTGATTTGATAAACATAACAAGATTTCTAGTTCAACATGTTAGTGTCAGCGTATCACACGCATGAATTTAGAATTTTATTTTATCTGTTCTAATTTGGCACTGTTGGAAGCCTGTTGTTGGACTGTTGGATCTGAATGAATGCATGAATTTGTTTTTTGGCGAAACTTTTTTAAGCTATCTCTGCCTTATTGTAAAACAACAAATTAAATAAAATAAATGAATGAATCTTACTTTACCCACGGTACCTATTATATATATATATATATATATATATATATATATATATATATATATATATATATATATATATATATATATATAAGTATTCATTTGCGTGGTCGTTACGGCTAACGGATATTTTTGGTCATAATTATTTATTATTGTCAATGATGACGCCACGTTGGCGCAACGGTCACAGCACTGGTTTGTGCCTGTTGCGCTGGCGGTTGCGGGTTCGATACCCGCTCATGACAAACATTTGTATTGGCCATACAGATGTTTTTCGTGGTCTGGGTGTTTATTCAGTCCTTGTGGGTCTTCCCACCGTGCTTCGGAGAGCACGTTAAGCCGTCGGTCGCAGTTGTTATCAATGTACACCTGATAGCGATCGTTACTAATAGTAGGGAATATATCCGCCAACCCGCATTGGAGCAGCGTGGTGGATTAAGCTCTAATCCTTCTCCTACATGGGAAAAAGAGGCCTAAGCCCAACAATGGGATATTACAGGCTGAAGCGTAATGATTATCGTAATACAATTTAAAATGTGTTTTTTTTTTAAAGAAATAAAAATTAATAAACAGTGAAAGACTACAATAGTTAAGATAGAGATATATTTATTTTAAACGTAGAAGTATTTTTAGTACGTTAGTAAATAAAATATGACAAAATCTATCAATATTTTAACTAGTCGAGTACGAAATGTTGCAAAATTTAAAAACATCTTGCGATTTATTAGATACTGTTTTATTTGCCAAACGTGTGCCAAGCTTCAGTAGTTTCAATTTAATGATTATAAGTGTTGATTGGCGGGCTATTAAATAGTACTTAAAGTAGACAGACAGATGTCAAATTGTAAAGAAAACAACACAATCATGTATCATAAAATTAAAAATAATTGTGACGGATTTTTCGTATGTTTGAGAACACTCTAACAATAAAAATATGACTACAGTCATTAAAATACGCATTATTGGGGATAACTCAAAGACTACTAATCACATCTCATAATTTTAATGGAATGAAGAAAGATTCCTCAAATCTGGGTGTACCAGTAAAATGCTACGAAGTTAACACATATAAAAAAACGTAATTTATTTTTAAGAGATATATAAAAATATAGCTGGTAGTTAATTATCTACGATAGTATCAGGTTAATATAATGTAAAAAATAATATAACTAATCATTACATAGTATAAAACAAAGTCGCTTTCCGCTGTCTGTCTGAAAACTAAGCAGCGGATTTTAATGCGGTTTTCTTTAGTAAATAGAGTGATTCTGGAGGAAGGTATATGTATAATACATGCATAATATAGTAGAGGAAATCTGATAGTTTTTGCAACCGTGCGAAGCCAGGGCGGGTCGCTAGTTAATAATTAATTTTAGAATACATAAAATAACCAGAGACATATTTATACCATTACTAAAAGAATATTTTCCAAACTGCATGTCAGTGAATACATCTGTAATTGTTAAATAAATTATTGATGATTTTTTAACTTGTGCCAACAGTTAGAAAAATCAACAGTCAAGCGCCAGTTCTGTTAACAGCTGCTTAATTATAATTTAATGGTTTACTGACGAAACAACGTGAGTTTTTTTAAATGTATATAAATAACCGCCCAGCTGAAGCCAAAGTCGTCAGTAGGCTGAAATGTTGACATTTTTAACGAGCTACTTATGTACGCTTAGACTTAGACAACCGACTGTGATGCTTTTTATAACAATTTTTATTTTTATGGTGCCTATAAATATTTCTATACTTATGGTTTTTGAAGTGGGGTGATAATATAACGATACTAAATGGAACTTACAGTTCTGTTTATTGGAATAAAGGTAATAGAAGTATTATTCGATTCTTTTAACAATCTTTTGAAAAGTAGTCAAATAAGTTTTACTGTGTAAAGAAAAACACGTGTTATTAATGCAAATGCTACAATTTCAAGTATGTTTGTGCAGATGTATGAATACGAAGATAAACTTCAGGGAGAAAGAGAAGCAAATCCTGGATCAGATTCTTGGTCCAGGACGCTACGATGCCCGCATTCGACCTTCCGGGATCAATGGAACTGGTGAGTGTATCATTTCATACAACTTTCACGTACCATTTAAGAAACATGTATAAAATACATATAAATACCTTCACAACTTGCTAAATGGTTTATTCGGCACCATGCTGCTTCGCACTTCACGGAAAATATTATAGTTTATAGAGGCAGCTACATTAATAAATTAATGTGAAAGAAAGTTGACAAACACATTAAATCTACCATTTGTTTGACATAAAAAAATTACGTCATCATCAATATAAAGAAAAAGTAAGCAGTGACCTAAAATTGCTCCTTGTAGAACTCCGACTGTATTAATAGGTTTATATAACATTTTTTTGTTCGTGACTTGAAATTTTGTTTGAATTTATTTTGCAACTATTATGATACGAACATTTGAACGATAACTAGCCTTGGATGCTTTTTCATATCGTGAACGTCTTCAACTATCCCTCTAAAACGGTTATTATTAGTTAAGTGAGAAATTGCTCCTAGAATTGTAGATGTTATTTTGTAATCATTCACGCCCACTATTGAAATATTTTGAATAGCTTATAAATGGACTTTATACTTATACACGTACTTACTAAACGATACATTCCAGAAAATGTTGTAACTTTTGCAAGAACTTCAAGCTAAAAAATCGCTGACCAAGTAAAAAAAAAACATTTTTATGTTACATAAGATTCGGGTTGTTGTACAAACGAATTACATATGCCTATTTTTATTTTATAAACGTTATGATATATTGAAAAGGAAATAATAAAATATAATATATTAATAATAAATTAAACATTATCGCCATAACAACATTAAACCGAGTAATACTTTAACTATAGAAATATTGTATGATAAAAAAGAAACAACTTTCCACGATAAAATTTTGAGTTTAAGTATATTTCAAATAAACATTTTACATTGTAACAAAAAAATCGAAACTGTGCTTGAATTTGTTTAATAAATAGCTATCATAAATTATAGAATAATGCAATCATTGAATTATCATTAATTGTTTTTACTGATGAAAATTGAGAAATGAGTCAATATAAAATGGAATACCACCGAAAAATAATTTTCAACATCTTTTTCAGTTGAGTTTTATTGAGTAAAGCTTCTTAACATTTTAATTTATTTTTAGTTCAGTCTTCTTTAGATAGAATATGGATTGACTCTTTTGTAAATTGTGTTTTAAGCATATTGTCTGTTTTAGCATTCTAAATTACGTTTAAAATCCACTGCAAAAAATCCTGTCTGGTAGACAATTTATCCCAAAACCTTTAGATCCCGATCCCTTATAAACTGTTTTATCACCAAAACTATTAATTGTATTATTTTAACAATTGGCCAAATATATTAATATGTATACTATTATTATTTTTGTTGATTTTATCAATAAAAAGATGCAGGAAATTAGAATAAGTGATATTGTTATTGACACAAGTAATATCATTATCATATCATATGTTACACTCAAGTCGTAAGACATAATGACATGTTTAACAGATGGCCCAGCAATAGTTAATATAAACCTCTTCGTCCGAAGTATTACCACAATAAGCGACATTAAGATGGTTAGTAACATTTTGAAGAAATACAAAAATAGCCTTCGACGGTCGTTCGCTTTGATATAATTTGTACGATCTCTCATTTTTATTACATAAAAGTCTTTAAATTGTACGCTCATGCATGACTGTAATGGTTCATGTATATTCGTAAGCGTATTAGTCTTTATTTTTTTGTCTAGAATTTCATCAGTAATGTTTTGTTATTTGTGACGCAATTGAGATATCGTACAATAACACGCTTGATCTCTTACCATGGAATTGTTATCAATACTGGTGATTTGAGATAATTTAAATGTATGAAATTATCTCTCGTGTAGTAATATTTTTAATAATAATTACAAAATTAAATAATTTGAAATAATTATTAAGTTAGGTCTGTCAATGCTAAGGTTTATTTTTTAGGAAGATACTTTTCGGAAAATTGAGTATTAACTCCATTGTTTTTTTATATCAAAATAGTGGAAGTACTTTGATATGTCAATTACTAATATTATATGTTAATTACTAATATTTGTAACTCTATGGTAAGGGACTACCTGTAGGAGTCCTGTCAAATCCTGTCTTTTTTATTTTTCCAATCCAATGCCTGAACGTGGTTTTGAGTGTCTTGTTTGACGACTTCCGAGACATAAGTTTATACCTGTTTATCGATACTAACGTCATAATTATGTCTAGAAAGTCGTAAATTATGAGTATTTCCTAAAACTCATGTTACGGTCCGGTGGACTGTTAGCAATAGATAATTTTACGCCGCACGAGTGCGGACGAGAGCGTTAACGATTTATCCAATATCATTTAATATAAAATAAAAATATTCACGCTTTGTTCTGTCTATTCTTTGATAAGTTCAAAGTTAATGATACTGGTCAATTAAAAGGAAAAAAAATCAATAATTCTAACACGCGATGCAAATACACGACAGGATAGTAAAGTTATAAAAAAGTTATACAATACGTGGTTTATTATTGTATAAGTTTTATATGTAAATTATCTATATGTTAAACGTACTCTACTAGCATTGTTAGTTTAAATAACTAAGACTTAACTATATCTGGATCCCTACGACAAGAATGTATTTAAGATTTTTATTAATTGAACAACATAGAATATATTATTTAAAAGAGCATTTATATCAATGTGTTGTTTTGTTTTATTTTTATTTTATATTTTATCTGTTTTACAAGTAGGGACGTGTTGATTACTATCGATAACATCGAGGTTATAATTATTTTCATCCTCAGTTTCGAGTCTTGCCAGTACCGACACACGTGTTGCACATTTAACTGAAATAACACCATTTTCTGAAATGTCATTTTTATCAGTAACTTTATAATATTTAGCATTCTGTACGTGAATGGTAAATTTTGAATTAATTTCTACTTTTTAAAAGTCCTGGCCTGAACACTAACACAAATTCCTAGAAACAAGTCAAATACGACTTTGTGACTTAAATCTTTTGATTATTTCTTACGGTTTGTTTATTTTCATCGTCATCCCTTGTTTTAGTGATTATTTCATCAACCCCTTTTACCTCATTGAAAATATAGGTACCGATTAGGACTTATACATATAAATTTACAGGCACAAGGTGAGTAAATAGAACAGTGTGTGGTTTTCAGAGTCGGCACCGCGTGAAACGAACTGTTTGCTCCAGTAGGGCTTAGATATTTTATAATTTAATATCAACCGTATATTTTGCTTGGTACTTAGATGGGCCAGCCGTAGTCAGCGTCAATATATTTGTCCGAAGTATATCAAAAATCGATGACGTCACAATGGTAAGTCAACGACCGACTGGACCATGCATCTAGATTAAGATAATGTATGAGATTGTTTTATACCTTTAAATCGGTTTTTCATTTTCTCTAACAAGTCAAATGAATGGGCAATTCGCTCCTTCTGTTTTGTGGAGAGATTTACCCGATTTAATGTAAAGTTCAGTTTTATATAATATTATTATTTTTTCTCTTCTTCTTTTTGGTGTTGACGACCAAAATCGTTTTTATCGCGCGCGTTTTATTTTATCCCATTAATAGCCGCTTTAAAGAGTTCCTGCGATTTCGGATCTAATAAATTATCGACAGGTCGATTTTCATTTCATTCGATACTATCCAGCTATTTATTTTAATTATACTTTTTAAAAGCCTTCAATATTCCAATTGATTTTTTCTTACTTTTACAATCAATTCTTTTTATAATTTGACTACTGCTCATCAGCTAATCATAATGGAATGGACTGAGTTCTGGATTAAATTCATCGACTGCGTCAGTTCCATCTCATTAGATGTTTCAACATTTAACATTATTCCATCAACTTGCGTCTCTAGATTATCGTTGGGTCTAACATTTGTAATGATGAAAAGTTAAAATGATTCAAAGCCAGAAACGGTTTTAAAGATTATGTTAAAAACGTGTTTTTTTCTCACAAAGGCGATGCCCCAACGTTAGTCCGCGTCAACCTGTATCTCCGATCCATCAGCAAAATAGATGATTATAAAATGGTGAGTGGTTGCACATGACCAATTAACCGAACAATGTAACTGACACTTTTATTATAAAACAAAGTTTCTCTATGAGTATAATGAATGCTGTAACTACATGTTGTGTTAAAGGAGCTTTGTTTGTAATAAAATTGGCGATAATGAAATAAATATCTGGCGTTGATGCACTGTGCTGAACGTTCTCAAGCTATTGTAAATTTGGGTATGTGTTTGTGGTTATTTATTTATTTATTTTATTTATTTCCCCGTTTATTTAGTTTATTTACCTGTATATTTGCACATTATTTGTTCCCTGGATGTTCATTTGTATGTTCAATCAAAATGTTTTTAAATTTGGAAACAAGAAATAATGAACTGCGGTGCGGTGCCGCGAACCGAGCTACTTAATCAGCAATATTTGATGACCATCGAAATGGAAGTAACCGATGACCTTCTATTATTGTTATATTTTTAATTTTTGTTTTCTTTTTTTTTGTTATATTTTTGTTCTGTTTAGAGGGCACGCTCCGGTTGTATAAACACCAGACGGTAATTGGCATTATAAGTAGACAGCACAAAATTCAATCGCTTCGATATATTGAGCACATTATTTTAAATAATAACGTTTGATTGGTTGCAAGATATATAAAATCGTGTACTATACACATTGATTCGCTTCCGAGTAGGTCACACGGAAAGACGCGGCCCGCACCTTCGAACATTCATCTCATTATTTTGTTTATTATGGTTTATTTTCTATCATGCTTCATTTACGTTACTGTCATGCAATTATGTTTTTTTGGAAGATGATTGGACGTAAAAACTATTTTGGTCGTGTTCGTTGACTGTGACATAATTGATATTGTCTTGTTCATGTGAATTTGTGTTGTGTAAAGTTATTATTATATCGGGATCCAACGTCGCGTCCGCACTCGGCTTGGTGCTTCTGTTCGGTGGCTGACCACCCGACCGCAATATGTGACCCTCGCCCTGAAGCTAGTATTACCGTACCGTAGCTCTAGTTAACTGGTCCTTGAGTCTGCATGAAGGTATAAACAAGCATTCCTTCAACGAATGCGAAACGGTGAGTTGGTTTATAAATTGCGCTTGAACATGAAGGAATGAATCGCATGATTCCTTTGAAACATTTATATCGATATAAAGATTTGTCAACACATCACTATCACGCAACGATCTGTATGACTCAATTCACATTATTTGAATCGTTTTGTAGTATTATATTGTAAATACATTTGCATGTCAATCCTTGCGAATTGTAATATAATTATCGTGTAATGATCCTTATCAGTTGTTTATATCGATATATATATACATATACAGAAGTTAGCTTTTGCCAATAAATTAAAAAAATCTGTAAATTATTTTAGAAAAAAAAAATTAATTGACTGCAACGATAAATTATCGTAAAAACGTTAGATATTTCCCTTACGTAACCATACCCTTTTATATTTGTGAAAAAATATTACACTCGATTAATCGAGGTTCCCCGGAACCCCTGTCTGGCTTTCGTCCAATATTTTAAGTAAGCAATCCATTGTGATGATTTTCTGGGCATCCATCAATGTCTTCCTGTTCAGATTCTTTATCCATGCAATTATTACCACTATCGACGTCTTTACGTGCTAATGCATATTAGAGAACACGTCTGCGTGATTTATGACGTTCATAATTCGCTTCAATTCGTAAACATATAGCGGAAACAAAAGCTAACTTTAAAGCATGCTTTATACGTTTATTGTAGAGAGCTTTCTTTGTTACGATAATTCATTTGACTTGCTCTTTTGGTGTCGATGGATCTATTTTTTATATATATATTGATATTTAAATAATTCTAAATTAAGAACCTTCGACACCAATTAGATATTTTTTCTCTTCTAAATATTTTTATTGGGTATTCGTTTAAATACATGTATCGATCATATTGGCTAATAAATGCACCTAAATTTAATGGCACAAATTATTATTAAAGTTTGTGATGAACGAGCAAGTTTGTAGACTTGTGCTGTCCTTTGAAGTCACAATGACACATCAGCCTCAATTTATCAACGAACTGATATTGTCGCCGAAGATAGTGTAGACATTATTTAATATTATTTTCTACATGAAATAATTGGAAGCGTTGCCAAATCGTAAAGATTTCAAAAAATATTTTAATAATTTACTTTCTTAAAAACCCACGAGGTCTCATGGTTTTGGGAGGATTTCCCTATCAAAAAGACACGAGTCTTTTTTGTTGTTCTCGGCGACAAAATCATTTAAAATAACCTGCTGTCCTATTGAAGCTTCTTAGAACGATACTAAAAATGATGCATATAGAATGAAGAGTTTTGAAAGAATTAAACTTAGTGTTTTAGAAGATGTCCTTATGAGAATAATCAATACTATAAACTAAGCTTGTGATTATAATTGCACTCGTTTTGTTGGTCGTTGATTATTCCAAAGGATTCCAAGTACTCTTCGAACTACTTTCAAACATTTGAAAACATTTTCAGGAATATTCTGTTCAGTTGACGTTCAGGGAGCAATGGTTAGATGAAAGACTCAAGTTTAATAATTTGGGCGGTAAGTGATAAATTAGAATACTTTTAATCTTCTTCTTCTTAACTCTTCTTCATAGATATAGGTAGCTCTGTTCTTGAAATATATTGAGTAAAATGGTTATGTAAAATTTCTTTTAATTTCTACAAAGGCAAAAACTTTGAAAATGTATCTAGCTTTTATCTGTTTAAATTAAAACATAGTTGGTCTCGTCGTCCATAGCATCTGAGTTTCCAGTTTCAACTAAATCTAATTTTTATCTTAGAAGCATTATCAACTTATATATTCTCTATCCTCTAGGTCGTCTCAAATACTTGACCTTGACTGAAGCGAACAGAGTATGGATGCCAGATCTGTTCTTTTCCAATGAAAAGGAAGGCCACTTCCACAACATCATCATGCCGAACGTCTACATTAGGATCTTCCCCAATGGAAACGTGCTGTACAGCATCCGAATTTCTCTCACCCTCTCCTGCCCGATGAACCTCAAGCTCTACCCATTGGACAAACAGACATGCTCCTTGCGAATGGCTAGTTGTGAGTATATCATTATAATTAGTAATCCTAGTTAGTCGAGAATGTAATTTATCAAGAAACTTGATAGTTATATTTGGCAATACATCATGTTTTACATAGAACTAATTCTTTATTGTTAAGTTCCCATCCTTTCATACTTCTCCTATATAGGACCACTCAGAATTATTATTACAATCAGTTAACATTATAGTTTAAACTTAGTCGCCTCTTACGACACCCACGGGAAGAGAGGGTGTAGCTATATTCTTTACTGCCGTAACCACACAGCATTCTGATTGTAGTAAGGCCTAATTTTATTTTTACAATGTAGTTAATCGTAACACCCAATGTTTATTAGATAAAGATAAAAAAAACTCGTCAGTATAAACAAAATTCCTTCATTCGTTTGCTTGAAATTACGAATAGAATCCAAACATTTGGTAAAACTTATGTTCGCGTTAATGGCTAATGAGCACGTTTAGTGAAATTATCGGTTCCATACGATTTTTGTTTATACGTTAAGATTTATCTTG
This sequence comes from Melitaea athalia, assembly GCA_905220545.2. Taxonomy (NCBI): domain Eukaryota; kingdom Metazoa; phylum Arthropoda; class Insecta; order Lepidoptera; family Nymphalidae; genus Melitaea; species Melitaea athalia. The sequence goes on along the minus strand of HG992197.1, from coordinate 15,130,593 downwards.
TCGTATTTTTGTAGAGTTGTTATTTACAATTTCAAAACAGATTTTGTAAGTAACGCGTTAGCTCGCATTCTCTTCTAATAATAAAGTTGTTTGTCATGTTAAGAATGTAAGGGATTAAACCAAATATTCAAATTTCCCGAAATAAATTTTTATGTATTACTATTAATATTAGATATTGTAGAATTGTGTTATTCTTATTATGAATTTTCTAGCGTCCAAAATTCAGTTGAGAGTGAAAATACTTGTTTTATCAAATCAAGAGTTTGTTTCGTTACGTGCAATATAAAAAAAAAACACATTACACACACACATTACAGACATTTAACTAATTTTTTTTAGAATAATATTCCTTTCCATTTTATCAAACTTATCGCGCGGCCGACCGTCACGCGACATGCAACACACAGACGAAAAGGTTTGAGACGATGTAAAAAAAATTCACTTTAATAAAATACTTCGGATTTAATTCGATTATGGGGCTTTATAAAATGATTTATCTTATTCATTAAATCTTAGAACTCTATTTCGAGGAGAACGCTCACAATCCCTATCCCCTCAGATGGCTGGACGACTGATGACCTCGTGTTCCTGTGGAAGGAGGGTGACCCGGTCCAGGTTGTGAAGAACCTCCACCTGCCTCGCTTCACGCTCGAGAAGTTCCTCACTGATTACTGCAACAGCAAGACTAACACTGGTAATTACTATGTTAATTATTGCAAATCTAAGACAAAACTGACAACACGTCATCGATTAAAACTTTTTAATAAGTTTTAGTAAATTATTATAGAAAGATAAAATCACAAGACAACGAAAACTTTAGAATAAAAAGTAACTATTATTGTACGTCAAAACCTCAAAAATCTCGCCTTTCTTTGTCACGGGTAATTCAATGTATAATAAATAAATAAAAAAGTGTGTGTGTCAGCTCCGACGCACAACTGGAGTTTACTTCTTCAGATCGACTGTGTCAAATTGTAAATATGTACAAAAAATATTTTATAGTCTAAGAAAAAGATTAATACCATAATATTAAATGGTAAATAATTAAATAAATGAATCTATCGATGGCATTATTAGAAAACGTCGTAACCGATACGGTCGTAACCGTCGCGTCGTAGCCGGAACCGTCGACGTCGTAGCAGATAGATAGCGCACAAAAACGTAACGAGGTCATTCGTTCAGTAGATTTTACTCCTCATATTTTTTTCATACCGGGGGCCTTATATGAAAATCGATTCTTAAGGAGTAAACTCCAAAAACAAAAATACTTTAAAAATGGATATTCTGGTAATTTTCAGTAAAGTAGAGAGGCAAATTAAGCTACTATAGAATGTGATTCTTAATAATGGGCGTTGAAGCCTTTGCCTTAAATGAGACTTTTAAAATCCAATCTAGATCATCAGTGTATACATAATGTTACTCCATTTTATTAGTCTCTTTCTAATCTAGCGAAATACTTGACGAATTACAGTTGCAGATGAGTGCGCCACTCTTCGTCAAAATAAAGCTTTATTCTTTTGTTTTTGTGACGTGAAATGAGTTGGATAATGAGTCTTGTAAAACGCTTTGACACTGGGAAAAAGAATAAAGTAACGTGTTGTTGATGAAGAACCAATTAACAATGAATTTTATATAATATACAGTTAAATTAAAATAAAGTTATAGTTAAATAAATATAAAATGAACTTAAAATCAGATACAGTGTTACATTTTAAATGATTCTTCTCTAATAACTTTTTTTTAAATTATTCATTAATTCCACGCAAGAATTTATTTTAAATTAAAGATAAAATGTAATTTTTGTGACACTTAATATCGTGCTTTTAGACATATTATTAAAAAAAATAGTTAAGTTTCCTTTCGGAAACAAATTGGTACAAGTTTCAAATAACACATTTCCTTCCAGGTGAATACAGTTGCCTAAAAGTGGATCTGCTGTTCAAGAGAGAGTTCAGTTACTACCTCATTCAGATCTATATCCCTTGCTGCATGTTGGTCATTGTGTCCTGGGTGTCATTCTGGCTGGACCAGGGAGCTGTTCCGGCGCGTGTGTCGCTTGGTGAGTTTATGATAGCTTCATTTTTATCTTTTGTTGTATGTTCGCTCGAATCAATCGGACATAGTTACATCCACATAACCAAAGTTCTCTCCTGGCTTTGAAATACACAGGCCGAAGACGGACAGCAGCGTCTTCGGTACGACAAAGCCAGCCCTGCGGTCACCAACCCGCCTGCCCAGCGTGGTCACTATGGGCAAAACACGTGAGTTCACACCATTTTTGGCGCGAACTTGTGGAGGCCTAGGTCCAGCAGTGGACTGCAATAGGCTGAAGTGATGATGATGATGAAGTGATGAACCAATGCTCGGCTGAAGTATCCCGGATATCCACAATCCACACATTTCAGATTCGTAATCCTATAGCGTGACTTATCACTGACGGAATACTCAAGATTTAATTTCGTACCATTACAATATTTGTATTTCAATACTTACAAGTAAATAATAATATTTTGTAACAAAATTTATAATATTTAGGTAAATCTTGTTAAGCAGAAGTACGATCTAGAAAAATAGACTGATCCTACTGTCCAATTCAGTCGTTGCCGCAGTGGTCACAGCATTAGCTGTTGCGCTGGCCGTTGCGGGTTCGATCCCCGCTCACGACAGACATTTGTATTGACCATAATTATAGATGTTTGTTGTGGTCTGGGCGTTTGTGCTTGTGTATTGTGTGTGTTTCCGGACCACCGAAACAGGAGAAAATCCTATTGGGGGCCGTTGAGTGTGAAGCGTTTATTAATTTAATATCCTACTACTGGCCATAAGCCTCTTTCTCCACGTAGAAGAAAGATCGGTGCATAATTAACCACACTGCTCCACTACGGGTTGGCGTATCATATTGTGCCTTATTGACATTAAAATGTATCCCGCAGGAGTGACCACTCTCCTAACAATGGCAACACAGTCGTCCGGCATCAACGCCTCCCTACCCCCCGTCTCATACACCAAAGCCATTGACGTATGGACGGGGGTATGTCTAACGTTCGTGTTTGGAGCGTTGCTCGAGTTCGCTCTGGTCAACTACGCGTCTCGCTCCGACATGCACAGAGAGAACATGAAGAAGACGAGACGGGAGATGGAAGCCGCCGCTAGTATGGACGCAGCATCAGATCTTCTAGACACTGACAGCAATACGACATTCGCGATGGTGAGCTCGCATTTAATCTGGATGTAATGTCTTGTGTTGATAACTTGATAGATTTTGTTTCCACGATGTTCTGGAATATTTCGCTCATGGCCAGGGTTTATGATCTCTAAAAAATGTTTTTGAGTTAATGAATAATTTATTCAAACTATTCGAAAACGGGATATTTAGCATGTTTATTATTTTCGTTTTGCGGAGCTCGATATTTCGACACTAGCTTCTGCGCGCGACTTCGTCAGCGTGGAATAGGATCAATTCTGTCATACATGATTTGTGCGAAACTTTAACCGTTTACGCAGCGGAATTTCTCAAAGGAAAAAAAACCCCGATTTTGAAACATTCTTCATTGGTGTTACCCTCCTATTGGTCTTAGCGTGATGATATATAGCCTATAGCCTTCCTCGATAAATGGGCTATCTAACACTGAAAGAATTTTTCAAATCGGACCAGTAGATCCTGAGATTAGCGCCTTCAAACAAACAAACAAACAATCAAACAAACTCTTCAGCTTTATTATATTAAGTATAGATTAACTGCGAATGTCTTGTCTCGTTCAGTCTCGTAAAACTCGTAAACTAACTCGTAAACTTGTAAAACAATAAACATGGTGAATATCCCGTTTTCGAATAGTTTTAGTAATAGAAGTAACCATGTTAATCTAAAATCTTATAATGAAAAATTTGTTAAGCCCTTCTGGAATAAAAGGTTTACGGAATTTATGTTTCATTTTGACGAGTTGATGTAAGGTCTAGCAAATTGTTCACGTCGTCATATTAATGCAACGTAATTTTTTATTCATTATCGTCAAAATATTTACAGTTATTTCAGTAATTAATTAGTTGTGTAATAATTTGAGCATGATTAGAAGTTAATTTTTTTTTTGGATTAGTAGATTTTTGGGCTATGTTTTCAAATTTAGTATTTTTTAAATTATTTTCATTAATCTTTAGTAATTATTGATTAATATTATCTTAAATTTGGAGTTCCATTTAAAAGTTCTTATCAAATTGACAGTACTAGTAATTTTTCTTTATTGTCTATCTTCATACGATATTTTAAAGAATGATACTGCAAAGATTCTAAAAAAATATATAGAAATTTGAATTTCGAAATAATTGTATTGTTGCGTTTTAATTTATATTCTACAAATCCATAAACAAACTTAATCTATAAAACAGTGTAAGCACTGAAATTAATTGAGGAAGGGCAGGAAATATCCTACTCAAAACCTGGAGTAGCCTTACTAGGGAAGTACCTCAACCTTAGAGAAGACCACAGTTAAACAATATGGATCTCAAATAGTGTTGTGTTCATGCGGTGAGTAAGGTGACTAGAGCTACTTTGGGTTGGATGGGAGGTAGGGTCAGCAACGAGCTTGTAATGCTTCTTGTTAAGGTGTCTATGAGCTACGGTAATCGCTTATCATCAGGTGAGCCGTACGCTTGTTTGCCGACCTAGTTGTATAAAAAAAAATTGCGTGCGTACAAAGTACACATGTCAGAAGTGAAACTTCTTTGGCAAGCTAATTTAAAAAAAAATTTAAAATACAAAAAAAAAACTAATTGAAAAAAAAAGCCAACTTTACGCGGTTTTCCGAGGCGGTCACCTATCCAAGTACTGACCGTCCCTGACGCTGCCGCATTACCGGTCGCTCAAATTTTACCCCTCATGCGCCTAAAGAAGTTTCACTTCAAAAGTGTAGGTTATTGTCATTATAAGTTCAAAATGTATTGTGTCCGTCCTCCCTGACTGGTCTGCAACTGACAGAAACCGCTGATGCGCGGCGGCGTGGTGGACTCCAAGATGCGGCAGTGCGAGATCCACATGACGCCCCCGCGCAAGAACTGCTGCCGCTTGTGGATGTCGAAGTTCCCGACTCGCTCCAAGCGGATAGATGTCATCTCCAGAATTACCTTCCCGCTCGTATTCGCGCTCTTCAACTTGGCTTACTGGTAACTATATCAATACGCTATATTCAATTACATTGTTTTTGAATTACATTTTATTTGAAGATCAATTATAATAAAAAATATAAGGGTGTAATTATATGGATGCGAATATTGTTTGTCATTTACGATAATACATAATAGCCTAGTAGAAAGGGTTTGAGAAGAACAAGATTACTTCTTACTTTTATTGTTCTTTTATGTACTTCATACGCGAGTTAGCGCAACGGTCACAGCACTGGTTTGTGGCTGTTGCCCTGGCGGGCCGGGGCCGGGGTATGTATTGACCATACAGATGTTTGCTGTGGTCTGGGTGTTTGTGCAGTCCTTGTGGGTCTCCCCACGTGCCTCGGAGAGCACGTTAAGTCGTCGGTACCGGTTGTTATCATGTACATCTGATAGCGATCGTTACTCACAGTGGGGAATATATCCGCCAACCCGCATTGTAGCAGCATGGTGTATTAAGCATCAATCCTCTTAATCCTGGTCCTGCACGGAGAAAGATGCCTATGCCCAGCAGTGGGATATTACAGGCTGAAGCAGATGTACTGCATAAGCTGTTTTACTGAATCGAACCCACATTCACCGGTGTGTGAGCGCCTACGTGATGCGATGTCATAGTATGTGTGTGCACAATAAGTATATTTGTCGGGGGCGGTGCAGGTCGACGTACCTGTTCCGCGACGAGGACGAGGAGAAGTGATTCTCCGTGTCCACGATGGGCGGCGCGGAGGCGGCGCGCCTGGCCGCCGCCGTGCTCGCGCCCTACGCGCTCTTCGTTATCGTGTACGCGCTCTGTCTGCGGCCGCAGGGGGACTCCCCGCGGTCCGTCCGCCGACACTCGCGGCCTTCGAGAATCCGACGCCTGTAGCTTTACTCCTTGACAATTTTTTTTTAATTAATTAATTTTTTTTTATGGTTAAGGACAACCAACAGAAGATGCAATATAAATGTTTTAGTACATAGTAGGTAAACAATGATCATGGCACTTCTTTTTATAGGCAGTCACTACATGCTATAGGTACTGCTCAGTATAAATTAATATTTAATATGTAAAATTACAACAAAATGCATTTATAAGGAAAATAAAATTAATATAAGAAAAACATTAAGACATTAATTTGAATCTAATATCCACGGGCACTAAAATGCCCATGCCTTTTATTAATTTATTACTCGAACAAATCGACAGTCCTGTGACTGCCTAGTAAAATTAGGACGTGATCCATGCTCACGGATTTTTTTAATGTATACACACACTCATACATGCAAACAGACATACACACATACTTACACATATATATTTATACATTGATGTAAATACAGTTACAGAGGCTTTGGCACTTCGCACTGTCGTGGGGTACTGTGTGCGTATATTACACATCAGCTCCCCAATACAACTGGGTACTATGTGTGTGTAACTTTAAATGCAAGCCTATTTGTGTGATAATACCGCGGCAATCATCGATCGCGCAGCTTCAATTTGTTTATTATTGTGACAGTCGTCGTCCGATCGACACGCTTTCATGGCGGTCTAAGTACAGTGTAAATTAAAAAAATAAAAATATAGCGCTACAGACTTATTTAATACCTCATGTTACGCACACACAGTTACTGCTGTATATATACAGGCATTTTGCACTGTTAGACATTCGCGCCAAAATGATTTTTTGCATATGCATACTGTAACTGATTTTTGTATCTGTATGACCTTGTAAACGATCTTTTTACAAACTATATAATATGCATATACATAATATGCATCTCTTAAAAAAATAAAATAAAAGGTAAGTTAACTCTTTTCCAGATTGGTTTTTAGTCTTTTTTTCTGTTTCTTTTATTTTTATTGTAAAATTACTTTTATGTTGGTTTTTCTTTCGTCATTCAAGATATGCAATAGGAAGCGTTCCAATTTTGAGAATATTTTCTTTATTTAATATCAGGTATAGGAATATGTAAAGAGGTCGCTTACCATATATTTGTTTTTAGAATATAGTATTAATGTCGAAAATTACAAGGTCGTAGAGTGATGGCGGTGTTTATATTGCGGGTGTGCATGCTCGGTTCACCATTTGGTTTCGTACTTACTTCGGTCATGAAGGCTTTCACTGGATTGAACAAACAAAAAATGGTCGGAAACATACACATACATGACATCATCATCACTTACATAATTCAAATTACAATTCACTCAGACTTGAAAACTTCGAAATGAAATTTCAAAATTACAAATTGAGCTCCAATAAATCTTCTCAGACAAAAAACACCAGAGACAAAGAAGTATTCCATTTTAGTATTATACTAAAATGGAATACTTCTGTTTTTCCATATATTTTAACATAATTCCATTCTTAATTCAGACAAATGACATGGCTTTTACAATCAAGCTCAACTTATAACTAGTGAAAAATCTTACAGAGTCATTTTGGTATATAACTCTCTCATTGGCTCAACTCATTATTGGCGTAGCTGACTTTTTAACATATTTTGTCTTTTTAAATTTTATACTGATTACGATCAAGTCTGTTTAACGTTTTCGAGCATTCAATGCTTCACTTTCTGTACTTCTAAGAGATCATTCATCAAATATTTTGCAGAAAGAGATTGAAAAGACAGAAAGAGTTGTGGCAGATAAGAGGACTACCTATATCTATAAATGTGGATAATGTTTTATATCATGGGTCTTGTACCTAGTACGATAAATCGTGCGTTTCAAAATAGGTTTTTAAGCTCCCTCATAAGGAAGATCAAAAAGCTTATAGTTTATTGCAACAGGCTAAAAAGGCTGCCTTGTATAAACGACGACGAAAATTAGTTGTTGATGTTCAAGCGATATATTTTATGAATGAACTCTAAATACTAAAAACAAGTTTCCTTCCAGTACTTTTAATTTCATGCTATAAATTTAATTCATCCATCATTAAAATAATTTGAAACACCCAAAAAATAAGCCAAAAAGACCGAGTACGAAGAAAAAGCACACTTGTCTAATTGAGATAGGAAAATTCATCAAGGATGAGCAGATACACTAGACAGCGTACTAGCGCGTAGATTAATTTGTATTCCTAAATGTAATCCTAAGCCACTGGCCAGTTATAAGCTGTCAAAATTTGACAAGCCAAAACAAGATGGCGTTTCTTAAGTGTTTTATTCGGTATATTAGGGTTATATTTAAGAATACTCCGTCTCTTTCTTAGGGAGAGATGGCGTCATGACATCTTTAACACATTGTAAAAATACATCTTAAAATAAAGATTTTTGGATAATTTTACTCGAGCGATTCCTGTGTCACGTATGAATGGATGGGCTACTTATTGATCAAGATTACAATATACATGCAATCAATGTTTAACTGCCACCTGATGTTGATATATTACGTGTAGACGCACACTTTGAATACGTGTCTAAATGTTTGTGTGTATTCTATGAAGCGTCACGGACCACGGTACGTTTGACTGCGAAAGAGTGTCTCCTCTCTCAATCCTTCATATTATACCCGTACTCATTTAATTTGTATCAATATAATTTTAATTAAAAGCTTTAAATATTGCATTTTCTCCTAATAAAAATATTAAGAAATAATATTTCGTAACATCACTTTCATTTTTAAATCTGTAGCGGTGGTTTTATTTTGGGGTAACGGTGGACTTTTTCGCAATAAATCGCACCGTGTCGCAACGATTAGTAAATAGAATATGGTGCCCTAGATAAGCTGGACTACACCGTACATTGTATGTGGCCCATAGTAGGTAAGAATGAGATATTCGGATTACAAATTATAATTAAACTGTCGTCACGCTAATATGAACCGATTGTCTATTATAATAAGGATCAATTAAGCGTGCGACAGGATCTTAGTCATCAATAGATATGAATTGTTGAATGAATGTATCTATAATTTTAATTGTAGCTAAATATACACTAGTAATATACTATGTGCTCGACTTTATCTTAAAGAGAATAGAGTTCGAAATACACCTAGTTGTTAGTACCCTAGTCGATAATATTCATATTTATTTAACAATAGGTACTATTTAGATGTCAAATATGGCATAATTTAAGAACTTCATAACATATAATTTATTGATTGGTTCATTAGCCGGTATAATATAGCTGTAGGTTATAATTGCGTATAGCGGTAACTTTTTCGGTACATAAGTTTTTTCATATAAAGTTTTCGCTCGAGGGTAACTTTGAAAGAAAAGAAAAATCAACAGGGTAACGATGAACAAAATTATGACTAAATATATGATACTTATTATTAAAGATATTTTTATCTTACTCGATGTTAAGTATCAGAGAAAATCCCTCGTTTATAATTTTAAAATTAAAAGAAAAACGCTTAGGCGTATTTTCTATAATGGCTAAAGTGTTTTACTTATTTCTTTGAATGATGAAAACTTAGAACGTACTGAAAATGTTACTTTACGTGTATTGTGAAAGTAGGTGACGAAAGTGTACATACTGCCTACTCCACACCTGTGTCGCTCACTGTACAGTAAACTATATTATTTATACTACTAAGGTTTATTGTTCATCACTACACCCACTATTTGTCACACTGTAAATAAATGTATTTAAAAAAACATCACAGCATGGAGGTTTTATGTAGTGTTTTTTTTTGCATTTATGCAGTAACTTCACTCAAACTTAAATTTAAAGATTAAAAATAGAAACAACGTCCTATACTTAACAGAACATGCATTTGCATTTAGTTTCTTTAGATATTTGATGCTGTTACGTCGAAAATATAATTAAATTATCATTCTTTCTGAACATATAAATTGCATTTGTTCATTTTGAATTTTTTACTTTTAAAACTTTCATGGTCACTATAATTGAGAGCATATTATTTGTCCACTATCGCCCACAAAATGGTGAATAATTATGGTAACATCCCATTTTGCATCTCAATAATAGTATTTTAAAAATTATCAACCTCCGTATTGGGGCGGAGTAGAATACATTCCCCAATCCCACGTCGGGGCACCCGGGAGTCGTAGGAGGCGACTGAACCCGACTGGTGGTAGGGCCGCGGGGTCCGCCTGGCGAGAGACCACCCTCCTGCCCGTCTGTCGGGACACCAGCAGCGGCGCATGGGCAAGTCGCAGCTAGTCATGATAGACACGGTCGAACTCTCGCGGGGTACGGCCGAACACAGGAGCGCCAGTTCATGGTTTGATTCTAACACGCGGGTCGTAACGTTTGACAAGTTTCTCGTCCACTTTCTACTTTTCGATCATTTAATTTTCTATCCTTTTATTATTTGAACAGTAAACACTATTTATTTTAATTAATTCTATCATGTCATTTAAGTAATCGGCTCATGATTCTACGTTTTCGTATTTATTTTTATTTATTAGCCTTTTCGTAATTGTTGGCGGGCTCGTCAGAATACCTTTTAGTTACGGAATACGTTGTACTTAGTCGAAAAACTTGTCGGTCAAGTATATATGAACGGAATTCTTCCAATGTAAAGACCATTTTGGAAGATGATGTATGTATAGGTACCAACATTTTTCATTATTAGTTATAAATAAATTGTCTATAAGTATTATAAGATTATATTAAGTTGATTCAGTCAATCAGTAATTTCGTAAGCAGATTAAATGTTACCCGTGTCGACAACGGACGTTGCTTGGTTAATATAGATTTTGCTACGATAAAATCTACGAAATCGCTTCAGTGAACTTTACAAATTATAATCTAGTACGTAATTGTGGGAGCGCACAAAGTTAATTATATTAGCAGTATATTTATAATATAATTATATGTAATATTAGTTCTTTCTATTATTACATTTATTTAAATTTATTTACTGTAATTTAAAAACAAAAGGGCTTGCTTTAAATTAAGTGTACTTTGGGCTTTTTAAGGTAGGAGTAATATATATTTATCAATATAAAGTTTAATAATTAATTTTGTCTAAATTTATCATCGGATGGTTCCCCAAGCTTTGGTAAATGTAAATAATTGTTGTAAAGGCCTTTAAGTTCTGTTTTCATTTGTTGCGATTTTGTGTGCGACGTAATCTCGCGCTTGAATCGTAACCCGAACAGGGGGCCATCAGATTGATATACATATTTAGAAGTGATTTCTTATTTGTTTTATCTTAGAGTATTATAATTATATTTATAAGTTCTGGTTAGATTTATTTCGAAATTGAAATTCATCGAAGCGATGTTATTTAACCAAATCGCTTTCGTTCTTGCCTAGGGTAACTTTTAATGGATTTCCTCTGGGTCAACAAAAATAAAAAATAAAATGGGCGCATGACTTCTGTGCTGCATCTACATGAAAAATTAAATTATTAATTATTTAACTGAAACATCCACCGTACCTATTCGTAGGTAGTTTTAGTGTGGATCGTTAGACGTAAATTTTTTAACATATTTCTCATACGTTTTTTCACGGTACGCAAACTTGCACACCGACTTGAGTGCGTAACGTACACAAGTAGTAAAACTATGCATATATATGTAATAAGAGTTTTCTCGCAAATAATATTCAAGTATTACAAAATAGAACATATCTATACTAATATAATAAAGCTGAAGAGTTTGTTTGATTGTTTGTTTGTTTGTTTGAACGCGCTAATCTCAGGATCTACTGGTCCGATTTGAAAAATTCTTTCAGTGTTAGATAGCCCATTTATCGAGGAAGGCTATAGGCTATATATCATCACGCTAAGACCAATAGGAGCGGAGTCCACGCCGACGAAGTCGCGCGCAGAACCTAGTTATAAATAAAACAATCATGCTGTGATGAATAATATATTTAAGTACATAATCAATGTATTATATCGCTATTGATGTGTTCGATTATGATAATATGTGAAATTATATTAAGGAATTATCAACTTTTCGGACATCATTTGTGTTATTTATTTAATTATCTTGCTCATTTCACACTTTCCGTCCCCTTATTTCGCATTATGAGGATAGGTTGGTTGTTGAGGTATCAATGAAGACGTTGTTTTAAATGTATGCGTGTTTACTATGATTTAAAAAAAAGAAAGCTTTGAAATATACTTAAATGATCTGACAATGATTATAGTCCAAGAGCACGTGAGGGCTAGACGGTAGACCTTTGTAATTTTATAAAAGCTGAAAGTTTCTCAGCGCATGCTCCCAACACAGGTAGAGTCGGTCTCTCCGAGTCGGGCCCTCCTGGGCTCTTGGTCTATTATTACATATAATTATTAATATATACATAACGTAATCTTGAATGTAATATGTCAAATTAAACACATTCTTAACTTGCTGTCTATATGTCATATATCATGGTATAGGTATACTCTATATGTTGTAGTAACTTCTTGTGTTATATACGGCGAAATTATGACGTAGCCCAATATAGAGGATCCCCGTAGCGAAATGTATCCATCTGTATTTATTTAGATATGTTCTTATTATATTAGATATTCTTGGGCTGTGATGATGTGTAGTTAAAAATGTTTAACATTTTAATTCAAACATGATGTTACAGGCAACAAAACAATAAAAGCTTCCTGATAAGTCTGGTAACGATAATCTGAAAAAAAATTTAGGTCAATTAAATCATTTATAAAAACACCGTCAACATATCGATATCGATGAATCATTATAATTATAATATATCGATAAAATTTACATCACTAACGCCATTTCGTACGATCGACGATAAATGTAAGGAACAAGATGTAAACATAACGATTTGTGTAAAAAAATTCATTTGGAAGATCGGGAAGAATATTGCATGTTTTTATCTGACGTTGCCATTGTAACTTTTTAAACTTTAATGAAGTAAAGGCCGTCATTGTATTAGTTTAATTATTTTTAAGGGACTGTTGCGATCAGAAATATGCGGAAAGGATTTTATTAAAATTATACCCATCTTTAATGGTGTTTTATTTCAACATATCCTTTGTATTTTTATCCCTTTAGTTTTTGAATTATATGGTTGGTTAGCGCTTATGAAAATTTGTAATGTCTAAAAATCAATTTTTTAAGATACGCTATTATTGTACATTATGTTAAACTTTTAATTTTAGAATCGATTACTTTTGCCGCCATCGTTCTAAAAATATACGGAACCGCAAATAAAAAGGGTCGGTTATAAAATCTTCAATATCTTCAATAGTACCTACCTACTGCGGAGGTAACTCAAAGTAAGTACTAAATTGCGTGAAAACTTCACATCTGTAACCAATCTACAATTAAGTAAATAACTAAATACGGAAAAAAATACACATTTTTATTTATTTTACATTATTTTATTAAAAATAAAAAAATTGAAATATTTTGAAGTGAAACTTCTTTAGGTGCATGAGGGTAAAATTTGAAAAAAAAGGCGACGCGGCAACGCGTCAGGCGTCAGTACATGGATGGGTGACCGCCTGAGAACACCGCGTGAGGTTGTTTTTTTTTCAATTACTTTTTTAATTATGATACCGCGTACTTTTTCAATTAGTACTTTTTCAATTAATTGACATGTGTACTTTGTATTTTTTAAATTTTCATTTAAGCACAATAAAATATTCTTTAATTTGGTCTTTATTCCTGCTCAAAACATGGAGCAGCCCGACTGGGGTAGTACCTCGACCTTACAGAAGACCACAGCTAAATAATACTGTTTTCAAGCAGTAGGTATTGTGTTCCTGTTGGTGAGTAAGGTGACCAGAGCTCATGGGGGGGATTGGGGATAGGGTCGGCAACGCGCTTGCGACGCTTCTGGTGTTGCATGCGTCTATAGGCTACGGTAGTCACTTACTATCAGGTGAGCCGTACGCTTGTTTGTCGACTTAGTAACATTAAAAAAAAAAAAAGAATTAAACCGCCGAAAAAATTTTTTGAATATTTTTTGTAATAGACATCTTTGTGTGAACAACAAATCACCTCTTTTTTCCACTCTTAGGGTAGGGATTTTTTTCAAAATCTATAGATATATATATATAGACTCACTCGATTTTGGGGCCAAAAATCCGACAACTCTGTAAAAAGTTATGCGTATACATAAAAAAATTTACGCGTCGACTCGAGGAACTACTCCGTTTTTTGGTTAAAAATGATAGCTTTCTAAGAGGACATGATAAAGCGGTAAAACTATAATATGATGAATACATATTATATATTTTATTATACCAAAACAAAAATCCAAATAAAAAATGCAAACGAGTAATTACATACGCTCAAAATATACGTTTATTAACCGTTTAGTAATAAATCCTAGGATTGTATCTAAAAATGAATTCGTTTTTATGGGAGCACTCCATAAATCTTCCGCAGTTAATTCCGCGCCTAATTCTTGTCGTTAACTCGTTACTGACTTTTACAGTTAATGCTCTAATAAACCGTTAAATACCTAGTGTTTTATTACCCATAATCTACTATACAGCCAAGAACAACAATTAAAGTCAGATTGGTTCTTTCGCGTCTTACAAATAAACTATGTAGGCAGGGCCGGATCTACCATATGGCTTTTTGGGTTTCAGCCCAGGGCCCCGTGGATTCAAGGGCCCCCAGCTAAGTCAATTCAAAGTCAAAAATAGACGACAATGCGAAAGAATCAATAATTTTATTAAATTCTTTATTCTTTTATTACTTCGAACTGACAGTTTAAATGTTCGTCTGCCATTACACATTCATCTCAATCGTGGTAAAATTTGGTTGCCCCCTAATTAGTATTAGCCCAGGGCCCCCTGACCTCAGGGTCCGGCCCTGTATGTAGGTACCTACTACCTATATATCAGATTTTTTTTATCAGTATAAAAAGGTTACGATTAGTCTTTTGACAAAAAATGTAATCAGATTTTTTTTCATTTAATATAAATGAGTTTATTGTTATTTTAATTTAATTGGTCTTTAAAAAATTTAGGACAAAGGAAACTGGAATCGTCATTATCAAAATCAACTTAGAATACAATTATCTTCCAAAAATTTGTAAAACTGTAAGGGATATATGGGAGCGTTAAAACTTAAAACAAAAACTGTTGACTTTGATAGGTAATGTGTTTAATGTTATGCGAGCCCTTAACTAAACAGGATCAGGGTTAGCGGAAGCTTTTAAATTGTTTCTAAAATGGATTTCCGATTTAAGCATCTAAATTTGGCTACGAGTAATAGGTAATATAATAGGCGGCTAAGTTTAGCCAACAATTATGATTCTTTAAGGAAATGTAAAAAACGATAGAGATCTCCTTTGTAAATATTTTAGCTTAATTTAATTTCGAAATTTTAAAACAAAAAACATTTTTACAACATCATCATCATCACCATAACTTCAGCCTATCGCAGTCCACTGCTGGACATAGGCATCCACAAGTTCGCGCCAAAAATGGCGTGAACTCATGTGTGTTGCCCGTAGTCACCACGCTGGGCAGGCGGGTTGGTTTATACAACATATAACTTACGAATTATATTATTGATAGATAATAACAAGAACGACGGTAGGCATTTTATCATTGAACCTATTATCTGAATAACAAATACACTAGCCTTCTTGTCACCCGTGGAGACTATGAGACACGTTGACAATTATTTTAGAAGTTTGAATTTGCATATAATTAAAACGTATTATAATTGTGTTTGTTCGCAAACGAAAAAAAAACCGACTTCAATTACATCGACAAGTAATACGTAAGCCGACGAAAAAAATTAACAAACGCACTAGTTGTCACTACGATTTTTGACGGTTCCCCTCGATTTCACTGGGATCCCATCATCAGATCAGATCCTTGATTGTTGTGATCCTTGATTGATGGTTTCCTTATCATGGTACCTAAGTTGGATATCTCCTTTCCAACAAAAAAGAATTATCAAAATCGTAGTTCGTGGTTCATAAACGACGAAGTTATCCCCGAACATACATAAAAAAACATATATACGGTCGAATTGAGTAAACTACTCCTTTTTTGAAGTCGGTTAAAAATATGCTTACCGAAAGATCATTAATTCACTCAAACTGGTCATCGTAGTTGATGGCAATCTCATCATCGCTGGTCCTCTTGCCCCATCCGGATGAGAACGTCAGCTGAGCTTCTGATGCTGCGAACAAATTAGCTGCTGCAATCAGCAAGCAAAGCGCTACACGCTTGAAAATACGTCTCAAACCAGCCATTATTTCGAATGACTCGAAAGATCTCTTGATAATGATTCGGAAATGTAAACTACCCTCTATTTATACCATTATACAATTTTCCTGAATTTCGGGTCAGTAAAACTGCGTAAGCAAAATTTGCTGTTGTGATAGTGAAAATAAGGGTCAATTTGTTGGCAAAGTATTTGCTGGAGGTTTGCTAGCATGGCTGTATCTAATTAAAGTAAAAATCAAGTGAAGTCAGACAAGTTGGAGAAAATTAGTCTTTGACGTCTTGATTTCTTGTTGATAACGTCACACGGCGTTTGTTTTCAGGCTTCTGTTTTTCCAAAATTTCTTGTAAATGGAAATGTACAACCGAGTTAAAAATAAAATATATATAACTAGCCGACCCGTACCCACTTCGTTGGGCGTTAATAATGTAAGAGCAAAATTAAATGTGTTTAAATAAGACATAACATTAGAAACCTCTAAAATTATCAGTGTTCCTCTACTATATTATGCATGTATTATACATATAAACCTTCCTTTTGAATCACTCCATCTATTAAAAAGAAAACCGCATCAAAATCCGTTGCGTAGTTTTAAAGATCTCAGCACATATAGGGAAAGACAGCGGGAAGCGACTTTGTTTTATAATATGTATTGATATTGATCATATAAATCTATACTAATATAATAAAGCTGAAGAGTTTGTTTGTTTGATTGTTTGTTTGTTTGATTGTTTGTTTGTTTGTTTGTTTGAACGCGCTAATCTCAGGATCTACTGGTCCGATTTGAATAATTCTTTCAGTGTTAGATAGCCCATTTACCGAGGAAGGCTATAGGCTATATATCATCACGCTAAGACCAATAGGACCGGAGTCCACGCCGACGAAGTCGCGCGCAGAAGCTAGTATCTATATAAAATTTACACAAGGTCTTATGTTCTTACGGTAAGCAACTTAATGCTTGTGTTAACAGCCGACTGCTAAATCTATTAAATACAAAGTTAATTTCATTGACTATTTTATATTTATATATGTATTATTTCTATGTATATTTATCAAAAACAAAGTAGTTGTAATAATCGTCTGTTTGTTACTTATAACACAAACATTAAGTTCGCTTACCATAGGAATAGACGACTGTGTGTATGTTAAAACTTTTTGTACTTATTTGTTACTAAGAAATTCATTATATAACACAGAGTGGATACAAGCGAGGATACAAACTCCTAATGTATGTATAAGTATGTAGTATTTTTATTGAGATAGGGCACAGTTAGAAATACCAGTAGACAATATCCTGCTCACAATCTGGAGCATCTCAACTGGAGAAACACCTCGATCTAACAGAAAATCACAGCTATATACTTACTGCTTTTAAGTAGTATTGTGTTCCTGTGGTGAGTAAGGTTAAGGGCTCTTGGTGAATCTATACTAATTTAATAAAGCTGAAGAGTTTGTTTGTTTGATTGTTTGTTTGTTTGTTTGAACGCGCTAATCTCAGGATCTACTGGACCGATTTCAAAAATTCTTTCAGTGTTAGATAGCCCATTTATCGAGGAAGGCTATAGGCTATGTATCATCACGCTAAGACCAATAGGAGCGGAGTCCACGCCGACGAAGTCGCGCGCAGAAGCTAGTAATATATAAAGCTGAAGAGTTTGTTTGTTTGATTGTTTGTTTGTTTGAACGCGGTAATCTCTGGAACTACTGGGCCGATTTGAAAAATTCTTTCAGTGTTAGATAGCCCATTTATCGAGGAAGGCTATAGGCTATGTATCGTCACGCTAAGGCCAATAGGAGCGGACCCCACGCCGACGAAGTCGCGCGCAGAAGCTAGTTATTTATAAAAGTTCATATCAAAAAAACCTTTAATTAACCCAACTCGATTCTGCATCGTCCACATCAAAAGACGAACAAACGTGAAGCGAAACGATTTATATTTATTCATAGATTATTTACGACGTCGTAAAAAATACGCTTCTTTACCACTATGTTCATATATCAAGAAGATGATACGTCTTACCATCTATGCTTTTAAGATAATGTTTTTTATTAAACCATTTATCATTACGAAATAAGGTTGCTCCTAAAAATATATGTACAGATATAACATAGGTACCTACATGTTGAATGCATTAGGAAAACATTTAACCAAAAGTTAATTTAATATTTGCTTTTCTTATTGTGATTAGTTATATATTAATAGGTGTTTATATATTTGTATTTAAGTACTCATTTGTTTATACCTATATGTAAAGTATTTGATTAATTGATTGTGTCTAATTATCTGTTATTGTGATATAAATGTGTTTTGCATTTCCTTCGCCTATATTTTTTTATTATAGTTTTAATTTATTTGTAAAATTGCTTGTCTACCTAATTAGTTTTCTGTCTATTTATCGTTTCTTTTCCTTCTTTAAGCTCTTGCATTCGTTATTATAACATTTTTAATTACCTATCTACTTACACTTATTAATTTGTGTATTGTCTTTTCGTATGATAAAGAAAATAATAATAACAATAAAATGTTTAAATCTTCAAAGTCCTTTACATCACTGTTTTCTTAAAACCAAGAGGCCGTATAGGACAATTCATTTTCCAGTCATAATTGACGGAGCAAATTAAAAGTCGAAGGGCTTCGTATCTTCGTAGTATAAAAGATGAATCTTCAGAGGGCAGAGCATCACAAACAATAGAGCTTTCAACGAACTATTAACACAGCTAATAAAACTTAATTCAAGATGTACAAGATTCTGTTCTGCGTGTTCCTGGTTGCGTTCGTCTGTGCAGTACAGGCGCAGCTGACGTTCACCTCCAGTTGGGGCGGCAAGAGATCAGCTGGACCGATGATGTGCAGAAGCGATGAAGCTGTTACCGCGATATACAAAATGATTCAGGTAGCATTTTGAAGAAAAAAAAATATATTATCGTATTTTAAACTACTAAAAGTTTTTAAAGTAGTAAAAACGAGAGGGATTATGATTCCTTAAAGGTTATACAACCTTTAAAGTACAAAGTAATAGTATTATTTGTAGATAGAAACTTAGATAAGTTTACATTGTACAATAAACACTAGGTAACACTTTCAAACATTTCTTGTAAAAAAGAAATAAAAATATCAAACATTATTGTAATATTATATTGTGATTTTTATTTAAAACCTTTTAATTAATTTGTTTTTTTTTTCACAGAACGAAGCCGAGAGATTGCTGATGTGTCAAAAACCTTAGATTAAATATCACGTCATGAAATCCAGAACGAAGACACTTATTATTGTTTTATACACAAATACAATGTAACGCATTTATTCAAATTGTTATTATATTAATAAAACTATATTATTATACAAATAAATATTTTTGAGTAATGTTGATATTTTATTGTTTTAGATTTCCTTAAATGCATGCTTTTATATTACTAAGCCTACAGTACAGTACAGTACAGTACTTGTACCTACAGTACTTCTTATGGTATACGATTATTGTAGCTTAAGGACAACAGAAGCAAAGCTAGGAGCATCAAAAGCGCGTTGTTGATCCTCAGGGGTGACTTTACCTATAGGACAGGGGGTGCGGGGCATCGGGGTTCGGGTGTTAGAAGGCATTAGAATGTTTTTATACAACTAGGACGGCAAACAAGCGTAGGGCTCACCTGATGGTTAGCGATTATCAAAACTTATAGGGCTATAGACGCCTGCAACACCTTACTCACCACAGGGACACAACAGTGTTCGAAAGCAGTATTATTTAGCTGTGATCTTCTGTAAGATCGAAGCACTTCCGCTGTCAGGCTGCTTCAGATTTTGAGCTGGATATTTCCTGCTGTGCCCTACCTCAGTACTAGTAGAGTTATTTAATACTAGCTTCTGCGCGCGACTTCCTCGGCGTGGACTCCGCTCCTATTGGTCTTAGCGTGATGATACATAGCCTATAGCCTTCCTCGATAAATGGGCTATCTAACACTGAAAGAATTTTTCAAATCGGCCCAGTAGAACCAGAGATTACCGCGTTCAAACAAACAAACAAACAAACAACCAAACAAACAAACTCTTCAGCTTTATATATTAGTATAGATTTGTAATTGGCGAAATATCGATAATCAAAATTTAAGCTGCACGATTTCAGCTCGTCTTTTTTTTCTCTCCTTCGAAAGGGCACCACGGTATAAATTGCAAACGAGCGCTACCTGGGCTAGAGCCGCCCTTGCCGACACTACTCCCGCTGACAACACTATACAATATACATGAACAGAAACTTTCGCTACCTTACTCAACACAGTAGTACAACACTATTGAGATCTGAATCATTACATATTAAAAAACAAAGTCGCTTCCCGCTGTATGTCTGCCCCTATGTATGCTTAAATCTTTAAAACTACGCAACGGATTTTGCGGATTTTGATGCGGATTTCTTTAGTAAATAGAGTGACTCCAGAAAAAGGTTTATATGTATAATAAATGCATAATATAGTAGAGAAACACTGACAGTTTTAGAGGTTTCTAATGTGATGTCGTAAATAAACACATTTTTTGCGCTTACATTGCAAATATTTATTTTGTACCTATTTTATATTTAGTATCAGCATTGCACCCGCGCAAAGCCGGAGTGGGTCACTAATTTTTTGTATATTCCAACCCTAATCTAGATTTCATTTGCGGTACCAATCGTTTTTATTTTCGTTTCAATATCTGATTAGTTAACTACTATGTACCTTTGTATACCTGCCACTCTACTCCACAATGGCTTGGCTGGTTTTTATGGCGTTATATCTACCTATTTTACAAATTAATGTAAAAAATACAATAGTAAATATTTGTATTACACGTGGAAATATTGGCATTTACGGTACTATTAACGTAAACTCTTACATAATAATTGTGTTTGCTCGCAAACGAAAAAAAAACCGACTTCAATCACATCGACAAGTAATACAACGTAATAAGATGAAAAAATAGTCAAGTAAATGCGCGCTATTAAAGATTACTCAAAAAGTCGTAATCAGTTTTCGATCTTATTTAAACAAGACTACAAGACAAGTATTAGCTTTCGATTAAAGTAAGAATCATCGAAATCGGTACACCGAGTAAAAAGTTATGCGGTATAATATAACGTAGGTCGACGAAAAAGTAGTCACGTAAATACGCATTATTAGATATAACTCTAAAAGTACTTGTCAGATTTCAATTAAATTAAAATGGGACCACATGACACGCAACACCTTTCAATTAAAACAAAATTGATCGAAATCGGTCCACCCAGTCAAAAGTTCTGAGCTAACATACATAAAAAAAAAACATACGTGTCGAATTGAGAACCTCCTCCTTTTTTGGAAGTCGGTTAAAAATACAAAAACTGTCAAACTTTTAACTTAATCTATGTTACAATCCTTAACACACGGATATGCTCTACACAATCTACAATACTTTATCTATATATACCAGCTGTGCCCAGCAGTTAAAATAGCCTATAGCCTTCCTCGGTAAATGGGCTATTGAATACAAACAGAATTTTTGGAGTTTACTCCTTAAGAATCGATTATAAAAATAAGGCCTCCGCTATGAGAAAAATATGAACCATCTATCGGAACCCAATAGGATTAGTTAAATGGGCAAATGGCGTTATTTGATTCATTTATATTTCCTTAATGCGTTATTTTCAGAACAAACCGGTACATTCAAAAAAGTTACAGCTGTTCGAAGTTTAGTAGGTCAGCTAATATTTTTAATTTTTTATACACATACCTACTCGTAGATAGCATACTGAATTAAGGTTGTTACTAATGTGAGCTTACTAATGTACCGTCGCGTCACAAGTTTCCAAGACCGTAACGGCTCATTTGTTCTATTCGGAGGGTTTTTGATCTTTAAAACAAATGAACTGTTAATGTTACTTTCACAATATCTTCAAAACAATTTATTTTTAAGTCGTTGTTTTATTTCTCATGACGAAAAGAATTAATTTTCTCTTATTTTTCGTCTTTTCTATGTATTCCTATACCTTATTTTAGATTATAAGTAGTGTGTTTGTACCAGTTCTGGCTCACGAGCCAGAACTGGTACAAACGGTCGGTCCTCTGATCGAGTGATCCTAAAAAAAAAAAGAAAAAAAAAAAAAAAAAAAAAAAAAAAAAAAAAAAAAAAAAAAAAAAAAAAAAAGGTTTTGGGGTCATCTAAATCGATTGCACGCATCCATTTTGTGCTAACTCTAACGATTCGCGACTTAGGTTTCTACATTTGCAAACTCCAGTACCCTTAATTACCTCTATTGTCCGCTTATCTATCGTTCCTCGAGCATCGTCGCTATTGTGCTCCATCCATTGTTTCTCGAAAAAGGTCGTTGCCGCTCTTATCTGTGCTATTGTATTATATTATTATCATTCTTTGTTATTCTCAATGTATATATATAAAAATAAATAAAATTGGAGTGTCTGTTTGTAATATTAAAATAACCGTGTTTTACTAAACTCATATGTATGCATACTCAGTACATATACCAAAATATTTATTTATAATTTTTGTGTGTCTGTCACTGAACAGTAACTATTTTGTAAAGCTCCACGCGGATGAAGTCGCAGGCACAGCTAGTCATAAATAAAACTCATACTTTTTTTGTTACAATTTTTATTTCCAAAATGTTATTGCTGATTATGTATAAAATAGGAGCGAAACATCTCATCCACTAAAATATCGTTGTACAATGTGTTCCCTGTAAAAATGCTCGTAAAACTGTGCATTGAACATCCCCGAAACTTATACAGCAAATACATTAAACAATATTCGCCACAAACTGAAGTCCACTCATTCTGAATCATATCAACATTCCAGTCCCATCTTTTACAATTCCTTTTTAAAAACTCTAGATGATATCGTGCAGGTGATCGTCCGTATGAATCAAAATATTGACCGATGCCATTCGTATCGATATGTAAAGCTATCCAATGTGAGCCTGGTTTATCATCTGTATCTAAATTGCATATTATATACGTTGGTACGTGGGTATACATGGGTAGTCTATTAGCAGCATAAACATTATTTTCTAGACTGGGGTGAATCTTTTTCAGATGTTGTTGTACATCTAGTGTATCCATGATATTACTGCTATTAGTAGATTATTACTGTACCAATCTATTCAATGGTTAACATAGGAATGATTAATTATATTGATTTCTAAATATTAAATCATATTCCTTAGTGATAATTTGTATGATTCATCAGCGTAGCGCGTCTCGTCGTGTCGTCAATACGAAACATACTTTCTAAATATTAAATCACATTCCTTAGTGATAATTTGTATGATTCATCAGTGTAGTGCGTCTCGTCAATACGAAAGAATGCGAGATAAGCTTGTTGACTCATAAAGTTACATCAGTTTCACTGTGGAAATACCTTAGATAAGATATATCCTATCGGTGCTTTATAAGGGCGAGCAGCTGCCATTATGGAATCAGTGTATAGTCGTTTGACTGCAGTGGATCTACCAATACTACGTTTGTATTACTTCAACGCTTCAATGGACCCGGACGTAAGTGTTTATTCTCTTGACAAACTTACTTTTCTTTCTGTTGTTTTCTTACGTGTGTGTGATTAAGTGTAAACAAATTGATATTAACATGATAACTGTGTTGTTGCAGAAATCATTCAACTTCGATGAAAATACCTATAAATATTACTACTCGCCACTCTCCCCTCAAGAAGAGAGTGATAACATCGTCATTAATAATGGTGAAAAAAGAAAATCGCAATCGATTGATCATTTTTTTGAAGCTCAATCAAAAATAAGAAAGAGGAAGCTGTTATCGTCAACCGTAGCACGAGCCGCTAGAGATGGTGTATCATACATTTCTACTAATTCCGACGACGGAGATCAAGCGACGCATCTCATAAAAATTGAAATATACGATATGAAGAAGCTATGCAAGATTCCAACTACTGATCATTGGAAACATGCTTCCACGAGGATTAAATATTATGTGAAGAATAATGAGGATAGCATCTACGACAACACAAACACCCTCGTATACAATATTACGAAGACAATAGCAGAAAGTGAAAAAGTTAAAAAATACTTTTTTAACAATGACAGTCATTAGCTGATCATTAGTGAATTCTGTTTACTTAAACATTCCTTAGTGATAATTTGTATGATTCATCAGTGTAGTGCGTCTCGTCAATACGAAAGAATGCGAGATAAGTGAAAAAGTTAAAAAATACTTTTTTAACAATGACAGTCATTAGCTGATCATTAGTGAATTCTGTTTACTTAAATTACTTCTTTGTACTCATTATATTCTTTTTCTAATCATTTGTAAATCTATAAATATTGAACATTATTCGAAATTGGGTATCAGTTGGTGAACCAACACTGAACAGTAACTTACTCGGCTACCTATTTTTCTCTTTACTATAAAGATGGAAAACTTCAGTGAAGTATGCACCAGTGCTTTCTTTTCCACACCCATGGAAGAGAATATGGAACTGTTCAATAGTGAATTGAATCAGGAGCTGTCTAAAGTTTGTGATGAAATGGAGAAAGGTGAACTGTACGATTCATCATATGATGCTGAGTTGTATAATCACTGTGCAATGGTTGAAACACAGTTTATGTAAGTAAAATAAATTACGATCATAATTTACACATTGTCTTATATCGTCTTTTTATAAATTTAAACATTTTTACAGTCAACCACTACAACTTGGAAAAGGTATGGAGCGAACGAGTAGCGAAGAACTCAAGATCATAAAAAAACCAACAATTGAAGGAGGAGCATCTACCTCTGCAGGGAACAGTGTCGGTAGCGACAATCAAGTGGAATGTCTAACGTGTCATATATTTATCAAAAAAAGGTATTTAGCTAATCATTTTAAAAGTAATGTTCACAAAAATAATCTTTTAAATTCCCATAATACTTTATCAAACGTTAATGTTATTGAATCTGCTTTTGGAAATAGAATTTTAACTTACAAAATCAAGAATAAAGTAGATCATTCGACACGAGTAAATTTTGAAACTCCTGAACTATTTTTAGATTCTATTAAGGATGATATTTTATTTTTAATACAAGAGTGTATTCATCAACACATAATTTTTAAAGTAAATTTCATATTGCATGCTGATTTTGTTCAACAAACTAAAGATATTCATGATACATTCGATTTTCAAACATTTAACTATATTATTTGTCAAGGAGATGACTTAAATATTTTTCTTTCATCTTTAAATGATACAATTACTAGTAAAATTAGTGCATTTGAAAAAAAAGATAGTGGATGGAGTCTAAAAAACATAAAATCTATAGACATGAATGTTAATAAATTCAACCCCCTACGCGGTACTTCATACTTAGATCTGCCCATTGATATCAAATTAAAAAAAGCTGTTATAAATGTAAAAAACAAAGATTATTTTTGTTTTAAATGGGCGTTACTCTCAGCGTTATATCCAGTAAACAAAAACGCGGATCGAGTATCATCGTACGTTAAACATGTAAATAAGCTTAAATTTGATGGTATTTCCTTTCCAGTTAAAATTTCTGACATAGCAAAAGTAGAGAAATTAAATGATATTAGTATTAACGTTTTTGGATTAGAATATATTAAAGAAAAACGGTGTAATTCTATCGTAGGCCCATTATTTTTAACAAAGTGTCGTAAAGCTAGACATATAAATTTATTATTTCTTTCTAAGGATATGAAAAATCATTATTGTTACATAAAAAATTTATCGCGGTTAGTCAGTAAACAAATTTCAAAAGATGGTCACATCATGTACATTTGTGAAGCATGTCTACTTCATTTTCCATCTCGGGAAAGGTTAAATAACCATGAACAATACGATTGTGCACACATTTGTACAGAATTACCAAACAGTGAAACTTTAAAAAAGAATTGGTTTGGTCAACCTATTTCAAATGATAAAATTAAATTTGATAGTTATGAAAAGAAGTTAAAGATACCATTCGTGATTTATGCTGATTTTGAAGCATTTTTAAAACCAATAGAATCATGTTCTAACGATCCATCCAAACCTTTCACGCATAATATTCAGAAACATGAAGTGCATAGTTTTGGTTATTATATAAAATGTTCATTTGATAATAAATTATCAAAATATGTAACATATTGCGGACCCAACTGTGCACAAGTGTTTATGGAAAGTTTATCTAACAATTTAAAAGAAATAAATAGACTTCAAAAATGTCCAGTTCCGCTTACAAATCAAGACAAAAGTCATATTTCAAATGCAACCATTTGTCATATTTGTGAAACAGAGTTAACAGAACTTTTTTATGATTTTGATTATTACACTGGTAGTTTTATAGGTGTTGCTCATGAATCATGTATCTCGAAGTTCAAAACACCACGTCATATACCAATATTTTTACACAACCTTAGTCACTATGATGCTCATTTTATTGTTCATGCATTAAACTTTTGTGATGGTGAAGTCGAAGTTATCCCTCAAAATAAAGAAAAATATATATCCTTTTCCAAAAAAATAAAAATAAATAACCGTGAAATTATATTGAGATTCGTAGATTCATTTAAGTTTTTACCATGTAAATTAGAAGAATTAGCCAAAAATCTCAGTAATGATCAATTTCAAGAATTACGTAGAAGTTTTCCAAGTGATGAAGATTTCATTCGTTTAAAACGGAAAGGGGTTTATCCATATGAATTTATGACTAATTATGATAGTTTAAACCTAACGTCGCTCCCTGAACAAAAAAATTTTTATAGCTCACTCACAGATTCACATATTTCAAATGATGATTACAATCATGCTAAAGATGTTTGGGAACACTTTGGTTGTTGTAATATGTTAGATTATTCAAACTTGTATTTAAAAACAGACGTTTTACTTTTATCCGATGTATTTGAAAACTTTAGAATGCTATGCATTAATACTTATGATTTAGACCCTACCCATTATTACACAGCCCCAGGATTAAGTTGGGATGCAATGCTCAAATATACAAAAATAGAATTAGAACTTTTAACAGATTATGAGAAAATTGCATTTATTAGATCAGGTATCAGGGGTGGTGTATCTCAATGTAGTAATCGTTATGCTAGAGCTAATAACAAATACATGGAGGATTATGATGCAGGGAAACCAAATTCGTATATCACATATTTTGACGCTAACAATTTGTATGGTTGGGCTATGTCTCAATATCTTCCTACTGGTGGATTTGAATGGGTAAATCCGAAAACAGATTTTAATGTGTCTGAGACATCGGACTTCGGTTTCATTTTAGAAGTTGATTTGGAATATCCAGATGAGCTTCATGATTTACATTCGGACTTTCCTTTATGCCCAGAAAACATTTGTGTAGGCAATACTAATGAGAATAAACTAGTGCCAAATTTAAATAATAAAGTTAAATATGTAATTCATTACAGAAATTTAAAGCAGTGCATAGAAATGGGGGTTAAATTAACTAAAATTCATAGAGTATTAGAATTTAAACAGTCTCCCTGGTTGAAAATGTACATAGATCTAAATACAAAATTCAGAACGTTAGCAAAATCAGATTTTGAAAAAGATTTTTATAAGTTAATGAATAATTCAATCTTCGGTAAGACTATGGAGAATATTGAAAAAAGAGTTAACGTAAAATTAGTTACACACTGGGAGAACCAGGGTAAAGCTTTAGGTGCTCAAGATCTAATCGCTAAACCACAATTTCATAGTGTTTCAATATTTTCGGAAGACCTTGTTGCAGTTCAGTTGCGAAAGACTAAGTTAATATATAACAAACCAATTTATTTAGGGTTTTGTATTTTAGATATTTCAAAAACATTAATGTATGATTTTCATTATAACTATATGATTAAAAAGTTTAGTCATATCAAATTATTGTATACAGATACGGATAGTTTAATATATCATATATTTACAGATGATTTTTACATTGATATAAAGCCTGACCTTTCCTCATACTTTGATACCTCAGATTATGATACAAATAATATTTTTGATTATCCAAAATTAAATAAAAAGAAGTTAGGTTTTTTCAAAGATGAAAATAATGGTAAAATCATGAAAGAATTTGTTGGTTTAAGATCTAAAATGTACGCTTTTAACTTAGAGAATAAGACTATAGCCAAGGCAAAAGGAGTAAATAAATGTATCACTAAAAAGATGACAATGAATAGTTATAAGTCTTCTCTATTTAATAAAAAAGTGCAATATTATAGTATGCTTAGATTTAAATCAATTAAACACACAATTTTTACACAAAAATTAAATAAGATTGGTTTATCGTATAATGACACAAAGAGGCATATTTTAGATAACAATATTGAAACATTAGCTTGGGGTCATTATAAATTGTGCTAAATGTTAATAGTTTTTACTTTTATGTCTGTGTGTGTAAATAAAATTTGTACTGATCATAAAATTATGTAGTTTGTACTGATTGTAAATAATGTGACATAGAGTTTATTACATATTTAATAATTGTTTGATTGTATATAACTTAAGATAATTGTTTAAAATTCTCATGTACTAATTGTGTTAGAAATAATATACAAATCATTCTGTTTTATATATATTAATTGTTTAAACCAAAACTTTCATTTTTTATTTCACCCCCTAGAACCTTAGACGTGTGTAATGTT
The DNA here is from genome assembly GCA_905220545.2 of Melitaea athalia. Classification (NCBI taxonomy): domain Eukaryota; kingdom Metazoa; phylum Arthropoda; class Insecta; order Lepidoptera; family Nymphalidae; genus Melitaea; species Melitaea athalia. Next base: position 15,101,754 of record HG992197.1, on the reverse strand, counting down.
TCACTTTATCCATCCGTTTACTGCTATTGTAGCAGGACCAAGTGGATGTGGGAAGTCAAATTTTGTAACAAATTTCATAAAATCAGTTACAGAAATATGTAATTGTGATTTTAATCAGATCACATGGTGCTTTGATGAAATGCAACCTTTATATAATTTACAAGTAATTTAAGTAAACAGAATTCACTAATGATCAGCTAATGACTGTCATTGTTAAAAAAGTATTTTTTAACTTTTTCACTTTCTGCTATTGTCTTCGTAATATTGTATACGAGGGTGTTTGTGTTATCGTAGATGCTATCCTCATTATTCTTCACATAATATTTAATCCTCGTGGAAGCATGTTTCCAATGATCAGTAGTTGGAATCTTGCATAGCTTCTTCATATCGTATATTTCAATTTTTATGAGATGCGTCGCTTGATCTCCGTCGTCGGAATTAGTAGAAATGTATGATACACCATCTCTAGCGGCTCGTGCTACGGTTGACGATAACAGCTTCCTCTTTCTTATTTTTGATTGAGCTTCAAAAAAATGATCAATCGATTGCGATTTTCTTTTTTCACCATTATTAATGACGATGTTATCACTCTCTTCTTGAGGGGAGAGTGGCGAGTAGTAATATTTATAGGTATTTTCATCGAAGTTGAATGATTTCTGCAACAACACAGTTATCATGTTAATATCAATTTGTTTACACTTAATCACACACACGTAAGAAAACAACAGAAAGAAAAGTAAGTTTGTCAAGAGAATAAACACTTACGTCCGGGTCCATTGAAGCGTTGAAGTAATACAAACGTAGTATTGGTAGATCCACTGCAGTCAAACGACTATACACTGATTCCATAATGGCAGCTGCTCGCCCTTATAAAGCACCGATAGGATATATCTTATCTAAGGTATTTCCACAGTGAAACTGATGTAACTTTATGAGTCAACAAGCTTATCTCGCATTCTTTCGTATTGACGAGACGCACTACACTGATGAATCATACAAATTATCACTAAGGAATGTGATTTAATATTTAGAAAGTATGTTTCGTATTGACGACACGACGAGACGCGCTACGCTGATGAATCATACAAATTATCACTAAGGAATATGATTTAATATTTAGAAATCAATATAATTAATCATTCCTATGTTAACCATTGAATAGATTGGTACAGTAATAATCTACTAATAGCAGTAATATCATGGATACACTAGATGTACAACAACATCTGAAAAAGATTCACCCCAGTCTAGAAAATAATGTTTATGCTGCTAATAGACTACCCATGTATACCCACGTACCAACGTATATAATATGCAATTTAGATACAGATGATAAACCAGGCTCACATTGGATAGCTTTACATATCGATACGAATGGCATCGGTCAATATTTTGATTCATACGGACGATCACCTGCACGATATCATCTAGAGTTTTTAAAAAGGAATTGTAAAAGATGGGACTGGAATGTTGATATGATTCAGAATGAGTGGACTTCAGTTTGTGGCGAATATTGTTTAATGTATTTGCTGTATAAGTTTCGGGGATGTTCAATGCACAGTTTTACGAGCATTTTTACAGGGAACACATTGTACAACGATATTTTAGTGGATGAGATGTTTCGCTCCTATTTTATACATAATCAGCAATAACATTTTGGAAATAAAAATTGTAACAAAAAAAGTATGAGTTTTATTTATGACTAGCTGTGCCTGCGACTTCATCCGCGTGGAGCTTTACAAAATAGTTACTGTTCAGTGACAGACACACAAAAATTATAAATAAATATTTTGGTATATGTACTGAGTATGCATACATATGAGTTTAGTAAAACACGGTTATTTTAATATTACAAACAGACACTCCAATTTTATTTATTTTTATATATATACATTGAGAATAACAAAGAATGATAATAATATAATACAATAGCACAGATAAGAGCGGCAACGACCTTTTTCGAGAAACAATGGATGGAGCACAATAGCGACGATGCTCGAGGAACGATAGATAAGCGGACAATAGAGGTAATTAAGGGTACTGGAGTTTGCAAATGTAGAAACCTAAGTCGCGAATCGTTAGAGTTAGCACAAAATGGATGCGTGCAATCGATTTAGATGACCCCAAAACCTTTTTTTTTTTTTTTTTTTTTTTTTTTTTTTTTTTTTTTTTTTTTTTTTTCTTTTTTTTTTTTAGGATCACTCGATCAGAGGACCGACCGTTTGTACCAGTTCTGGCTCGTGAGCCAGAACTGGTACAAACACACTACTATTATAGGTACTTCCTGTCCCATTTCTTTTGTTTAATTTTCAGGTGTTACTACGACCGGGTATATTTTAAAAATAATTGTTTTTGCTCGCAAACGAAAAAAAACCGACTTCAATTACATCGACAAGTAATACAACGTAATAAGACGAAAAAATAGTCAAGTAAATACGCGCTATTAAACATTACTCAAAAAGTTGTAATCAGTTCTCGATCTAATTTCACGAAGACTACATGACAAGTATTAGCTTTCGATTAAAGTAAGAATCATCAAAATCGGTACACCGAGGAACAAGTTATGCGGTATAATACAACGTAGGTCGACGAAAAAGTATTCAAGTAAATACGCATTATTAGATATAACTCTAAAAGTACTTGTCAGATCTCAATTAAATTAAAATGGGACCACATGACACGCATAGCTCAGAACTTTTGACTGGATGAACCGATTTCGATGAACTTTATTTTAACTGAAAGGTGTTGCGCAGGTACCGACATACACGTCAGAATTAGAGATGGGCAACTGACTAACCGTAAATAAATATTAACCATTCGGAAGACGGTGTCGACATATTTGTACTATTCCGGTATTAAACGAATAAATAATAAAAGTAATATCAATACAAAATCCAATATCTTAATAATTGTCAGAATTAAAAATTTAAATGCTAACACTTATTAGAGAACTATTTATTTCAACTTAAACATTTTGAATTTAAAACGTAACCATTATGAAATAATTAATATAAAATACAAAAGTTATGTCAGATATTTAACTAGAAAGTGTCAATTCTTTGAGAGATTTTCACGGAATCATAAAATATTTAACACTAGCTGACCCGGCGTACTTCGTAACGCCGAACAGTCGATTCTCTAATTATTTTTTTTAATACTTATCCTTCCCGAAACCCCTCCACTAACACTTAAACTTTATGGTATGGTATTAAGGTTCAAATTGACTTTTAAGTATTATTACGAATCTTTTGTATGGGAATATAGAAAAGTGTTGTTTTTAGACTTTTTCAGGCAATTTTTAAAATTTTTCTCTCCGTAAGAACCATCCTCGTACTGCAAGGAATATAATAAAAAAAGAATTAGCGAAATCGGTTCAGCCGTTCTCGAGATTTGCGCTTAGCAACACATTTAGCGATTCATTTTTATATATATATAGAGAGAGATAGAGAAGAGATAATTCAATTTGAACAAATATAAAACTGACATTTCAAACTTAAAATAATTCAAACATAATACTTAAACCAAACAGATCGTAGCTGATATCAAAAGAATTCAAGAGAAAAATTTCAAGACAAACCGCGAACCGCAGTTAGTAATATATACCTACCTAACTATGACTTTAATAATTTTAATCTTATCACGAAATGAAGCTGTAATCTAACGCATTTTTATAACGATAGTTTCTAAGGCTCTTCGCTGTAACGACAAAATTTTATATCTTTGGTAAGAATGTATCTATCTAATCTATACTAATATTATAAAGAGGTAAAGTCTCTAACTTTGTTTGTTTGTAGGGTGTAATCTTCGCAAATACTGATCCGATCATAAAAGTTCTTTTACTAACAGAAAGCTACACTATTCAGGAGTGACGTAGGCTATATTTTATTGTTATTGAACAAAAAAATTTGGTGAAAAATAATAGTATATGTAAATCAAGTCGGAGAAATGCGAGCGAGATGAAAACTTTACTATATATTTGCATCACAAAAATAATTAACACCCAACGAAGTAGGCACGGGTCGGCTAGTTATTCATATATATGAAACTAAGGAGGCCATACATGACAATTCATTTCCTGATGATTGATTGAACAAATTGAAAAACGAAGGGCTTCGCTCTCATCTACAGGGTATAAAGGACAGTCTTTAGGCAGTTAAACATCATAAGCAGAAGATCATCCAACGTACAAACACAGTACAGCAGGACAGTTCCAAAACTAACCTCAAGATGTACAAGATTCTGTTCTGCGTGTTCTTGGTTGCGTTCGTCTGTGCAGTACAGGCGCAGTTGACTTTCACCTCCAGTTGGGGCGGCAAGAGATCTGCTGGACCGATGATGTGCAGAAGTGATGATGCTGTTGCCGCCATATACAAAATGATTCAAGTATGTACCTTATTTATTTTATTATTTCACGATCACGATTCAGCCTGTAATAACCCACTGTTGGGCATAGGCCTCTTCTCCATGTAGGAGAAGGATCAGAGCTTAATCCACCACGCTGCTCCAATGCGGGTTGGCGGATATATTCCCTACTATGAGTAACGATCGCTATCAGGTGTATATGATAACAACCGGGACCGACGGCTTAACGTGCTCTCCGAGGCACGGTGGGGAGACCCACAAGGACTGCACAAACACCCAAACCACGGCAAACATCTGTATGGCCAATACAAATGCTGTCGTGTGCGGGAATCGAACCCGCAACCGCCCGCGCAACAGCCAATCGCAATCCAGCGCTGTAACCACTGCGCCAACGCGGCGTTTTATTATTTAAACGTATTTAAAAAAAATTAATGTTATGTATTTTTTTGTTTTCAACGTAAATTAAAATAAAAAAATCTGTGTGTCAGCTCCGACGCACGATTGGAGTTTACTTCATCAGATCGACTGTCTAAATAGGCACAAAAAAGGCTTACTAGTCTAAAAAAAAAGATTAATACCATATCAAACGGTAAACAAGCTAATCAAATAACGCCATCTATCGATCGATCGATGCCGTTATTAGAAAACGTCATCGTCCATCGACGTTTTCTTAGTTTTAGATAGATGGCATTGAAGCAACTTAATATTCACCTTGAAAATCGATTCTTAAGGAGTAAACTCCAAAAAAAAGATATTAAACTAATATTTTAACTAGAACCATATATTACATGCCACCTTTACTAATAACGTGTTTACAAGCTACTTCAATGAAACTTTTGTTATTTTTCAGAACGAAGCCGAGAGACTTATCTTCTGCCAAAAATCTTAAGGACTCGGAATTGTAGGACTACGTTATGATTTATGAACAACGACATATGGCGGCACTAATTTTTATTGTTATCGAAAAAATGTTATTACATATTGACAAGTTTATTAATATTTTATTGTTATGAAATAAACGCAAATAATTATTCTTTAATAACGTATTATTTTAATATACCTATTAATGTAATAATTATGTATATAAATATAATGTAATTAAGCAAATTATAATCTTATAAATCTCGTGTCACAATGTTTGTCCTCAATGGACTCCTAAACCACTTAACCGATTTTAATCAAATTTGCACACCGTGTGCAGTTTGATCCAACTTGAAAGATTTTATTTTGGTACTAGCTGCTGCCCGCGACGTCGTCTGCGTGCGTTCACTGCTCGTTCCCCGTAGGTGATAGCGTGATAATATGTAGCCTATGTTCTGACCCGACTTCTTAACAATATTCGTGCCAAATTTGAAGTAAATCCATGCAGTACTTTTTGAGTTTATCCCGGACATACATACAGACAAACAGACAAAAATTCTAAAAACTATATTTTTGGCTTCAGTATCGATTGTAGATCACACCCCAAGTATTCTTTTAAAAAAACATTCATTGTACAGTTTTGACTTTTCTACCATTTTATTATATGTATAGATATGTTATTATTATATTTAAGAAAAAAAGGCGGTACGAAGTTCGCCAGGTCAGCTAGTATATAATATATTTGAGACACCCTGCTAAAAAAGTGTGTGTGTACTTATGTACCCACGTAAGAAGTTATACCTACTTCAAGCTAGAGTATTAAAATACTTCCAAAAAACCTACCACTTAATAATTAGACAATAAGTCCACAACGCCATCTCTTAAAAATGATAAATACCTATTACTTTATTGTTATAGTCCACAACGCCATCTCTTAGAAATGATATAGACTACTTCAAAAATGTATTATATTATTACGCGCCAAAAGAAGTATAACTTCAAAAATGTTATATATACAGGATGTCCCGCGATAATCTGCAACCCCGAAAGAGGGTGAAACTAGACCATAAATTATCGACAAAAAACAGAAAAAAATTAAAAAAATTAAAAAAAAAATTTTTATTTTTTTTACTGACGAATTGAGATTTTTATATAGCTTACGTAGCCTCTTTGTACAAAAAATGATGATTTTTGTACGTGTTTTTTGGGATACAGGCGTAAAATTTTTTTTATTTGAATGGCAATATGGTAAGAAATAATAATAAATCATAAAATTTCCTGGTATTGGGGGCATAATTCTGAGAAAATTAGAGATCATTGAAAAAAACAGTCATAAAAAATGGTTTTTTTTTCACAAGAAGCATTATTAAAGACATAATGCCACTTTTTTGCCAGCTAATTTTTATTTTATCCTTACCGCCAAGTACGTGGCGTAATATTTTATTTTATTTTAAAGTAATCGACCCACTACTTTGGAAGAAATCATCATTTTTTGTACATAGAGTCTAGGTAAGATATAAAAATCTTAATTCGTCAATAAAAAATAAAATATTTTTTTAAAAAAGTTTTTTCTATGTTTTTTGTCGATAATTTATGGTCTAGTTTCACCCTCTTTCGGGGTTGCAGATTATCGCGGGACATCCTGTATATTATATTATTATTAAAGTTATACTTCTTTTATATTATACTTATATATTATATTATTAAAGTTATACTTCTTTTGGCGCGTTAGAGAAAAATGATGAGAGAAAATTTTTACAATGCGCGTATGGATACGAAGTAGTTCAAGCATGCATGAATAGATGCCGCTAGTTTTGCAGACAAGAAAGTAGTCTTTATCGTTTCTAAGAGATGGCGTTGTGGACTATAACAAGAAAGTAATCTTTATCATTTCTAACAGATGGCGTTGTGGACTTATTTTCTAATTATTATTAAGTGGTAGGTTTTTTGGAAGTATTTTAATACTCTAGCTTGAAGTATAACTTCTTACGTGCGTACATAAGTACACACACATTTTTTTTTATTAACAGGAAGATGTGTGTAGACTGTAGAGGTGTGAAAGTTTCGTTAACGATCGACGAACGTAGCAAAAACTAGCATTTACACAAACAACGCGTTACTGAGCCAAGAACATTTGTAGACATTTACATGAAATTATTGTCTCTCAATATAAAGCTTTTAAATAATTTAATGCATTGTATTACAATTATTTAAAAGAAAAGCTTAATGACAACCTACATTTTAAATGTGTAAATTTTATTTTCTGAATTCTTTGTTTTTGGTATGGAAGCTGATATCAGATAGGAGACAAAAAATGCAAAATATTCTTTATTTTAAATCAATGAAGTTATGTAAAAAAATAAATAAACAAAACCACTTTAGTATAAAAATGATGGCTTTATTGCTAAAAGAGTGATATCTTCCAGGCTTGGCAAAAGACAATAATGCTAGTAGCAATGCTGGCGCAAAATTGTGGTTATTGTGATAAAAATAAAGTATTAAAAGCATAAATAAATTAGCAAAAGGTGCAATAAAACACTGGACACATGCCTTATAAAGTAACTTTCATATCAATTGTGACATATTTAAGGTTTTATTAATGAATCTAAATAAAAAAAACACAATTAAATAGTCATAAGTGTATTTAATAATAATTAATGTCAAATATAAGTCAATATTACAATCTATGAAGCCGAAGGAGACAGTACTTGTGAAATGCCACTAGTATCCAAAGACATTCTGTTCGACCCAGTATGTGGCATATCATCTTCATCGAGAGCCTCTCTCATACGTCTCTTGTAAATCTCGCTATCGGGATTGTTCTCCTGGTTACGACATCTATCCAATTTCTTTTCAATTATCCGAACTCTCTCTCGAGCTGGACTTTCGACCATTTTAACCATTGAACGAATCTTACGTACGGCTTCAATGAGTATAGCAAGCTTATCCTGTCCAGCGTCACGAAACAGCATATCTGTGACATAACTGTCTAAGTTCTCTTGTTCTTTACTAGCAGCGTGGAGAACAGCCGCCAACGCAATTTGAGAAGGCGCGTAAAGTAAACAAGCATCTGTTAAAAATACTTTTTCTAAAAATTCATCAATGCCACTCCTTAAGCGTTCGGGATTAGCCAGTGTGCACCTGGTCTTAATGTCTATTAGAAACCCTTCAACGGGACGGAATGGATTGTGGATCGTCAAGTGATAGTTTAACTGTTGCATCAGAAGTAATTCATTGTTAAGTATGATGTCTGATGCCTTTTCTCTGTCGCCTTTTATGTTGGCCACAAATTGACCAATTGATACGTTAAATTCTTCTACTTTACACGCTAAATATACACAAGTTGCTAGAATCTCTTTAGGATGATAATCCATTGAAGAGTTATACAAATAAAACCTTTTAAAATAGTGAAATGCTGTGCCGACTACTCCCTTTGGCATTGGAGGAGCGAATCGTTTGCAGAACTCTTTTAAATGAAGCTCGTATTGTTTTAAAAGTAGTCTCTCTTCTTCTGGTGAGAGAAAGAAGTTGTACCTTTGATATTCGTCGATATGATGACCGTGTTTCGATATGAATTCTAAGTTATGTTTCTCCCGGTGACGAGCCAACTCGTTTTCATCACTAAATGTCCAATACTTTCTTTGAGAGCTAGTTGAAAACATTTTGAATTATATTTAATAACAAATCTCTTAAGTAATATCAACAAGTTTTGGTCTTGATTTGTTTAACAAATGTAACAAACGGACAACGGTCTGTCTGAACTTCAAACCACCTTCAAACTTCAAATAGTTCAAATTTTATTTGACGCATTTGGCATTTGCAAAGATTTGACGTAATTCATGAGCGTGACATTGGGCGTGTTTGGCCGAAGTAAGTTCTTACTAAACTTACTAAGCCAGTAAGCATAAAAAAATTAAAATCTTACTGACTTAACATAACAAACATAACACAAAACACCGGTTCATAGGAACATACGATTAAAGAATTATCACTCATTTTTACGTCTAAAATTATTTTATTAGTGCTTCTGTAGATATTCTGAACTGTTGATCTGTTTCTGTCATGGTTTTATCTACATCACATTGAAGCTTCACTCTGATACTGGCAATTCCGGAAGGGAGCTAAAGCCAAAGAAGAAGAAGAAAATAAGCAATAAGCTACGGTAATCGCGTACCATGATACCTCTTACCCCGGCTCCACACGTTGGCCCCAACAAAGGCCCCAACGCTACTCGTCCAACGTGTGGATCTAGAAAATGGCATTCGTCCCAACGTTGGGCCGAGCGTTGGTAGTTCGCCGGCTCGTGTCGGTTTTATCAAAGGAATCTGCGCCAACGCTCGCGATCCGTCCACACGTTGGCGCGTTGCTCAGTTCTGTTGCAACACGCAGCGAGTGCGTACGTCGAGCGAGAATGGCTTCCTCATCCACAAAATCGCCACCGGCAAGGACAAATGAAAAAATCATAGAATTTGTTGAACTTTTGATAAAGTTCAATAAATTCCATGACTTTTTCACATCCAATAATATGGGACGCTACTCGAAAGGATCATAAAAATAAAAATTTATTAGCTGATGCATGGCGCACCATTCAACAGAATATGGGAATGAATTTCTCAATTGAAGATTTTAAAAAAAAGTGAGAATCATTAATGAGCACATATCGCCTTTACAGAAAAAAAAATTAGTGACTCTATTCGATCTTTGACGTGGATTTTTATTTTTTCTCAGTGACAAATATAAATGAGCACTCAGTACTATAAAAGCGCTCAGAGCAGTTTCGATTTCTATATCGGACATCTTCACATTGGCCCTGACGGGACAGAACTAGTTTATTAGCCAACGTGTGTACGCCTTCCCGAATTTGCAGTCCAACGTTGGTACGAGCGTTGGGGCCAACGTGTGGAGCCGGCCTTATTTTATTATACTCTTTGCATGATACATTTTTGCCGACCTAGTTGTATAAAAAAACTGATTTATTTTAGTTGCAACATCGACATCCAGCTGATATTAACGTTTCAGTTTACACAATCTTGTAAATAGTACATTTTTTGCGTACCAATTTGCTTTTAAAATAATTTTGATAGTCTGTTACATTATAAAACACTGCGTAAAACAAAACGTAACCATTGGATCATCCGTGACCGTCACAGAAATTAGAAAATAGTGTTATATTTTCAATTTATTAGATATTAGTTAATTGTTGTTGTTCAAACATGTCGCGACCCGGAGATAGACCAAGTCAAGCTCAAACGTACAAGCTCGTTGTTGTCGGTGGCGGAGGTGTCGGAAAGAGTGCCATTACAATACAATTCATACAGGTATTTTTCCCTATTTGGCTATTGATACGCCTACGGAACGTATGTTACTCTATTTTTAGACAATTTGCTCTCTAATCTTAAAATATAGATGATATTGTTATGTGTATCGTAAAGAATTGTCGTATTTAAAAATAGTGTAATGAATGCACATTCAAGGTCTAAAATGCTAGATGTAGACGCCGCCCACCGGTGTCATCATTCCTTATAATTACTGGATATTGATTGTGACTATTTGAAACGCGGTTTATACGATTTCTTACGATTATCCATGAATTCAAATTATTTTTTGTCAATGAGTAATACACGAGAAATTCTGAGTACTCAAATGAAACATATTGATAAAATTAATTTTTGGTTTGTTGTTAGGTACTTTTTTAAATCTAATATATATGTATATATATATATATATATATATAATGATTTGTTGTACGTCAATACACAGTTTTCTCTATCACCACCAACCCCAATCAACTTCCCGTTGGAGTGGTAAATACTCCTTGGTCTCCAGGTGATAGTAAGAGAGTTTGGTTGCGATTGGTGGAAGTGAGTGGTTGTGGGTGGTGAAATGTATTTTAACCCGAGCAACGCCGGGTTTCGCTGCTAGTATATTATTATATTTCGTACTGATCCGGTGTTGCTCGAATTTACTAATAATTATTAGTAAATTCTATTTTTCTATTGTTAATCACAGAAGACAGTTAAAAAGAAATGTAATGCATTTATCAAAAATTACTATTTCTATAAGAATAAAATAACAATAACTATATGAACCCTTATTTTTTCTTATCAATCTTAAATTATGTACAAAACAATTTTTCTCTTACAAACCTTACCTTTTATAACGTAATAATAAATGTAAACGTAACGTAATAAATATAAAAAACTTGGTAATTTTACCAAGTTTTTTATATTTATGTTATTTGTATAGTTTGATCTATAATGTTTTTCTTCATAAACTTAAAATAAAAGATTCCTCTCTCTGTGAATGTTGATGAGATGTTGGAACTCTCGACCATATCTTCCTCTCTTGTCCAAATAATAATTCTTTTTGCTTCCTTGATAATTTATCCAAACTTAATATCCCACTTACTATTAATTTCACTTTGCTTTTACACTTCCTTAAAGATCCAAAGGTGGTTTTTACCCTTGCAAAATTTATTAACGCTAACAACATTAAAATATTATTTATCTATAACTATATAATATCTTCGTGAATGAGGTGTTTAAGTGATGTGAGTGATGTTTAAGACCATTCGCAACTCCACACCAGAATGTTGTTATTATCTGTATTTGTATTTCTCAAATAAAATATTTTTGTTTATCTCAGTAAAAATGTACAGTGACGTATAGATGTTTATCATCATCACTACATATTATAAAACAAAGTCACTTCCCGCTGTCTGTCTGTCTGTCTGTATGTATGCTTAGATCTTAAAAACTACGCAACGGATTTTGATGCAGTTTTTTTTAATAGATACAGTGATTCAAGGTGAAAGTTTATAATATTATGTATAATACATGCATAATATACCTAGTAGAGAAACACTGATCATTATTGCAACCGTGCGAAGCCGGGGCGGGTCGCTAGTATTTAATAAAGGCGATAAATGATAATACATACAGTATTTTATGACATAATAAATATCTATTTAATAACACATTCAATGATATCTAATGGATATCTTTCATTGGCCTGATTATCAGTCTTGAACATTTACAATAAAATAGAAATTTTTTTTTTGGTTGTTTAACAGTTTCATTATCGTCTTAAGAAAAAAGTCTAGCCATTAGGTCAGGTTAAGCAGGCTTAAAAATGTATGATAAAATTAAACAGAAAGTACATGCTCTACAATCGCTTCAGCCTGTATTATACCACTGCTGAGAAGGATCTGAGCTTAATCCACCATGCTGCTCCAATGCAGTGCAATGGTGGATATATTCCCTACTATGAGTAACGATTGCTATCAGGTGTACATGATAACAACCGGGACTGAAAGTTTAACATGCTCTCCGAGTCACGTTGAGGAGACCCACAAGGACTGCACAAACACACAGACCACGGCAAACATCTGTATGGCCAATACAAATGTTTGTCATGTGCGGTGTTCGAACCCGCAACCGCCAGCGCAACAGTCACAAACCAGTGCTGTGACCTTTGTGCCAACGCGGCGTCGCTTGCTCTACAAGTTTGATGATAGTTTTTTTAAACATTTATCAGGAGATAAAAATATATGGCAAAAGAAATAAGTTTCAATGCCTCCATTTTACTTTTTCTCTTAATATCTCTAAATAAATAATTACAGGTTTAAAGCTGAAATTGTTTATAAAATGTATTTTTTTGTCTATTTCAGAGCTACTTTGTAACAGACTATGACCCCACCATTGAAGACAGTTATACTAAGCAATGTGTCATCGACGATATTCCGGCTAAGTTGGACAGTAAGTAATTTTTATGACTATGATAACTTGATAAGAAACAAGTATATGGTCTGCTTGATGGTAAGCGGTTAAGGTAGCCTATGAACATTTGGGGGTGAGAGGAACAGGGTGTAGAGTTCCTCATCCACCATTAAAAAGGGAGGATCCTCCGACTAGACTGTTGTTGTGGTCGGTGGTTGGTTGGTGGTTGTCCGACTGACTGAGTTGTTGTTGTTGTGGGGTTCTTGTACATATGTTTAATCGCTTGGATAACTTTAATACACCTTACAGAAGACCACAGCTAAATAATACTGTTTTCAAGCAGTATTGTGTTCCTGTTGGTGAGTAAGGTGACCAGAGCTCCTGGGGAGCTGGGAGGAGGCTACAGTAGTCACTTACCATCAGGTGAGCCGTACGCTTGTTTGTCGACTTAGTAACATAAAAAAAAAATAATAATATCGCGATGTAGGATACGTCAGTTCGCATGTGGCGAGATAGATGTCGCTACTCGCTACAAACCCTTGCAACATTAGAAGCATCGCAAATGTGTTGCTGAACCTACTCTGCTAACCTGCCTACCTCGCTGTCGATACAGTACATCCCAGGAGCTTTTGTAACCTTTACTCACTACAGGAATGCAATGTTACTTGAGATTAGTATTATTTTGCTATGATCATTGGGTTGTCTAGCTTTAAAGGACTTGCCTAGCCAATAAATTTTTGTCAAATTATATAAAAGCGTCAAAACATTTCAAATGCTTTACCAAATTCAGCCTACCGACCAAATAGCTATAGCTTCTCTTACATAGAGAAAGAAAAGGTCCAGCAGTGGGATCTTACAGGCTAAATCGACTGAATCGAACAGTTGATCTGCTGAACTTCCTACTGCCTTTTTTTGTATCGAATTTTTCCTTTAATTTTCTTCTATACATATCTTGTTCAACACGAAAAAAAAATTCAATTTGGTGCAGTCATTTCGAAGTTATGAGCGTACATAATTATATTTTAACGATTCATTCATTTATTTAGTATAATGGGGTATTTACCTTATTTGTTGTCAATTATTCTGAGTTCCCGATATTCTGCAATGACATGGTCACGTATACTTAATAAGATGTTTGTCATTTTCTCGTAATAATGTATTACATCATTATAACATAATTTTTCCTTAAGTTTCTCTTATAATGAGTAAATATGTTATTGATGAATAATTATGCGTGTGTACGTGTTAAGTATGATTTAGATGAATTTATTTCTTTAAATACTTTTTTCTTGTATACCAGCCTAAATGTATACCAGCTAAGTTTAGCATGGGCAAGAAAAGTTACCCAACAATGACCACCCAACACTGATGTCTGTCTGAAAATTCGTGACACGATGCTTAATTTTTCAAAATTGAATCAGATAATATACTGTGTTAACATACGGAGCCGAGATGTGGAAACTGACGACTTTAAAGTCGCTCAACGTGCAATGGAGCGGGCTATGCTTGGGGTTTTTCTTAAAGATAAGATTTGAAATGAGACTATCCGCGAGAGAACGAAAGTAACGGACTTAGACCATAGAATTAGTAAGTTGAAGTGGCTGTGGGCTGGTCACCTGTGTCGCAGGACCGCTAGCCGTTGGAGCAGACGGGTCCTGGAGTGGAGACCGCGTCTTAGCAAACGTAGTGTGGGACGTCCTCCGGCCGCTGGACCGATGATTGCCGGTGTAGGCTGGATGAGGATTGCGGAAAACCGGGATATCTGGTGTGAACTTGGGGAGGCCTATGTCTGGAAATGGACTGCGATAGGCTGAAGTGATGGTATGGAGGAGGCTAAAACCTTACCACATATCACGAAGGGGGTAGGGGGTTAAAAATTTGCTAAAACGTGATTAATGGACGTCTCCTAAACAGAACGAAATATTTTTTCTAGTTCTAGACACAGCCGGTCAAGAGGAATTCAGTGCCATGAGAGAGCAATACATGCGGTCTGGTGAAGGATTCCTCCTAGTGTTCTCAGTGGCCGACCACGCCAGCTTCGATGAACTCTTCAAGTTCCATAAGCAGATACTCCGCGTGAAGGATCGTGACGAGTTCCCCATGCTGATGGTGGGGAATAAAGCTGACTTGGAACACCAGAGAGTAGTAAGTTTGTTTATTTTAGAAAATAATCGGGGGTGTAGTAATGATATGAGATCCTGGAGGAATGATAGGGTAAAGAGGGTGATAGGTATGATTGAAAGTGTGGATGTCTAGCTTTAATCCATTGTATTTGTGAATGATCTTTTGGGTAACATTGTCCGTGTTGAACGAGTTCATTAGAAGCAACGGTACATTGCATTTTAATTTGTTTTTAACTCGTAAAGGGCCCCCCATAAACTATCAAATAATTTGTCAAATTTTTGTTTGACAAACATGTTTGTCAAATTTTTTGAACGTGTGCGAGCTTGTTTGATGTGTTTTTTATATGAAAACATGAAGTTTGACAAACAAATTTGACAAATTATTTGATAATTTAATATCGTTAAATCGTTGGGCCTTTAAGTTTTTATTGGGTGTACCAATTTTGGTCCTTATTTTTTTAATCGGAAGCTTCCACTTGTCATGTGGTGCCATTTATATTTGATTGAGATCTGACGCCTAATTTTTTGAGCTATCTGTAATAATGCGTATATAATTGAATTATTTTTACAACTGTATACGTTAGTTAGTTAGTTGTGGGCTCGATTTTCCACATTTAGACTCAACATTGGTCCATTATGCGTGAAAAAAAGTAGCTCCTTCCAGAAGCTCAGAAGCCTTCTGGAGCGTTCACAGGCTTCTCGGAGCGTCCTTATTTCTTTAACTGTATACATTGTATTACTTATCGATGTAAATTGAAGTCTGTTTCTGTTTTCGCTTTGCTAGCAAACACAGTTATTCCTTAAAAATGTTGTATTGTTCACAATAATATAATTATTATCTTTGCAGGTCACATTAGATGAAGCGCAGGCGCTTTCGAGACAGTTGAAGGTTCCGTATATCGAATGTAGCGCCAAAGCGCGAATGAACGTCGATCAGGCTTTCCACGAACTCGTAAGGTTAGTACGTCGCTTCCAAGAAGCGGAGAGGATCCACATCAAGTCTGATCAGAAGATCAGAAAGAAGAAATGCACCATCTTGTAACACTTCTGGTGTATAGTGAGCTTTATAAAAAAAGTGAAACGTCAAATTTGAATGACAGTTGACTTTTGATAGTTGATATTGTGTATCTGTCATTCGAATTAAAAAAAAAAAAACAATATGGTGCTTCTATTCGGATGTTGTTTGCGAAATTCTCTATTTTATTCGTTTTGTTTTTCAAAAAGTCATTTTTGTGTTAAAGCACCTCTTTTGTTACTATTTAAAAAGGGATAGTTTTTTATATTAGCTGTTAAGCTATTTATTGCTTTAAGTACACACAAATTGGCTTTTATATTGAATTTTTTAAAACTGTTGTCAGAAGTAATTTTTTACAATTTTTACATAATAATCAGTGCCACCTATTGGCCGCTATTGCGAAACCTTGATTCCAATGAATTTTGAAGTTTTTATAACTTTTATTACTTATGCTAGGTGTTAAGCATTATTATTTATTTTCATATATTTATATTTATTTTTAAATTAAGCAGTTATTTTTACAATACGTGAAATTGTATAAGGCGACGCACAAATCAGATGATTCAATAAAATTGTAACAAATTGAATACCATTTTTGAAATTTTTTGATTTTGTAATAATATAGGTAATACTAGGTAATCTACAATCTGCAATTTTATTTTGCAAATGCTATTCAAATTGACATTTTTTTATGGCAACACAAATCCGCACAATATGTTCAAAAGAATATTTTATTATTATAAAATAATTCTTAATCCATTTTAAAATAGTTGAATACCCTTTACAACAATAATAAAACAACATTTTTGAAGTAAAGCTTCTTTATGCACGCTTGACTTGGGGTGTAACATGGTGAGTGCGTGACGAGACCGTTACGAAAAGTGTGATCGGGTGAGGCTAACGGAAGTTGAGAGTAAAATATAAGTTAGATGGAGCTAAAGAAGTTTAACTTTAGTTGTGTGGTATCAATCACACTCGTTTTTTATTTGAATAATCTTATATAAATATTTGATTGGACATATTATGTGTTTACTAAAAAATAAAATTTAATTATATAACTAATAAATAAATTAAAAAAAAATTATTGAATTAACCTTTGTTATGTTACATGTACGTCTCGAAACCAAATACTAATTTATATGGATAATTTGTTTTTAGTCTTGTTTCTTTGTAACATTTTAACTTAGTACTAAGTTTTATAGTACATGCACAGATTATATATAAGCGAGAGGCATTCAAATCACATATACTACGTACAATTTCTAAGCTATATACAAAAAATCGACGCCGCGTTGGCACAACGGTGGTTTGTGGCTGTAGCACTGGCAGTTGCTGGTTCGATCCCCGCACATGACAAGCTTTGGGTATCTGGGTGTTTGTGCAGTCCTTATGGGTCTCCCCCACCGTGCCTGGGAGAGCAAGTTAAGCCGTCGGTCCCGGTTGTTATCACAAATACCTGATAGCGATCGTTACTCACAGTAGGGAATATATCCGTCAACCCCCATTTGAGCAGCGTGGTGGATTAAGCTCTGATCTTTCTCCTACATAGGGACAGAAGCCTTTGCTGAGCAGAGGGATATTACAGGGCAGAAGCGTAATACCAAAAAAAAAACAAAAACAGTTAAGTAGAGGCAGTAGTTAAGACACAAGATAGGTTTATAACTGAACATAAACTATAACTCCTATTTGACATATTTTTTGTAAAATCAAAAATAACCTTTATCAAGTAGAGTTC
The DNA here is from genome assembly GCA_905220545.2 of Melitaea athalia. Taxonomy (NCBI): domain Eukaryota; kingdom Metazoa; phylum Arthropoda; class Insecta; order Lepidoptera; family Nymphalidae; genus Melitaea; species Melitaea athalia. The sequence continues at coordinate 15,083,940 of HG992197.1, read as the reverse complement.
AAAAGCACTTTTAAATCGTCATTTTACAAATTAAAAGTAAAGCTAACACCGATGAACCGGAATGTAGATTCTGCAGAGAAGAATCAGAAAGAAACTCTGCAGTTAGTCTTTAAAAAGAAACTATTTTAATACATAGCCTATGGTATATGGTTTTATTGAATGCATCTCGCTTATGAGATCTGTATGAAATTTGTAAGTCGTTTGAATGAAATTTTTGAGTATCATAATTATGATATATCGTGGACGGAAATTTCAAGACCAAGATTTCTAATTGCATATTAAGATAGTCTCCGGAATGTTGGATCATCGGTCTTATAATTGTTTTTGAAACGTCTAGGATGGGTCTCCCGATGAATTGAGAGTCATCCCATCGGTGTTAGGTATTTTATAATGGAGATATACTATATATTTTTTATATTGTATTATTTATTTGTATGCATTTTTTGCTAAGCATAACTTTACTTTAGACGCACATGTTTTGATGCGGTATATATGTAATTTAATTAGCTTTTAGCTTGTAATGTCACATTAGCGTATATAACACGGCTGAGATTCATTTATATACTTATATATATTACTGTACATATCATCAACCGAGCTGGCTACCAATGACTGGTTGAGCTACCAATTTATTGGAGTTTACTCCTTAAGTAACGATATAAGGGCCGTGATATGAAAATATATTTATGGGGAGTGAATTCTTACAAACTGTGTGTTATCGCTCAATGTTTATCGCGAGAAAGAGATAATTGTATTTTAAAATATCACGGTTGTCATTCTTAAGGAGTAAACTCCAGTTGTGTGTCAGATTAGACACGTACTCTTTATTTATTTATTTTTTATAAATGTCTATAATAATCTAGGTGTCAGACATTTTTACACAATACTAGAATACATTACATTGAAGTGATTTCCAGTTGTTGTTTTTTTTTTTGATGCGTTGTGCAATTTTTGTTGATTTTTTTTTAGATTAAGCTCTGTCGGTAACAGTATTTTAATGTGACGATTTCACTGTTAAATGGAATGTTTGGGCGAAACTACATTGTACATGTCGCAATGGTTTAAAACAGCCTATTTAATGTTACAGCAATTTTTTTTACAAGTGATTTAACCAAAGGTTAAAGTCTAGACAAGTAGCGCTACTAATAGCTAAGCCAGCTAAATGTCAACAAACCCTAATTTTACCCTTAGATTAACTACCGAACAAATAAGTTAAGCTATAAGCAAACAAAACATATATTACGTCACACCTTAAGGTGGGGGGGGGGGTCCCACAGTGTGACATTGTGTGACAAGGAGAGGTCGAAAATTTTGTGACATGACATTCAAAAAATATAATTGTTAGTATTAAAATAACTTTTCATATCAATGTTGGATTGATGATGATTTTATTGAATTGGATAATACTGGGTATGTTATCAAGTTTGTTATGTACCTACCAAATATTAAAATGAAGCATTTTTTAAATTTACTTAATTTTACTACTATAACTTAGTTGTTTGAAATCGTACATGTTTTTTTTACTTTCGTTAAGTATCACCTTATGGTGAAACAAATGTTTTAAATTTACTTTCACTTTTGATACCAATGTTTATATGACAGTGTTATGTAATCATATTATATATTACATATTTATGTAGTTTCGCCCGTATATGCGGTCGTGTAAAAACTGGTGTGTTTTGTATAGTAACCGAGGGAGATACGTTTAAAAGAGCTTTAACTGTGGCCTATACGCCCTTAACTGAGTAACCATACTGTTGTCAAGTAATACCTTATTGTAATAAAATTAATATAACAAATATTTGTTTTTATTTTTATTATTATTTTATCCTCTAGTCTAAATATTATTTTAAAAGTTAATCAAACTGTAAGCAGGTGTACTATAAACTAGAGAAGCATGTTGAAATATAATTGTTAGAAAAACATCATAGGGCCATTTATTTATTTTTAGTCTTTCAAATAAACTACAACTTTAACTGAGGTAGTACCTCGAATTTACAGAAGACCACAACTAACTGCTTTCAAGCAATGTTGTGTTCCTGTTGGTAAGGTGACCAGAGCTCCTGGGGGGGAATTGGGGATAGGGTCGGCAACGCGCTTGCGATGCTTCTGGTGTTGCAGCCGTAGCCGAGCCGTACGTTTGTTTGCCGACTTAGTTATATAAAAAAAAAATTAAAAAAAAAACTTCTAGATCCACAGATTGTGAATAGACATATCCAATAGATAAAGTAGTAAAAGTAAAATATATCGGAGGCTTAATTGTACGATAAAATAAACTTTAAATTTGGAACAGAAAACACAGTGTTTTTGTCACACAAACTTGTGATGATTTTGGTGTTTCAAAATCAAAAGAATTATAAACTGTATATATCTTTTTATATAAATAGAAATGATTATCTAAATGTATTTCTAAGAGCTAGACATGAGAACTTTTGAAACAATTCTCTCTAAAGTTTTCGAATACTTTGTAGAAAGTTCGTAGAACGAAAAATTAAGAATATTTTGCAGAATTTCAAAATCAATTAAGACTCCTATTAGGTCAGCAAGTAATTAAAAATAAATAAAAAAAACTCATAATATACTATAGTATGTTCGATTTCACTTTATTAACAATATACAGATAAATAGCTAAGGTCTAGTTCTTGGCTAGGGCCGCTAGGTCTGCGATGCAGCGGTCCATAGCTTGTTTCTCCTGGTCGGGAGTGATGGCCTTGGTAACGTTGGCTACTATCCAGTCGACCATGTTCTTCTGGGCAATGCGACGTTCTAAAACGGACTTTTCGAGCTGGTAGTCCAAACGGCGTTTGACCTGGACATTTCGGTTTTAAAGGTTTATTTTTGTGAAGACATTGTATGATGTTTAAATAAATAAATAAATATCTTATACACACACGGTCGTCTGTTCCTATGGTAAGTAAAGAAATGCTCGTGTAACAGGTAACAGACGACTGTTATAACATTTTCTTTAAGAAATATACATAGAAATAATACACATATAAATACAAATATTACACCCAGACACAGGCGGGAATCGAACCCGCAACCCGCGGAACAGAAAGCAGGGCCACTACAAACTGTGCCAACGGGCTAGTCAAAAGTCATGTTTAAGGACTATATTAATTATTTGTTGTTTGTTTTAATAAGATTTACTGTTGCTGTAAATTTCTTAAATGAGACATGGAGTTCTAAAAGGTACTTTAGTAGTCAATTTTGAATATGATTGGAGTTAATCTTATTTTTTTTTGCAGTTAAATATTTATGTAAAACTTTTCATAGTGATAATGATTGTCTAGAACAACTTTGTGTCTAATACTGCATTGTTTTCACCACATTATTTATTGAATGCTGATGAAGGAACAATATAATTTAATCACTTGACATGAACAATTGAATCCTATTACATACATCTAAATCAGCCTTTTCCAAAGTTGGCGATAACGCCCCCTTATGGACGCTGCAGGCCTAAAGGGAGGCGGTAAGAGATCCAGAAAAAAATGGGTGTGTTATGTAGAGGCTTAGGGTTTATTAGAATGAATGTTTAATCTCCGCTAATAATGCTGTTGCGCGTCAAATTCTATAACTACAAATTAAATTATTCGCAATAATTAATTTAATTTGAAGTTATAGTGGTTTTTAAGTAGGTGAAAAAATGGGGGCACTAAACAATAATTTTTTCTGAAAGTGGGCAGTAGACAAAATAGGTTTGGGAACCCCTGATCTAAATCATCAACAGATAATCAAAGATTTTTTAGACGTTATTTTGTATATGTGTACTCGGGCTGTTCCTCAATGTATTAAACGTACCTCTTGGTAAGCACTCATCATTCTTTCTCTGTAAGCAGCCTCGAGTTGCAACAGAACATTCTCTTTCTTGGCCTCGATGAGCAGTTCCTGTCCCTGAGCCCTCCACTGCGCCTCCTTCTCAGCAGCGACGGCATCTTCGAGGGATTTGATGGTTTCTATGCGACCAGAGTTCCAGTTGGTTTCTACTTTCTGAAAGTTGAGTTGACAATGTTAGCGAGATAGGAATACAGTTTGTTTCTTATAAAGTTGCTAAGTGTTGTATAAAAAAATTGCGTGCGTACAATGTAAAACTAACTTAAAATACTGCGCTGCGAGCGATTCGGTCGGACTATGCGTGTGAGTCGGCGTGCAACTCATTTTGCGTCGCCGTGTGACACGAACTGGACGAATGTATGAAATCGAATGCAACCGAAATTACGCGACTCACAACTCACAAAATTACGCTCGTCTGGCCTCACCCTTACCCAAATGTTAGAAATATACTCTAAAATTCTTAAAAACGAATTTGTAGATAAATTTAGCATTTTTAAAATTACCTACTATCTCTATATAGTTCTACTAGCTTCTGTGCGCAACTTCGTCCACGTGGAATAGTAACAATTCTGACATACATGATTTGTGCAAAACTTTAACCGTTTACGCAGCGGAAGCTCTCAAAAGGAAAAATAACCCCGATTTTGAAACATTCTTCATTGGTGCTATGCTCCTATTGGTCTTAGGGTGAGGATATATAGCCTATAGCCTTCCTCGATAAATGGGCTATGTAACACTGAAAGAATTTTTCAAATCGGACCAGTAGATCCTGAGATTAGCGCGTTCAAACAAACAAACAAACAAACTCTTCAGCTTTATTATATTAGTATAGATTATTGATACTTAAGTTTTAAAGATTGTTATTTTACCAAAATTAACTCACTTCAACTTCCTTGTCAAGGAATTCAGCGAGTTTAGGTCCGAATCTAGTGCTGGCGTAGTAGACCATTAAGAAGATGGATAGACCAGTGTAGTACTCATGTTCCATCACGTATATCTCCTTGCTGAACAGGTATGTAGCGAGACCGACACCGAATGTGTACGGACCCGTCACTCCGGTCTTGGAATGGAAGAATTGGAACCTGGAATTTATAAATATTGGAAATGGTAGCTTCAATAACACTATAAATATTTATCATTTAGGGTTTTATCGATGTGCTGTTTGTGATCAAATGTAAAATGAATGTGACGTGGATCTTGGGGAAGGATATAGATTATATAATCTATCTGGAGCAGCATATAAATTTTTTTATATTTTTTTGTGGGTGTTGATTTTTGAAATTCAATAATTTATAGATACCTAATACATAGAAAAATTTTACTTACTGTGTGAATTTATTATTATATATAGTAATTTCCATTTTTAAATTCGAAAATTAGCTTAATTATAGATTTGTAAAACAAAATTTGTAATTGATTTGATATAAAAAAATCCTCCAATTTTTATTTCAGTTGTAACACTTACACAGGCATGTCATTCTATGTTTAATTTGACATCATAGTACAGTTTGTAATTTCATAAACATTGGTTAGGTTTTGAAAACACAAGACAATATATCAAATTGAGACTGTTATCTCAATTGCAACTATCACTCAGCTTTGTGTATTCTCCACTCTAAGTGACATTGGAGGAATCAACTGTGCTCCACTGGCACAAATGATAGCCATTAAACCAATCAATCAATCAATTATATATAATTTTATGTTGTCTAAATCATCCTTACCATTCTTCAGGGACGAAGCCAAGTCTGACTTTACCGGGTTCTCCTCTCACTGGTCGTGGGAAGTTTTTCTCATCGCGCACACCACTGACCTCCGTAGATGAGGCAGAGGTACGTGCAATGAGGGCTGTGGATGGGGACTGACGGGCCGCTACTGAAATATAGTAACAGTGGTTTTTACAAGATAAAAAAAATTAAAAAAAATTTCTTAATATATTTTTAGCCAACTCCAAAAACATCAGTGCTAAAATTCAATCAGATTTTTTTATTTGTACTCAGTTGTTAATTATTTCATTTTTATATACCTATTAAAATTGGTTAACATACATGGTTAGGTAATTTTTTCTTTACCTACATTTCTAATAGGATTAAGCTCGGTTTTTTATCAACATATAACTCACAATCTTTGTAGGGGATATACCTATGCTTATTTTTTTTTTAATTTACAGATCCAGTATTCCAAATATAAGAATTTAAAATTACATTACATTCGGCACTTGTCAAAATGATTACATAAACCACCCTAACACTAGGTTATTATTCGTTTGGAGAGAAATAATAGATATATTATTATATTCTTATATAATTAAACATACCTGAACGCAAAGCTACGCGTGAAAGCATTTTTAAAGCGTAATTTCTATAAAATAACTTTTTTTCGACAGTCCCGTAGTAAACTAGTAAAGTACTTTGCGTTAGTGACGTACGAGTACGATTACAATGTACTCTGTGGAGTACGACGTACAGTAGTCAGTACTCGGTACTGTCAGTACTACAGTTTATTTTATCGACTATCGACAAAAAACGTGGATAATCTTACCTTATCATTAATGAAAGAGACATCTTATTTTGATAAAGAAGTTTAATCTACAAAATAAAAGAATAAACAATGCAATTTGAGCAGAACCATTTACTTTAGTATTTTGTAAAAAAATAAGTTTCACCTATTTAATGTTTGTTGGTTGGCAACAGGTGAGTATTGATCGTATCGTAAAGTTCATCTTCTTACTTTGGTAAATTGCGTGCATATTTTGATTGGATTATTTGTTTCTTAGCTTAATTTTCAACCTATTACCAATTGCTACTATCATGGCAAATTTAAATATGATTCGGATGAGAATGGTTAGTTCAAACAATATTTTAATGAATGTGGTGTTATTTAAAATAGTTAGTAAATACACGTTTATAGTAATGAAAAATTATTCCTACATTTTTCCTACATTCAAATTTATTGTTTATTTAATTTTGATTACTCTTGTTTTAATTCTTCTAAAGTGTATTTTTTATTTATTAGATAATATTTTTTCAGAAATAAAATAAATGGTTCATTTTAAAATAGTTTTGAACGTTAATATAAATGTCAATTGTTGTCAATAATACCATATCAAAATAATGTACCTAATCAAATTGTTGATAATACTGGAATGTGCAATCTTTTCTGGCGAAATTAAGTTTTCATAAAAAAATCCTAAGAATGGGAATATTCACGTCCTGTTGTAGACCCTCAGCCACGGATGTGTTGACTCCAGATGCTGTAAGTTGACAATTTAGGCATTTAATTACGATATAATGATTGTTTACAAAAAAATATAGGAATCCGATTTTCAGAACAACTACAATTTACTACCGTAGTCAAATGTAACTTAAAAAAAAAAAAAAAATTCATTTTGTCAACACGACTAAATACCTATACATATTTAATTAGGTACCATATTTAATGCGAATCGCGATCATATACAGGGTGTCCCGCGATAATCTGCAACCCCGAAAGAGGGTGAAACTAGACCATAAATTATCGACAAAAAACAGAAAAAAATTAAAAAATTTTTTTTTATTTTTTTTACTGACGAATTGAGATTTTTATATAGCTTACGTAGCCTCTTTGTACAAAAAATTATGATTTTTGTACGTGTTTTTTGGGATACAGGCGTAATTTTTTTTTTATTTGAATGGCAATATGGTAAGAAATAATAATAAATCATAAAATTTCCTGGTATTGGGGGCATAATTCTGAGAAAATTAGAGATCATTGAAAAAAACAGTCATAAAAAATGGATTTTTTTTCACAAGAAGCATAATTAAAGACATAATGCCACTTTTTTGCCAGCTAATTTTTATTTTATCCTTACCGCCAAGTACGTGGCGTAATATTTTATTTTATTTTAAAGTAATCGACCCACTACTTTGGAAGAAATCATCATTTTTTGTACATAGAGTCTAGGTAAGATATAAAAATCTTAATTCGTCAATAAAAAATAAAATATTTTTTTAAAAAAGTTTTTTCTATGTTTTTTGTCGATAATTTATGGTCTAGTTTCACCCTCTTTCGGGGTTGCAGATTATCGCGGGACATCCTGTATAGCTATGTAATTTCCCTTAGGTTTTTGCAGCTGTATCTTGTTGATTTATTCAATTCAATATTTGCTTTCACTTATATATATTTTTTAACTATTTAAATTAATTGTATACAAGTAAAAAGTTCTTTTTTATTGTAAATATTCTTTGTATGTGTGATTGTTAATTATTTATAAACAAGTATGCTGTTATATTAACATGTTACACCAAGGTCAAAGCTTTCTAGTTGTCAAAAGATTATTAGAATTGGTTCAGTAGTTTCCTTATTAATAAATGAAATAAACAAATCTAATTAAAAGAAAAACCCTCATCCGATCACACTTTTCGTTACGCTCTCGTCACGCATTCATCAGCTTACTCCCCAAGTCAAGCGTGCATAAAAAAGTAGAATAGATGTTGTTAGCAGAGTAACCTTTCTCTTTGGGTTCTCCCTGAATTATATATTTTTGGATAGTTTCAAGAATCAACTGTAATGGTATCTTTTAATTAATGCCCAAATCTTTTAAACGCAATGAATGAATTTGATTGAATTAAATTGTATAAGCTAGCAACATATTTGCAACTTTCCATTAACATCAAGTTGGCAAGTGTATCTGCTACCTTTTGATATAGAAAATAAATACAAAAATAGTATGAAAGCCTACTTAAATGATATGTTTTAAGATTAAGTTATTTTCGGAGATTATTCTTCCTTTGGTTCGTTTCAAATAACTTAAGATCCATAATTATATTTTACAAACTAGAACACCTTTAAGTTTTAAATAATAGATTATTTGTCAATTTTATTAGTATATTTTTATGGGTAATTTTTTTTCCTTTGAAATCCTGTTAAGGCATCTACCTGAATACACAATCCTGCTTAAATCATAAGTACAATTTTCTAATTTTCCAATTTTGATTCTTCTATTCACGAAGTATGGAGAGGAAGGAGTCTGAACGTAGTGTTAAACAAATGGTCTCAATTTAGATGACTATTACAATTGACAATTTAGTTCTAATTTTGCCGATAGAGCACGCCATTTTCAATAAGTTACTCATATAATGATTCCACTTAATAATTTCATTTTTTCTCACGCCGCAGTTGAGATTTCCCCTTCTCAGGAATTTTTTTATTTAGTAATTTAAAAAAAAATATTAAAACAGATATAAGTAATAAGCTCGATAATGAAACAGTTGGATCAATACTGTGCGTAAAATCTGGATTGAAAATAACAGGAACAACCTTTTTTCCCCTCAAAAAGGAAATTTCCCCTCATTGTGGAAACACTGTCGGTACGTTATATTTCAGGCACAGCCAGTGGCAGAAAAGAACTAACAACTGGTTACATTATTTGTGTACCATAAATTCTATCGAAAAGCCTATACCGTTCGGATTCCTTCCTATCTATACTTCGTGCTTCTATTCACCAAGTTTTTAAAAAATACTTTTAACACAGCTTATTAAATAAATATTTGACATGAGCCAAAAAAATGATGAAGTTTTCAAATGATGAAATTTTTCTAAATACATACTGATTAGTACCTATTTATTTAGAAATAATTTAGTCAGAAATTCCTTCAAGGTCATAAATTAAGCACTTAACCAATTAATGTGATTTAGAATGTTTCCTTAATTTGTTCCCAGGAGACCAGACGTAGGCAGCAAGTGGAAGCAGCGGAGCGGCGTCGTGCTGAAGAAGCGGCCCGAGGGGTTAAAGACCCGGAGAAAGTGAGACGCATGCAGCAGCGGGCCGAGGAAATGGAGAAGAGAGAACAGGAGCTCCGGAAGGAGGGGGGCGCTAACTTAAAGGTATGTTATTATAAAACAATAAAAATTAATCGCTAAATGTTTTGCTAAGGGAAAATGTTAGAAGAGCTGGATCAATTTGGTTATTTGGTACTGTATGCCTACACAGGCTCGATACCTGCCCGAGTCTGGGTGTAATGTATGTATTGTTTATATGCATACTAGCTGTTACGTGCGCGCATTGTTATGTTTTTTTGGTCATACCAATTCAGATACCTTTGTGGGTTCATGCACAACACTTTGCTGAAGATCATGACATGATCAAAAGCATAGTTTACGATTCTATAAAGGACATACAGACAAACATTCATTTTTATATGCATTTGTTTTTGAAAAAAAAAAAACGTAGCTCTGTCACTTGGCTGTTAGTGTTACCTACAGCAAGGTCAGCAAGTATTAATTTGCATATCTTCAGAACAAACGACCATGAATATAATTATCCACTTCCACCACTTCAGCCTATCACAGTCCACTGTTGGACATAGGCCTCCACAAGTTCGCGCCTGATATTACGACGCGAACTCATGTGTGTTGCCCATAGTCACCACGCTGGGCAGGCGGGTTGGTGACCGCAGGGCTGGCGCCGTCGCACCGAAGACGCTGCTGCCCGTCTTCGGCCTGTGTATTTCAAAGCCAGCATGGATGGTTATCCCGCCATCCGTCGGCTTTTTAAGTTCCAAGGTGGTAGTGGAACTGTGTTATCCTACATGGGTGGCTACATTCTTTAGTGCCGTAACCACACAGCACATATGTATATAATTATGTTAAAGATATTTATTTATTATCTTATTAAATTGTTTTTTTTTCATTCCAGTGGACGGCCGACTGAGAACAGGAGACAAGTGGAAGTACTGAAGCTTCCACTAGTAATACAAGTAAATACAAGTACAAGAATTGATTTGTCAATAAAAGCTTTTTATATTGCGCTTTGTTATAAAAAACGAGTCCTAATTTTATAACGAAGTTTGCATTCTTTATTTCAACAGATCTATATTAAAGGTCGTTTTGTAATTTATAATCTGTATAAGTGTTTTATTGGTATATTTTATTGCATGTTTTTTTTTAAATATTATTTGAGTATGTAGGATTCAATTTGTTTTATTTGCGTGATTTAACCATTTATTCCAAGTAATATAAAAGTATATATTATAAAATTTTCTTTTTAAACTGAAAAATGAAAACGGCCAGCCATACCTTTTTATTCATATTACGAAAAAATTTATATTACATAAAAATGGCGTATGTGAAACAAATATCAAAACATAACTTTCAATTTAGAATTAATGTAATAAAAAAAATCATAGTAAAAATTAACTATTCTTCTCTTCTTTCATCCATAAAAAAAAAATCGATATATATATTTTCTGCGTAGTTATAAGTTATAACTACTATTTGTACAAAAACGTCTTTTAATTTGGTAAGGTTATATTGTTAAGTATTATAAATTAAAGGTTTTGTTTTATATAATTTACATTTCAAATAATATTCTAAACTTTTTAAACTTTAATTACCACTGTTATGTATACATGGTTTAGATGTTGAGAGATGCGAGTTACTTTTTAAAAATACCGGTTATTATATTCAAAAAACGTTTCATTTTACTAACGGGCTGTTCAACTTCGAATATCTTGTTCTAAATTGAACGTCCTCAAAACGCATAGTTTTTAAACGACTTAAAAAAAAACAGGAGGTCGACTGTAATGTTTTTGATGATTCTTTTTTAGTTCGAAAATTTGAAAAAAAAGTAGAGTCGAATTGAGAACCTCCACATATTATTTTTCGAATATGTCTTACACGGGGAAAAGACATGAGTGATGAAACTTTGTGTAGATGTAGTAAGTATCCATTAGAGTGTTTACCTCTCCAAATATTTCGAGAAAAAACGCCTGAGCCTGCTACTTATTATCATCTTATTTTTAGTTCCTTTAAACTGGTCCAAATGTATCAAAACTGGCAAATCTTACGGCATATTCAGTGTATCTTAAATTATATTTAAGTAGAAAATATGTTAAAAAAAATTACAATTAAAAAAGCTTATAGACGTCATTCATGTTCTAAATAGTCGCGTGCCAGTGTTAAAAAATATCGTTTCCAAATTTAAAAAAATTTGTACATACATATTTTAAAATAAATGTACAAAATATTTCTTTGTTACATGTTCAACTTTTTTGTATACATACGTCATACATACCTTTTTGTAAATCATATAATAAGACTGTTTCCTTAACTTAACTTTTTTTTCTGTATCCATTTATTGTAGTTTTTTTGTTTTGTTTATATGTATAGACTTGTTTATAGATATTCTTTTTAATCTTATTCTTCGTAACTACATTGTCTACTGTTCATGTGTATTTAATATTATAAATTGAATGTAATTGTTTCCATAAATATAATCATTATTCTTATACGTATAAATGTTAAATATTATATCATATATAAATGTTATTAAATAAAAATCTATTATTCGGTGTCCATAAATGTATAGAAAATTTATTAATATTAAGAGAAAATGTAGAGCCAATGTATATGGCTCATTACATACTACATTCTTATGATTCTGTTTGATTAGTAAGTCTCACGGGAGAGTCAAACATAATCTACGAATAATACATATTAAATAAGATCACTTAATGCCGGTTTTCATATTCAATCTTTATACTTAAATAGCTGGCCTGGCGAACTTCGTATCGCCTTATTTTTTTTGTGAATATAATTATATATATCGAAATAAAATATAGACTATCTTTTAGGTTTGATGAAACTGCGCACGGTGTGCAAATTTCATTAAAATCGGTTAAGTAGTTTAGGAGTCCATCGCGGACAAACAACGTGACGCGTAATTTATATATATTAAGATATTAAATTATTATACTTATTGGAAATACAATTTTCATATAGATCTCGAAATCAAAGATTGATAGATTTTTTGTAATTGACCATCGTTTTATTGAACCTCATATAAGTGCAGTTTTAGACGTTTAGTATGGAAAAAAAAAAAGATTTTTCGCCCAATTAAAAGGTTTGTTTACTTATTATATTTGTCTTACATAGTTTTCTATACTACTGCTTTAAAAGAACGAAATTGTAAGTGTTAAGCTGATTACATTTAATTTAAAAATTAAGAATATAGAAGTAAATTGGTGATATATAAGTAATGAGGTAATGATTTAGGGTTACCATATAAAAATTTTGTTAGTTTTGGTTCTACATTAAAAAAAATGCAGCCTAAGGAATAACCTCAAATTATACATATTATAGCTTTATTATAAGAAAACAGTACCTAAACATATATGTATGTACAGTAGCGTGCATCACATATAGGCAGAAAGGCACTGCCTACCCTGGCATCTTACTAAAAATGATATATAAAACATGAACATTAAATATTTTTGAAAAAGACATAAACCATAATTCAATTTAAATCTCCTTCAATTTTAAAAACACGCCGTCGTATAAATTATAATATGTATGCGATATCAGCGCGCCGGGCCTTTTATGAACTACTACTAGCCTGACTCGAAGTTAAACTCCCCATACAAATCTTAGTAATTTCAGAATGACATAATTATAATCCTACAATTTTATAAAGTCACGCGTCATATGGAATTCGAACAAAGTATTGTGTTTTTAACATTGGTCGGTTAACCAATGGTAGAGGCACTGCCTAAAGAATAACCTGTCAAATCAAATTGTCTCGTTTGTACCCATTTTGTACCAATAATTATGATTTTTGACACGGTCGCGTAATCGATTACGCAATAGCTGCCGCCGCCGCCGTCCAATCAAGTGGCACAGTGTAATATTATGACAATTCACTATTCACTATTCAGTTTCAGTAGTCAGTATTCGCTTTGAATTTTTCGTTTGTGCGTTGTTTTTTTATGTAATTAGTGAAAATATCAATATATTAGTGATAGATAAGTTTATTTGTGAAATATGTAACGGAGATGACTGTGTGTTTAATGAAAGTAAAGTGTTTTTTTTTTGCTTGTTATTCGAAACTTCTAAATCAGTTTGGAATTGTAATGGGTACGTAGATTTGCACAATTTCACTAATGCTGTAAAAAAAAACATGATCAGTCCGAAAAACATCTAGCATTTTCTATAAAATTACATACTTTTGGCAAAAACCGCATCGAAACAAGCATTCAAATGATACATTGAACGCCATAATATAGATCGGACATTTGGAATCGAATAATTTCGACGGCTAATTGCTATAGTGAGGTTTTTGGGTAAATAGGAACTACCTTTCAGAGGACATGGCGAGTAACTTTTTACTAAATAAAGATAATTATTCAAGTAATAATAAATTAAGAACAGTAAATAATATTCATGTAAATTAATTTCTGGTTGTAATATAAAGTGACATCTAGTGTAGAATCGAGTTTTGTTTCGTTTGGTATAGATGGCGCTATCAGCAGTTTGGTGATTTTTAATTGTATTTTTGTTTTTCAATTCGTTTCTTTAAATTAGTTTGCCAAAGAAGTTTCACTTCTGACATGTGTACTTTGTGCGCACGCAATTTTTTTTTGACTGCCTACCCTGTCTAAAAACTTTATGCACGCCACTGTGTATGTATAATTTTATTTTAAATCGTATTTTTCACATTTACAGATTTTTTTTAAAAAACCTCGACCAAATTCTTAAGACTTACCTATTTATATTACCTAACGACTATCTTGTACTGTATATTTGTTAAACGTTTACTGTAAGGATATATTAATTTTTAGCACACGGTATTATAAATCATATAATTGTGGATGTTTAAATGTTTGATGTTATAATTGTGGAATTATAAATAAAATGTTATATGGCATGTACTGTGTTGTCTATCTTTTATTAAAAGCTGACCTGTGGAAAGGACATATCGCACCTTCAATAAAACAAAGATGTAACTCAAAATTAGTGGATTTGGAAATTTTACAATAAAACGCGTCTTATGAATTATGCGTATATTATACCTACCACAAATTAGTATTTCGCGTGGTTACCATTTTGTTGATTCACGATCACGATTCAGCCTGTAATATCCCACTGTTGGGCATAGGCCTCTTCCCCATGTAGGAGGAGGATCGGAGCTTAATCCACCATGCTGCTCCAATGCGGGTTGGCGGATATATTCCCTACTATGAGTAACGATCGCTATCAGGTGTACATGATAACAACCGGGACCGACGGCTTAACGTACTCTCCGAGGCACGGTGGGGAGACCCACAAGGACTGCACAAACACCCAGACCACGGCAAACATCTGTATGGCCAATACAAATGTTGTCGTGTGTGGGTATCGAACCCGCAACCGCTCGCGCAACAGCCAATCACAATCCATTGCTGTGACCGCTGCGCCAACGCAGCGTCCACATTTTGTTGAGTACTATAATCATATATTATCACAATAAAAAATATAAATTATCAGTAGGTATCCTTATGAACTTGTGGAAGTTATAGGTCGAATTTTTTCGTAAGACGTTCAAATGATATACCAAATGATATTTTGAGAGAGGTAGGTAGGTACTTATATTTTATTGGTTGTCATCTAAAAGTTGGATGATTGTATAGACTATTATCAGAATTCAGTAGGTACACTAAGCAACAAGGATGTAAGCTGTCAATTGCGAATGCTATTTATGATGATATAAGTCAATTTATGACGATTTCAATAAAAAAAATTCTGGGTTAGTCGTGGACCGTGGTCGTTAATTATCAACGATAAATTTTAAAATAGCTAGTCAATTACGTACAATGATAAAATCCAAATCAACGGCTTTGGATAGGTAGTCTTTATAATGTCATTGCCAACACGGCGTGTTGCTGTCGCCAATACAATTATGGCCCAACCCATTGAGCGCTAACTATACCAGATTCTGGACATCTCTTATCGTTACTTTATCTTCTACCTCCTGTATAATATAGTAGACTATATTATAGTCTACTATACTAGCGACCCGTCCTGGCTTCGCACGGTTGCAAAAACTGTGTTCCTCTACTATATTATGCATGTATTATACATATAAACCTTCCCCTGGAATCGCTCTATTTACTAAAGGAAACCGTATCAAAATCCTTTGCGTAGTTTTGAAGATCTAAGCATATATAGGGACAGACAGACAGCGGGAAGCGACTTTGTTTTATACTACGTACCTACCTATACCTATATGACAAAGATTAATACATTTTATTAAATCATTTTTATCTATCTGAAAAAGTTGAGCATTTGTTACGTACCTACAAGCTACATTTAACTATGTTCGACGCTTATCTCTCTCTCTCTCTCTCTCTTTAGCCTATCGCAGTCCACTGCTGGAATGGCCCGGGAGCCAGGTACAAATTCGGTCAATCATTTCCTCGCAACCGAGACTTCGTAACACGAATAAGGGATTTTTTTTTAATGAATTTTCGTCTTTGTCAGCTGCGACTCCGTGGGTGGGTTGGGCAGTGGCAGCCTCCCAAACATCGAAAATATTTTAAAAAATATTTTTCCTTCAAGATATTAGGTAAACTATAATCTGACAAATTTTGAAGTGAGAGGATATGACTAAGTTTTTTTTTCACATCTTTCAAGGTACCAGCTGGCAAACTTTCCACCGAGATACAGCCAGCTGACGTTAATTTTCATTAATAGTAGCATGTAAACTATCACCATGCAAATTTTTAGTTGAGAGGAAATCATTGAAAAAAAAGTTTTTTTTCATGTTCAAGCAGCCAGTTGACGTATAATCCACCATGTTATTGGTCAGCTGACGTAATTTTTCCTTCAAGATATTAGGTAAATTATAATCCGACAAATTTTAAGGTGGGAGGAAATGGCTAAAAAAACAATTATTCAGGAAAGACGAAAATTCATTAAAAAAATCCCTTATTCATGTTACGAAGTTTCGTTTGAGAGGAAATTGGTCATGTCAACCTGTCACTGGCTCCCGATACCGATAATACGATTTATAGCCCAGTTTATTCGTCCAGCAGTAGCGCCACTTGAGCCGGCCGCACTCCTCGCGCACTCGGTGAAAGAGCACGTAAACGTAACTCGTAAACCGTAAGTTTTACAAAAAAGTTTACAAGAAATAAAAGATGCGAAATTTTATTCTCTTTAAAAAGGTTTGAATAACTTTTGCCCTAAAGTGGATAGTTTTCGAGATATCGACCAAAAACTTTTCTTTAAGATTGCGATCGAAGCTCCACCTGGATCTGACAGAACTTTGTGTTTTTATGGTCAGTAAGTGACCCTTAACCTAAAAAAAAACCTAAAAAAAAAAATTAAATTTGGATCGAAAATTTAGTGTGAGGTTAAATGCTTTATTTACTGGCCTAATCAATGTCTCATTGAAATTTAATATTAAACTTGATATACCCATATTCTACTTCCAGTTTTACAAAAAGGGCGGTGAAGGACGTTAAAAGCACTTTTAGTATGAAACCTACAGGAAATACGTCATTCTGAATCCATTCTTATATTTCACTAGCCCGTTGGCGCAGTTTGTGGTGGCCCTGCTTTCTGTTCAGCGGGTTGCGGGTTCGATTCCCGCCTGAGTCTGGGTGTAATACTTCTTTGGATTTATATATTTATATATGTATTATTTCTATGTATATCTACTTATCAAAAAAAAAAATCACCGAACTTCCCCAGCCGCTGCAGCTGCCTTACTTTCCACAAAAATACAACATTACAGTATTATAGCTGTAACCGTCTATAAATTGGAGATACTTGCGCAGTCGGACTGCTCGAAATTTTGACTAACATTTCCTCCTGTGTTTACCTGAATTAATAGATATGCTATAGAAAAATACAACGTAGAGGATCGTAATTTTGCTTGCGGGTTGCTCCGACTCTGTAGGAAAACTCTAACCCCATCAAAGATTAAATCGAAAAAGTGTTTACACCACGGTGTCAATACTCCTTTGTTTTTTCATTATTTAGATAATATTTACGAACTTAGAATATAAATTTATCTATTTTTATAATTATATTGCTATTGATAAGAAAGATTAAGGATAATGCTGCTTTGATGGTTTTGTTTCGAAGTGTTACTGCGTAAAAATGTTTTTCGTATATCTTTACAATGCTTAACCTTTTTGTTAGCTTGGCAACTAGACATGGAATATTAGTCGTTTCACCATCTTTTCGGAAAATTGGAACATTTAGAAATAAATATTTATTGGACTATACATTTATAAATTAATGTAAATCAAATAGTTATAGTAGGATTGTTTAAGTAATTGAAGAGCAAAAATCCGGCATATGTTTAACCACTAATTTAGAATAAAACAACATAGAAAATTAGGGGCTAACCCCACTCCTTCTTAAGAAAAGAGGCTGTTACCGAAGTGTGATAGAAATGGAAGAAATTACAGTTACCGTCCAATAGAATTTTCTTCTTAGATAGAAGACGATGATGTGTGTCGACTATTCCGAATATGCACTGGCAATTTCGGAGATTTTATCAAAAAACTTGTTTGGTAGTTGGTACTTTTTTGTTTGCAACTTTTAATTAGTTCAGTAGTGCATTTCTCTTGATTTTCTATATCCCACTTTTTAAAGGGAAATAGCATTTTGTTTAGTATTGAACTGATTTACAATAATAGTGGTTCTTGGGCATCAATTATTATTGCCAAATCATGTTTCATTAGCTCATTCAGAGACTGTCATATTTAACGAGAGAATATTAATTATGCGTGCTTAAGAAGAAAAATTATGTATTAACATTTAGTGTACAATAATGTATTCAAAATTACGGCAATTAGGGTGAAAAAGCAATAGTGTGACTAGCTAGATTTGTTACTAGACAATGCATTTTAACTTTTTTGTCTAAAAGCGTATGATTTAGCAAAATTTTTACAAATACGTCTAGGGTTTAGTGGTCATAAATCTATTTTAGTAAAACGATAAACAAGTCTTGCATATATATATTCACAATAACATTGTATTCTTATCGTACAAATAAAGGCCAATATCGGATGATGTGTGGTCTCTAGGAGATAACGTAATATAGCCTAATAAAAATATTAGAATAAGTATAAATTATGTTGTGTAAATTAGTTCCTCATTCGTAAATGATTATTTCACTTTTTTTTAACTAATAATTGTGGATTTTAAGGCACAATGGTAAAGTGAGTAGTACGCCTTATTATTACAATAAGTTAAGAAGTACCTACACTTCAAGTTTTTAATACTAAATGTATTTAAAAATTCTATTTCTTTGGTGAACGAAATAATGATGTGTTAATCTGCATGTTTCGATAGAAATAAGGGGCAGCGAGGTAATTTGTTATGTAAATTTATTTTTCAAAGAAAAAGTATAGGCATATATTTTGTCAATTTTCTTGAAAGAAGTATTGCAGAAGTTTTGTACAGTAGAGTCCAAACTCCGAACATTAACAGTTTGGTACATTTTAGAATAGTTCTGCTAACTCTCTAATTTTTTTACAGATTCGTACCAATACCAAAATAAAAGTTATCAATAAATATAAACAGAATTCTATTGTAGAGGTAGCTACATAATTACATTTCTGTATTAAGGATTTTGTTTCTGGTGAGAGGCTGCGCTTTATTCTCACAAAATAAAAGTACGGGAAGCGCTTAGTCTTATTTTTATTTTCACAAATCTCTATTTCTCATCACATTGTAATACTGGAGCATGACAATGACTCACTAATTACCTTAAACATCTGATGATAATAATAATAACGGACTCATCAAACGAATTAATAAATCCTGGTAGATAAGGTCTAGACTTTTATGTCAACTCGATAATTAATGGTACACTTATTATGATTAATAGTTTTTTTTATCAAGTTTTAACAAGACAGCGATTTATATTTTTATCGTCATGTTTCAAGACTAGTTTCATTGAATCTAATCTTGTTATGTATTTCATAGACGACGATATGGACGTATCTCGCGTTTTCAATCTCGTGTCAGATTGGTTCGTATTGAAACCTACAATTTCGATCTTCTGACCTGTAGCTTTATATAGCTATCTGCAATAATTGTGTTTGCTCGCAAACGATAAAAAACCGACTTCAATTACATCGACAAGTAATACAACGTAATAAGACGAAAAAATAGTCAAGTAAATACGCGCTATTAAAAATTACACAAAAAGTTGTAGGGGAAGGGGGGGCATGATGGGGACGCGAGGTAAGACGGGGTCACGCACACGTACAAGAAACTAGACTCTTGCGAACAGAAAGCAATAAGCCAATAGGAAGCCATACTCGATCAACCGTCAGCGCGACAGAAACAGTGAGTCGGAGTGCATGCGTTTTTTGTTTACAAACGAAAATCACGTTGAGTGTCTCGTCGATCTAATTTTACGCAGTTAAAAACGTCTTTACTGTAAGGTAATTATGACTACCCAATTTATGTCTTTTCTCGTATATGGTTGTTAGTGTTGTTTACTTTGTTGTGGTATGGTTAGACAAAAGTTCAGTTAATATTTATTTTTTGAGAAATTATTTTTTTCTAAATCAGCCTTTGGGGTAAGATGGGGTATTGGGTATGGGGTAAGATGGGGTATAGGGGCAACATGGGGAATCGGGTCTTCGTTTAGGTACTTATCTATGTTTATAAATAGGTACGTGCCTAATACGATTTTACTTTTCAAGTAAAACAATGGTTATATAGAGTTACAGAAGCCGAAGGGCCTCAATATGAGGTACTTCCATCTGTGCCCTCAACCACAGTAGTCACTACTGTATCTTTAACGGCCACAACATCCCATCCTGGAGCAGTTACAACAAGACCTGAAGTTACAACAGAATCATGCACTCCAGTAAGAATAGATTTTATCACCGAATTTACAGAGCAAGTCACACCTGATGTGACTAAAAAACCTGCTCCCGAACCTGAACCTGGATGTTCTTTTGCTTCTAAATCTCCCATCCGTGCGGTGTGCCGCGATCTTACATCTAGCTTTGAAAATGCATCCCCTGGTGATATTTTGCCAATCCCTTTGGTCCAACAAACTGAAAAGAGGAAGCAATACCGGAGAGGAAAAACAGCCGTCATTACTTCAACTCCTTATAAAAATGAGCTGGAGAATTTGAAAAAACTGAGGAAAGTATCCAACCCTAATGATCCTCGGCTCAAAAAAAATGCTAAGAAGAAACAAAAGACTACAGTTGCAGCCAAGACGAAAAATGACGATGATGAAGATACAATTTGTCTCTATTGTAATGATGAAAATCATAGTTTTCTGAAATCATCCGAAGGTTGGGTAGGCTGCCAGCTTTGTGGACGTTGGGCTCACAATAGTTGTGCTGGTGTGGTTGATGAAAACACCGAAGAAATTCATATTTGTATTTATTGTGATAATAATTAGCTTACCCCATCTTGCCCCATTTTCATTACCCCATCTTACCCCATGGTAAGGGGCAAGATGGTTTTTCGAAAGTTCCTATCAAATCATTTATTTAAAAAAAATGCTATAAGTTCATCTTCCAAAGAGTATGCCAAATTGTAGTTAGATTAATAAGGCATTGTGCTATAAATAAATAAGCATAATAAACGCAATGATTATACTGTATTTTTAGTATTTTCCTTAGATACCCCATCATGCCCCCCCTTCCCCTAATCAGATCTCGATCTAATTTAAACAAGACTACATGACAAAAAATAGCATTCGATTAAAGTAAGAACCATCAAAATCGGTACACCGAGTAAAAAGTTATGCGGTAGGTAGGTATAATACCTACAACGTAGCTCGACGAAAAAGTACCTAGTCAAGTAAATACGCATTATTAGATATATCTAACTCTAAAGCCCCATCCACACGCTTGACGAACAATGGCGAACAGCGAACAGCAAACAGCAAAAACGGACGTGTGGATGGGTGTTTGTCGTTGTTTGCCTGTTCGTGTTTGTGTTCGGCAGTGTTCGGCATCGGTGTCGGTTTTTCTTCACAGATCAAAGGATGTTTGGCAAACAGTTCGCGGTGTATCCACACGTTTGGCCAGCGATCAGTATGCGCGCGAGCTTCACGGGTGTTGGACGTGTCGCAGCTTAGAGTACATACATTACTTGTCGCAGTTTTTGGCGCGTTATTTACAGCCTTTTAGGTACTCAAAATCATGTTTTAATATTGTTTGTGTGACGTCATGTAAAGGTTTTATTTCTTCATTTAAAAATATTTAAATGAATTATATTAAATTATTATTCGATAAATAATCGTAAAACAGTATATTTATTTTACTAGTACAGTAGTAGTTAGTTACAGTAGTAGTACAGTATATTTATTTTAGTAGTATTAAGTACATTATAGATTTTATCCGTCCGCCATGCCGCCGCGTTATTCGTCCGCCGTGTTTGCCGATCCACAAAATACTAACACGTTCGTCAAGCGTGAGGACGGCTGTTTGTGTTTGATGATTGTGGTCGATGTTTGGAACTTTGTTCGTGTTCGTGGCGAACACCAAGCGTATGGACGGGGCATAAAAGTAGTTGTCAGATCTCAATTAAATTTAAATGGGACCACATGACACGCAACACCTTTCAATTAAAACAAAATTGATCGAAATCGGTCCACCCGGTCAAAAGTTCTGAGCTAACATACATTTAAAAAAAAATACAGTCGAATTGAGAACCTACTCCTTATTTGGAAGTCGGTTAAAAAGGTCAGTTAATATTAAAAGGTTTTTTATGTTTTTTAACTTCTAACTGATGATGTACATGTATACTATATAGGTGTAAACTTATATTCATAGGTGCTATGGGAATCATACAGTGGTATGTTCCATATTGGAACTACAAAATTCTACAAAGTTCCATATTGGAAGAAAAACATCAAACCTTAAAAGAAAATGTTGAACAACAAGAAAAAAGAATTCGATTTATGGAAAAACAAGCAAGAAAAAGAAACATAATTTTCTTTGGTATTGAAGAGAGCGAGACATCCTACCATAACTTGGAGAATAATATATTGCAATTCATTAGTGAAAAATTGTTCTTAAAATTAGATTGTAGAGATATCCAGGAAATAAAGAGAGTGGGGAAAAAAGGTGGTAAACCGCGACCAATAATTGTAACTTTTTCTACCCTTGGTTCAAAGATCAGCATTCTCAAGCAAAAAAGATTATTAAAAGATACCCAATATTATTTGAACGAAGATTACCCCAAGTACATATTAGAAAAAAGGAAAGAACTACAAGAAGAAGCAAATAGAGAGCGCGAGAAAGGAAATAAAGTCACGATAAAATACGACAAACTTGTTATATTAAAATCAAACAACAAAAGAACACTGATGTCTTCACCAGAGTCAGATCCCAATTCTCAAGTATTAGTTGGTAATAGTACAACAAGACCCATAAAGAAAAACAAAATAAAACAATCAAACCCATCTATACACACATCAAACAGTGTCTCAGAAGGAGTTCAAAAACCTAGCATTCTAAAGTACTTAGCGAACAATAACGTCAACACACCACATAACCAAACCAACGACAATACAACCATTAACTTACATTCCTAGCAACCAATACCTCCCTCCCTCAACGATGAAACATTCAATAAATTTCAACCAAGCAACGTAAACCATCTTCCAATCCGGCTGGTCACCGAGGAAGATCAAGACCAAAACCCTCTAAAGAAAACATCTCAAACTTCCTCAGTAATAAGAAAAGAGAAACAAACCCAAGAAATACTTAACTCCACTAAAAAGATGAAAGATCAGGGCCTCGATTTTTGAAACGGCTTCCATCTTCGCACTCTTTCAAAAAAGTGCACAATTCTAAGGAGAACGATCCTGATTTGCCGCATTTTTGAATCGCACTACATTCAGGGTTACCGCATTAAAATACAAAATTACTAGTTTTACTAAACACGCAGAAGAAGTCTGAATCGGTACGTTACCGCAAAACCGATAATGATACCAATGTGGAAAGGAACATATTTTGATATTTACATGTGGTCGTAAATGTCATATTTATTGTAAAATGTCAGTTTTCATGTTTATGTTTTGTCAGTTTTGTTTTGTCGGCTTTTTATTCTGATAATTAGCTTTTGTGAATATATAAACAAAATGAATGAAAACTGTGGCACAAAGTTGAATGACAACAGACATTGCAGTTGTGTTCACCATGGTTCATCTCAAGCAAAACCAAGCAAAAGTCCGCATCCATCGCGAGATCCTCTAAAAGAAACAACAAATTAACGAAGAAATTCAAGGACATTAAACAACTGGAAGCATTAATGACAACCATATGTCATAACATAATTATGTCAAAATAAAGTGCACTACTTGCGAAAAAGAATGGTATCGACCAGTCTTTTTCAAATAGAACGAAGATGATTTCAAAAATGCGGGTTTTAAAAAAGTGTACTTTTTGACGACGAAAGAGTGTGCTTCTTTTTAGAAGCCGTTTCAAAAATCGAGGCCCAGATCTATATAGTAACTTACAACGTCAGAACTTTATCTACTTACGAACGCTTAATCGAACTTAGCGAAGCACTCATTAGAGTCAAATACGACATAATTGGATTGTGTGAAATAAGAAGGACGGGCACCCAGATAGAAGAATATAATAATTTCATACTATGCTACACGGGGCAAACACCTGGCAAACATGGAGTCGGTTTCATAATAAATAAAACCCGCAAGAACTGGATTGAAAGTTTCATGGGAATAAATGACAGAGTAGCACTATTGAACTTAAACATACAAGGATTTTCCATGTCAATTATACAAATATACGCACCGACTGAAACAGCGTGTGAAGAAGAGATTAACACCTTCTACTCAAATGTCAATAGAGCCCTAGACCAAGCTTACAAGAACTATATAATAATGGGTGATTTTAACGCGAAAATAGGACAACCAAGAAAAGATGAACACCTAATAATGAAACCAAACGGATATGGTGAAAGAAACCAGAGAGGTCAGAGGCTAATTGATTTCGCCCTTGAACATAAACTTGCCATTTTAAATACTTTCTTTCATAAAAAACCAAACCAAAGATGGACCTGGCGATCACCGAACGATAAATACAAAAATGAAATAGATTACGTACTGTCAAATCAACCAAATATCTTCCAAAACTTAGAAGTATTAAATCTGAACTACCCGTCAGACCACAGAGCAATCAGAGCAACAATGTCTATAACAAAGCAAAAGAAAAAACGCACAACGTATAAAAGTAATCGATATTCATCACTGAAAACTGAACAAGAAATAACATCTTATAAACAAAACATTTCATCTCAGTTACAGGATTTACATAATTGCCAAGAAAAAATATCAGTACAGGCTTTCTATAATACATTAACCAACGCCATAACCCAGAGCTTACAGGTCGCTCGAACCCTCAACGAAATATCAAAAGGTAACCATAAAGTTTTAAAAGAGCGTACACTGGAACTTATCAAGAGAAGACAAGAGTTACAGCATGCTAAGATAAAGACACGAGCCACAAAAAATGAATTATCAGCTCTATACAAACTAATAAGTAAATATATTAAAAATGATTACAAAAGCTACAGATCGAAGACTATCGAAAAACATTTGGAAAAAGCAGGAAGCTCAAAAAAGGCCCTTAAAGAACTAAGAACAAATAAACATTGGATAGATAGCTTAAACTGCAAGGACAAAACAGTAAATAATCGAAAAGAAATCATAGATATAGCAACCCATTTCTATAAAACACTATATAAAGCACAAGGAAACGAGTTTACCAGCCATAGCAATGCAAACGATATCAACTCTACAAACAAAAGCGAAAAAATAACACCAATAACTGAAGAAGAAGTCACGCAAGAAATAAAAAGTTTAAAGCTAAATAAAAGCCCAGGACCAGACGGCATTACAAATGAAGCTATAAAGGCTGCCTGGCCGCTACTAACTCTCCCATTAACACACTTATTTAACCTTATATTAAAAACTGCTGAAATACCATCGCAGTGGGTAGAGTCGGAAATAATTTTAATTTACAAAAAAGGTGACTCAAAAGATATCACAAACTACAGGCCTATAAGCTTACTCTCATGTATCTACAAACTGTTTTCCTCCATAATCAACAAAAGAATAAGTGTCACTATAGAAGCAAACCAACCAATAGAACAAGCAGGCTTTCGCAAGCGCTTTTCAACAATCGATCATATACATACTCTAGACCAAATAATGGAAAAATACCAAGAGAAGCAAAGAGCGCTCTACATCGCATATATATTGATTATAAAAAAGCTTTTGATACCGTGTCTCATTCAAGTATATGGACCGCCCTGCAAGCTCAAAAAGTTGAACAAGTGTATATAGATATAATCAGAAACGTTTACAAAGGTAGCACAGCAAAAATAAAACTAGAATCCACTGGTCCTACGTTCTCCATCGGAAGAGGCGTGAAACAAGGCGACCCGCTGTCTCCAAAATTATTTATATCTATCCTAGAGTCAATAATAAAAAGATTCAACTGGGAAAAGACAGGATTAAACATCAATGGCAAGTATCTATCCCACCTACGCTTCGCAGATGACTTAGTACTGCTGTCAGAATCTAGCACACAATTACAAAACATGATCGATTCACTAAACATAGCTAGTAAGGAAGTAGGACTACAAATGAATCTTACAAAAACAATGGTCATGACAAATAGTATACAGAGAAGAATATCAGTAGACAATGAAAACCTGAAATATACAGAGAAATATATCTATCTAGGAAAACAAATTGGCTTCAACAGAAAACAAAATGAACTAGAAGTAGAACGAAGAGTACAAAATACTTGGAACAAGTACTGGTCCTTAAAAGAGATATTCAAAAGTAACATGCCAACAAATATTAAAACAAAAGTCATGATGTCATGCCTCCTTCCTTGTCTAACCTACGCATGTCAAACTTGGAAATTTACATCCAAATTAAAAAGCAAAATAACTACCTGCCAACGAGGAATAGAACGAAGTATGCTAAATATTAAGAAGATGCAAAAAATTCGTCACACAAAAATCAGAGAAACCACCAAAGCGATGGATGCTCTAACCTACGCTAAAAAACTAAAATGGAAGTGGGCTGGGCACGTAGCGAGGCTAAACGACGAGAGATGGACCAACAGGGTAACAACGTGGAAGGGTCCAATCGGCAAACGTCTCAAAGGCAGACCCCACACTAGATGGGCAGACGAGTTGATAAAAATAGCTGGTACCTGCTGGCCGCAAATAGCTCAAGATAGAGACACATGGAATTCTTTAGAGGAGGCCTTCACCTTCACTTGAGGAGGGGTTCATGCAAACAAACTTCTACATTGTTACGTTAGACTTGAACATTTTTTTAAAATAAGTGAAATATGTGTAAACAACATCATTATTTTCTTTTACTTTTTTAACTTTGATTTTTTTTAATTTTCTGTTTTTTTCCTTTAAACTGTGTATATACCTACTTTTTGCATGGAATAAAAGGCTTTATTATGTTCGCTGTCACTCCACCCGTTTAATATATATTATATACATAATATGTATAATAAATACTTCTATGAATAATATAATAAATTTACATATACTTACACATATAAATATAAGCGGGTGGAGGATTACACCCCGGCAGGGAGATCAAACGGCCGGGGGTTAGGGCTGTAGGCTGAGAAACCGGCGGACAATCCTAGCCGAGTCAAGTAACACCGCCTTCTGCATCCTGCCTGCGAGCGAACCGTCCCGGATCCCCAGTTGCCTCAGATGGTGAGCGAGGCTAACCGGGATCAAACCGTTGGCAGATATTACGATAGGGATGATTTCAGCGGACCCCACACCCCACATGTCGACAATCTCGTGCGCCAGATCCAGATATTTACGTTTCTTTTCAGTTTCGGCTTTCACGAGGTTCTCGTCATGTGGGATGGTGATGTCCACCAAAAACACCCTCGACCGTGCCCTGTCCATCACCACGATATCAGGCTTGTTCGCCAGTATCGTCCTGTCTGTGGCGATAGGCAGGTCCCAGTAGAGTCGGACTCCGTCGCGTTCGAGTACTGGTACCGGTGTGTATTGGTAATACGGCATCCTCTGTTCCAGGAGACCGTAAATAAGAGCAAGCTCTTGGTGGAGAATCTTGGCTACTTGGTTATGTCTGTGCAAGTACTCAGTGTTAGCAAGCGCAGAACAACCCGAAAGCACATGCCTGAGTGACTCACCGGGATGGCGACAGGCTCGACAGAAGTCGGGGGTGCCATCCTTCAGGATGTGCTTTCGGTAGTTGTTCGTCTTAACTACCTGATCCTGTATTGCACAGACAAAACCTTCGGTTTCCCCAAAGAGGTCGCCGAAACGCAGCCACTGCACGGAGGCCTTACTGTCCACGTGAGGCGCATGGAGCGCCTTGTAGAACCGTCCATGCAGCTCTTTCTCCATCCATACGGTCTCCCGGTCAGAGGTGCTCAGTACGACCGGTTTCTGCCAGTTCTCGTTGGCCAAGGATAGGGGGGTTAGTCCTTTGTCACACACTACAACATCACCATGCATAGCGCTGTCCCGCCTCGTTTCAAAGTAGGCCCTGAGGCTGCACACCTCGCGGTTATGCATGGTCTTAGCGTTTAGCATGCCTCGGCCACCACACTTCCGCGAGATGTACAATCTCATGACCGACGACTTAGGGTGGTGCACGCGATGGTGCGTCATAGTTGTGCGGACTCTTCTGTCCAGGGCGTCAAGTTCGGTCTGAGTCCATCTGAGTATGCCAAAGGTGTACAAGAGAGTGGGCATGACCCAGGTGTTATAGGCTCGGACCTTGTTGGCGCCCGACAAATAGCTCCGAAGAACTTTTGTCAGCCGTCCAAAAAAGACTTCGCAAACTGCCTGTTTCATGTCCACCTCCTTCACCCCTATGCATTGTGACATACCCAGATACCGGTAGGATTCAGCTTCGGAAAGGGTCTTGAAGGATGATAATTCAAGGCTAAACTGCGCCGATTCAGTCACCTGACCCCTGTCTACATGCACGACCGCACACTTATCCACTCCAAGCTGCATCCTGATGGAACCACTGAATTCCGTGGTGATTTTCAGCAGTTCCTGCAGGCGTGCAGCGTTAGGTGCCAGCAATTTGAGGTCATCCATGTAGAGGAGGTGGGAGACTTTAGTACCTCCTCTCCGAAACTGAAAGCCTGTCCCCGAACGCTCCAGCAGGGTGCTTAGAGGGTTCAAGGACAAGCAGAACCATAGCGGGCTCAGGCAATCACCCTGGAAGATACCCCTCCTTATCCTGATTGGATCATCCGCGCCCGTCAGTCGCTCGCCCTGGAGACAAAGGATCGTACTCCATTGCCCCATGCATACTCCGAGGAAGTCTCGAACTGCCTCGTCAATCTTGTACAGCTCGAGGACCCTCAGGAGCCATGAGTGAGGCACCGAGTCGAAAGCCTTTTTGTAGTCGATCCAGGCGGCCGAAAAGTTCCGACGGTTGCGTCTGACAAGTTGGCCCGCCACGGAGTCAATGAGAAGGAGCTCCTTTGTACCGCGACCGCCTCCACGACATCCGTTCTGGGCTGCAGACAAGATGTTAAACTCACCAATATGTCGTGAGATCTTACAGCTCAGAACGGATGTCAGTGTCTTGTAAATGGAAGTCAGACACGTTATGGGGCGGTAGTTGGTAGGATCAGCGGTGTTGGTGGATTTAGGAGCTAAGTGAGTGATCCCGGTAGTGAAAAGGTTCGGGAGTGTCTTCCGATCTATTGCCTCTTGGTATTGTCGAGCCAAGGTCTCATGGCAGACCGAGAGCCCTTTCAGCCAGTAGTGATGCAGACCGTCAGCCCCCGGACTTTTCCAGTTCGGAGCCCGCCGGACCGCACCACTGACGTCCTCCGTAGAGATGGCGATCGGGTTCATCGGTTCGACTTTAGCACATGCGTCCTGTACCGCCGCAATCCAAGGGCCCTCCTCATGCTCTACCTCCCTTGACCATATGTTGCGCCAGAAGGCGACGAGGTCAACCGTACTCGGTTTTAGGAAAGCAGAGCATGGTATCGGGTTCTCCAGTTTTCTATAGAACCTTTTCTGATCACTCACGAAGAGGCGATTTTGTCGGAAGCGCTCAACTCTCTCAGAGTATCTGCGAATGCGCTTTCCCCATGCCGCGATTCTCTGCTTCAGGCCGTCGATGCGCTCCGTTAGTCTATCGGCTATGTCAGGCTGGTTGAGGCTGACGCCTAGCCCGTTGAAGGCCATTCTAACGGAGCGCACAATCCTTGGCCTTGTGTTGCCCGACCTGAAGGCTAGCAGCCTACCAATGAGGGCCCTGGCCAGGCTGATACGGCGTTCTATTCTCCTCTTCCAGGCTGGTACGTCGCTATTCTTATGAGTAGCGAGTCCAGGCTCCTGGGTCTTGGCTCCGACAAGGCGGTGCACCGCTAGAGCGGCACCGAAGAGAATAGAACCCGTATCCTCCAAGCCAAGGCTGCCTTCCAAATAGGCAGGTAACAGCCTGTTGGCTGCCTCAATGGCACTCCGCGTCACAGCATTGAGGGGGAGGCGAGAAAGTCGCGGTCTCTGTTCGAGAGGAGCGCCCCGAGTCTCGGAAATCGCCTCTTGCAAGATCCCTCTCATCTGCTCTACTATTTGGGCGACTGCTCCCTCAGTGATCGCCTCCACAGGCGCTTCGCTACGAACGCTTTCTTGTTGCGTTGACACTGCGTCGCGCTCTGCAGACACGGGTTCGTCTTCAGGAGCAGCCTCACGTCGAAATCGTTCGAGCTCGGCGGCGTCGAATACGCCCTTTCGTTGGATGTACCGAGCTCGATCTGCCAGGTTCTGTTCCGTGACTGTTACAGTTGGCTCAAGCAGCAGGAACTCGCGGTGCATTACTGCCCGGTAGCCAGTCCGTCCGGTTTCCCGTCCCACAGCCCTATAGTACGCCCGCATGACACTCTCGTTCATCTTCGGTGTCCATCTCATGCGACGTACTCCACCAGCGGCGGGAGCCGAATGCTGAGTCCCTTGGGGCTCTGTCGGCGCCAAGCCATCTGGTGGGGATGGTGGATTAGCCGACCGGTCAGGTGGTGGTGCCGGTCGGCGGGGGTGGCTGGCGGCCCGCATGCTGCCACGTCCAGCGCCAGCTCCAGACGCGCCCTGGAGTCCCCCAGGCAGCGGCCCTATGCGCTTTCCAAATTTGTCCTCCATCCATTAGTATTTTTGAGTGCTAATGTACTCACTCGGAGAGGCACTCACGTTCTCCGAGGAGGCTGCGCAGGTGTAATGCAGCTTTGTTTGCCCTCAGTCGCCTTTTACGACACCCTGGGTATAGGAAGGGGTGGCCCTATTCTACTCTGCCGGGAACCACACGGCTTTTATTATTATTATTATTATGTTTTTGTAGTCTACAATATACATCATTGTTAAAGAAAACCTTTCTTGCCCATCTTTATCATATAAAGTAAAAGGCATGTGTATTTTCTCGGGATTTAGATACTTGCAAGAGAATAACTGATTAGACTTTTTCAAAACATGCATAGTTCTTTAGCTTGAGGAAGATAATCGGCGAGACAATAAACACTCGAATCAATGACCAAATCGAAAAAAGGGGAGATTGAAAACAACATTAAAATTGGTCACAAATTGCAAAAATAACATAATAAATGTGGCTTAACACTAAAACATAATTATACTTTAATAATATGTACAGTATTGTATTTTTTATAGATAAGTACTTCCATTTCGTCAAAAAAGCGCAAATGGAATACACTTTACAGGATTTGTTCGTAGGTAGGTATAATATGTATACATATGGAGGAGTTGAAAGTACATATTGCAAGCGCCTTGACGTTTCTACCCCCATTACTACTTGACTAGCAGACAGGAACTCTAAACTAGTTGAGAGCAGCATTATTTGCTGTGATCTTGTGTAAAGTTTAATCAAAATTTTGAACAAAATATTTCCTTCCACGCTCTGATAGGTACTAACCACGTAAACAAAAAAGAGCTATGATTTATGCTATTATTTTCCATTGTTTGGTAATTTTATCTATAACTTGAAATTGATTCTATAGTCTACCTATAGTATAGTTGTAAACAATAGCGCAATAAATTTTTATTTTTTGATAAAACATATTTGAATAAAGACTGTTTTGTTGACATAATTATAGTAGAGGAGACATGGAACATCGACCTTCACCGATCTGATAACTCGATGAGACATATTTTGTATCAAATATAATTTATAAACAAATATGCCTATGATAACTTGCCTATCGAAAAGTGGTCAAGGCTATTTTTTTAATTTTCTTTTTAGTTTTTTAGTTTTATCAGGCAAGCCTATATGATTGTTTTTGTAATTACAATATCTAACCTATGATATCAATTTCGATTCGAACAGATCGATGTAGTATCGAATGTATATATTGACCTACCTGTTCACATCTACTTGCTATGTAGCCATGACCAAAAATAAGTAGGCAAGCCTACCTAGGCATATTCTGTGTGTTAAAAACTATCAATTAAGATAAAACTCATTCGGTTATCACATGAGTAAATGTGATGAAAAAAAAATTAATTAAATTAAAAGTAGTTATGACTACTTTTCGATAGGCAAGTTATCATAGGCATATTTGTTCATAAATTATATTTGATAAAAAATATGTCTCAACGAGTTATCAGATCGGTGAAGGTCGCTCTTCCACGTCTCTTAGACCATTACTAAGCATGTCAAAACAACAGAGTTAGATATAACTTATCAGATAACTTAGACCCTTTAATACTCGATTATTAAGGAGCTAAGATGTTAGGTACATGTTAAAATTTAAACGAATCCTAAATTGGAAAAAATAGCAAGTAAGTTGTTTGTAAGTCTACCTACGAAAGCTAAAAAATTGAAACAAATAGCAATATCTCCAAAAGCATCTATAGTTCATTTCTGTACATAGGCCTTCTTTATAGTATTTCAATATTCGTGGTTGCATGTGGTCAGAAACTAAGGATTCTCAACTTCCAGCTTTAGATGGTCCGCCTTCATCTTCGAAGATTCACCTACTTGGTGTTTCCAGTAAAGGAGTTCATAACAATTAAGCTAAAGTTCCCTGACCTCTGGTGCTACGTCAGTTTTTCAGTTTTTCTACTATTGATTTAGTCACATATAATTACACTGACCATATAGCTCAGGACTATTAGGTTTTAAACATAAAATCTCTTATAACTAGCTAAATTTTTGCATACGTACTCATAATACTTAGAAAATTAATATCCTAAAACTCCCCACCCCTCCACCGCTTGCGTCCCTAAATACACCCCCATCCCTCCCGTGCTCCCGGAATCGAGTAAACTATCCTCAACGCGGCTGACACAAATATATAAGTGTATGAGACCTAGACATACTGAAACATTATCAATTCAATCTACACTTTTGGATTATCTATGGATTTCGGGATATCATACTTCGGGATATATGGATTCGGAATTTTGGAATATCGGACTTCAGCTATCTCCAGTACCTAACTGGAACGGTTACATGCAAGTGGGACTGCTGTCTCTGACTAATTATGAGTAGTCTCAGTTACTGTAACTCAGGCTAGTAATATAACTTTTCTACCTTTCATAAATTTGGATCCTGGAAATTTGTCGTGCATATATTCAGCATTGATATATATATGATCACAATGTAATAAAAATAAAACAAAAGATATTTTTTATTACATTTGACCAGCCTTTATATGCCAAAGCCACTGACATTGTAGCAATCTTGGGCAACGATGATTTGAAAAATACAGTGATTTTTAACCGACTTCAAAAAAGGAGGAGGTTACTCAATTCGACCGTATATGTTTTTTTTAAATGTATGTTCGGGGATAGTTCCGTCGTTTATGAACCGATTTTGATCATTCTTTTTTTGTTGGAAAGGGGATATCCCAACTTAGTTACCATGATAAGGAAACCAGGATCTGATGATGGGATCCCAGTGAAATCGAGGGAAACCCTCGAAAATCGTAGTGACGACTAGTGTGTTTGTTAATTTATTTATTATTTATTACTAGCCGATGCAATTGAAGTCGGTTTTTTTTCGTTTGCTAGCAAATACAATTATGCTGGGTGGATTCCATATGATAATGTCATATTTAGGAGGATTGGGCATATAATGTTAGGCAGTGGTATCGAAGAACTTTGGGCTACGATATATGCAAAGAACGCCGTTACTCATATGATTACTGTTCATGCATATTTACGAGCTCTTCGAGTCCATAATTTGACTCAAGTCGCATTGTCTTTTTTTAATCCTAGAAGATGACACTAATTTGACTTCTCAAAAAAAAGAAAATCTATTAGAAATTAACAACCAGTTTGAAAAAGGCGAGATCTCCGAGCTTTAAGTGAGAAAATCATCACTGGTTGATAAGCTTTCGAGAACATTTGCGCAAGCTTTACAAAGTAAATAAGTAAAGAGAATAACTCCCGTATCTACAGCCTGATTCTGGGTAGTAGTATTTTGAACTGGTGAATATTATTCATTGTATTTAAGGGCCGAACGAACAGGAAACTTTGAAATTCATTTGCAAAGTGTACGAGAGATGATTCTGTTTTTTCACGCTTCTGGTAAGTACGCACCACTAACTTTATTATGACTTTTCAATACATGCAACTTTGTATTTACAAACATCTAAATTATTATTCTATTTTTGGGTTACTAGGCTTACGCAAAATGAACAAGATTCCACAATTAAAATTAAGAGGAAGGACAGAGTTTGTCAGAGAGACCTTTGTTTGATATCACTCGCAGTATAACTGTGCGCTATGCTTGCGTGGACGTGAATTTACAACAATTATTCAACAGAATATTGTATATTGAATAGCGAAGACTGTCTTAAGGAAGCTTTTAAATATGAACGCGCCGAAACCCTCCTGTCTATTTGATGATGATTTATTGAGGAAGAGAAACAAGGCAGAACTCGCAAACAAACTTGAATCTTACTTCCCCTGCTCATCTACCTCAACGTCGGACACGTCTTATGTCCTTGACGGAGGATATCTTATACACACAGTAAACTGCCCACTACGTCCTGCAACTTACAAAGAGGCATGTAATGCTTATGTGTCATACATCCAACGGAAATTCGGAGAATTTGGGATAAAGCATGGCCCAACACTTGTTCCAATCACTACAGAACTTGCCCCTGCGCCGAGACTTTACTGAATCTCTTCAGCTGTGGTTGTAAAAAGGGATGTGAACATTGGTGCGAGTGTAGAAAGGCAGGTTTGATGTCTTCGGCAATGTGTCGCCAATGTGTTAGGCAATCGTTTGAAAATTCACCGGACATAATACATGATGATGTTGTGATTTAAATATAATCCAAAAATTGTATTTTTTCCTGTCTAATAAATATTTTCAGATCTATTTTATACATTTTTTTTATTATTTGAAGTTCCTTTAGGAAGATACTATTGTAAAAAAAATATGTACAAATTAATTTTTTTTTTTTAACAACCTGTATATATTATGACGCAAGCGGCGGAAGCTTGGGGAGTTTTGACTAGATGTTAATTATCAAATACAGCGTCAGTATACCAAATTTTAGCTAGTTGTGAAGGATTTTATGTATTTGGTCAATTTTAGTCTAATAATCCTAAGCTAATAGCTCCTTATGTTGCTCGTTGAGTTACCCGAAGCTTTCAGGATATGAGGCTCAGTTGTCCAATTGTGTCTATGGACTGACACAATGCATGTTTAGTTCCTTTCAAAATTCAGGTATACCGATTAATAATTTGGTTGTTCTGTAATCATAATCCACAAACGCTATTTATTTATTTATATAGGAAGACAATAGGTATAGTATACAGTGGTTTTTATCATTCGTACATAGTTAAGCATAGAATATCTTATACTATACACCACACTTAAAGGCTAACTCAAGGGCAACTCAGCATAAAATACACATTAAACAGCTGTTTCGAAACTTATGCTAACAATAAATATTGATCTTACGACAAATTAACTCTTTAATAAACGTATAAAACAGTACAACAATTAAAATCCGTTCTATAATAGTAAACAATATTTAACACGTTCGCTGCGGGGCTATTTTCAAAGAACTTTCAGCCAGTGCGTTAGGGACCTCTTACAACTCGTAACTGAACATTAAGGCCATGCGTATGAGACCTATATAGCCCCCTAAAATGTTGATTTAAAAAAGTACCTATATCTCGCTGAATAATCTATATCTACTAATATAATAAAGCTGAAGAGTTTGTTTGTTTGATTGTTTGTTTGTTTGTTTGTTTGAACGCGCTAATCTCAGGATCTACTGGTCCGATTTGAAAAATTCTTTCAGTGTTAGATAGCCCATTTATCGAGGAAGGCTATAGGCTATATATCATCACGCTAAGACCAACAGGAGTGGAGTCCACGCCGACGAAGTCGCGCCCAGAAGCTAGTAATATCATAAAATTTGTATCATAAAGCTATGTAAAGTAAGATGACAACGAAATATGGGTCCAAATATTAACCGGTATCGCTAACTTCTCGAGTGCTAAATAAGTTTTAATACAAAAATCTCGCTTGGCGGTCAATGGAAAGATAGTCAGGTAAGAGTCCCCGGATATATTCTGAGATATGATAATTTGCTGGCCTGTGGCAAAGATGTTCGCCTAATGTTAATAAGCGGTTACCGTAGGCCATAGATTCCTGTAATACCAGGAACATCATAAGCGCGTTGTCAGCTCCGTCGTAAACTCAGCGAATCCCTAAAAGCGCTAGATATCTTACTTACCACAAAAACATATCACAATTAGAGCGCAGTATAATTTGGCTGTTATCTTCACTTCGCTTCTGAAGTTTTAAGAAACTTATTTCCTGCTATGTCCTACCTCGTACAGTGTTTCACTTGATTGCTTCCTTTTTATATGTACAGCATCAGATTATTTAGGGTAACTCAGATGATCATCACTTCAGCCTATCGCAGTCCACTGCTGGACATAGACCTCCACAAGTTCACGCCATAAAATAATGGCGTGAACTCATGTGTGTTGCGCGTAGTCACCACGCTGTGCAGGCGGGTTGGTGACCGCAGGGCTGGCTTTGTTGCACCGAAGACGCTGCTGCTCGTCTTCGGCCTGTGTATGCAGTGCCTTTTTCAAATTTAGGGTAACTTAGATGCGCTTGCTTAACTACGTTTAACTTACCTACAGACCAGATAGCACAACTAATCGTGATCATAAAACAAATATAACCATATCAATTATATATATTTAAATACTGATAATTTTATCAGGTGAAACAAATTTTCAGCTGTGCTATTGTAGGCACAGTAGATACTTGTTCTATAATACAAAAACATTCATGATTCACCACCGCTGTACCTACAAATGTAAATGATTGATTTTGCTACGCCTCAATTAGGATTGGAATGTTCAGTTTAGTCTTTTTGAATTTTTATGTAATTCAAACTTTTGCATAAGTTACCAGTGTATTTAAATAATAATTATTATGTTAGTACTGTTAAAACGACTGATTTAATACGTTTTTATTTAGGTATTTGTTACAACAAGCTAACTACCTGATGGTAAGCGATTACCGTAGCTTATAGACGCCTGCAACACAAGAAGCATCACAAACGCCTTGGTGACCCGTTTTTTTTTTTACGTGGGGAAAATCCATCATGGATACCCTCCGGGCGAGGGGCGGCACCCACAAGACCACCCCTCCCGACGACGTGGGATCTCAAGCCAGCCGAGG
This sequence comes from Melitaea athalia, assembly GCA_905220545.2. NCBI lineage: Eukaryota > Metazoa > Arthropoda > Insecta > Lepidoptera > Nymphalidae > Melitaea > Melitaea athalia. Next base: position 15,046,616 of record HG992197.1, on the reverse strand, counting down.
ATCCCCCGACCCCAGCCGGCCACCCCACTTAGGGGACGCTCAAACGGACCAGTCTACCGTCTGCAGAATGGGGACACGTGTCCAGGAGCATCCCCCCCTCCAAGTCAGGCAGGCCTGACCTCCAACGCCCGGCATCATGGCGTTGGGGGTCAGGCCCACCCGACCTCCAATGCCAGATCGCACCGAGCAACCGAGCAAAACTCCAGGGAGCCTAGCACGACCCGGCAACTACCCCACGGGTCCGCCGGACTGCACCAACAACCGAGCTTAAAGCTCCAGGGAGCCAGCACAGCCCAGCCCTCCCACATCACGTCTGCCGGATTGCACCAGCAACCGAGCAAGGCTCCAGGGAGCCAGCACAACCCGGCCGGCAAACCGCGCTTTCGCGCTACAGGGCGGGCAAGCGAACCCACCCACCCTCTAGTGCACTCACGGGTCGAGCAGTACCCCTCGCGCACCCCTCGAGTCAGTCGTTAGCCGCGACGAGCAGCAGTACCGCGACTGCGATACTGCTGCCCGTCCCGTTGCCCAGGGTGCACCACGAGGAGGTGACGCGTTGGTGACCCTACCCCTAACCCAATCCATACCTGGAGCTTTGGTCACCTTATTCATCACAGACCATTAAGTTAGTGTAATTATTACTGTAATGTATGTAGCAGGAAGTTTCTCTCGTCCTTAACAATTTACAAATAAAGATAACAATATGATATTTATTAATATTTTTTAGTTTGATATTATGAGCTAATACTATACTGGGTCTATTTATTACTGACAATAAATAGCAAATAAATATCTTATACACACGTGGTTGTCTGTTCGTACGGAAAGCAACTTAATGCTTCTAAAATCTTATGTTATCGGTAACAGCCGACTTACATAGCTAAACATTTTTATGGATAAATACTTCTAACATAGAAATAATAAATATACAAATACAAATATTCCACCAAGAATCAGGCGGGAATCGAACCCGCAACCCGCTGAGCAAAAAGCAGGGCCACTACAAACTGCACCAACGGGTTAGTCAAGTTAATAGTAATTAACAAATACAATGAAAACTAATGGACTCTATGTGCTACCCAGCGAAACTCCACCATACCTTTTTTTAAACGACTTCTAAAAAAGGAGGAGGTTCTCAATTCGACTGAATTTTTTTTTAGAACTTTTGACAGGGTGGACCGATTTCGATGGTTTTTTTTTTTAAATAAAAATATGGTCCGTGTCATGTGGTTCCATTTAATTTTAATTGAGATCTGACGAGCACTTTTTCAGTTATCGCTAATAGAACGTATTTACTTGACAATTTTTTCGTTGACTTACGTTGTATTAGGTATACCGCATAACTTTTCACTGAGATAGGGACCGATTTTGATAATTCTCATTTTAATCAAAAGTTGATTATTTTCTTGTAGTCCCATTAAAATTTGATTGAGATATGATGACTGCTTTTTGAGTAATGTTTGATAACGTATATTTACTTGACAATTTTCTTTTCTACCTACGTTTTATTACTGTATAATAATTGAAAGCCGGTTTTTTTTTTTCGTTTGCGAGCAAACACAATTATTAGCTTTATATTGGAAAGTTTTAAGGTCGATTTTAATCTCAGTTTGGTTTTAGCGTATTTGCTTTTTTCTACAGTGTGTGAGTTTGCTTTGGCCTTGCATAAATATATATTTTAAAGTACATGTAAGTAGTTATGTAGTAATATGAGTTAATATTTAGTTAAGACTATTTCTCAAAATCGTACTAAATTCATATTAAACTATAGTTCTACTAGTAATGTAGCGATCCAAACTGTGCTGTAGAATAAATTAATTTAGGAAAAAAAAGGTATGATAATTTTACTAACAAATATATTTCTTTAATGTATATGAACCAATATATATATATATTGTTTAGAGAGGTATCTAAAGATCTGAACAATAATCTTGCGTGCTGTAGACGTACAAGAAGACGTACCTACTCGTTGATGAGTTATTATTGTAATCGCTAAAGCACACAAAATTTACACGATTATTAACACTATATTTATTTTCAGTTTTCCACTTACCAATAGGTAAGCATTTATTTTAGCTTGAGGACGCCAGCAACACCAGTATCACAAGTGCGTTAGTAGGCTAAATCTTGCTGCTGACACAACAGACCGCCATGAGCACTGAATATCTTACTATACAGGAATACAACACAACTTGAAAGCAGTACCTACTGTGTGGCCGTAATCTTCTGCAAGTTTGAGGCACCTTCCCAGTCTAGCTGCTCCAGATTTTTTACAAGGTGTCTGCTGTGCCCTGACTTAATAAATTTGAATTGATTGGAAATATGACAATTTGAAGCTGTGTAGCTACGGCCGTAAAGAATATACCCACCCCCTCTTTTCCCATAGGTGTCGTAAGAGGCTACTTAGGGATAACACAGTTCCACTACCACCTTGGAACTTATAAAGCCGACCGATGGCGGGATAACCATCCTACTGCTGGTTTTTAAATATACAGGCTGAAGATGGGCAGCAACGTCTTCGGTGCGATAAAGCCAGCCCTGCAGTCGTCAACCCGCCTGCCCAGTGTGGTGACTATGGGCAACACACATAAGTTCACGGCATTTTTGGCGCGAACTTGTGGAGGCCTATGTCCAGCAGTGGAGTACGATAGGCTGAAGTAAGTGAGTGAGTGATGACAATTTGTGTTTAGGCTTATGTTTATAATGAAAGTTAGATATCAGCACCAAAAAAGCCGTAAATTAATTATCATTATATTCAAAGGGTTTTGTATCACTCTCAGATCATGATGTCGTTATTTTCATAGGATTTCTGTAATAGTGAGCCATTGCGTTTGATTTCCACGTGTGTTTGTTATTTGTTCATTGTTATTCATTGCGATATCTGTAATTGACGAAGATTTAACAAAGCCGTACAATATAATTTTATCTCAAATTTTTATTCAACATACAAATATCTATTTAAAATACTTAAGTACCTCATTTTATTATATTCATCGATATCTTATTCTACTGAACTATTACTTTAGTGTGAAATAAAATTAATTTTTATAAATGACACTAATTTATTTAATTACTGTAGGTTAACATTGATTCGTTTCATTTTTATTTCTGTGTTACCCACACATGAGGAAATTATAAACATCATATCAAAATTTTTCGATCCAGCGGGATCACAAAAAAAACGAATTAAAAATAGCAGGGTATCGTCTCTTGTCAAAGAATTCATTGTAATATGAAATATTTGAGTAGTCGGGGTCTGTAAAGAACTCGCTATAGACTGCGCCAAGGTTTGCTTAAAAACCAAAATCGTCATATCAAGAATTTCGACCCAGCTAGAGGTGGATCCATAGCTCAGTTCGCAGAGCGCTGACACGGCACGTCAGAAGGCGCGGGTTCATATCACGCTGGATCGAAAATTTTTGATATGATTTAAAATGTTTAGGTTAATATTAATTACTACCGTTTACCTGTCCTATTTAACCTGAAATTTCAATTGCAAACTCTTCTAAAATTCTATATTATTCATAGCCACAGATCACCCCCAATCTGTGTTCATAGCGATCCAATATCTTTCAAAGTAATTTGTTATTTATATATTGATACTGAAATTTGATTATCCATACGGCACTATGTATAATACTTGTACTACGATTTGTATTTTTTTATTTAATTTTTTTTATTCTTTATTATAGCCATACAGCCTTAAAGACTAAGCCGGCTCATAGATCTTAAAAACTAGATCTGTGTAGAATGATGTACATAGTTTAGGTCATCTGAGTCTGATTGTCTGAGAAACATAGAGTGAATTATGAAACTGAGGGTTCTATCACTAAAAGTTGTTGTAAATTTAGAGCCAAAAACGTTATGGAAGAAGAAAAATAGGTTTTCCCTGCCACAATCAATTTCTGCTAAGAGTTCCTGCCTCAAGGGTTCATTTATGGTACATTCCATGAGTACATGGTATAGATCCTCATATGAGCCACAGACGGTACAGTTTGGACTATTAGCTTTACGCATCAGATACAGAAAACAATTAAGTGGAACGTGGTAAGATCGAACCCTTAGAGCAAGTGAAAGGTCTCGCTTGTTGAGTTTATTTTTACAGAACCACGGAACATTGGGCGGTTTATCTGCTAAAGTTCGGTACCACAAGCCTTTATCCCTAGATTTTTCTTGAAAGTATAAGTCCCATGCCGAGTAGGCTCTTTTCTTGATAACCTCCAGGAAGTCTGTGTAGTGGGAAGTTACGTCAATCGGAATCCCATCAAATGATGCTATTTTTGCCAATGCATCGGCCATCTCGTTGCCACGAATACCGACATGAGATGGCACCCACTGAAGTCGGACATTTACCCCATTACGTATTAAATTTAGAATACACTTAATAATGTGGAAAGCCTCATTTCTTCCAATTCCATCCTCGGCACAGGAAATCAAGTGGTACAGACTACTTTGGGAATCTGAAACTATAAGTACATTCTTGTATTTTGAGCTTTCTATGTATGACAGAGCCACGATTTGTATTATAAATACAATTTAAGCAATATAGCATTAATCCAATTTAGTACTTTAAATACATTGTGCATTTAATATAGGTAGATCAATATGGCCCTTTACAGTTTACAGGATGCAATTTAAATAAATATTTTCGAAGATATTAGAGATTTAAAATGCAGGGACATAGCAGTTGAGGCGGTACTGGCTGGGGGTGGCGCCGACTGGCTGGGGACCGGTAATATTTCTTACTGCAGCACACACTACAGCACTATGTTTAGTATCAGCATTGCACCCGTGCGAAGCCGGGGCGGGTCGTCAGTCTGTATTATTTGTATTAAACATTATGTATGAAAACATGATGCATTTTCGTTCCCTACATAATAAACTAGCCGACCCGTGCCCACTTCGTTGGGCGTTATAATCCATTTCACATAAGAAGGGTACGGTGAAATTTGATATGTTCCAATACACTCTCACTATTTTCAGCAAATCAGATAAATATAAATGTTTTAAAATCACCAATTAATTTCTAAGGCAAATAATAATGCTTGATTAGATTGAATTGTTGACACGACACGTCAGAGGGCGTAGGTTCAAATCCTGCTGATTTAAAATCTTTATATATTTTTATCTTTTTCCTTTTATCTTGTCACTCCTGAATAGTGTAGCTTTCTGTTAGCGAACGAATTTTCATGATCGGATCAGTATTTGCGAAGATTACCCCGTATATACAAACAAAGTTATAAACTTTACCTCTTTATAATATTAGTATAGATAAACAAAAAAACATATTTAATACATACACATATATACACACAAACATAGGTACATATAAAAATATTACATGAAATGGAAGCTTTATATAGACAAGTTTCACATATCAAAAGTTTTTACGATTATATCTAATCTTATTTTATTACTGGTTTTAATGAGACATTGCTTCGTAGAAGTTTTGAAGTAAATAAAAACAAAACCAAACATTGATTATACAATCTAGTACCAAATACATTGTGGACATCAGAATTTTGGTAATATTTTTGTATTTATATATTTTTTATCTGATTGTTCTTATCTTTATTTTATAAGAGTATAACACTCGTTTTTTCACATCCAAGTTCATTTCTCATTGTCAAGTTGAAGGTAACGTTCTTACGCTTGTTATATTTTTGTTGCGTTTTTTTTCTGTGAGTAAAGTTACGGGAATTACTTTGTTAAATAAAAATATTCGTGAGTAATAATTTTATTTCTTATTATTTTAGTACTATTATTAATATTACTGATAAATTATTTAAATTTAAAAAATAAAACATACAAAATTATTACGTAAAAATATAATAAAATATGATATTACACATGTTACATATAAACTTGATTTCAAGAGTCTATATTACCAAAGAAGAAGAGATTCTTCTCCTCTATGGACAAAGAGGTTTATGCCCAGCAGTGGGCTGAATCCTATATTACCAAGACTTGCTAGTCCATCCATCATTAACCCTAATCTACGTCGATTACTGGGACCTGGAACATCGAACAAATTAATAGAGGTACTAATAATACCAGATGGTCACGGATTTTAAGCTATCCGTGCTATTATTGCAAAAGTCTTTAAAAAAAATAATCGAAATTGGAAAGTAAAAAATATATTTATTGAAAAAATGATTCAAGATCTACAAGCAGAAAGCAAGATCTACAAGAAGAAATGATTGCTAGTTTAGTTGCTTTGATTTGCATTGTGGGTATTAATCCAATATGTCGACTGTTACTTTGACTGTTACTTTGGTGTAGTTGGTTGCGGTTTTAATTTCCGTTCGGATTCTAATTTTTAATATTATGTATTTATTCAAACGTAACCTTAAAATATCCTAGAGAGAAAGAGACCTGTGCCCAGTGAGATGTTACTCGTTGAATCAATCAATCGATCAATATATTGTATGTAAATTAGTCTATCAAAATAAAAAAATCACAATCAAAATAGGATTCGGATATTATCGCGGTTTATTAAGTTTATATTACCTTCCAATTTCGGTTATTTATTAAAGTATTTTTACTACTAAATGACCTCATTAAATGAATTATTTTTAATTTAAGTACTTTATTTGCGGAATGTGTTTCAATTTAAAATCCACTAGGAATAATTTTGTGGTACACCTACCTATTATTTTTATGATCAAGAGTCTAACAGGATAAGGTACGGCCAATGGCCCCAGAAAGATATTTTGAAAATTGTATGGTTATATAGGTATAGTTCGCGAAAAGGTACAATCACAGAAAAAATATATGATGTAGTTTACGATGTCACTTCCAAATTAATTTTATCAAATTAGTCTATTGTCATCGGTCCTCGATAAGTCTACCAAGTTTAAATGAAATCTGAACTTTACAAGTGGGTCAAAATGAAGTCCAAAGGAGTCGGCTACAAACATATTAACAAACGTACAGGTGAAGCCAATAAAAAGCGTGTAAAAAATTGAAATTTCTTTTAACCGTCCACCGTATAGTACGAGAGCCAGTATAAGAAATATATATCATAAACAAATGTAGGAAATAGACTGAAAATATTTTAATAATAATTATATTAAAAAACGTTGTCTTGACGCGACGAACCTATGCACAAACATATATGATATCTGGACTCAAACAGCGATAACATAATTATGTTTTGTTTTAAGTGACGTTTTGAAACACATAATATGATTTATTACTATTTAGAAAACATCTTGACTATAGGTATCACATGAAAGTACCATATCTGATAAATCGTGTTATCACAAGACTGTAACGATACTTGGTTGTTGAGTATGAAATGAAAATACATTTTGATACAAATAAGGAAAATTTAAAGATAGCATCCGAGATTCGCACTTTTCTTGGTTCATTATTCCATCGAGCCAGACCATTTCATCTTTTTGGCGAAGATGGAAATTGTCAGATAAGCAGAGTTGAGTGCAATATAATTTACTCTCGATATTAGCATTTTTTAGTCAAGTTTAGGATTAGAATTGAATTTTGCTTTTACGGTCTTCGAAATTTAGAAATAACAAATCTTAACGTTCAGCATTTCTTGATAGGCTCAAGGTTTAAAAAATTGGGTAAGTCTTTAGATTAAGAACGGTTGACTGTTTATCGGCATATTTTTGTCACAGAAACAAAAAAAAAATAACCCTAACCTATCTAATTTCAATATTAGACTGTTTATCGGCATATTTTTGTCACAGAAACAAAAAAAAAATAACCCTAACCTATCTAATTTCAATATTAGACTGTTTATCGGCATATTTTTGTCACAGAAACAAAAAAAAAAATAACCCTAACCTATCTAATTTCCGACCGACCGACCGACGCCGTTCTTAATCTAAAGACTAGCCAAAAATTGTGTGTTTAATTATATCTATTACAGGTATACATACACGGTCATCTGTTCCTATGATAGGTAACTTGATGCTTGTGTTATCGGTTACATGACTGATATAGTTGTATAAGTGATGTAGTTGTATAAGTTGTGTTACTTTTTTGGCAGTCATATGACTTCTAGATTTCAACTGTTTTTATAAAAGGCGAGTGGATATTCAAAAAAGGATGATGAGTTTTAAAAAAAATGTATGGTCTACTAAGAGCCCGTGGATATTGTGTTGATTGTCTCTTAGATAAATAAAAGAAAAGTATGTTTTGGCCTATTTAAAGTTATGACTGAACAATTGAAATGTGGAATCTATGGAAATTTCACGCGTTTTCCGATAACAATTTCGATATCTTGACAGCATTGGATTACTTTTTAGTAAAATATATCATAAATTATTATCCTCTTGTCAGAATGGTCATCCGTCATTTCCTTTGAGCCGTCAGCTGAGAGAAGGGTTTTTTGAAGTGAAACTTCTTTAGGCGCGTGAGGGGTAAAATTTGAGCGACCGCTAAAGCGGGAACTTCAGGGACGGTCAGTACTTGGATGGGTGACCGCCAGTTTTTTTTGTATTTTACATTAGTTTTTTTAATTACTTTTTTAATTAGATTTTTGGAGTTTACTCCTTAAGAATTGATTTTCATATTATCGATTTCATATAATCGATTTTGTATAAAAAATATGAGGTGTAAAATCTGTTGAACGAATGAGCTCCTTACGTTTTTTATAATAAAAACGAACGTCGGAAACCACGAAAACGTCGTCGATAGACTAACAAAACAGTTTTCTAATAGCGGCATCGGTCGATAGATAGATGGCGCTTATGGATAGATATTTTATTTACCATTTTATATGGTACTAGCTTCTGCGCGCGACTTCGTCGGCGTGGACTCCGCTCCTATTGGTCTTAGCGTGATGATACATAGCCTATAGCCTTCCTCGATAAAATTAAATGGGCTATCTAACACTGAAAGAATTTTTCAAATCGGATCAGTAGATCCTGAGATTAGCGCGTTCAAACAAACAAACAAACAATCAATCAAACAAACAAACTCTTCAGCTTTATTATATTAGTATAGATTAACCTTTTTCTTAAGGTTAGTAAGTCTTTTTTGTACCTATTTAGACAGTCGATCTGAACGGGTAAACTCCAGTCGTGCATCGTAGCTGACACACACATTTTTTTTTATTAATTAGGTAGTTTGCCAAAGAATTTTCACTTCTGACATGTGTACTTTTTCGCACGCAATTTTTTTTAATAGAACTAAATCCCAAGCCTAAATATTTATTTATTTATTTAATCTGAAATTCCATTTTAAAGGAATTGGTTGCTGACTTCTAAGTAATAAATCAAATTTTCCTAGAAACAGTTCAGTTCTGTCCTCAACGCCATTTACCAAATATATAACACAGTGTAAGAAAATAATTATACATTAATTTTGAAATCTGATTTTCTCTTGTTGCAGGATAAAATAAAGTAGGTTTAGGAGTAAATTGAAGATCTACGTATGAAGAATTATTTGCTTAAGCAAACAAATAAACAGAAGTAAAGATGGCATTTAAACGCTATAGCTTATCAGGTAAAAATGAAATCTATTTCACTAACCCTAATAATTTGAAGACATTGCTCTGGGGTAGTGCGTATGTACGCGTTCAAACACCGGCGATTCTGGGTTCGATTCCAACTCGAAATGGATATTTGTGTTTGTGCAAATATTTCTTTCTGGGTTTCCGTTAGCTTTGCGAAAATATTTTCGATGCGCATACGAAAAAGTGAGCAGCTGTGCAAATATTATTAAGTAAAAGAGATATAAACATTTTTTCACACATTTTCCTTCCTTGGCTAACGTACGGATGTAGCACATAGATTGGTGAGTGATCAAGGGCGGATCCAGCTTTGGCGCCAAGGGGGGGGGGGGTCACAGTCATGGTCAAGGCGCCAGGGGGGTCACATAGTCGTGGTCAAGTAAAAAGAATTTTTATAATGATAGATACAGGTAAAAAGTAGGTATTTTATTAATCTATGTAGGTAATGTAGGTACTTAAAAATACCTATACTGTAACAAAAATCTTGTTTAACAATTTTAATTAGTGGTCCATCTAGGTCCTGGACACAGCCCAGGGGGGGGGGGGGTCATGACCCCGTGACCCCCCCCCCCTGGATCCGCCAGTGTGAGTGATATTACCACGGTAGTATTTCTGTGGTCTGTGGAAGTGGATATTACCAACCGCTCGGTGTGCGAGTCAACTCGCACTTGGCCGGTTTTTTCAATTTCATGCACTTGTTAGTATAAGATAAGTCGACTACATAAACGAATAACTAATCTAAAAATATCAAACAGGCTAGCTAAATATTATGTAATACGTATTTGCCTAATATTTCGGGCGACATAGCTATGTGGCCATAGTGGCTGCTGCGCTAGCAGTAACAGGTTACCCGGTCAATGAAAAATATTTGTACAGGCCATACAAATGTTTGTCGTAATCTGGGCATTTGAGTTTGTGTTTTGTGTGTTTTTCTGGACTTGCGACACAATTCACAATTTCACATACTGGGGACTGTTCGGTATGAGACGTTGTGTGACACAACTTGTGTCTATTATTTCACTACTATTTTATCTTATTTAAAATGTAACAAGAAAGTCACTTACTCGTACGTGTGTATGTCTGGTATTTAAATCATTTTCAAAATTTGTCAGAAAATTACGGGTCTGATTTTATTAATAAGACATCACGTCAATAGCTAAAACAAGTGGTTATATACTCTTTGGCTAAAACATAAAAGATAACGTTTTATTTTTTACCAAAGAGTACATAACCACTACGTTTTATTTTTTACCATAAAAAAAAATGACAATTGACACTATATTGTATACTAGTGACCCGCCCCGGCTTCGCACGGGTGCATTGCTAATACTAAATATAAAATAAAATAGATATAATAATATATGCGCAAAAAATGTGTTTATTTACGACATCACATTAGAAACCTCTAAAACTGTCAGTGTTCCTCTACTATATTATGCAGGTATTATACATATAAACGTTCCTCTGGATCTGGAATCCCTTTACTAAAGAAAGCCGTATCAAAATCCGTTGCGTAGCTTTAAAGGTCTAAGCTTACAGACAGCGGGAAGCGACTTTGTTTTGTACTATGTAGTGATTTATGATGTTTTAGCACGAAATCGACTAGCATCATGGGTCAACGGCACCAACTTCGTACCAAAGAAGCTAAGGGGTATTCTAATGGGAATCATATTCAACTCTACGATTGGGGAGGTTTGCTGTTATAGACTTATCAAGCAGGATATAAAAGCTGGCGAACTCCCATTCTACACTGCAGGTATAAAAATTAGTATCTTTTTATTTCTTCATATATGACCGCTTACTCCTGTTACTAATTAATACTAGCTACGAGGAAACCATATTGAGGTTGGCTGGTACTAAATGCGGTAGGGTTCTGCCCACGTTTTGTAAAGTACGATAAATACAAAAACGTAGTAAATAAATAAAAAAAAAATATATTTAGCGAGACGGGAAAAAAGGGATTGCAATTAACGCTCTAAGCTGCTATATGAACCAAGAGCGAATATTGGCATACATTTTGAAAACAGACATACCATAATACTGTAGCATGCGCTGGAAAGCAAACTAATGAATTCATTATTCTTTTTCTTGCCTTTCTGAAAGAGAGACTGACTCTTAGTATTTGCAGATTTATATAATTCTTGCAAACAAATCGTAGACACTTTGTTATATCAAAAATAGTTTATTTATTTATTTATTTACACTTTATTGTACACCACAACTACATTTTAAACATTAAACACATTTAAAAACATTTACAGACTGTGAAGTACAATGGGCGGACTTATGGCTATTTAGCCATTTCTTCCAGATCAGTTTAACTTTATTATTATCTGTTCATTTGTTTATCAGGTTAAGTTAATATGATTTTTCTTGCAGATATGATGATAGTGATATTTGCAATATTTGAAGCTGTGGCAGCGCCAATCGTATCCTGGTGGGGCTTCAGGAAACGCCAAATGTTATTGACTTGGTATACAGTAGCTGCCTTTGTATGTTCTCTTTCCTGGTTCTTTTTGCCGGAAAAATTGGTGCGACAAGAATCAGGTAATATTTTGTTATTTGCGATATTTTATGGGATTGTATCTCTAAGAGTTTATCGTAAATTCTTAAAAATTAGTTGCTTTTATATTCTAGACAATAAAAAAAGTGATTTCTATAGCAGAAGTAATTAGTAAACTAGATCTTATATACCAAATTCTCGTGTCACAATGTAAGTTAAAATACTCCTCCAAAACGGCTGGACCGATTTTTATGAAATTTTGTGTGCATATCGTTAGGTCTGAGAATCAGCTAACATCTATTTTTCACACCCCTAAGTTATAAGGGGGTTAATAACATATATGGCAAAATAACGTTTGCGGGGTCAGCTAGTAATTTTATTTTCTTTACTTCTTCAAAGGTTCTTTCCTTAATTTGCGTTACAGAACTGTGTGACGTAGAGAACACTGCAAACAATATTGGATTTGTGGGAACAGCACCACGCACTGCGGTTCGCCTCGTTATAGTGACAGTTAGCTGCGTAGTGTTCATTCTTACGCGAGTAGTGTGTTTCAGTCACGGGATTGCATACTCCGACGAATACGCTCCAGCTCAGACTAGTATGCACTACGGTAAATATTTGTTAATTATTATAAAACAGCATAGACATTACCAATCTTAATAGTCCTCTACTACATACCTATATTGAAAGATTGAGGTTTAAAAATAAAACCAGTTGATAATACATTACGATTCAGCCTTTAATATCCCATTGCTGAGCATTTCTATATAGAAGAAGGCTCTCCTTCTCCTGAGCTTAATCCACCACGCTGGTTCGTTTTAGGTTGGCAGATAATACATCTACGTCCAATAAATATAATGTTGTATTATTTTTTTTTGCTATGTCACCTAAGTTAATCTTTACCAACATTTTTAGTGCACTGTTTAGTGTTTTATAAAATAATAAAAAAATCTCTTGTTTTTTCAGGTGTTTTGCTAATGGCACGAGTTTTCCCATTTTTCCTGGGACACAAAACATTATCAGGCCTCGTGGAAAGTAACATTATCTTCCAGATTGTTCTCATAATGATTGGGTACGGAATGAATTTTGTACAGATGCCCTGTGCTGTACCAAGACATGCACCGATAGTTGATGGAGAGCAAACTATACCATTGTCTTTGGATGATAGAGGTGAGAGATTTTTGTCTTAAAGCCAAATTCGAAGCCTGACTTTTTTATAAGTCTATGTCGGCAAACAAGCGATGGTTTTAAACAGGAAGTATCCTACTGTGTTCTACCTTAGTAAAACATTTTATTGAAGTTTTATTGGAAGGAGAAATGTTCCACAAAAGACCTTGATTCGTCACACTGATTAATTATTATATAAGGGACTAGCTTCTGCCCGAGACTTTGTCCGCGTGGATTAGTTACTTTGGTCTAGCTGCGGAAGCTCTTAAAAGGAAAAAAACCTCGATTTTGAAACATTCTTCATTGGTGCTCTGCTCCTATTGGTCTTAGCGTGATGATATATTATAGTCTATAGCCTTAATGTAAAGTATGCTTTAAATTCAAGGGACTTAGATAAGTTTTTGCAGCGCACGCCAGACTATTCTGATGATGGATATGAATTGCAGATGTTATTCTAATGTAATTAGCTATATTATTGTAAACTTTCATTAAAATCCATTCGGTAGTTTTTCGTGAAAGAGTAACAAACATACATCCATTCAAACAAACTTTCGCGTTTATAATATTAGTAGGATTGGTTGGTACTTACCCTACTCAAAGTAACGATTCAGGTCTGTATGATAAAAACTAAGGCCGATTTCATGTACGTTCCAAATGCAAAAAGACAAGGATCTATTAAATGCTTAAATTGTTTTGTCTTTGAAACCCGCACCTCCGACTAACCGTGTCCGACTAATCGTGTAGTCGGACGTGCGGATTCGATCCCCACTGGAACAGTCGGTTTTTTTGATAAGATATTTAAAATGTTTATAATTTCCTCACGTGTGGGTATTACACAAAAAATAGTACAAACAAAAGCCTAATAAATTTCACAGTTCGGAATTTTTTATCACGTCGAGTTTTTTGATTATTAATACGATTTCGGTGTTGCTTATAGGTTTTTGCAAGAGTATTGGTCGCGTGTTTTACAACCCAGTAGCAATGACCCTTATATTTTCAATGGCCCTCACGACCACATCTCTCTGGGGATATGGATATTATGAACTTGATGTTATCAAGGTAAGATTCTCAACTAGCGTTAGCACAGATAGTTTAACTATCAGTTTAATCTTACTGTTAGATTTGAAGAAAATTAACAGACAAATTCTTATTTATGTATTGAAATCCAACAACTTAACAAATAAATACAAAGCAAACAAAGCTCTAGTTGGTTCTAGAATATCTTTGACATTTTGATTGATAATGACCCATGTTTTTTTAAAGTAATAGTTATTTCACTTAACTGAGGTAGGGCACAGCAGGAAATTTCCTGCTCAAAATATGGAGCAGCCCGACTGGGGTAGTACCTCGATCTTACAGAAGACCACAGCTAAATAATACTGTTTTCAAGCAGTGTTGTGTTCCTGTTGGTGAGTAAGGTGACCAGAGCTCCTGGGGGGATCGGGGATAGGGTCGGCATCGCGCTTGCGATGCTTCTGGTGTTGCAGGGATAGGCTACGGTCTTACCATCAGGTGAGCCGTACGCTTGTTTGCCAACCTAGTTACATAAAAAAAACATAAATAGAGAAGTTTAGAGAGAACAATATACAGTTATTATGATAACTTGCTTTGTCAAAGTATGAATGAATGAATCCGCCTCAGTAAAAAGTGCTGGTTTTGATACAGTCATGTTTGAGAAGGTCTATTCTGAATTTTCCATATATGGGTGTCTTGGTTTCTATATTTGTAAAAGCGATTCGTTTTTCCTAGAAAATTTAGAACATAGCATTTGCAATTTAATGTTAAGTGAGCAAAACTTTTTGTTTAAAAAAAGGTACCAAGCTTAAGTTTGCTATAAGATACTTAATTATGGAATAATAAAAATTATTAATTGTTAAGTGATTTGTTATGGGCCCCGTAAACGATCAAACTTGTTTGTCAAACATGTTTGTCAAACATGTTTGATCAAACTTCATGTTTCATATAACAAACATCAAAAAAACCCGCAGCCCCGCACACGATCAAATAATTTGACAAACACGTTTGTCAAACAGAAATTTAATATGAAGTTTGATCAAATATTTGATCGTCTACGGGGCCCTTTATAAGTTATTTTGTGTCCAGGTTAAATTCAATTTACTTCCACACACAACTATATATGAATTCTTGAGTGAAATCTGGATGTGTCATTTTATTGCTGTTGCTGTTGCGGTAAGTTAAATAATTTATTATTTATTGTTTAAACAATCAATTTTGCATACAATTAGGTCAGTAAATAAGCGCATGGCCTCCAACACCATTTTTTTTTCAATCGAAAGGTTATGCGTGTTATGTGGTGCCATTTAATTGAGATCTAACAAGTACTTTTTGAGTTATATCTGATAATGAGTTTTTACTTGACTATTTTTTCGTCGATCTACGTTGTATTATACCTACCACATACATGTTATTCATTTTTGTACATGTGTTATTATATTCTTAATAAGCCTGTCAAAAGAATATTTACGCTTCAGCCTTTAATATCTCACTGCTGGGCATAGGGCTCTTCCCCATGTAGGAGAAGGATCGGAGCTTAATCCACCCCGCTGCTCCAATGCGGGTTGGCAGATATATTCCCTACTATTAGTAGCGATCGCTATCAGGTGTACATGATAAAAACCGGGACCGACGGCTTGACGTGCTCTTCGAGGCACGGCGGGGAGACCTACGAGGACTGCTTATACACCGTGTGCGGGGATCGAACCCGCAACAGCCAGAATATTTATCACTACATAGTATAAAACAAAGTCGCTTCCCACTGTCTGTCTGTCTCTATATATGCTTAGATCTTCAAAACTCCGCAACGGATTTTGATGCGGTTTTCTTTAGTAAATAGAGTGATTCCAGAGGAAGGTTTATATGTATAATACATGCATAATATAGTAGAGGAACACTGATAGTTTTTGCAACCGTGCGAAGCCGGGGCGAGTCGCTAGTTTTAATATAATTATTTATTTATTTCAGTACGGTGGCGTCGTTTTCTCAGCTCCAGTTTTGATGGAGTTTTGCAAATTAAAGGCGCTCAAGCAGGCAATACTAATGAGTGTACTGATGTTGGCGGTTTACATTATAATGACGGCTATGCCTGGCTGTGATACGGGGAATGTGGCGGGGATGGAGAAGGGCACTTATGGACATCCGGAGTGTAGTCTTTCGTGCAAGTAGGTTAAATATCCTGGAAACCTAATCTCTCTAATTTTTATCATATGAAAAAAACAAACGTCTAAGTGTCGTCTCTTGTCAAAAGATTTTCATTGTAATATGAAACTTTGAATAGTGAAGTACTGTACAGGTCTCGCTATAGATGGCACCACGGTTGCTTAAAACCGAATAAAAATCATATCAAGATTTTCGATTCCGCGGAGTATAGGCCCATAGTTTAACGGCTAGAGCACCGGACACGGATTGTCGGGAAGGTGCGGGTTCGAATCCCGCTGGGTCGAAAAAAATTTTGATATGATAATAAAAAACATTTTCGAATTTCCTCATGTGTGGGTAACACAAAAATAAAAATAATAGGAACATAAATTAGCAATAGATATTACCAAAAAAAGTTCTAAAATCAAAGTGGTCACTTTATAGATCATCAAATATATTTTAAAAATTTCTATTACAGCTGTAAACCTCAATGGAATGAGTACAAGCCGGTGTGTTCAGTGAATGACATGGTCACCTACATGTCCCCGTGTCACGCTGGTTGCAGTGAGTCACAGGAAATCAATGGGATTCAGTGAGTTTTCTATTCTATTTATATAAATCATTTTTTTGTTCATGCTATAATAATGTGCTGTGTGGTTACGGGTGCTGTGTGGTTACGGCACTAAAGAATTTAGCCACCCCCTCTCTTCCCGTGGGTGTCGTAAGAGGCGACTAAGGGATAACACAGTTCTACTATCACCTTGGAACTTAAAAAGCCGACGGATGGCGGGATAACCATCCATGCTAGCTTTGAAATACACAGGCCAAAGACGGGCAGCAGCGTCTTCGGTGCGACAAAGCCAGCCCTGCGGTCACCAACCCGCCTGCCCAGCGTGGTGACTATGGGCAAAACACATGAGTTCGCGTCATAATGTCGGGCGCGAACTTGTGGAGGCCTATGTCCAACAGTGGACTGTGATAGGCTGAAGTGGTGGTGGTGGTGGATGCTATAATAATAATACATTTGATTGTACATCAAAAACAGAAATAACACATAGTAAAGAAAGAAAGATTTTAACAATATGGTACAAAGGGCGGCCTTATCGCTAAAAAGCGATCTCTTCCAGGCAACCTTAGGCAAAGGAAATGGTCTAATGTCAGAATAGGTGTACAAGCTACAATCAATTTAAATACTATAACTTGAGAACAACTTGATCGATTCAATTCATCTTAGTTTCGTAAGTTTTAGTAGGTACTTCGTAAAAGATTTTTATAGAATAAAAAGTAAGAAAATTGTGCACAAAATTAGAAAATTTTAAGATACTTTAAACTTGGTGCGCTTGATAGTAAGCAAGACAGGACTGCCTGTCGGCCTGTCGCGTCATTTACTATTTGTTTATTTGGCTGTTGATTAGAACAGTATAAAATTATATTTTATTTGTAATATTCATATAATATTTGTAAGTGTTGATGGTTGTGGCAACTAGTTTCTACCACTATAACGCTTGTTAAGTATAAACAAACTGAATTAACTGAATGACTCTGTACCCAGATAAACCGGTGAGGTTTTCGTAGTACTTAAATTGCAAATTAGAATGTATTTGTTTTGTATTGGCCAATAAATTGAAGAAAAAAAGTGTGTGTGTGTCAGCTCCGACGCACGACTGAATTTACTTCTTCAGATCGACTCTCTACATACGCACAAAAAAGGCTTTATAGTCTAAGAAAAAGATTAATACCATATCAAATGGTATATAAATGAATCAAATAACACCATCTATCTATGGCATTATTAGAAAACGTCGTAACCGATACCGTCGTAACCGTCGTAGCCGGTACCGTCGTAAGCGTCGTAGCAGATAGATGGCGCACAAAAACGTAATGAGGTCATTCGGTCAGTTGATTTTACTCTTCATATTTTTTTCATACCGGGGGCCTTATATGAAAAACGATTCTTAAGGAGTAAACTCCAATAAACTCAGCTCATAATATCCATAACGCCAGAGAGATGTTGTCGTGAGGGCCATTGAAAATATAAGGGTAATTGCTACTGGGTTGTAAAACACTCGACCAATCCTCTTGCAAAAACTTATAAAAGCAACACCGAAATCGTATTAATAATCAAAAAACTCGACGTGATAAAAAATTCCAAACTGTGAAACTCCAAAAAAAAAAACAATTCAGTTACTAAGTAAACATAATTATGATATATCCAGAGTGTACTCGAAGTGCGCGTGCGCGGGCGGCGGGCACGTGCTGGAGCACGCGTGCGGCGACGCGTCGTGCCGCAGCGCGCAGCTCCTCTACAACTTGCTGTACTTCATGCTCTTCACCCTCGCGAGTGAGCGACCTTAATTTATTATCCTCACTATTTACTAACAGACATAAAGGGCCCCGTAAACGATCAAATAATTTGTCAAATTTGTTTGTCAAACTTCATGTTTTCATATAACAAACACATAGAACAAGCTCGCACACGTTCAAAAAATTTGACAAAAATTTGACAAATTATTTGATCGTTTACAGGGCCCTTTAAGGGCCTGAATCACCGGTTGAATACGTATAATAATGAATAAGAATAATGGTTGATAACGCTATTTAACGGACAGTATCCAACAGATAAAAGTTTATTATTAGTTATTAGTTTGGCAAACGCAGTGAGGGACGTCTGGCGCGAACTTGGGGAGGCCTATGTTCAGCAGTGGACTACAATAGGCTGAACCGACTGATTTATTAGTTTTTAATGTATTTTTCTTTTATAATATTGAATTTTGATAATTTATAAGATATTTCTATTCGGAATTGTGAAAATATAAGTAGTATTTATCAATTGAAGGAAGACAGGTCTTACTGGTTTATTCTGCCTCCTACTGTCTAAATCTATCAGTAAATTATGTACAAAATAAAATTTATCCAAAACTGATGAAACCGATCCTAATACACACCTATGTTAAGATGAGGCTTACCAAATATAGATTAGTAGCTGACCCCGCAAACGTTGTTTTGCCATATATGTTATTAACCCTCGCAACCCCCTCTTGTGGGTGGCATTTCTTAAAATCCGTTCTTAGCTGACCTCTACTCGGCGAAAGGAATATTCCTAACAAATTTCAAGTCTCTACGCCTTATCGTTCCAGAGATATCGTGATCAGTCAATATATATACGTGGAAATCTCTTTTATACATATAGATAAGCAACAATTAGTGAAGAATTGACGATTGACGATAAATTAAAAGATTGCGTGCTGAAATCTAAGTGTTTTGGAAAGTTTTAGATATGCATCTGGGACTCTAGGGTAGAATAGACAATCGATTCCGCTTACTGAAATAGGCCAAATCTCGTAAAAGTAAAATAGGCTTTTATATAACAGGTAAAAGCAAATATAGAAACGAACACTCAAGTAATTTTTAGGAAACCCAATATATTAAATATATTGAGGATAATAGTTAACTTTGTTTACTTAAAATTTGAGGGCCTGAAACTTATGTAAGGAGTAAGTTCAGTAAGGTAAGCTGGCTAGTAAAATTAATGGGCGATCTTATCTAATTTTCAGTATTAGCGTTCCAAGCTCAAGGAGTACTTTTGCTGCGGGTCGTGGACCCGCGCGATAAGTCCCTGGCAATAGGCGTAGCGTTTTCTATTATCGCCATCATGACATTCGTCGTAGGACAATTATTCTTTTATGGACTTCAAGGTATAGTTTCTAGGATGTTCAGATTTGTATTAGTTTTAGACCAAATGTAACCAAGTGGAATGTAGAAATTATTACCAAGATGGCGAACCGGACCTTTTGAATAATTATTTCAAACATGTTTGGAAGAATTAACGTTATAAATGTGATTATCGAATCGCGGGAGAGCAGAGTGGCAAATAAGGCCCCTAATTCCTGTCTGTACTCTTGAAGTCTTGACCATTCTAAGATGTACCTACCTATTACATTCACTGCTACGTATTTTTTTTTAAATTAAAAACAAGGTGGGCAAACGAGCGTACCGCTCACCTGATGGTAAGCGATAACCATCTGTAAAATAAAAATAATCTTAAAAAAATAATATAGAGGCTTACAACACTAATAGAAAAGAAATTTTTAAATTTCACAGTATCTGATTTTCTTCTAAATCTGTCCATCGTTTTGTTTCAGTTTTCACATGCCGTTGGTTCGAAGGGGGCAAATGCCATCTACAGAGTGAGGTGTTCCCATATCTTCTGGGTGCCACGTGCTCGTTTCTGATGCTGACATCCATTATGACCACGATAACATCATGGAATTTTTTCAGAATATCAAATAGAAATAAAAATAGCATTATAGTTACAAGGTTATAAAAAAGGTAGTGTTAGTTCTAGTCATAATTTTGTTAAAAAAATCTTGTATATTTGTAAATACACATAATATTATGTGTGATATAAAAATATAAGTATTAAAATAGTTGTATTTGTCGATAAATTGTTATTGTTGATTTATGTTCAGTTGTTTCTAAAGTTATGGTGCATCAGACATGTTTTGTACATTTTAAAATTTGGAAAGATGATTAATTGTCTTATGCCTTATAATAAAACTTTTTTAAGACTGAATATCTTTGTAAATATTAAGTTCGTGTAAATTAGTAGTATTATAATGATAGTGTATTTTAGTTAATTGTTATATGTTTAAAAGGATAAGGAACAGTGAAAATTGTTTTATATTAGAGACATAGTTTAAATGCTACGAAAACGAAACGCATCTCAGGTTAGCGTAATTTTTAAGGCATGTACTTACATGTAATCATTTTTCATTAAAAATCGACCGTTCTAGCGGGGATCGAACCTGCATCCCCGACTGACAGTGTCGGTGCTCTAGCCAATTAAGCTATGGAACGATGTACCCATTAGCTAGTTTGATATAATGATTTTTAGGTTCTAAGCGACCGCGATCGATTTTTGTTATGATCTTAAAAATGTGTAGAATTGCATAATGTGTTGGTAACACAAAAATAAAACGTACGATATAATGTAACATTGTGCATTTACTGGGATACGTAGACAATATTCGTACTGAAGATTCATTTATATACAAGTGTCCATTATAATTCACTATATTCCACGTAAATTGTCTTTAAGTGGCTTAACATTATCACTGCCAATCAAGCTGTAAATGTAATAATTGTTAAAGTTTAAACTGACGAAACAATTACATGCTATCTTTGGAGGATGTCCTCAAATAACTCGCGTCAGTATCAGATTATCATCAAATAAACTTAACACATCATATTTGCATTAAAACAGTCTTATATACCTATAGTATAAAGTTCTTTTAGATTTAGAACTCATATTTAAGTCTCCAGTATACCTACTATCGTCCTTTCATTAGAAAGACGTTAATATTAAATGGTCGATTTCTACTTCCTAATCATTGAGATATTATGTACTACGTTCCTAATATAGATAATATTGTTCAAAATCCTCTAACATTGGGTCTAGAAATCAGCTCAAAATTAACAAATATATAAATAGCGTTTAGTAACATTTTTGTAACTCATTATAAAAAACGAATGAACCTAAAAAGTATTTTAGGAAAGATATAAAAGTATCAACTTTTAAAATAAAACAACGACAAAAAAATAAGATTTGTACTCGTATCATTATAATGAAACAACTTTTTTGAATTCTATCGCGGTAGGACCACCATTTAGAAAAAAATTTAATCCGATAAAATCTAAAAAAAGTTGTTTCATTATATGAGTAAAATTCGAGTAAAAATTAGAAAACAAGATTTGTATCATTATTCTAGAAAAATACATAAATTAATTTTGGCGCTATCCTCAAATTTTGTTTTGAGTTTTAATGGCTTTTTAGTCTAAGTAAGTCTGGGTATTATTGTTAGGTTGGTTATTTATTGTTTTACAAAGTTTTATTTGGCCTTAATCCCAGAAAACCTGATGTAAATAGACATGTTTGACCTAATAACGTTTTATCTTCAACGTGATTCAAACGTGTTCATATAGACCTGATCGGTGCACTACCACCTACAATTGATAAATTGTTTGACAGTCTTCGATCGCTTCACGCGATGGTCACAAGCTGTCACCAGTATTGCATCACATCTGAAACAGTATCCAAGGTATTGTTGTTAACAATATCCAAGGATAGACTGTCATATCTGATTTACGGAGACATTATTACGGCTTGCTTAATTAAACAATATTATTAGTATATGGCATCTATTTATTTCACATACAATACACATATTAAGTGTATATGTTACTGTAAATGCACGAATTATGGTGAATCCTAAGATTTAAGAGTAAAACCTAAGATTTACCAACTCTTAACAGTAAAAGCCCGAACGATTTTGCGATTTGCACTTTTACCACCATTCACTTGGTAAGTTTTAGGATTTACATTAAAGGCACGGTAAATGTTGGAAAAGACATTTTATAACGTGGCCAGTCTAGATTAAGACCCGCGTCGGTCTAATTTTGAAGTTAGATAGGTTAGGGTTATTTTTTTTTGTTACGAAAGTATGCCGATAAACGTTCTAATTTTGAAGAATAGATAGGTTAGGAATATTTTTTTTTGTAACGAAATTATGCAGATAAACGGTCTACGGGTCTTATCTAAAGACTTACCAATTTAAGTTTTTGACTGAAATAAATGAAAACGAATTAATCTTCGTTTTATTCCCAAAACCAAATTTTACTAGCTGTCAGTGGTAATACCTAGCATAGGTTTACTAAATTCTAATAGTAAAAGCCCGAAAAAAATGTCCCATTTTCATAAATCCTTACATTTACCAACTCATGTCGGTAAATC
Organism: Melitaea athalia; assembly: GCA_905220545.2. Taxonomy (NCBI): domain Eukaryota; kingdom Metazoa; phylum Arthropoda; class Insecta; order Lepidoptera; family Nymphalidae; genus Melitaea; species Melitaea athalia. The sequence goes on along the minus strand of HG992197.1, from coordinate 15,023,519 downwards.
CTAAGACTGACTCTTAAATCTTAGGATTTACCGTAGTTCGAGCTTTTACAGTAACATTATATAAGTGTACAAAGAAGCATTAAACTATACCACATGTACCTAGGTACTACATAATATTTCTTAACTTTATAAAAAAATTATACTAGCACTATGGGCATAAGATATGATTACAATCGATCTTGCCGTTTATTACAGACTATTTTTTGCATATAGATTAGAAATTTAGTAAATGCGTATTATTTAACCCGTGAGTAGGCGCGCCCTAAAAAGTTACACGAGTAGGCGCACGTATAGCAAAATGCTCACACTCTTCAAATGACTTTTTCGTGGGGAAAAAAGAATTTATATCATAAATTTTATTTATTATAATAAATTAAAAGTCTTATATTAATGAAATAGAATGTTTTATTACAATTAAATAACAAAAATGCAAACTTATGAACAAACTAAAAATCTTATAAACTTTGCCCTCAACTTATGGCTAATTTTTAGAAAACAGACAAAAAAAAATAATTGCAATAAAAATTGAAATGTTTTATTCTTCCACGACATCTTGAGATATACGTCTCTTATAAAATATACGGCACATAAACATCACATGCTCGTTGCAGAGTAATTTAGTGCACAAAGTGCATGCTTTTTAGAACGCCTATTTTTCCTCCTTTTTGTGGTTTTGTGGCTACGGCAAAGAATATAGCCTCCCCCTCTCTTCCCGTGGGCGTCGTAAGAGGCGACTAAGGGATAACACAGTTCCACTACCATCTTGGAACTTAAAAAGACGACCTATAGCGGGATAACCATCCAACTGCTGGCTTTGAAGTACACATGCCAAAGACGGGCAGCAGCGTCTTCGGTGCGACAAAACCAGCCCTGCGGTCACCAACCCGCCTGCCCAGCGTTGTTACTATGGGCAAAACACATGAGTTCACGCCATTATTGGCGCGAAATTGTGGAGTCCTATGTCCAGCAGTGGACTGTGATAGGCTGAAATGGTGATGATGATGATTTTTCCTCCTGGGACATAGTTCACAATAACCATTTGCCCTAGGCTTCGTGGGAGCTGTGAATGACTGAACAGTCGCTTTCTACGTCATCTACTCGATTTTAAACCGTATCTTCATAATCTATTGACTGTCCTTCTTCAGAATCGGGCTCTTCTAGCCAAGCACAAATTTTAGAGGTTTGTCGGCATCCATTTTAGACTTTGTATGCTGAAAATAGCAAACAGAATATTAGAACAATAAATCAATAATTTTTTTAAATTTTTATATACGAAAAATAAGAACAAGTATACAAAATATTTTTCATTTACTTAAAAAAAATACTTACACGAGTAGGCGCGCAATGAGCAAAATGCCGCACTTCACGATGCATTGCGCACGAACACCTCACTACGCGGATGCAGCGGCACCGACCGATCAGGGGAAAGGGCGTGAATAGTTAGGAAGGTACTGTGAAGCTTATAGTGCCCGAGCTTATAGTAATCGAAATAAAACGCAACAAATTTTTGCGTGAGCAAAATGCTCATAGCGCGCCTACTCACGGGTTAAGGACTATAACTTGTATTTTGTATAAAACTTTATATACCAAGCAGGAAATATAAAAAGATATTATATTATGTACTAATATTAATTCAAAAATATACTCGAGCAAAATTTTTGGTAAACGGCGGTTGACGTTGTTTGCTTTTCTGCGTCTACCCACCACAACGGTGTCTTAGTGAATATACTGGTTTTTAATTTAAGTTATTTTATTATATAGGTCACTAGCCGACCCGCGCCCACTTCGTTGGGCGTTAATTATCTTTGTGATGCAATTATGTTGTGTAGCTCTTATTACTGTTTTATTAGGTTCGTTGTTTAGAATTTGACGTATAAAATCGTAATAATATCGTGTATTTATTATTTTAAATTACAGAACCAAATAACATACTTTATAAATAAAATGTTGCTCCAACGCCATCTATCAAAAAGCGAAAAAACTTCGTCGTCGATTGACTAAAATAAGGCTAAATAAAATAAATAGACTAAAAAATAGCGATAGATGGCGTTATTTCTTTGCCATTTTGATAATATATTTTAATATTTTTCTTATTTACTGAATTTTTTTGTACAATTACAATAAAATATAGCCTATGTCACTCCTGAATAGTGTAGCTTTTTGTTAGTGAAAGAATTTTCATGATCGGATCAGTATTTGCGAAGATTACCCCCTACAAACAAACAAAGTTATAAACTTTTCCTCTTTATAATATTAGTATAGATTAATGTTCTTATTATATCGACACCTCCTACGTATATTATCGTAACTGCATATGACCAACTTTACAGTACGACCAGTTAAAGATTTGGAAACAGATTTTTCATGATCATGGTTACAAATAGCACTCTATAATTATAAAAATTGGTATACAAGCATGAAAATACGAATAAAATACTATTCTTTATAAGGTTTTATTTAATTTTATCTAGTTTTGTGTAAAAGTCACATACGATATTTGTCGTTGGATAACATCAATCGCTAACTATCGTATGTGTTAGTTACTGTAGTATACATCGTAAATTATAGGCTGACACATAACGTATGTTATAAATACGATATTTTACGATGTTGTGTCTCAGTAAAATATTATTGTAAGTTATACTTAATATAATAATTATCGATGGAAAACTCTTCCAAAATCATATAAGTAGTATCTTACCGATAATAGATTACTGGGAAAGATATTTTAATGAAAATAAAAGGCTTTATATGTACATATAATAAGTTTTAATAAAAGTAGATAATTGAAGTAACATACTCCAGTTCTTGGAGTGTTTAAAAAGAACTTTATAAATATGTAATACAAAAATTATATTCTTCTAGTAACAGTTTCAGCTGCTAATAAGAAACAATACTAACAAGTTTCAAAGTAACAAAAAATAATATGAACCAGTCTCAAAGTAACAAAAAATAATATTTACTAGTTTCAGAGTAACAAAAAATAATATTAGTTCCTAAGTCTCAAAGTAACAAAATGTAACCTTCGTTTTTCTCTTAACTTAGGTATCTAATTCTTTAATTTTAAGCATATTTACCAACTAATCTTAACAAAAATAATCAATTCTCATAATTAACAATTACTAGGTAGGAACTAAAAAAAATTCAAACGTTTTAATTTCTATAATAATAATTAATGAGATCTTTAATTATTATTTACAATACGTAGCATAATAAATCCTATTAAAATATAATATTCGTCTATTCCTTGGTCTTTATACTTAGAAATGTACCTAAAAAGACAACTAGAGACCTCGTTTGAACCGCGTCTGCCTTACTTCTCATGCCACATAAAGCAAGTACCTTCGTGTTCAACTAGATTAAAAACAGTGAAATTGAAAACTGACAACTTCCTTTTCAAATATAAAAACACTTATATTGCCATACGGAGCTGTTAAAACTTCTGGAAATCAAAAGTCGCTACTAACATTTTTCCATTTGACATTTTGGCTACCTACTTCTTTATCTAAGGGTGGATTTAGACCAAACGAACAAAGAGCTAGAGCTAGAACAAGAGCATTCTTTCTTGATTTTTATATGTAAAAGAAAACTCGTATTCATATGTATAACAACGAAAGAATGCTCTACGCCTGTTACACTAAAAGAATTTGATATAGTGGGCATAGAATGAGCATTCGCTCGTCTGATGTAAATCGACCTTAATTTTTTTTTTGACGAGCGACTTTCTTATTGCATTGGTCCTTCTTTGGGACCTGAAAAGCAAGTTTAAAGTTTTCATTAACGATATCATGACACTGACGTTCCGTATTAACTTTTGAGGGATATACTTGAGCATCAAAGACAGGTGTAACAGTCCTAAAGATTTACCTGCCCTTTTAGTTCCATTACGACTTTGTACTCTTTGCCTAAATTTCTTAGTGTTTTCCTTTTATTATCTTTCCATTCTTCAATATGTCTTCGTCTTGCGTTTCCTATATCTTTACGGGAACTAATTTCTCGTCTCCTAGACGTATTGGGTGACGATTCAGGAAAAGGAGTTAGTGGGGTGCTTGTTTGTAGCGTAAACAGTAAATCTGTAGGTATTAGAAGATACTACAGATAATAGTGGCATATCACACACATTTTAAATAAGCCAGGGACAAAAATGGTTGTCGCAATCAATGTCCAGATGATTAACTGTACAATTTGGACATGGCTGTCGTGTCGTAACAGTTTCTTCTATACCTAATGGAGAAATCACTAAGTCCTTAAACAAAATATAATAATAACAATATGACCACCAATATAATATCTTAAAATAATTAATTATTTAACTGATAAATACTACGGTAATAATAATAAGGCATGAGACTATACATACATAAGTATTTATGTATACTTACCTTGCTCTAATCCTACTGATGGTATTCGGCTAAAGGATATTTCATCTGAATCAGAATCAGATAATAAATCCATTATGGTTTTTATTTTTTCAATATCTATAGTAGATGGGAGAGGAGAGTCTGCAAAAAAATCATTGAAATTCTTCGTAAATAATAATTTTCTAGAAGAATATTATAGTAACTTCTATAACATAACGAAGAAAAATATTGTAAGTATAACATACTATAAAAAAAATGATTATGATTCCAGTGTAATATATCGTAAGTTTAGATACAGATCATATTTATAACATATTTCCAAAGTAAAATATCTCAAGTAATACATACGACAGCAAAACGATTGCAAAATTCAGCGTATAATAAAGTAACTTATACTTACGATGTTATACTATGCAATACTTCAAATGCTATTTATTTAAATAAATAACATATTTTTAAATATAGTAAGTAATAATAAATAAAATACTTGTATCTTCCTGAGACGTCTGATCAGCAGGCATAGAGGTAGATCATTTTGCACACCTGTTCGAACAATTAGTAATCGCCGATTTTGTAGAATAAAGCATTACCTGAACATTATTACTGAATCTACCATTCTTCTAGCTCTAGACGACATTCTTAATAATATTTGGAATAATTAACCTGAACTAATATTATAATAATGCAAAAATAAAACATTGATCTACAGTGGCACGCGCGTGCGCCCCTCCCGCGTACTCTATGGTAACAAATAGTTACGCGGCGTTCGCGCAGCGCACTCCCCGCTGTATATTGTCGTAACTAATATTACGATACTTTACTGTGGATACATACATACATACTATATTTTACGGGTGCAGTAATGAGGTTTCTATTGACAATTTCATAATTTTGATAAGTGCATCCGATAAAATGTATAAAAAGAAGATCATTCATGGAAAAAAGCGAAATACCTAAAATTGTTGGTTACGATAATTTACGTAGGAGGTGTCGATATAATTATAACGGTTTTCTACTTCTGAACTCTTTTAATGCAATTTGTTAATCTTCAATACGCTTTCTTTGTTTATATTATACGTTTAAATTATTATAAACAAGGTTTTATTTTCCTTTTACTGTTACATATACAACGTGTTATTAAACTGGCGCCTTCCATTTAGGGCCAATACACACATTGAGGCATACTACAATAAAAACTATACGTCAAATAAAGGAAGCAGTAGTAAGTAGGTACAGCTAATTACTACGTAACTTAAAAATATACATTTGAAAAAAAAATGTTGAGGAGACATGGGTAAAGAGGCTACAAATCTATACTTATTATAAAAATAAGTCCCCCGGCCGCGTCTTTCTGTCCTCCTGTCTGTCTGTCTGTCCTCCTGTCTGAACGCGATAAACTCGAAAACTACGCTACGGATTTTTATACGGTTTTCAACAATAGAAAGAGTGATTCTTGAGGAAGGTTTAGGTATATAATTTATTATGTTTGAATGTAAATTAGCAGAAATACGGCGATAAACGTTGAAGAAGTCGTAAAAAATCTCGCCAACGGGGAGCTTTCCACGCGAACGCTGCGTAAACTAGCAAAGATATAGTTGTATAATGTACTAGCGAATTCAAAATCTATAAAAATGCTACAAAAAAGTCCGCGATAGCATATCTCTATCTCTTAGGGTTGACTTACAATAACCACTTTTATGTTCAAATTTTTAATTAAAAACATTAGGTTATTTTTAAAGATATTTTCTTTAGTTCAGTATTAATCCTTATCCAAATTAATATGATATTTAGCTTAGGCATTTAATGCAGATTAAAATTGCCCTTTACACTATATCAATCAGATAAATAGTTTTTGAGATATCATCGTTAGAAGTAATTAGCAGCGAAACATTTAATGCTCGGCGAGCTAGCGTTCTTTCCTTGAGATGCCTACGGGCGGCGCGGGCGCGGGCGAGTCCATACCCTCTGCCCTGCATCGCTCGACCGCCTGCTCATGCTATTAAAGGAAATCAAAGAATATCAAAGATCATTTTATCGAACTTTTTTTTAACTTTTTTGTTAAATTCCACGCGGACGAAGTCGCGGGTACAGCTAGTAACTGTTAAACTCAGGTGTCTCGGTCATTGACACGACACTAAAGTACACACGACGATAATTTTATAAACAAAAAATTATTTAATAACTAGCTGACCCGCGCGAACTTCGTACCGCCTAACAGTCGATTCTTTAATTTTTTACTTTTTAGGGTTCCGTACCCAAAGGGTAAAAACGGAACCCTATTACTAAGACTTCGCTGTCCGTCCGTCCGTCCGTCCGTCCGTCCGTCCGTCCGTCCGTCCGTCCGTCCGTCCGTCTGTCACCAGGCTGTATCTCAAGAACGGCGATAGCTAGACAGTTGAAATTTTCACAAATTATGTATTTCTGTTGCCGCTATAACAACAAATACTAAAAATAAAATAAAATAAATATTTAAGGGGGGCTCCCATACAAAAAACGCAATTTTTGACCTATTTTTGCTCGATATTTATAAAATACATATATTTAATTATTTATATTCTATATACATTTATTTATACTACCTAGTCAATGGTACGGAACCCTTCGTGCGCGAGTCCGACTCGCACTTGGCCGAATTTTTTTTAATACTTATCCTTCTCGGAACCCCTCCACTAACACTAAAACTTTATGTTATGGTATTAAAGTTCAAATTGACTTTTAATTATTATTTCGAATATTTTGTATGGGAATATAGAAAAGTGTTGTTTTTAGACTTTTTCAGGGAATTTTTAAAATTTTTCTTCGTAACAACCATCATCGTACTTCAGGGAATATTATAAAAAAAGAATTAGCAAAATCGGTTCAGTCGCTCTCGAGATTTGCGCTTAGCAACACATTCAGCGATTCATTTTTATATATGTATATAGAGATTAATTTTATTATTTTTATTAAAGCGTTGTTGCAAGTACGTTGCTATTAGGTTATACTTAATGTCGAAGGACGCCAGCTTGTTATTAAATATTTTAGCCAAATGTATAGAACAATGTAAAGGTGTTTGCATGGTCTTATCGAAAAATGATAATTATACTCAACTTAGTTGAGTTTTAGGTAAGCCTATAGGACAAAAAAACATTCAGAATATTCAGATATTTTGATTCATCGGCAGGATTAATTATACTTAATGATGTTTTATTAACTTAATCAGCGTCCATAAAGTTTTTCAGTAACTCTATATACGTTAAACGCATAGTTTTATGTAAGGCTGTAATTAAAGTTTTCTCGGACTGAAAAAGCTTGTTTAAATTAAAGAATTTTGGTAAAATCCATTAAAAAAAAACGTTATTATAATTTTGTAATCGGATAATTAAGTTGTTGAAGTATAAGTTCTTGTGTTTCAAAATTTATAGCCGTCGAAGAAATATTTGTTTTACGAGAATTTAATCTTTTTCTTTCAATATCACATAAGCAATAATATTAATATATAAAGTTAATGGCGTCCCACTGCTCTAAAAGCCTGGCAATTACAGTCGTTACTGATAGACATCGAGTCTCCACAGGATGCAAAATTTTATGACTTTTGAACTCTAAGTGTGATGCCTCGAAATTTGCGGGCAGACGGCGGCGCGGGAGCGGCCGGATCGCATGCGTACAATCAAATGGACCGACTCTCGAAAACACTCGCTCGGTGGGCCAGCGGCGCGGTGGCGGGCAACGAGCGGTGACTCCAGTCAAGCGATGATCGCCCGCGCGTCAGCATTGCAGTGTCGTTGTGTGAGCGCAACGGCAATATGTTTATACGCGAGCGACAAAGACAAAAGAGGAGGGGCCCGGCCGGTGCGGCCCGACTATAGCTAGCCACGCGATCTGCCGCTGGTTTCGAGAACGGTCGGCGTTGCCCGCGCCGCTCCCGCCCCGCCGCCGCTCCCGCCCCGCCGCCGCTCCCGCCCCGTTGCCCGCTAAATTTCGAGGCATCGGCCTAAGAACTGTTGATATTGTTTAAAGTCATGCTGTCGTTAACAACTTAATGAGAAGTGATTGTAAACATAATGGAATAATTTGTTCACAATCAGACGGCAAGAACTTTTTTGGTCGTCGTGTGCTTGATTTTTTTAATTGCGTAGGAGACGTTTTATCTTTTATCTGTCACGGTATTCACACGGTATATTATATTTATAATCTATAAAAAAATACAAAAGATAAATAAAAGTCTAAATAATTAAAGAAGAAGTGTTACAAAATATCTTTCGAAAGTAGTTAAAAAAAGTGGTTTTGACATACGAACGGACAGACAGACGTGACGAATCCATAAGGGTTCCGTTTTTAGCCATTTGGCTGCGGAACCCTAAAAATATGCTCACAAATCAATATTTGATAAAAAAATGTGGAGTGGCTTAGAATTATTCATCTCTTTTATCAGCAAAACTCAAACGTTAGTCTTAGTCATTATCTAAATAATAAATTTGTAGGTTAAAATAAAATTAATATGTATAATTGAATATGTATAATGATCAAGTCATAATTTATATACTATGAACTTCTACATTAGATGACGCTGTTGACACTACGAATGAATTTAAGCTATTATTTGGACTGAAATCTTCGGATTTTAATTTATCTGGTGCAACAACAATAACATCTCCGCCTACATAATACATATAGGTAGGGATCCCTAGTACATTTTTTTCACCTGATTAGTATCAAGCTAATTTTCCGGGAGTAGCTTCATTTTGATGAGACGAACAAAAATTTCCTCTACGACAACTCTCGATTGTGGTAGGTAATAGAGTTAGCAGGAGATGACAGCAGTGAGCGTAGGACCGGGATAACGTACCACGCAATTTGTAGGACAATATTACTATTAAATTACATAAATATTAACTAACTAAAGAAAAAAAAATCAGAACAAAAATTTTTTATGACCTTACGAGGTCATCAAATTGTTGACCTCGTAAGGTCATCAAAAATTATTCCCAACCAGCTGAAAACTAATCAGGTGAAAAAAAAATGTACTAGGGATCCCTACCTACAGCGTTAAATAAATTAAACGAATGATAATTTTGATGGTTAAAAAAATATAAGATTTCATTCAATTGTGAGGTTACCTATGTTTTTTTATAATCAGAATGCAAAAGTCGACGACTAGATACTAATAATTTCAAGAACGTATCTGTAATTGTTATTTCTAAGTAGTATTAATAACTAAACAATCTTAAATTATAGGTAAGATAGGAAGAAACAATAATTTATCAACATTTTCGCCTCACAGATTGCTCCTTCTGTTGTGAACCTCCTGAAAGAAATTTGTCCAGTAGCACTAAACACTGTAAAACTATTGTTCACTGAAACACTCGCTCACGCTCTCGCGCTCCGCCGAAACCGAAACTAAAACGAAACCCGGTTTTTTGCCGAAACTCGAAATTTAGGTCAGACAATAGTTACATGCGATAACGTCAAAAAATCTATTGTATGCATGTTTAATAAGTATAATATTTTTTTTTTATAATTTCGGAAGAGTACCATGCAAAACTGGTTTATTAAAAGTTTATATTTTAGACTTATAATAAAATTTATACTGCATAATTAGGGGTATAAATGGGGAGTGTCAATCACATTTAAGAAAGGATATTAAGATGTAAATTAATTAGTTATTTAAAAAAAATACATATCATCATCATCATCTTCATGACTTCAGCCTATCACGGTCAACTGCTGGAAATAGGCCTCCACAAGTTCGTGCCAAAAAAGGCGCGAACTCTTGTTTCATGATTCAAAACACACGATTTGCCCAAAGTCACCACGCTGGGCAGGCGGGTTGGTGACCGCAGGGCTGGCTTTGTCGCAACGAAGACGCTGCTGCCCGTCTTCGGCCTGTGTATTTGAAAGCCAGCAGTTGGATGGTTATCCCGCCTAAATTATTTTCACGTGGGATTCTTTACTGCCGTAACTACACAGCAAATGACATCTATGTTAATGATATTAAGCGGTAAATTGGACAAGCTTATTAAGAAACCAACTGTATGTTCGGCTGTTCATTAGATGTGTGGAATGAATTTATGGGGTTTTAGGGGGAAAAGGGGGGAGGAGGGTGGGTGGATTACCCTCTGGTACTACTCCCACGATCCGAAAATCCATTAAAACGAAGATATTTATAATTAAAATTTTTATGTTAAAATCGTGTAGAAACTTACCGAATATACGTGTGGAATGAATTTATGGGGTTTTAGGGGGGAAAGGGGGGAGGGTGGGTGAATTACTCTCTGGTACCACTCCCATGGTGTGAAAATCCATTAAAACGAAGTTGCTATACTATATGCTAACTATATGTTATTTTTTTTGTTTCTGTGACAAAAATATGCCGGTAAATAGTCTAATATTGAAATTAGATAGGTTAGGGTTATTTTTATTTTGTTTCTGTGACAAAAATATGCCGGTAAACAGTCTAATATTGAAATTAGATAGGTTAGGGTTATTTTTTTTTTGTTTCTGTGACAAAAATATGCCGGTAAACAGTCTAATATTGAAATTAGATAGGTAAAGGTTATTTTTTTTTGTTTCTGTGACAAAAATATGCCGGTAAACAGTATAATATTGAAATTAGATAGGTTAGGGTTATTTTTTTTGTTTCTGTGACAAAAACATGCCGGTAAATAGTCTAATATTGAAATTAGATAGGTTAGGGTTATTTTTTTTTGTTTCTGTGACAAAAATATGTCGGTAAACAGTATAATATTGAAATTAGATAGGTTAGGGTTATTTTTTTTGTTTCTGTGACAAAATATGCCGGTAAACAGTCTAATATTGAAATTAGATAGGTTGGGGTTATTTTTTTTTGTTTTTGTGACAAAAATATGCCGGTAAACAGTCTAATATTGAAATTAGATAGGTTAGGGTTATTTTTTTTTTGTTTCTGTGACAAAAATATGCCGGTAAACAGTCTAATATTGAAATTAGATAGGTTAGGGTTATTTTTTTTGTTTCTGTGACAAAAACATGCCGGTAAATAGTCTAATATTGAAATTAGATAGGTTAGGGTTATTTTTTTTTGTTTCTGTGACAAAAATATGTCGGTAAACAGTATAATATTGAAATTAGATAGGTTAGGGTTATTTTTTTTGTTTCTGTGACAAAATATGCCGGTAAACAGTCTAATATTGAAATTAGATAGGTTAGGGTTATTTTTTTTTTGTTTCTGTGACAAAAATATGCCGGTAAATAGTCTAATATTGAAATTAGATAGGTTGGGGTTATTTTTTTTTGTTTTTGTGACAAAAATATGCCGGTAAACAGTCTAATATTGAAATTAGATAGGTTAGGGTTATTTTTTTTTGTTTCTGTGACAAAAATATGCCGGTAAACAGTTTAATATTGAAATTATATAGGTTAGGGTTATTTTTTTTTGTTTCTGTGACAAAAATATGCCGGTAAACAGTTTAATATTGAAATTAGATAGGTTTTTTTGATTTGACTTCATTATGCAATTTAGTAGTATAATTTTAAATTTTCAAACCGTGAGAGTGGTACCAGAGGGTAATTCACCCACCCTCCCCCCCTTTTCCCCCCTAAAACCCCATAAATTCATTCCACACATATATTCGGTAACTTTCTACACTATTTTAACATAAAAATTTTAGTTATAGATATCTTCGTTTTAATGGATTTTCGCACCGTGGGAGTGGTACCAGAGGATAACCCCCCCCCCTAAATTCATTCCACACATCTAATGAATAACCGTATGTTCAAAGAGTCTCGTTGTTTCAACGTAAAAAAAAAACCTGTTTATTATTATAGATGTCAATAACAACGTTGAGAGGTGGAAGTGTACGAGTCGATTAGTCATCGGTTAAAGATATTCGATGAGAATGAGATATCGTATCGTATCGTACCGTTATAATCTTTTTTAGATACTAGATCTATCATGGTTATAATATAATCAATTACGACACAAGATAAAATAGTATAAAAATGAGGACAGCTTCCGAAGAAAAGACAAGTTTAGTAATACTTATTGAAGCAGAACTATCTAAATCGTGAAATATTATTTATATTTTCTGATGCTTATTTTCGATGAACTTTTGGAACTTTATTTTATTGTATATTTTAACTTTTTTTAAAGATATAAGTGTAACTTCCTATTTTGAATTTGGAGTTTTTATGTGTATTCGGTGTAAGTATATATTAAGTTAATTGATACATTCATATAGAGATAGTAATTAGGAAAATAAATGAAGGAAAATGAAAAGAAAAAAAAAATATCAAGAAATCATATTTTGTCAAACAATTTATAATTTTGTCTATTTAAGTATTTTCTTCAAATTTACTTATTTCAATGATTGGCGTAGTATTAAAACAGGTATTTTCGCTGCACTGTAGACATGCTACACTGCAGTATAAGCCACTTTTTTGACATCCACAAGCAGCTCCACAATCCTTTTTTTTACTATTATTATCATTATGATTAGTGTTTTTGCTGCTTGCTGTGTGGCTAAGGCAGTACAGAATATAGCTACTCCCTCTCTTCCCGTGGGTGTCTTAGGAGGCGACTAAGGGATAACACAGTTCCACTACCACCTTGGAACTTAAAAAGCCGACCGATGGCGGGATAACCATCCAACTACTGGCTTTGAAATACACAGGCCGAAGACGGAACGGACGGACGGGACGTCTTCGGTGCGACAAAGCCCGCCCTGCGGTCACCAACACGCTTGCCCAGCTTGGTAACTATGGGCAAAACACATGAGTTTGCGCCATTTTTAGCGCGAACTTGTGGAGGCTTATGAGCAGCAGTGGACTGTGGACTTCAAAAATGTCATCCAAAGCATGCCAGACCAAATGTAGGCGGTCATAAGGGCTAGAGGAGGAAACACACGATATTAAAAAGTCGATAGTAAAAGATAAGATCGATCAGTTTTTAATTACTAGTGCTCAAAACTGCAGTGTTTAATTTTGAGAAAATGTGATTTTGCCCTTAAGCTTCATTATAAACTTTAAAAAATCAATATTTATGTTTAAAAGAGATTAAAGACGTTATTTGGATGAACAATAATCAAAATTGGCCTAAATTTAGAGTGTAAACTGAAAATAACTGAAGTTATCACAAATTTTATACTTGGCCAAGTTTCCGTGCCAACTGCCAGTGAGTGTACTTGTATAGGTACCTATGCTTCATTACTGCATCTATCATCGAAATTGTCAAACCAACCTCCTTATCAGCAGAGCTCAGATGAATAGAATTTTTAAGAGAATTATAACAATCAGCATGATATTTTGTTTGGAGTGTTTGTAAATCTGCTATATCAGAAATTCTTTTATGAATTTCTTGATAACAATCGTTTTTTCTGTACAGCTAAATTGCTTACAATGGAGTCATTTAATGTTGGAGTATTAATATATATGAGATTTGTCTTCGTCGTTTTTTATTTAATTTTGCTTAAATTTCTTTATTAGTTTCTTGACCACAGATGAAACAGTTTTTCCCACTCAAAGCTCCATAAATCAGTGCTACTTCGGAGTTTCTTTTTCGAAGGCGAAAATGGAGTTTAATTGGGCCTGTTCTGATATGTTTCAATATATTTTTATGAATATATTTTTGGCGACAATCTGAATGAGCGTAAATGAATGAAGTTTGAAGACGAGGTAACAAGTCATCCTTTCGTTCTCCCCTCTCTACGTTCTACTACCTGTCTAAGGTCGTTATGACCCTTCATACGCTCCAAAATTTCAAGAAAATATTATTTTACGTCTATTTAGGTATTATTCAACGTATATAATACGAAAAAAAAAATATATTTTAAATAAAATTATTAATTTTTTATAGTTTTTGGTTTAAATAAAAAAAAAAATATCAAAAGCACAAAAAAATTTTGGGTAAACTTTACACTTTATAGTATAAAAAAGAAAACCCACCCTCGACCATTTAAATTCATTCACTGTAACAAAAGTCTGAGGTAAAAATCCCCAGAGGTATCCACACATATACACACTTTTTATATCACAATAATAGTCAAACCTCATTTTATGTATTTTATATTTTTAATTTAAAAAAAAAATTGATGTCAAGAATTTATATTTTAAATTCTTCTTTACAATTTATATTTTACATTATATTCACTATAAAATCTGTTTTCCTATGTGAACAGTGTTCATAAAACCTCGGTGGTGATATAGAGGACTTTCTATCATTATTTAATTAGCTAAATAGGTATCTATATCTACCACATAATCTAAGTCGTCTAATGTATACGAATGACGCAACTGAGAAGGTACTCATAAACGACAGTTTATAAGTTACGAATATAGAAATAATAAAAAAATTACCATCTGTTTTTATTTCAATAAAAACATAGGTTTTTATTTATAGAAAAATCAAAGAACATATTTTTTGTGATCATTGTCCCTGAGTACGCGTGCGTTAACTATTAACACTTATTTAAATTTGATTGTATGCAATCGCATACGTAATCTGTTCGCAAAAAAGCCGTTTATATAAAAACTTATACAAACAGAAATTAACAAGGTGGCAAACTCCAATAAAAAAATAAGTACACAAATAATAAATAATTTATTGTTATTTTTTGTTTTTAACACGCTTTTATTAGCTTGACCTGTATGTATGTATGTAACGGAATCTTTGAACTTAATTTTCACCTACTTCTAGGAGTCTGATTAACTTGGAAATTTGCACAGGGGTCAAGGGCCGATGACTCAAAAACATAAAAGTCAACACGCTTTTATTAGCTTGGAAATTTGCAAAGGGCTTGTCGCGATATATGAGTACTCGTATTTCCTTTGTTTGAAAATTTTAATAGTTAAAATCAATCACATCAACTTATTTAATTTACTTAGTTACAAGCAAATCTTGCGACAAGCTTTTATGTCATATAGATTATGTGTAATGACTTTATAAGTAGATAGTAAACGTTTTAAAGTAAAAATTTATTTTCTTCGTTAGTAAAAGCTAGTTTTTAAAAAAGGTTTTTTACTTTTAATTTATTTTTGACTTCTTAGTCTATTATCACGTCACTTTATTCGAATTATTCTTAGCAAGCCCTTTCATTTGATACCCATATTGTAGAAGTGCACTAAAAATAACTAGTCCGCACTCTTGGATATTTTGGTTTGCTGTGTGGCTACGGCATAGAATTTAGCCTCCCCCTCTCTTCCCGTGGGTGTCGTAAGAGGCGACTAAGGGATAACATAGTTTCACTACCACCTTGGAACTTAAAAAGCCGACCGATGGCGGGATAACCATGCAACTGCTGGCTTTGAAGTACACAGGCCGAAGACGGGCAGCAGCGTCTTCGGTGCGACAAAGCCAGCCCTGCGGTCACCAATCCGCCTGCCCAGCGTGGTGACTATGGGCAAAACACATGAGTTCACGCCGTTTTTGGTGCGAACTTGTGGAGGCCTATGTCCAGCAGTGGACTGCGATAGGCTGAAATGATGATGATGATGATGATGACTCTTGGATATGCCTCCATATTGGATTTAAAATGACGTCACAAAGTTAACCATGCATTGTCATGAAAATTGAACCTGTATACAAAATTTCAGCTCAATTGGTTGAAGATATCTGCTTCAAAATTGAGTTGCAAGATTTCACCCGAACTTACATTAAACTTACATACAAACATACATTGCAAGTTAAATAAAATCTTGTAATATACGGATATTCGCCAACCAGTAGTGAAGCAGGGTGTTGGACACAAAGTAAATGGTATCTAGAGTGGAAACTTTTTCGTATAAAAATGATCCAGCAAATGATTTTACAAAAACCGATACATAAAAGTTGTTTATATCATTATTTATAACAACTGCTATAGTGTAGTCGTGCGTTTGCCGTGTAGGCGTTTACACACAGGCAGTTTGCGGGTTCAATATTGCCGATGGATATTTGTATTTGTGGTAATATTTAACTGAGGTAGGGCACAGCAGGAAATTCCCTGCTCAAAATATGGAGCAGCCCGACTGGGGTAGTACCTCGACCTTACAGAAGACCACAGCTAAATAATACTGTTTTCAAGCAGTATTTTGTTCCTGTTGGTGAGTAAGGTAACCGGAGCTCCTGAGGGGGATTGGGGATAGGGTCAGCAACGTGCTTGCGACGCTTCTGGTGTTGCAGGCGTCTATAGGCTATGGTAGTCACTTACCATCAGGTGAGCCGTACGCTTGTTTGTCGACTTCGTAGCATTTTAAAAAAAATCTTTAGGGTTTCGAAGTCCTTGTGGGTGTCACGGTGGAGACACCGTGTCTCAAAGAAGTTAAGCTGTCGGTCTGGTCGTTATCATACACACAGGTGTTTAGCGATAAACATCGCGATGACTAATGACTCATAGTACTTATAGATAGACTATCAGTCGTTACTTATCATACGAATCAAAATAAAAAAAATAGCCTATAAAAACCTGATTTCAAAAAATTAGTATATATTAATCACTGTATTAATCTCGATGAGGGCCATATCGTTAATGTTTTACCTTTTGTTGCAGGTTAAAAGGAAAAAAGGTACCGAGTTAAGTAAGAAGACTTCTGAAATTTACATTTGAAATTCAATAATAGATATGCCAACAAACAGAACAATGAATTTTCAACGAATGTTGAGTCAATCGAGGACAGGTAAAATTGTATTGTTTTATCATTAGTTTTAACTAACTGCACTCAAAATTTTAATCTCGAAATCGTTCTTCATTATATGATACATTTTAGATAATTCAATTACATTTATACATAATATTCACAATTCAAAAAAAAAATCAATTTTGATGACCTCGTAAGGTCATCAAAAATTATTACCAACCAGCTGATTTTTTTTTCTTTTAGTTAGTTAATATTTATATAATTTAATAGTCATATTGTCCAACAAATCGCGTGGTATCCTACGCTCACTGCTGCTCTATCACCTGCTATCTCTGTTAGCTACCACAATCGAGAGTTTTCGTAGAGGAAATTTTTGTTCGTCTCATCAAAATGAAGCTACTCCCAGAAAATTAGCTTGATAGTAATCATGTTGAAAAAATGTACTAGGGACCCCGGACTAGTACTTTTCGAGTTATATCTAGTTATGCGTATTTACTTGACTACGTTGTATTGTATCGCATAATTAATTTTTCACTGGGTAAACCGATTTTAATGATTCTTGTTTTAATCGAAAGCTAATGCTTGTCATGTGATTTAATTTACATTTTATCGAGATCTGATGACTACTTAGTAATATTTGATAACGCGTATTTACTTGACTATCTCTTCGTCCACTTACGTTGTACTACTTGACGAAGTGATTGAATCTGAAGTGATTGAAAAAATGACTAAACTATTTAAAAATTTATCAAAACTCTAAGGGGCTGTCTCCACGAGCGAGCGAGCGTATCGCCGGCGATAGTATCGTCTTGCCACCTATTTCTATACACTCTCTATGTAGCTGTCTCCACGAGCGAGCGTATCGCCGGCGATACGCTCGCTCGTGGAGACAGCCCCTAATTTCTGCCTTATTAATACCTCTACCTGCACCTTTTTTACGTGGGGAAAACATGGATACCCTCCAGCGCGGGGGCACCAGAGGGTTATGTCAAACTCCTACTGACTAAAAACCACCACGTGTGAGCAGTCGT
Organism: Melitaea athalia; assembly: GCA_905220545.2. Classification (NCBI taxonomy): domain Eukaryota; kingdom Metazoa; phylum Arthropoda; class Insecta; order Lepidoptera; family Nymphalidae; genus Melitaea; species Melitaea athalia. Next base: position 15,005,557 of record HG992197.1, on the reverse strand, counting down.
CCGCCTGGGTGAGGCGAGATGGGGTCGCGCTAGCAGTCGCCACCTCGCCCAAACCTCTACCTGCACCTGTCCTAAGCTTAAATCTTTGTTTGATTTTTCAGAAGTACCACAGACTAAAGTCTATATACCCTAGCTAAGGGTAACTTCACGCCGACATAATTCTTTTTCTTCTTCTAATTTCATAATTCTTACTTTACTTACTTTCATGTTTTAGTGACTTCATTACTTTGAAGAAAATATGGGAAAAACGCGGTTCTTAACTTGTGATTTTTGTATTCTTTCAGTTCGAAATCGAATATTATCATGGATGAAAGGCACTAATTTTGACCCAAGAAAACTAAGGGGAGTTATATTAGGAATAATAGCCAATATGTCAGTCGGAGAAATTTGTTGCTACAGATTTATCCAGCAAGATATAAGAGCTGGAGAGCTTCCTAGCTACACTGCAGGTATGAAAATACAGGTTTTTTTTTATAACCGACCAACTAGCGTAAGTACCTTATGGTAAGCGGACATCCTATGTAAAGAAAGAAAGAAAGAATGAAAAATATTTTATTGTTCGTAATAAAAAACAATTGAAACAAAACAAAACAAATGTAGTTTTACAGAGATTGCGAACAATAGAGGTAGCCACTCAGCATTTGCCACACCATTGCGACAATTGTGAGACGCTGATTTTCAGTGACTCCTCATAGTCACTCGTCTGGAGCGACATCACTAACAATACGAGTACTTAACTAAATATACAATTTTAGAAATTATAGCTTACTTAACTAACTTAACTAAATACTAGCACATATTAATTGAGTTCTACGAGTACCTATATTGTATATATTTGAAAAACATAAATATTTATAGTTATAATACATTACTTAAGTATACCCATAAACAGAGAGCAGTAGCCGCACTGACAATTAAGATATTAATTTATATACCCCCAAGTACAAAAATATATATAGCATATTATACCTACATACAAATAAATATATGCATACAAATACACTTCTCGAATACCTTCACAAATATCATACTATTAAATTCCGTAGCGAGAATGGAGAAGAGTAAACAAGATAAATTAAAATTCTATCTAAAACCAGAGATCTAAGTTTGGCTGCTGGCTATGTAGCCTGTGGACACTTGCAACACCAGGAACATTGCAAGCGCGTTGTATATTCTACCCCCCTACCCATGACAATTTTTTAGAGGTCATGTTGTATTGTAATATACTTAGTAATATTAGGTGAAACAAATCTCACCCTACATCACTCAAATCATTACAAGTTTCATTCAAATTGATCTAGTAAAAGTTGGGTCTGAGCGAGTTTAAGACACGGACAGACCAAAATGAAATAAAGGATCCAAGAAGAGGACTCGGAAAATGATTCTCGAAATATCTTCAACTAGCTTCTGCGCGCGACTTCGTCGGCGTGGACTCCGCTCCTATTGGTCTTAGCGTGATGATACATAGCCTATAGCCTTCCTCGATAAATGGGCTATCTAACAGTGAAAGAATTTTTAAAATCGGCCCAGTAGTTCCAGAGATTACCGCGTTCAAACAAACAAACAAACAAACAAACAAACTCTTCAGCTTTATATATTAGTATAGATATAATGAATTAGATCTTTCAAAGTTGTATGTAATATAGATAACTTCAAGTTGAAAACATAAGTAATGCTTTGCGATAGTTTTAAGCAGGAACTGACCTCGATTATCTAACTTAGTAAGAAGTTTAGCGACTTGCAGAAGTATCCTGAGAAATTTTCATTTGATTCGTCGATGTGCGAGTTCGTCATAATTGTTTAGTTCGTCATAATTTTTGCGTTTGTGTTGTTAGTGAAAACAAAAACTTGCTAATTGACGTTATTGAGTATGAGAGTACTAATTTTGTTTATCGTGATAAATTTTTTAAGTTAGTCTTTGCTTTTCAGATTTGATGATACTAATATTCGGAGCATTTGAAGCTGTAGTAGCACCAATAGTATCCTGGTGGGGATATACGAAGCGACGAAAGCTATTAATTGGTTACACGATAGCTGTTATCGTTTGTTTTTTGTCTTGGTTTTTACTGCCAGCGAAATCGGAAAGAAAGGAATCAGGTAATTATTTTGTATGAAAATAAAAAACAATAACCACACACGTTACGTTAGATTAGAATGTGTAATCCCAGGAGTGATAAGATATGTCACTCATGTTATCAAAACATCAATTACTCTATTTTTGAGTTGACTCATTTGATATTTGTAATGCTAACATAAACGATAAAAAATGTCAGTCAGGAGTTTCGGTAACTAGAAAGCTTTACAAAAGTTCGTTTGATTAAACGAAAAATTGATACCAGAATTGTTGGCAATGTTCCATGCGGAAAGCATTTATAGTTAAATTGTCTTCAAATTACTGTACTTTACTTTGCGCATATGCAAAGCATTTTTAGTTATTTTACGCATGTAAGTAAAAATCGTAGTAGTGTAATTATGTTGCAATACTTACAGCTCAATTTTATGTCACGCAAATGAAATGTCCTATATAAATGATATAGTTTAAACCTTGTTTTTTGGCAATTAAAGTTTTTGATTACAAAACTATGTACTATTTTAATTAATGATATTATTATTTGTCCACAGAACTGTGCGATGCAGCCAACTCAGAAAACAATATCGAATTCATCGGTACCTCGACCCGCACTGTTCTTCGACTCATCATGATAATATATTCTTGTATTCTATTTGTTGTCGCTCGAGTTGTGTTTTTCAGTCACACTATTGCTTATTCCGATGAATACGCACCAGCTAGGACAAGCATGCACTATGGTAAATAATTATTATGGAACAACAACTATAAAATTAATACACACACACAGACACACACACACACGCACGCACACACACACACACACACACACACACACATCATAAAGCGCCAGGATTGGACGGGATCCCTAACATCGCTTTAAAAACAGCTATAAAAGCAGCGCCAGCATTATTTCTGGACGTCTACGACAAATGCTTCAAAGAGGGGACTTTTCCTCGGAAGTGGAAACAGCAAAGACTAGTGCTTCTCCCTAAAGGGAAAAAGCCACCGGAAGACCGTCATCATACCGTCCTCTTTGTATGTTAGATACAGCCGGTAAGATATTCGAGCGTATAGTACACCAAAGAATAGAAGCAGTCGTCGATCCACTTCTGGCAGACAACCAGTACGGGTTTCGGAAAGGACGATCAACCCTGGACGCGATCAATTTGGTAGTTAGCACAGCCAAGGAGGCAATCACAGGAACCAGATGGAAGGGTGGTACGAAGAAGTATTGCCTGGTAGCCGCATTGGACATCAGAAACGCCTTCAACTCTGCCAACTGGGACTTTATCATGCGAGACCTCGAAGAAAAATGTGTCCCAGGATATCTTCGGAGAATTGTGGCAAGCTACTTCACGAACAGAGTCCTAAGGTACGACACGGAGAGCGGTCCAAGAGAGTATCGTATCACTGGAGGTGTGCCGCAAGGTTCGGTTCTAGGCCCACTGCTGTGGAACATCATGTATGACGGACTCCTGAGACAACCGTTTCCAAGAAACGTCAAACTTGTAGCGTATGCGGACGACACAGCCGTAGTGATAGTAGCCAAACACCTCGATGAGATGAACCATATGTTGCGTGTCACCTTCAAGCAAATTAGCCAGTGGATGAATTCAATGAACCTACAACTGGCTAAACATAAGACTGAAGCTGTGCTAATTACCAGCAGAAAAGTGGTGGAAACGATCACGCTGAAAGTTGGTGAGCAAGAAATCACATCACAACCATATATTCGATATCTGGGAGTGATGCTCGATGCCCGACTCAACTTAAAGCAGCGGGTCAAACACGTGAGTGACAAAGTATCAACAGTGGTAGCTAGCCGGCACGGCTGATGCCTAACACCGGAGGCCCAAAGCAGAGTAGGAAGGCTGCTACTGTGTTCAGTCATCACATCAGTGCTCACATACGGAGTATGCATTTGGGCGGACGCACTGGACACCCAAGAATCATTGAGAAAGGCTGGACCGGTGTACCGTCGGGGTGCCTTACGAGTGGCGAGTGCCTTCCGCACAGTTTCTGGGGAAGCAGTTTTTGTCATTTCCGAAAATTTACCCCTTAGAGTGCTGGCGGAGGAAAGACGAACCCTATACCAACGGAAGAGTTCAACCACACTGAGCACTGAGAAACTTAGAACTGAAGAACGGCGGAACAGCATAACCCGATGGCAACAACAGTGGGATGCTGCGGTAAAGGGTAGGTGGACGCACCGTCTTATACCGAGAATCGACGTTTGGCTGAACCGGAGCCATGGCGAGGTTAACTACTACCTTACACAGATGTTGTCGGGACATGGCTGCTTTCGGGCTTACTTCCATCGCTTCAAACACGATGATTCTCCGGAGTGCCCGTCTTGCCCGGGAGTCACTGAAGATGCAGAGCACGTTTTCTTTGTGTGCCCGCGGTTCAACCCTCAGCCCGATGAACTGGAGAGCATCCTCGGCCAGAGAATACAACCGGAGACTGTGGTGGAGGGAATGTTGTCAGCCGAGGCTGCTTGGAACGCTATCAGCACGTTTGCTACAGAGGTCTTCATCGACTTGCGTTCCATAGAAAGAGAGAGAGCAAAAGTCAACATCTAGAAGAAAGAGAGATAAGATCTTAGCTACCTGAAGGCAGAGCGGCAGCTGTTCCTCCCCCTGCGAAGTAATGCCTAACGGCGGTACCGTGGGGATCAGAGGCTGGAGAGCGAGGAGGTTTTTTTAGTGGGTGGAAATCCCACATCACCGACCATCATCTTTCACAGCGGTGTCTTTGAAAGATTTTTTCCTCCTCTCGCAAGAGTATACACACACACATCAGACTGTCGCAGTCCACGGCTGGACATAGGCCTCCACAAGTTCGCGCCAAAATGGAGTGAACTCATGTGTTTTGCCCTAAAATTAATATTTGAACTTAAATGTATGTATATAGTAGGAGCTTGTAATATTTTACTTTACTTGGCTTTTATCAACTATAATGTAGCAACTTGTAAACGTCCCAACTCCACGGCTGGGTCTTTTAATAAATACTCCTACGTAAGAATTTCTTATAAAATATGAAGGTTTCCCTTCTTGAACCTTCAACTTAAAACACTGTTCATTACAATGATCTTGTTTCAGTAACATTTTATTTTAAGATTTTATTTTTATTTTATCAGAGTAGGTTGATCCTTTAAAATTTTTAGTAAGATATGATTATTTATAAATGAGTATTATTTTCAGGTGTTTTGTTAATGTCAAGAATATTCCCACTTGTCCTTGGATATAAAGTATTGACGTTCGCGGTGGAAAATAACTTACTACTTCAAATCTTCCTTCTAATAATTGGAACCTTACCGAATTTAGTGCAGCTACCTAACGCAATACCAAACGTACCGCCGGTAGTGGACGGAGTGCAGATGGAAGCTTTGCCTTCAAAAGATAGGGGTGAGTGTTTTTTGTTGTATCAAAAAAAAAAAAAAAAAAAAATTTAGATTGTGTATATGTCATAGTTTATGTAAATTATAGAGTATTTTATATCAACACACAATATAATTGTGTTGCTCGCAAACGAAAAAAAACCGACTTCAATTACGTCGACATTCGACAAGTAGAAAGTACAACAGTAGTAGTCTAATACAACGTAGGAGAAGACGAAAAAATAGTCAAGTAAATACGCGCTATGAAAGAGTACTCAAAAAGTTGTAATCAAATCTCAATGAAATTTAAATGTGACAACATTGTAAACATCAGCTTTCGATTAAATTAAAAATCATCAAAATCGGTACAGTCAGTAAAAAGCTATGCGGTATACTACAGTCTACAACGTAGGTCGACGAAAAAATAGTCAAGTAAAAACGCATTATTAGATAACTCGCAAAGTACTTGTTAGATCTCAAATAAATTTAAATGGGACCAAACGACACATTTGTATTGGCCATACAGATGTTTGCCGTGGTCTGGGTGTTTGTGCAGTCCTTGTGGGTCTCCCCACCGTGCCTCGGAGAGCACGTTAAGCCGTCGGTCCCGGTTGTTATCATGTACTTACACCTGATAGCGATCGTTACTCGTAGTAGGGAATATATCCGCCAACCCGCATTGGAGCAGCGTGGTGGATTAAGCTCCGATCCTTCTCCTACATGGGGAAGAGGCCTATGCCCAACAGTGGGATATTACAGGCTGAATCGGGACCAAACGACACACTTCACCTTTCGATTAAAGAAAAAAAAATCGAAATCGGTCCACCCAGTCAAAAGTTCTGAGCTAACATATTAAAAAAAATACAAGCGAATTGAGAACGTCCTCCTTTTTTGGAAGTCGGTTAAAAAATGAGGCTACAGTCGTCTGTCTTCGTCTGTAACCGCAGCGTTTGCCTGAAAGAAAATTTCAAGTCCTCGTTTTATTTCTGTATTTTCTTTAATGCACGTGCTATTAATAAATAATAAATACACGTATTATATTATATACTGCACTACAATGCATATGATACGTGACAATCACTTTGGATAATCATATTGGTCTAAGATCCGAGAAGGTAAATCTTCCCTCATCTGTTAATTAGATGAAACAATTTTTTATAAGCTTATTTCAATATTGTGAATTTATAAAAACAACCTCTGCCACCATAAGCCTGCTGCAATTTTTTTTTATCTTTTCCCTCTCATGTTAATTACATGTAGTAAGCTAAAACCGTTAATATTTTACATTATATACCTGACTGTAGTAGGCAGCCATCTCTATGATTGCTACACTTACCTGCAGCCAGGTCAGTAACCTCAGTCAGCAGTAACCTGGCTGCAGGTAAGTATAGCAATCATAGAGATGGGTGCCTACTATAGTCAGGTATATAATGTAAAATATTAACGGTTTTAGCTTACTACATGTAATTAACATGAGAGAGAAAAGATATTTTAGAAGAAAAAAAAAAATTTTTTTTAAGTATTATTTTTTGCAGCAGGCTTATTGGTGGCAGAGGTTGTTTTTATAAATTCACAATATTGAAATCAGCCTATAAAAAAATTGTTTCATCTAATTAACAGACGAGGGAAGATTTTGTTATATTCCGGATCTTAGACCATATCATGTTGTGATTACCTTTAAAAAGAAATACAATTAAACTTATAGGTAGGGATCCCTAGTACATTTTTTTCACCTGATCAGTATCAAGCTAATTTTTTGGGAGTGGCTACATTTTGATGAGGCGAACATAAAATTCCTCTTCGAAAACTCTCGATTGTGGTAGCTAACAGAGATAGCAGGAGGTAGAGCAGCAGTGAGCGTAGGACTGGGATAACGTACCACGCAATTTGTAGGACATTATTACTATTAAATTATATAGATAATCACTAACTAAAAGAAAAAAAAAATAGCGGTTAGTAATAATTTTTGATGACCTTACGAGGTCATCAAGTTGATGACCTCGTAAGGTCATCAAAAATTAAATATTTTTTCTGATTTTTTTTTTGCTTTTAGTTAGTTAATATCTATATAATTTAATAGTAATATTGTCCTACAAATTGCTTGGTACGTTATCCCGGTCCTACGCTCACTGCCACTCTACCTCCTGCTATCTCTGTTAGCTACCACAATCGAGAGTTTTCAAAGAGGAATTTTTTGTTCGCCTCATCGAAATGTAGCCACTCCCAAAAAATTAGCTTGATACTGATCAGGTGAAAAAAATGTACTAGGGATCCCTACCTATTATATCTATTATGTAAAATAATTCTTCTTGTTTAACTGTTGTTATTTCTGATGGTAATCCTAATAAATAAATAAATATCAGATTAAGTGTGAGGCGTATATTAATGTTATTAATATTACTATTTTCATTATTTATATTTCTCGTTTATTTTACAGGTCTATGCACAAGTATTAAACGCGTGATGAGCAACCCAATAGCATTGACCCAAATGTTTTCAATGGGACTCGTGTCGGCCTCTCTGTGGGGGTATGGATACTATGAGCTTGACATTATTAAGGTATTTTTAGTCGTATCTGTTATTATACGTTATACTTTGATAGACTTTAGTTGACAAACTACTTACAACAATTCATTCCACGTTCTTACGTTCAGTAAATGTGTCGTTTTGAATAGTTAAATTTCGAAGGCATATTCCAAATTTAGGTAACTGTGCGTTAATAAAACGAATTGTTTCCTGAATACAGGAACCTTAAATCAATGCATTAAATTTATTAAAGTGTTAAAAAGGATCCTAGTTTTAAGGAAAGTTTGTTGTTTGTATTATTTTTTAATTCTCATGTTAAATTTTTAATTGCATTTTTTTGTTTAGGTGAAATTCAACATGCTGCCTTCTTCTAGTGGATACTTAAATTTTTCTAAAATTATATTACATTATTTCATCCTTGCTGTCATAGCGGTAAGTTTTAATCAATATAATTATTGTTATAAAATAAACTCATTCAGCCTCTAGCATCCCACTGCTGGGCATAGGCCTCATTCTCCATTTAGGAGAAGGACTGGAGCTTAATCCACCAAACTGCTCCACTACGGTGGTTTGGCGTATATGTTTCTTACTATTAGTAACGATTGCTGTCAGCTATTTATGATAAAAACTGGGACCAACGGCTTAACGTGCTCTCCGAGGCACAGTGGAGAAAACCCACAAGGTCAGTCATTCAAATCGGAAAGAATTTTTTTAGAAATACAAATATCCATCCGGTACTAAATATCTACAGATAGTTGTATAAATCATGGTGCGTAGAATAGTGCCAAGAATCCTGACAGATTTCCCTATTGAATCGCTATGCCAATTCTCTGGGCAAACAATGCACCAGGTCTCTTGTCACCAGTGAAGGCAATTAGACGAAGAGTTATCTCTTTTAATTTTTTTTTGCTCTGCTACTCCAAAAAATATATAAATATATTCACTTATTTCTAATACAAGTAATGTCGATTTTAGTATTTCGGTGCTATTTTCTCCGATCCTATACTCAAGAAATATTGTCAAATGAAGACATTCAAACAAGCGGCCGCTATGAGTGTGCTTATGTTCGTATTTTACATAGTAATCACAACTGTTCCGCGCTGCAATACAGATAATGTTGTGGGAATCGGAAGAAATTATTATAGCCACCCGGAATGCAGTCTTGCTTGCAAGTACGTTGAATATGTTTTATCTTGAACCTTTATTCGTTGGTAATTATAAGAACACAAAAGTATTGCTGTAACCACTGCATTTCATTACATGAAATCACTATTACTATTTGTGGACAGTTGTTGAAACAGGTAAAGGAATAAAAGAAAGAAAGACATTTATTTGAGACACATACACTGCTTACAGACACAAAACTAACACAATGAGAACACAAATACAATAAAAAATTAAAAAATTAAAATTTAAGCAAAAATTTGAATTATTAATTTAAAAAATAAAAGAGTCTTAAATATGTGAAAAACAAGCAGCGAAAAGTACAGATTTGACTGAAAGTTCGGTATCAGTTTGTGTTGACCACTTCTCGCCGAATTTCTGAAAGGGTGCTGTTCACCCCTTGTCAGGCTGCTAAAGTGTAGCTAAAAGCTAAAATTATATGAAGTATAATGTAAAACATAGCAAATGTAGCATTTCTGTAAGAAATTATTTTAGTGTTTCCAATAGTCACTGATTTTAACTTCTCGTTATAGTTGTAAATCTCAATGGGCGGAATTCAAGCCGGTGTGTGCGATTGATGATATGGTCAGCTATGTGTCACCGTGCCAAGCTGGCTGCCGTGGATCACAAGAAATCAATGGGATCCAGTGAGTAATATTTTATTAGGTTACGTGTATTATAATTTAAGGCGAGGTACCTGAAAGCGAAAGTAAATTATTGTCGGACTGTCAAGAGTTTCAATCCGGATTATAATAATATTGAAATGGCAATGAATAATAAATATAGCTTACGATTAGGTGATCGATCGTCTTTGCACCGGGAACTTGATCTTTGCCCAAGCTGAACTACCAATAAAGGTACGATCTGAAAAGTTACAGGGAACGTCTAGTTTCTGGTGGCACAATACTAAGAACAATAAAAATCCATACACAAAGTCTATGTCCACCTATCTCAGGTCATCTTGCGTGTTTTTTGAGACGCCCGTTGACTTCAATTTCCTTTACAAGTATTTGTACCTTAAAGATAAATTAAATAATTCGAATAAATATATTGTTACGAGTACACAAATTAAAGGAGCTTGCGCCATCTAGCGTGGAGCGGTGGAACCACGTTGTGTGCTGTACAAACCACTTTGTTACAAAGACAACGTGAAACATCGACTCAATACTAGATGGCGCTAGAGGACTTAAATAGGTGAATGAACTCAAGACCGAGTGCATGCGAGAACATTCCAGAATGGTCTGGGAGTAGGCTCGGCCGGTATAAATAGGCGGCGGGTGGCCGAGCGGGTTCAGTTCAGTTTGAGCTAACGACGAAGCGACTTCGAAGTGAAGACTAGTGATCAAGAAGTGATACCAGCGGAAACCTACGACATTGGCTACGACCTCGGACATTGTTAGTGCTTAGTGAGTGTACCTAGTGATTAGTGAGTGTACCTAGTGCTTAGTGTTTGTACTTAGTGCGTAGTGTTTGTACCTAGCGCTTGTGTCGGACCTAGTGCTAGTGAATAAAGTCTCTAAAAGAGTCAGCAGGTCTTTCTCTCCAAATCGTTCGAACCCTAACACGTAACAACTGGTGTCGGAAGTGAGATTTGGAGATGCCATTGACTCCGAGAGAGAACCCCAAGGAGGGGGTCAGGACGAGGGCACAACGAACTGCGGATGCCACTGGGGGCCAAGCTCCGCCCACTGGCCCCGCCTACCAGGCCACGCCCCTCAGGCCCCGCCCACTTTGGCTCAAGCCCCGTCCACTGGCTCCACCCACCTTGCCACGCCTACCGGACAGGCCACGCCCACCAGCAGCACCGTAGCTTCTACGGACCCTCAAGTGGCACTTCAATTAGGAAGTTTAATTGAATTAATTCAGGCAATGAAGGAATCGCAAGAACGACAAGAACGCAAGCTCGGCGCTTTGCAGGAATCACAAGAGGCAATTAAAGAATCACAAGAGCACCAAAAAGACCTCCAAGAAAAAGCGCTTTTGGCTATAAAAGATGTTAGTGATACGTGGGTAAGCTCCGAAAAGATGTCGACGAAGTGGAAGAACGAGTTACCGGGTTAGGATTGGATGTTGAAAATGTGAAAACCGGCCTCGTTGAACTACAGAAAAAAGTAGTGCGCCTTGAAATCACGGGAGTTGCGATGTCTGGTGGAACTACCGGAGTGGCGCAAGGACCAAGAGTGAAAGTGCCGCCATATGACGGCACTACTTCGTGGAACGCTTATCGTCAGCAATTCCAGACTGTTGCTACTGCCAACGGATGGACGGAAGAGCAATGCCTGACCACTCTCACTGTTGCGCTCCGAGGGCAAGCTTTGTCTGTCTTGGAAGCACTGCCACATACAGGAAATGGGCTCCAAGACCTGATGGAGGCACTTGAATCCAGATATGGGGAGCGACACCTGGAGCACGTGTTACGTGCCCAACTGCGTGACAGAGTGCAACGTTCAGGAGAAGGACTACAACAATGGGCGTTGGAAATTGAAAAACTCGTCAGGAAGGCACACCCAGGAGCCGACACTAAGATGGTAGACACGAATATTATTCAAGCATTTGTCGACGGAATCAAAGATCTGGAAGTCAGAGCTGCAGTGAGGCTTCGTCACTATAGCTCGCTAAAGGAAGCATTGGCGCATGCTTTGGAGGTCGAGGCTGTTTGCCATGACATACGGCAGACTCATAAGATCCGCGAGGTCTCTGAGGAAGTCAAGGAGGTTAAGGCTCCTACGAAGAAACGTTCTGGAGCCATGTGCTACAAGTGCGGCGAGAGGGGCCATCTTCAGTTCAAGTGCCCGCAGAAGGAGGTTAAGGGTCCTACGAAGAAACGTTCTGGAGCCATGTGCCACAAGTGCGGCGAGAGGGGCCATTTTCAGCTCAATTGCCCGCAGAAGAAGACCCAGTGGGCAAGGATGAAAAGGATCGAGGAACAAATAGAGGAGCTGAAAAAGCAAAGGACTTCGTCCCCTGCCCGGGATCAAGGGAAACGAATAAAAGCTAAAACTAAGAAACGAGTTCTGGCTGACGCGGTGGAAACCCTGAACACTGTTATCTTCCAGGCATGCAGCGGGAATAGTCTTACGACACAGGGGACTATTAACGACTGGAAATCGAACACAAGCGGCTTCGAGGAAGGGTCACTGGTGTGGCTGCATAACCCAACCCGCCGGAAAGGGAAATCTCCAAAGTTGCAGACCAAGCGGGACGGTCCATACAAATTGGTTACCCGAATGAATGATGTGACTTATAGGATTCAAAAGCAACCAAGAGGGACATTCAAAGTGGTACACAAAGACCGTCTGGCGCGTTACCATGGCAGTAACAACGATGCTCGGGACGAGCATCTCTAAGAGGGGAGTAGTGTTACGAGTACACAAATTAAAGGAGCTTGCGCCATATAGCGTGGAGCGGTGGAACCACGTTGTGTGCTGTACAAACCACTTTGTTACAAAGACAACGTGAAACATCCACTCAATACTAGATGGCGCTAGAGGACTTAAATAGGTGAATGAACTCAAGACCGAGTGCATGCGAGAACATTCCAGAATGGTCTGTGAGTAGGCTCGGCCGGTATAAATAGGCGGCGGGTGGCCGAGCGGGTTCAGTTCAGTTTGAGCTAACGACGAAGCGACTTCGAAGTGAAGACTAGTGATCAAGAAGTGATACCAGCGGAAACCTACGACATTGGCTACGACCTTGGACATTGTTAGTGCTTAGTGAGTGTACCTAGTGATTCGTGAGCGTGCTTAGTGTTTGTACTTAGTGCGTAGTGTTTGTACCTAGTGCTTGTGTCGGACCTAGTGCTAGTGAATAAAGTCTCTAAAAGAGTCAGCAGGTCTTTCTCTCCAAATCGTTCGAACACTAACACGTAACAATATTTTTGTCGTGTTACTAATTAAGAATGTGTTGTTACAGAGTGTACTCGAACTGCACGTGTGCGGCAGGTGGGCGCGTGTTGGAGCGCGCGTGCGGCGACGAACCGTGTCGGAACGCGAACTTGTTGCACGAGCTGATGTTCTATATAATCGTCACCCTCGGAAGTATGAACTATTACTATATATACAACATTTTAACAACGCTTTATCGCAACAGTCACGGCACTGGCGAGGCGCTGGCGGTCGCGGATTCAGTCCCAGACTCCCAGCATATGGCCTACAATTGCATTGGTCATACAGATGTTGTTTGTCTTGGTAAATACCATAGCTAAGACTGAATATCTCGAACCAAATTTTGAGACAGGAACAAGTTAATCCAATAATCCTACTGATATTATACTTATTATATGGTTGAAGTGCAGACAAGTTACGATATTGTTTTACTTCGAATAAATTTCTGAGTGCAAATGCTGAGAAATTAATAGCTAATAAATCTAAACCGATTAAGCATTTCAATATAAAAACCACAGATAAAAAGAAAAGCAAAAAAATTGCGTGCGTACAAAGTACACATGTCAGAAGTAAAACTTCTTTGGCAAACCAATTAAAAAAAAAACGATTTAAAAAAACGAATTTAAAATACAAAAAAAAAAACTAATTTGAAAAAAACAAAACAAAAAGCCAACATCACGCGGTGTTCCCAGGCGATCACCCATCCAAGGACTGCCCGTCCCTGACCGCCGCGTTACAGTCGCTCAAATTTTACCCCTCATGTGCCTAAAGAAGTTTCACTTCAAAAAATCACTTTTTACAGATATGAACCAAAAAACGAAACTAATACTTGATAAAAGATACAGTGACGAAAAAAATTACTGGCTTCTGTCAGAACTTATCTCACTTTTGCTTTTACATTATTACAGTTTTAACGCTGCAAGCTCAGGGCGTGCTCTTACTGAAAATCGTGGACCCTCGCGATAAGTCCGTGGCGCAAGGCTTGGCTTTTTCTTTCATCGCTATCTTGACCTTCGTCGTGGGCCACACAATTTTTTATGAGATTCAAAGTAAGTGTTCCAAAATACAAAATAAGATTGATATAATAATAATAATAATAATAATAATGAAGCCTTTTTTATTTCCTCAATAAAAAGTTCATTTTAAATTAATTATAATCGATTTCAATTTTAACTAAGTATCAACATTGTCTAAATTTGATTTCATTTATTAATTATTAAAAATCAATAATATTACTAAAATTCATAAAATTCTTAACTAAGTTTTAAAATTAATTGTCTAAATTTAATTTAATTTAATTTTCATTTGATTTTAATTTAATTTAATTTAATAATAATTACTAAAAAACATCTTGATTATTGAGGACCTCTCTGTAGAGTAAAGGCCTCCTCCATTTTTCTCCACACAGTTCTGTCACTCGCTTTATTCCTCCATTCTTTTCCTGCTGTTATCAAAATTTCATCGAGCCATCTTTCCACCGGTCTACCCTTGGTTCTCTTGCCTATAGGTCCTTTCCAGAATGTAATCTTTTTGGCCCACCTGTCTTCTTTCATACGTGCAATGTGGCCGGCCCACTTCCATTTCAGTCTTTTACAGTGTTCCAGAGCATCGATTAAATTTGTTGTTTTTCTTATATTCGTGTTTCTTTTTTTGTGACTCAACTTTATATTTAGGATGCTCCGTTCCATGGCTCTTTGAGTTGTTAATATTTTGTTTTTAGTTCGTTTGTTGAAAATCCATGTTTGGGATGCGTAGGTGAGAGATGGTAAGATACAAGAGTCCAACACAATTTTCTTCAGCTTCAATGACATATTTGACTTAAGAATTTCTTTTAGGCTCCAAAATTTATTCCAGGCTATGTTTACGCGTCTGATTAACTCATCTTGGTGTCTGGTTTTTTTAAATGACACTTGTTTGCCCAGGTATGTGTATTCTTGTACATATTCTAATAAAATATTTTTTACGTGTATTGGTGCTTTTATGCTGTTTGTCATAATTTTTGTTTTTGTAGTGTTTAGTTCTAGACCAATATCATTACTGACTTTGTTAATTTCATTTATCATGGTCTCTAATTGCGATGAATTTTCTGCGAAGAGAATGATGTCGTCGGCGAATCTGAGATTACTTAGAAAATGACCATTTATGTCTATACCTTTATTTTTCCACTTTAATTTGCTCATAATATTTTGCAGAACTGTAATAAAAATTCTGGGAGAGAGGGGGTCGCCTTGACGAACGCCTCTACGTATATCTATTTCTGTGCCTCTTTTGTCTAATATTACTCTGCTTTTGCTTTTCTTATAGATGTCTTGTATGAGCTCAATCATTTCTGATGGTACATCACATTCTTGTAAGGCTCTCCACATGCTGATGTGAGATATAGAGTCAAATGCTTTAGCGTAGTCGATGAACGCTAGGTAAAGCGGGCGTTTCATTTCTTCGAATTTCTCAATAGTTAATTCTAGTGCGTGGATGTGATCTATCGTTGAGTATGTGCTCCTAAATCCTGCTTGCTCCACTGGTTGATGCTCTTCAGTGTATTCAGCAAGGCGTTTCTCGAGGCACGAAGCAAACAGTTTGTAGAGATTAGGTTGTAGGCTGATTGGTCGATAGTTATTTATGTCATTAGGGTTTCCCTTCTTGTAGAGCAACACCATATCTGATTTCGCCCATTCAATAGGAATTTTTCTTTCGTTTAGTATTTTATTGAATAGGGTGGTTAGAGGTTGTACTAGAAGAGATTTTCCTGTTGAAATGGCTTCGTTTGGTATGCCGTCTGGACCGTTACTTTTTTCTCTCTTTAAAGACTCTATCTTGGTCAAAATTTCTTCAGCAGAGAATCTTTGTATTGTAATATCATTTTTCTGTACAGGTAGAGTCTCCATACACGGCGGTATTTTGCAAGCGTAGAGGTCCTTATAAAATTCAGTGGCAGCTTTTATTATTCCCGATCTGGAGTATGTTTCCCTGTTACAAGTAGAGTTCTTTTTCAAGCTAGGAATCCATTTCTTAGACGTTGTTAATTCTTTCAAACCCTTTTTCACACTTCCTGATTTCCTCAGATACTTTTCAATTTTTGCTAGTCTGTAATCTTGATATTCTTTTCTAATAATTTTGTGAATGTTTTTATATAAATAATTTTTCTCGTTTTTCTCTTCCGATGTTAACTGTTTTTTATTTATTAATTCGTTTCTTCTTTTGATGAGGTTTTTGGTTCTGTCTGAGACAATGAAGTGCCGTTTCATATTTGGATTGCTATTACTCATAGATTTTAAACTTTTATCGATTGCTTGCTTAATTTTTTCGTAGTACATGTCTATATCATTTTGTCTATATCATTTTCGTCTAGTATTATGTTTGAAATGTGCAACTTTAAAGCTTCGATGTATTTTTCTTGTTCATCTATGGTCTTTAGTGAAAAATTGTTCTTTTTATAATTTGCTCTAGATTTTCTCGTGTTGGTTATTAATGCAGTACTTCTCACAAGCCGGTGGTCGCTCGGGAATGATAGATTGCTTATCACTTCAATATTAGTAAATTTATTTTTTAGGTTTGACAGTATATAATCTATCTGGCTTTTATATTTATTCGGGGAAAGCCATGTCCAAATATTCTTACTTTTCTTTTTGAATAGGCTATTAATAACAAATAAATTATTTTCCCAGCAGAACTGAAGTAGAACTTCGCCTCTCTTGTCTCTTCTTCCGAAGCATGAGTTTCCCAGCATTCTGTCTTCTCCTTGAATTTTTTGACCAACTCTGGCATTGAAGTCACCCATGATAATAACATTTTTACTACATTTTTTAAGAGATTCCTGTACTCGGTCATAGAACTCTTTTATTTCCAGTTCCGTTGCGTCACATGTTGGTGCATGAACCTGGAAGATGGATAGATTTGTATTTGCAAAATTCAAGTTCAGTATGCAGATTCGTTCGCTGATTGCAGTGAAACTCTCTATTCTGCTTTTGAGGTACTTTTTAATAAGGAAACCTACTCCATATTGGCCTTTAGTCTCGCCAAAGTAACAGAATATATGATCTTCGCTTTCTTCTATATTATAACCTGTACGCCTGATTTCTGATAGACCTATGATATCATATTTGATAGTTGATACTGATTGTTTGAACTCCAGCAGCCGTTCATCTGATAGTAATGACCTAGCATTGTATGTACATATGTATATAGGGTGGAGTGGAGGGTTTTGGTCTGTGACCCCCGCGGTGACCGGCCGTGGTGGGGGACATGGAGAGGTCGCTTCTTCGTGTCATTTTGTTTTATGTTGCGAAAGAGATTTAGTATCTGTATTTTCCGGCTTCTTTTTTGCGAAATATAGTTCCATTTTATTTTTCTTGCTTCGATTTTTAGAAATAATTTCATGTTCACTCTCAACAGCTGTAACTGCTTCCGGAGACTGCGATAAATTTCTCTTTTGACGTTCGTGTTTGTTAACTTTTCCAGGTAGAATTACTAATTTGTTATATTTTATAAATGCTCTGTTTCCTTGTTCTCGTTCTTGTTGTAGCAGGGAACTAAGCTTCTTTCTTTCTTCAAGAACTTCCGGGGGAAAGTCCTCTCTAATGTAGAAATTACCGGAATTTTGCAGCATTTTCTTATTTTTGAGTAATTCTATTTTTTTGCCCATGGTAGTGAAGGTAACAATTATGGGTCTTATCTTTTCAGATTTTTTTCCCATGCGCGATACACACTCAATATCACTGTTTCCGCAATCTACTTTCATAATATTATTTATAATATCTAAAATGTTATTTTGTAAGGTAAAGTAGCTATCTTCAGATTCTTGTACTCCGAAAAAAATTATATTTTTCTTTCTTATTATTCTTTCCAATTTTTGAATTTTTTGAGCTTGTAATTCTGTAATTTTTTCTAACTGCTGTTGTCTAGTTTCAAATACGATAAATTTTTCATCTATATTTTTATTAATACTGTTTGGAATACTCTCTTTCATTTCTTTTAGCTCCCTTGCCTGTTCATTGAATTTTGCTTGTAAATCTTTTAACAATTCTGTGATTTCTTCCATTTTTTGATGTTTTATGCCCTCTAGCGGTACTTTGTGGTACTAGCTTCAATTTTGCCCTTAGCTAAGTTGATCGGTATTTAAAAGATATAAACAGTTCTTTCAAGCTGTGACAGATGGCGCTTTTTTCAGAATATTTTTTAATATCGGATCGATGATTATTCGTTTTTCTAATGTTTAGGTTTTTTGTTTTTTCAGAATGTTATTATAATTGTCACAAACTGTTTCACTCTCCTTAATTATATTTCCAATGATACATTTAGTGTTTATTGTCTTATGGACCAATTTATGCACACATTAAGTTTGTTATTGTTATATCACTTTTTGCACTATATTATGAACTTTCATAAGTCAATTCGTATCAAAGTATATTTAAAATGTCTTATTTTTCACTTTAACTTGCTTTTGGTTTGAGTTTTTCACTTTTTTCAGGTTTATTTATTATTTTTACACGATACACACAGAGCTAATGTTTACTGTCGCACTACCCTCTCCATAGGTTACTCTGACAATCAAGATTGATATAGCTTGCTCGAAATCTGGAGCCCGATGGGGGAAGTACCCCACCTTCATTTTTTTTTTTATGTAACTAGATCGGCAAACAAGCGTACGGCTTACCTGATGGTAAGCGATCACCGTAGCTTATAGACGTCTGCAACACCAGAAGCATCACAAGCGCGTTGCCGACCCTATCCCCAGTTCACCCCCAGAGACCACACCTTACTCACCAACAGGAACACAACACTGCTTGAAAACAGTGTTATTTAAACATTTTAAAAATCATATCAAATTTTTTCGATCCAGCGGGATTTGAAATTGTTAGTTCAGTGTTATTTAGCTGTGATCTTTTGTAAGTTCGAGGTACTACCCCAGTCTGGCTGCTTCATATTTTGAGCAGGAAATTTACTGCTGTGTCCTACCTTATATTTAGTTAGATATAATCACAAAAGATAACAAATAATGTATCTCTCAAATGTGTTCCTATGGTGAGTAACGTGCCCAGAGCTGCAGGGTCAGGGGTAGGGTCGATAACATGCTTGCGATGCTTTTGGTACTGCAGGTGTCTATAGGCTACGATAGCCGCTTACCATTATGGTCCGTAATTATTTTCTCCCATTAAAAACTTCGTAAACTGCATCAGGGATTTATATTATGAATATTTGCGATCGCCAGTTGCGACTCCGTGGGTGGGACTGGCAGTGGCAGCCTCCCAAGTATGCAGAAAAAAAAATGTTTTTTAGTAATTTCCTCCCGCTATAAAATTTGTCAGATTATAGTTTACCTAATATTTTTAAGGAAAAATATAGTCAGTTGAACTTGACCATAATATGGCAGATTATACGTCAGCTGGCTGCTTGAACATAAAAAAAAAAAATTAAATCCCTAATAAATCCCAAATGCTTTTTACGAATTTTCGATTGGGGGAAAATTGATCACGAAAATCTGTCACTAGCAGCTCCCGGACTATTAGGCCATACGCTTGTTTACCGACCTAGTCGTATAAAAAATGGTAATAATATATCGTATTGTACTCCTTTAATATCTCTCGTTTTTGTAATTTTTAATAAATCAGCATTTTATTTCAGTTACCTCTTGCCGTTGGTTAGAAGGAAATAAGTGTCATCTACAGAGCGCAGCCTTCCCCTATTTAATTGGCGCCACCTGCGCGTTCCTTATGCTGACATCAATTATGACTACTGCCACATCTTGGCATTTTATCAAAGTGTCAAAAGATGATAAAAACGAAGATAATGAATCGAGATTGTAAAAATTGTGATATTTTTTGTAATGTACTTAGATCTTTTAATTATGTAAGTTAACATACGCCAGCTTAACCTAAGTAAATGATGAAATTCGTTTATGATAAAAGTTATTTAGTGGTATGGACGGAAACAGAGGACCTTGTACATTAATTTACTGTCGTAGCAAGTCGGACTTCTTGAACAAACCGAACGGTTAATAATCTTCATTAGTCACTCAAACCGTATATTTGAGATACTAGTTTAGTTACTAGTCTAGATAAAAGTTTGGCGATAAATCGACCAACTGGTCTAAAAATTATTTAGTCGAATAATCTAGTGACAAGTATAGCAACGAGTCGAGTAAGAAGTTAACCATTTGTTTGAGAATCTAATTGTTGTAGCGGGTACCATGGTCTTCAGTACAAGTTATTGTACAAGCCGTACTATGTTAGTCATAGACAGTCCAGTTGTGTTAAGTAATTTGTAAAGAAACAAAATAGCACTCTGAGGACTGTTACGTGTGATGCATTTATTTATTTACTGTTTAATGTAGGTATATCCAAAATAATTTTAGAAGAATGATATTAAGTTACTTTTAGGATTTTAAAATATGTATTATGTATAACAAGTCTTGAGTATCTCGTAGTAGGGGTATTAACGGACTATCCCGTTGGCGTAGTTGGCAGTGACCCTGTGTATCAAACCTGGGTGTAATATATGTATTTATTGATATAAGTATTATTTGTATGTATTTATCGAAAAAAAGCTATGTCAGTCGCATGTAAGTTAGGGTAGGGTCACCTAAGATTGCGCGGGAGGTAAGACTGCGCAATGCTAATATTTCAAAACATAAACGACATCTGTGCCTAACTTCAGTCGTATTTTGATGCGTACATATGAGTGGTTTTGCTACGAAAAAAAAATTGAAAACAGTGGGATATCGGATCTGCTAGTTAAGTTTGAAGATAATTCTTGTAACTGATGTTAATTTTAGTCATTTTGAAACTGTGGTCATGTCTGATTAAGCTATATTCCAATAAATCTAGTTATCGTTTTTAAAAACGAATTCCACCTACAACGCTGCCCAGTTGCTTATTTTACGCATCTACTCAAGAGATGGCATGGATAGTCATGTATTTGCATATTAAACGATTCCCTAAGACTGCGCAGAGCCAGGGTCCTTAAAACTGCGCGCGCAGACTTACCTCCCCCTAATTTAAACTTCATTTTTGATGACTAGCTCTTTGGCGCAGTTTGCAGTAGCCCTGCCTTCTAGTATATATATTGTTGGAAATAACACCAGAAGCTATTTTTTAAAAACAATATTTATTTCTACCCTCAACAATACAATTTACAAAGATGAATCTACTTTGAAAACAATTAAATTTAACAAACCGAAATTAAATTAAAAGTAAAGATGTAAGAGCTCTTGAACAATTGTTCTAAGGTAACAAGATAACCAAAATCTAACGGACAGAATAACGTTGCTAGATCGTAATACAGAATGTGACAATTAATCCGTTTGCACGAACTAATTATCGAAAGAGTCGAGGTTAAGCTACTAGCAGGATACAACGAGTGCATCGTGCCAAGCCAGAGCCAAGAATGCCTGAGCCGCGCGCGGTTGCACCGTTCGTTTTATGCATGACAGAATGACTCGAATAATAGAATGAGTGAGGGTAGGTGAATATCGACAACAGCGCAGGTACCGATGTCGGTAAAAACGGTCGGTGAAAAATAGTAAAGTAGGGAAAATGTGTATGTACACATTTTCCCTACTTTACTATTTTTCATTTTCTACAATTCTAACAATATGGTATAAAATTGTTTAGTATTTTCATGTAACTAATAGGTTCCTTACGATTAAATTTGTGAAGTACACATTTTTTAAATTATTACGGTAGATAATAATTGACTAACCCGTTGACGCAGTTTGTAGTGGCCTTGCTTTCTGTTTCGCGGGTTGCGGGTTCGATTCCCGCCTGAGTCTGGGTGTAATATTTGGATTTAGATAGGTATGTAATATTTCTATGTATGTAAAAAAAAGTATTTAGCTATATTAGCCGGTTGTTACCTATAACACAAGCATTAAGTTGCTTACCGTTAGGAACAGACGACCGTGTGTGTATGTTATAAGGTATTTATTTGTTTATTTATTTATTTTTCTTTGTTTTTATTGATTATCACAATGAAATTTATTTAATTACAGGATGCCCAATAAAAAAATAGGTATATCGATTACAGAAGATTGGATTGGTTGTTCTGTATGTTCTGAATGGTGGCATCATTGGCATGAAAAATGCACAGCCTTCATTTGTATTGGACACTTCAAGTTTGACTTTTGTACCTAAAATGGGTTAATGTAGTATTAATAGGGCTTAAGTTAATTTAGAATTACCTTAAAAGCTTCTGTTCTCCATGCGCAGTCTTAGCGATCCTATTGCGCAGTCTTACCCACCCAGGGTCCTAAGACTGCGCATTTACCATTTTTCATATATTGCTCAATTATTCAAAAAAAATTTACCAAATATTTGATTAAGTCGTTTGTTAACAAAGTATATTAATGTATGTTTGAAAATAAATAAAGATGATTATGCTAACTTATTTTATTGTTGACTTACAGCAAGTCAAATGTTAAGTGCGCAATCTTAGGTGACCCTACCCTATAACATACTAAGTTGCCCACTTCAGGAACAGATGACTGTGTCCGAATGTACCAAATAAAAAAAAATTATATGGAAGGCTTTTTTAATTAAAGCTACGTTCCATAATACCGTAGACTTTAGTTACCAAGAAAAATATTGTTTTATAGAAGGTGTCCTGTAAGTAGTGGACCAACGGGTTATTGGGAGTAGTAAGACTTATTATCTAACAAAAATACTAAAACTTATAGTCCTAGGCCTTGTAGTTATTGAGTTATGCTTTATTTTCAAAATGTGGTGAAAATATCATCCACGTAAGCTAAATATTAAATTTTACCATATCTGTATTTTATTTTATTGTTACTTTTTGTTCAAGGTAGTTAAGAATACATAACTCTTCCTAATTAAAATGATATTCAACCATAATTACAAAAATAAAGAAAATTAGACCAAAAAATAGGTACAAATTTTACGTTTAAAAGTTTACGAACTGAAGTTTGAACAAAGCTGGTGTAAAAAAAATGTATGGTGACCCTGTGAAACTTTATTTCAAAACACCTTCATCTCATACAAATTACAAAAAAGTATAATTATGTGGAATAAATTAAAAAATTTGCTATTTTATACATACATACATATAATCACGCCTCTTTCCCGTAGGGGTAGGCAGAGACCACTTCTTTCCACTTGCTACGATCCTTACATACTTGTTTCGCTTCGTCCACTTTCATTATTCCTTTCATACATGCTCTTCGGTTTAGGGTACTCTTGACCTGGCCTTTTTTCAAGACGTCACCGATTTGGTCTTGAAATGTCCGCCTAGGTCTACCCCTTCCAACACTCCCATTCACACTTGCCTTATACACTTTTTTCGTCAATCGCTCTTCATTCATTCTCTCAACATGGCCAAACCATCTCAGCATACCCTTCTCAATTTTTGTCACTACATCTTCTTTCAGACCACAACGTTTCCGTATCTCACTATTTCTAATCCTGTCACTCAGTTTAACTCCTATCATACTTCTTAACGCTCTCGTCTCAACTGCATTTATTCTGCTTTCATGTTTCTTCTGCCATACCCAACTTTCACTTCCATACATGAGTGTCGGAACTAACACCCCTCTATGCACAGCCAAACGAGCCTTGTTAGACACCTTCCGGCTGCTCATAAAGGAGTGCAAAGCTCCATTCACCATGTTTCCTGCATTCACTCTTCTTTCAATATCACTCTCACACTTTCCATCTCTTGTAAACTTTGAACCCAGATACACAAACTCATTCACCTGTTCAATTTGTTCGTCTCCAATCACGATATTGCAGTCTGTCACTGCCTCATCTCTTTCAAACACCATCACTTTCGTCTTCTTTACATTCATCTTCATTCCCTTTCTAACAAAAGCTCCACTCATAGCAGTTACCATCTCCTGCAACTCCTCGGCCGAAGACGCAATTAATACTTGGTCATCGGCATAGAGAAGACATTTGACGAGTAACTCATTCATTCTCAACCCACTTTCATTCTCTTTTAAATCTGTCAAGCAATTGTCCATGAATAGATTAAACAGCCACGGTGTCGCTACACATCCCTGTCTAACACCTTTTTCGATATTAAACCATTCAGTGTATGCCCCGTTTATCCTAACACAAGCACTAGAATTTCTATAAAGAGATTGTAGTGCTCGTACGAGGATACTGCTTACACCGTACTCGGACAATGCTGACCACAATTCATTCCTCACCACTCTATCATAGGCCTTTTCTAGATCTACGAACGCGCAATAGACCTATTATTATTGCTATTTTATTTTGTAAAAAACTATTTTATTAAACTTTTTTTGTTACAGTAAATGCTCAAAATGCCTTCCTCTTGCTCTTATGCTTAACCAACACCTTGTAAAGTTTCTTCGTAAACTTCTACGAGCCCTTTCATTGTTTTTTTACTATTTCAGCTACATTATTTAATTTTTCTCGTAACTCTCTTTCATTGGAAATATTTTTCTCTTAAAATACTTCTTTAAAGTAACCCCATAAAAAATTATCCAAAGGATTTAAATCCGGAGATCGTGGAGGCCATGCGATAGTACCTTTACGTCCAATCCATCGATTTGGGTATGTTTCTTTTGAAAATTCTGTGTAGTTTTTTACAAAAACCGTATTTTTAATTTCTCCTGAAAATATCCTATGATATTGAATAAAATAGGAATTTGTTTAATTTATTCCACATAATTATACCTTTTTATAATTTTTATGAGATGTAGATGTTTTTAAAATAAAGTTTCACAGGGTTACCGTACATTTTTTTTACACCAGCTTTGTTCAAACTTCAGTTCGTAAACTTTTAAACGTAAAATTTGTACCTATTTTTTGGTCTAATTTTCTTTATTTTTGTAATTATGGTTGAATATCATTTTAATTAGGAAGAGTTATGTATTTTTAACTACCTTGAACAAAAAATAACAATAAAATAAAATACAGATATGGTAAAATTTAATATTTAGCTTACGTGGATGATATTTTCACCACATTTTGAAAATAAAGCATAACTCAATAACTACAAGGCCTAGGACTATAAATTTTAGTATTTTTGTTAGATAATAAGTCTCACTACCCCCCCATAACCCGTTGGTCCTCTACTTACGGGGCATTCTGTATAATTATATTTTCTTTTACAAAAACATATTTAAATATAAAATCAAGTCTCTTATACTATTATATTATTTACTGGTATCCTGCCCAGGCTTCGCACGGGTATTTAACAATAAAAGATTTTATTTAACAAGAAAATATAATATAGCCTATGTCACCCGCGGATAGTGTAGCTTCCCAACAGTTATATAATTATGTTACTGTAAATGCACGAATTATGGTAAATGAGTAAAACCCAAGATTTACCAACTCTTAATGGTAAAAGCCCGAACGACTTTGCGATTCGCACTTTTACCACCATTCACTTGATAAGTCTTAGGATTTACATTAAAGGCACGGAAAAAGTTGAAAAATACATTTTATAACGTGGCTAGGCTAGATTAAGACCAGCTTCGGTCTAATATTGAAGTTAGATAGGTTAGGGCTATTTTTATTAATTTTTTGTAACGAAGTTATGCCAATAAACGGTCTAATTTTGAAGTTAGATAGGTTAGGGGTTTTTTTTGTAACGAAATTAAGCCGATAAACGGTCTACGGGTCTTAATCTAAAGACTTATACAATTACTTACCAATTTAAGGTTTTGACTGAAATAAATGAATAAGAATTAATTTTTGTTTTATTCCCAAAACCAACTCTTACTAGCTGTCAGTGGTACAACCTAGCATGTACAAAATTCTAATAGTAAAAGCCCGAAAAAAATGTCCCATTTTCATAAATCCTTACATTTACCAACTCATGTCGGTAAATCCTAAAGCTAAAAGCTTTTACAGTAACAATTATTTATTAAACGTTATACTTTGATAGAATTTATAGTCTAATCAACAAGTTCAAAAACGTGTTAAATAGAGATAAAGCTCCTAAAAATATGGGCGATAGCTCATTCGATTCGGAATGATGTCTAGAAAAATGTTTTTTAAGGGTTTATTTATTATTATTTATTGGTTTATTTATTATTAGCACATAAAAAAATTGCGATTGTTATTAACAAAACAAGAAAAAAAGAAGGTATTTAGTTTTTGGTTAATAATTTCTAAAATAATGAAATTGAAGGAATTTTAAAAAAAGATCCTGAAATAATAGGAAATTTCCAATTAAAAAGTGCTAACTCCCAGAACTCTATCTAAATTTTTTATCATTATTTTATTTTAACGCTGAAAATAGTACTCCGCAAGGTCGTTACGCCATAGGCGTGCCGTCTAAAAAGCCGGTATATCACCTAAAATAATTTTTTTATAGCATTAAATAACAATTTAAAAATTTGAATAAATTGTGATGTAATCTAGACACTTGAAGAAAAAAAAAACCTCGGTAAAAAAAAAAGTTTTTCAAAAAGTTACACCATTGTTAATTAACTACTTATTTTGAAATCTCTGTTTTTATAAATTACGGCATAAAAGTTTAAATAATTGGCCTAAATTTTTTTTCGCTTCATGGTGCTCTTCTCGTTAAGATACTTAATAAAGATATGCAATAAAAATTTACTAAAGTTTATAATTTTGCTAATTATAATTTTTTTAAAGTAACAAAAAATTAAATTTTTAAAAACTGTTAAAAAAATGTTTTGTTTTAGTAATATCTGATCATTGCTGTTTTTGCATCTAATATAGGTTTTAATTAAGAATTAACATTGGAAAAAAAATGTTTACGTCATTTGTTAAGAAATTGTTTATAAACAAACAGACTATTTTGCGATTTAAAAAAAAAAAGAAATTTACTATCATATTGCATAGGTGAAATAATTAATATTAAAAAATTCTTAATTTTTTTATTGTTTATAATCTTATAATATAAATAAGAAATTATTTTATTCGACTATACTACTAGAGTACTATTTTCAGCGTTAAAATAAAAAATTGAGAGACTTCTGAAAGTTGGGACTTTTTAATTGGGAATTTCCTCTTCTTTCAGGATCTTTTATTAAAATTCCTTCAATTTCATTATTTTAGAAATTATTAACAAAAAACTAAATACCTTCTTTTTTTTCTTGTTTTGTTAACAACAATCGCAATTTTTTATGTGCTAATAAACCCTTAAAAAACATTTTTCTAGACATCATTCCGAATCGAATGAGCTATCACATATTTTAAAGAGCTTTATCTCTCTCTATTTAACACGTTTTCGAACTTGTTGACTAGACTATTAGTTGACAAACTACTTACAACAATTCATTCCACGTTCTTATGTTCAGTAAATGTGTCGTTTTGAATAGTTAAATTTCGAAGGCATATTCAAAATTTAGGTAACTGTGCGTTAATAAAACGAATTGTTTCCTGAATATAGGACCCTTAAGGGCGCCTATACGAATCGGACAAAATCATGCTCTTTTTCAGGTCATTTTGTGACAAAACTAAACAAAATAATATATAATGAATAATTATTTCATAGAGATTGGGTCTTCATCTTCAAACAGAAGGACTTTTTTTAAATCTAGTTCTTATATATATATCGTATTAAACGTTTTTCCATTACCATTTTCAAGAAAATGAACAAAACGAGTAGACTTTCGGGTGATGTTTGTTCTATTATACACATATATTAAGTTTTCTAAAAATAGTATGAGCAGGAGGATATGTTCAATTTTAAATGGAAGGTTGAAAATAATACAAAAATGCCACCAATAGTCTTAAAATAAATAAAAACTGGAGCTAATTTTTATACACATTTTGCTATTAAAGATGATTCTTATTCCATTGCAGTAAGGTTTATTTTATTGTTGGTTTTTGTTTTAAAACATAATTCAATTTTTCGAATGAGAAGTTAGTCCGCGCTCGGGCGCTGTGGTGAGTGGACGCTATGTCGCTTTGTTAGCAACCGGTGACGTAGCAAAACAATTATTATTTTATAAATTTACGTATTATTTTTCGATAAACCAAATTTGATACTTGACAAAGTAAGATCATTTTATAATCACACATTTTTATTGCATTATTTTATTTCGCTAAAAGTACATAGCTAAGTAGTTTCTATATATTCTCTCAGACTTG
This sequence comes from Melitaea athalia, assembly GCA_905220545.2. NCBI lineage: Eukaryota > Metazoa > Arthropoda > Insecta > Lepidoptera > Nymphalidae > Melitaea > Melitaea athalia. The sequence continues at coordinate 14,977,483 of HG992197.1, read as the reverse complement.
AGTGAACCTGAAGGTGTACTTCTGTGACTGCTACGGAACTCCTTGACGTGTATGTAGGACTAGGTATGCCGAGTTTGGTCTCGTTTTGACAGTTATGATAAGACCTTACCTCTTGACTGGATGGAGTGACCTGAAGGTATAGGTACTTGTACGGGAACTCCTAGAGGTATAGAGCTAGGCGTGCCGAGTTTGGTATCGTTTTGATAGTTATGATAAGACCTTACCTCTTGACTTGATGGAGTGACCTGAAGGTATACTTGAGGGGCTGTTACTGGAACTCCTTGAAGTGTAGGACTAGGTGTGCCGAGTTTGAGCTCGTTTTGATAGTTATGATAAGACCTTACCTCTTGACTGGATGGAGTGACCTGAAGGTATAGGTACTTGTACTGGAACTCCTAGAGGTATAGAGCTAGGCGTGCCGAGTTTGGTATCGTTTTGATAGTTATGATAAGACCTTACCTCTTGACTTGATGGAGTGACCTGAAGGCATACTTGAGTGGCTGTTACTGGAACTCCTTGAAGTGTAGGACTAGGTGTGCCGAGTTTGAGCTCGTTTTGATAGTTATGATAAGACCTTACCTCTTGACTTGATGGAGTGACCTGAAGGTATAGGTACTTGTACTGGAACTCCTAGAGGTATAGAGCTAGGCGTGCCGAGTTTGGTATCGTTTTGATAGTTATGATAAGACCTTACCTCTTGACTTGATGGAGTGACCTGAAGGTATACTTGAGTGGCTGTTACTGGAACTCCTTGAAGTGTAGGACTAGGTGTGCCGAGTTTGAGCTCGTTTTGATAGTTATGATAAGACCTTACCTCTTGACTGCATGGAGTGACCTGAAGGTATAGGTACTTGTACTGGAACTCCTAGAGGTATAGAGCTAGGCGTGCCGAGTTTGGTATCGTTTTGATAGTTATGATAAGACCTTACCTCTTGACTTGATGGAGTGACCTGAAGGTATACTTGAGTGGCTGTTACTGGAACTCCTTGAAGTGTAGGACTAGGTGTGCCGAGTTTGAGCTCGTTTTGATAGTTATGATAAGACCTTACCTCTTGACTTGATGCAGTGACCTGAAGGTATAGGTACTTGTACTGGAACTCCTAGAGGTATAGAGCTGGGCGTGCCGAGTTTGGTATCGTTTTGATAGTTATGATAAGACCTTACCTCTTGACTTGATGGAGTGACCTGAAGGTGTACTTCTGTGACTGCTACGGAACTCCTTGACGTGTAGGACTAGGTATGCCGAGTTTGGTCTCGTTTTCAGTTGAGAAGTTGAGAGGGAGATATAAGTTAGTTAAGATAAAATTTAATCGACCGGAAATGCGGCAGCGTCACGACGGCAGTACTTGGATGGGTGACCGCTTTTTTTCTACTAGTATTTTTGAAGTGGAACTTCTTTAGGCGCGCTTAACTTGGGGAGTAAGCAGGTGCGTGACGAGGGCGTTACGAAAAGTGTGATCGGTCGAGGCGAACGGAAGTTGAGAGGGAGATATAAGTTGGTTGATTTTTGATTTGATTTTGAGTTAAAATTTGATCGACCGGTAACGCGGCAGCGTCACGATGGTCAGTACTTGGATGGGTGACCGCTTTTTTTTCAACTAGTTTTTTTGAAGTGAAACTTCTAAAGGTGCATGAGGGGTAAAATTTGATCGATCGGTAACGCGGCAGCGTCAGTACTTGGATGGGTGACCACTTGGGAACACCGCGTAACGTTGCCGTTTTTTTCTTTGTTATATATTATATTTAATTAATATTAAAATAAGAATTAGATTATTGATAAAATATGAAGCTACTTTATTGAGATACATTTTATTGAATAATTATTATTTTAAACTACCTGTGCCCGCGACTTCGTCCGCGTGGAATTTAACAAAATAATTATTGTTCAGTTCGCAGTTATAAAATAATAATAAAAATTCTAAAATAAAAGTAGCCTAAGTTACTCCTTATTACATCAGGCTATCTGCCAGTGAAATTCCCGTCAAAAACGATCCAGCCGTTTCAGAGATTAGCCGGAACAGACAGACAGACAGACAGACAAATTATAAAAAAAAAATTATTTTGGTATATGTACCATGTATACATACATACATTTGAATTTAGTTAAAAGCGGTTATTTTAATATTACAAACAGACATTTCAATTTTATTTATTTGTATAGATTTAATATGTACCTAATTTGTTTTATGTTATATAGCCTAGCTTATAGCCCATCGACGCCGCACGCACTTGAAATTAAAAAATTTGCACTTCGCGAGTAAAACACTGTTGTATTACTATAGTTTATGTCGCGATTTTCAAAAAGAGTACATCAAATTAAAGAGCAAAATAAGGCAAAGAGAATGGTATATAAAACATAAAATAGAAGTTAAAATTGAGCTAGTACTGAATTTTTTAAAGTTTGTGAGTAGGAAAATCACTGTATTGTACTGTTTTGAACCGACTTCCAAAAAAGAAGGAGGTTCTCAATTCGACTGTATTTTTTTTATGTACGTTAGATCAGAACTTTTGACTGGGTGGACCGCTTTCGATCAATTTTGTTTTAATTGAAAGGTGTTGCGTGATCTGACAAGTACTTATCTAATAATGCCTATTTACTTGACTACTTTTTCGTCGACCTACGTTGTATTATACCGCATAACTTTTTACTCGGTGTATCGATTTTGATGATTCTTACTTTAATCGAAAGCTAATACTTGTCATGTAGTCTTGTTTAAATTAGATCGAGATCTGATTATTGAACTTTTTGAGTAATCTTTAATAGCGCGTTTTTACTTGACTATTTTGAAGTGAAAATTCTTTAGAATCATTGTGATTTCAAACCGGATGCAACGGAAAAACGACAGGGAAGGGCGTGCCGTGCTACTAACACGAAAAAGGATGACACATTGTAGCGTTACGCTAATTGTAGCGTTACGAAATTTGTAGCGTTACGCGTTTGTAGCGTTACGCTATTTGTAGCGTTACGGTCATTGTAGCATTACGCTATTTGTAGCGTTACGCTAATTGTAGCGTTACGCGCATTGTAGCGTTACGTTCATTGTAGCTTTACACTCATTGTAGCGTTATGCTCATTCTAGCGTTACACTCATTGTAGCATTACGCTATTTGTAGCGGTACGCTATTTGTAGCGTTACGCTAATTGTAGCGGTACGCTCATTGTAGCATTACGCTATTTGTAGCGTTACGCTATTTGTAGCGTTACGCTCATTGTAGCGTTACGCTCATTGTAGCGTTACGCTCATTGTAGCGGAAGTTTCACTTCTATCGTGTGTGAATCGCACACACACCTTTTTTTGTTTTATTACGTTGTATTACTTGTCGATGTAATTGAAGTTGGTTTTTTTTCGTTTACGAGCCAAACACAATTTTTACGTTTAGAATTCGTCAAAAAAAATCGTAAAATGAGTAAAAATACTTTAAAAACAAGCTGTCCGCCGGGCTCCCACTCCTCTTGGAGGAGGAAAGAGTGTCACTTGTATCAAATCGCAGCCCTCACCCTCTCCACTCTACTTCATAATCTCAACCGTCTCATACCACACAATTATATGTATATGACTCACACCTCATAAAGAAAAACTAACAAAGTGAAACAAATAGTATCAAAAAGTGACTGAAGTGGGTATTGGTATATTTATAAATAGTTATTATTTACTAAAAACACAAACACCAATAAAATATATTTTCGTAGGTACCTACGTATCACAAAGAAATATAAATTGTAATAAAATAAAAAATATAAATAAATAAAAAATTGTAAAGTATCAAAGTAGTTCAATCCACTACTATTCTTACACCTAACCGTGCGTACTGCGTCGCTTGTGTGTGTGACTCGTGTAAATGGTCGATTCTATACCTATTAATTTTGTGAATACGTCCTTAAATCAATGCATTAAATTTATTTAAGTGTTAAAAAGGATCCTAGTTTTAATTGACGTACCAGTACCACTGCCACACTCTGAAAATCCATGGTTATGGAGATAACTATGGTTAAAATTTTACTCGCTTTACTCTCTCATGGTTACTCATGCTCCGTTCCGTAGCTATTAAAATGTAATTTTTGACATATAAAATTTCACTTAACTTCACTTTAAAAGAGTTTAAACACTATTTTAATGTTTTTACAAGTTATTTTAACAAACGATACAACTTATGTAATCTCTATATATATAAAAATCAATGCCACTTTTCGTTGTAATTTTATAACTCAAGAATGGGCTCACCTATCCAAACCAAACGTTTAGGCTTTGTTCGGACTATTTAGTAGATGGTTTATGTGAAGTTTGCACAAAATCGGTCGAGCGGTTCTTCATTTATCAGTTTTAGTAACAAATGAATTCAATAAATGGCTGATCATTTTGTTAATGAGGATTTTGCTGTCAAATTGAAACTTTTTTAGATGGGGATTGTGCTGTGAAATTTGAACTTTTTTCAGTGTTAAATGAATTTGATGTTCCAATTATTATTTTATTTATTATTTCTTTTTATACGTAGCGAAGCACGTACCGGGCCGCTAGTTATGTTTAATGATAACGACTGAGAGATAGATGCTTTTAAATAAAATGGCGCGCTCAAATTTCATTCGCATTAATAAGTCTGAAGTCTCTAGTTTAGGGTTACCATTAAAATCATTTTTAATAAACAAATAAATGGATAATCGATTATAGTTAATTAATTATTAATTAATATTAATTAATTAATATTAATATTAATTAATATTAATATATTAATATTAATATATATATAAAGCTGAAGAGTTTGTTTGTTTGTTTGTTTGTTTGTTTGTTTGTTTGTTTGTTTGTTTGTTTGAACGCGGTAATCTCTGGTTCTACTGGACCGATTTGAAAAATTCTTTCAGTGTTAGATAGCCCATTTATCGAGGAAGGCTATAGGCTATGTATCATCACGCTAAGACCAATAGGAGCGGAGTGCACGCCGACGAAGTCGCGCGCAGAAGCTAGTAGTTAATATAATTAACTTTTTGCTTTTTATTTATTCAATAACAATGTATCTAAAATACATAGTTTATTTTTCATCAGATTTAAATGTTTTTTTACTAACTGCACTTTATACTGGTACAACTGAAAATAACGTATAATCATGATTTAATTTATGAACATTTTTGGTTTATTTTTTATTTGTATGAATTCTGTTCACGCTGGGCCGAAAATGGACAGTCCCTTTATTTATAAATTATTACCTAAATTACTGTTGAAATTTTGCATTTTTGTAGTCACTTATTAGTGTTCTATACGAATATTATAAAGAGGTAAAGTTTCTAACTTTGTTTGTTTGTAGGAGGTAATCTTCGCAAATAGGTACTGATCCGATCATGATTGAAAGCTACACTATTCAGGAGTGACATAGGCTATATTTTATTGTTATTGAACAAAATATTCAGTGAAAAATAATAGTATATATGTAAATCAAGTCGGAGAAATGCGAGCGAGATGAAAACTTTACTATATATTTGCATTACAAAAATAATTAACGCCCAACGAAGTGGACACAGGTCGGCTAGTCTATACTAATATATAAAGCTGAAGAGTTTGTTTGTTTGGTTGTTTGTTTGTTTGTTTGAACGCGGTAAACTCTGGAACTACTGGGCCGATTTGAAAAATTCTTTCAATGTTAGATAGCCCATTTATCGAGGAAGGCTATAGGCTATGTGTCATCACGCTAAGACCAATAGGAGCGGAGTCCACGCCGACGAAGTCGCGCGCAGAAGCTAGTATTTAATAAAGCTGTTAAATGTCTAGAAGGCAACTGCATAACAATTTTAGATATTTATGGGATTATGGTTAGTCTTAGAGATAATAATATAGTTAACTTAATTGAAAATTTAAATCTTCGAAAACTTAATGTAAATATCGATGACCTTTATGGAGAAATTGCTTTACATTAATATTATATATGTACTTCTAAGGGGTTTGCAGAACTATCAACTGCACAAAAATGGCAGCAAGTATTTGATTAGAGTGATGACAATTTAATAAACTTGTATAAAGTAATTTCATTCTTATTACCTATTCCCACTACGTCAGCATTCAAAGATTTTTTGCTGTGATGAATAACAAATGTCGAGACGAACGAAACAAAGCGTCTCTGAACTTGATAAAAAATGAGTTACTTATTTAATTTAAATATAGACTGTAAAATGTTGCAATGTTGATATATTTACTATTAATTCGACTCAATTTGCCAAATTATGTTGCAAGTATTTGGAATCGTGTTAAGTATGTGTTGCTGTGTTTGTGTGTATATAATTATAAGTTAAATTGTTAATTGTTTGGTATTTTGATTATGTGTTTGCTTGTTTGTTGTGTATTTGTTGTAATATTGTTATTTTTGTTTATTGTACGCTTTGGTTTTAACTGTAAGTGCAATAAATGTTAACTGAAATAAATAAAATAAAATAAATAAAGATGTGGTGTTGGGCTGCTGTGTGGTTGCGGCAGTAAAGAATATAGCCACCCTCTCTCTTCCCGTGGGTGTCTTAAGAGGCGGCTAAGGGATAACACAGTTTCACTACCACCTTGGAACTTAAAAAGCCGACCGATATGGCGGGATAACCATCCAACTGCTGGCTTTCAAATACACAGGCCGAAGACGGGCAGCACCGTCTTCGGTACGACAAAGCCAGCCCTGCGATCACCAACCTGCCTGCCCAGCATGGCGACTATGGGCGAAACGCATGAGTTGTGGAGACCTATGTATGTCCAGCAGTGGACTACGATAAGCTGAAGTGTGTGTAAAGATGTTGTGCAATTGTTTAGTAGAGATACTAATCTGATACAAGCTGCAAAAAGCAATAAAAAATATGTTTTCAAATTTAATCTATACTAATATATAAAGCTGAAGAGTTTGTTTGTTTGTTTGTTTGTTTGTTTGAACGCGGTAATCTCTGGTTCTACTGGGCCGATTTGAAAAATTCTTTCAGTGTTAGATAGCCCATTTATCGAGGAAGGCTATAGGCTATGTATCATCACGCTAAGACCAATAGGAGTGGAGTCCACGCCGACGAAGTCGCGCGCAGAAGCTAGTAAAAAATAAAAATAAATTGTACTTTGTGATGATACTATGTACTTTTTTTTCTTACCTATAATACCCAATGTACTTTAATTGAGAAAAAAAAAGGTGGCAACCCTACTCCCAACCCTAGAACTGGGCATAGATTTTTGGGGTTTTGGGGGTTGGGGGTGGGGGCTATATGACACTGGGCATCGTTTTATGGGGTTTTGGGGGGAGAGCGGAGGAGGGGGTGGGTGTTTTACCCTCTGGTACCACCCCCAACCCCAGAACTGGGCATAGATTTTTTGGGGTTTGGGGAGGGGGGGGGGGGTTACCCTCTGGTACCATTCCCACCCCCAGCACCGCACTATATAGAAATCCGAAAAATACCCAAACCCGAATCGGAGCACCCCACTATCCACGTGGTCTAGGTCTGTCCTACCCCTAGAGTGTTCTGTTGAGAGCCCGGAGCGGATAAGCCTAAGAAACATTTTAAATATCATAATATCAAAAATACCGACCGTTCCAGCGGGGATCGAACCCGCACCTTAGTTAGCGCACGGTTAGTCAGTTAGTATTTTTGATAAGATATTTAAAATGTTTATAATTTCCTCACGTGTGGGTATTACACAAAAAATAGTACAAACAAAAGCCTAATAAATTTCACAGTTCGGAATTTTTTTATCACGTCGAGTTTTTTGATTATTAATACGATTTCGTTGTTGTTTATAGGTTTTTGCAAGAGTATTGGTCGCGTGTTTTACAACCCAGTAGCAATGACCCTTATATTTTCAATGGCCCTCACGACCACATCTCTCTGGGGATATGGATATTATGAACTTGATGTTATCAAGGTAAGATTGTTGTTTTTTTTTTCTTAACTAGCGTGATATCACAGATAGTTTAACTGTCTCGGAATTGAAGAATTTGAAGAAAAATTAACAGACAAATCCTGCAACTTATTTATGTATTGAAATCCTACAACTTAACAAATAAATACAAAACAAACAAAGCTCTGGTTGGTTTTAGAATATCTTTGTCATATTGATTGATAACGACTCACGTTATTTGAAAAGTAATAGTTATCCCACCAAAAACATTCTGTAAAAAAACTAGCCAAGTCTCGATAGAGCTGCTTGTTTATCTCTAAAAAGTAATGAAATCTAGACAAAGTCGTGCCAAGTCTAAGGTTCCTTACTGCGATTTCTTTATTATTATAGTTAATGTTGTGTGACTTGCCCGTTGAAGGGTACACAAGGGTACAAAACTATGAATAATATCCCATACTGGTATTGGTAATTGGACGCTAGTGTCTCATTTTAGGCGGTTGTTGATTGTCCAACATATTCATTCAGCATTGACAATGCTGACTTCTGTTCTCTTATTTTTGGAGCGTCAAATCGACCACCGATCTAACATAAAATAGACGTACAGACGGACTTCTATCAATGATTAGAAGTTCGCAGTACTGGAAATAATTTTTTATACATTTAAATTATATTATTGAAATACGCAGCTTTATCAAGCCTACAAGTGACTGGTTATTCAATCAACGTTTTCATCATTTTTGGTGTTATGTAGCACCTGGTTTTGTACCCTTGTGTACTCTTCAACGGCCAAGTCACACAACATTAACTATAATAATAATGAAATCGCAGTAAGGAACCTTAGACTTGGCACGACTTTGTCTAGATTTCATTACTTTTTGAGATAAACAAGCAGCTCTATCGAGACTTGGCTAGTTTTTTTACAGAATGTTTTTGGTGGGATTTCACTGCTTTTTGTAGAAACGCATAATAATAATATAATATAACGTACATAATATTCAGGCATATTGATTTATTTTATTAGAATTTCTTATTTGACACATTTTTTTTTCTTTTTAGGAATAGTTTTTTTACAATTGCAATACAAATCTTTCTTAATTCTTTTCCTTTTTTCCGGTTCTGGTTCTTGTACAGTAGCAACGAACGTAAGCGCGTTTTAAAATACAGTCAGCGCCACGGCTCTTGTGTTTTCTAATCATGGTCGCCAGGTACTCCAGATCTTCGATCATCCTAGTTTTTATAGTTTTCCCTTTATGTAGCCATTAAACCCTAACTCTGTACCAAATTTCAGCTCTCTGAGTTTATGGGAAGTACTAGTTCTATTTTGATGATCATGAGTGAGTGAGTGTCGTAAATGCGAAACTTTGCTTTCGCTTAACTTCGGAACTAAATGACCTACAGACTTGAAATTTTGGATTTTAAGTATGTGATTATAGCTTACTGGATGACGAAAATTTTGGCGTTCTGGTCTTATCTAGAGGTTCTCAAATAGGGGCCTGAAAATGCGGCGAAATGGTTCGGGTAAAGGATGGTACGGCAGTGTTTGCTTCGCGCTCGACTTGGCGGGGGCACTGCCGTGCCCCCCGATTTCACTCGACATAAATAGAGAAGTTTCGAGAGAACAATATACAGTTAGTATTAATAACTTGCTTTGTCAACGTATGAATGAATGAATCCGCCTCAGTAAAATAATACAAAAGATAAATAAAAGCCTAAATAATTAAAGAAGAAGTGTTACAAAATATCTTTCGAAATTAGTTTTAAAAAAGTGGCTGTGACATACGGATGGACAGACAGACATGACGAATCCATAAGGCTTCCGTTTTTTGCCCTTTGGATACGGAACCTTAAAAATATGCTCACGAATCAATATTTGATTTAAAATAATTGTGTTTGCTCGCAAACGAAAAAAAACCGACTTCAATTACATCGACAAGTAATAAAACGTAATAAGACGAAAAAATAGTCAAGTAAATACGCGCTATTAAAGATTACTCAAAAAGTTATCATCAGATCTCGATCTAATTTCACGAAGACTACATGACAAGTATTAGCTTTCGATTAAAGTAAGAATCATCAAAATCGGTACACCGAGTAAAAAGTTATGCGGTATAATACAACGTAGGTCGACGAAATAGTAGTCAAGTAAATACGCATTATTAGATATAACTCTAAAAGTACTTGTCAGATCTTAATTTTAAAAAAATGGGACCACATGACACACAACACCTTTCAATTAAAACAAAATTGATCGAAATCGGTCCACCCAGTCAAAAGTTCTGAGCTAACATACATAAAAAAAAAAACAAAAAAACATACGTGTCGAATTGAGAACCTCCTCCTTTTTTGGAAGTCGGTTAAAAATGTGGAGTGGCTTAGACTTACTTATCTCTTTTATCAGCGAAACTCATACGTTCGTCATTATCTAAACTAGCTTCTGCGCGCGACTTCGTCGGCGTGGACTCCGCTCCTATTGGTCTTAGCGTGATGAAACATAGCCTATAGCCTTCCTCGATAAATGGGCTATCTAACACTGAAAGAATTTTTCAAATCGGCCCAGTAGTTCCAGAGATTACCGCGTTCAAACAAACAAACAAACAAACAAACAAACAAACAAACAAACAAACTCTTCAGCTTTATATATTAGTATAGATAATAAATTTGTAGGTTAAAATAAAATATGTATAATCTATATCTATATAACAAAAGGGATTTCCACCCATATATTGACTCATCACGATATCTCTGGAACCATAAGGCGTAGAGACTTGAAATTTGGTATGAATATTCCTTTCACCGAGTAGAGGTCAGCTAAGAACGGGTTTTGCGAAATTCCACCCGCAATAGGGGGTTGCGGGGGTTGATAACATATATGGCAAAACAACGTTTGCGGGGTCAGCTAATTGAATATAATGATCAAGTCATAATATACACACGATGAACTTCTTCATTAGATGACGCTGTTGACACTACGGATGACTTTAAGCTATTATTTGGACTGAAATCTTCAGATTTTTAGTTATCTGGTGCAACAACAATAACCTCTCCACCTACATAATACATAATAAGTATAATTAATTCATAGCGTTAAATAAATTAAACGAATAATAATTTGACGGCTGAAAAAAATGATAAGTTTCAATTGTGAGGTTATGTTTTTTTTATAATTAGAATGCAAAAGTCGACGACGAGATACTAATAATTTCAAGTAGATATCTGTAATTGTTATTTCTTAGTAGTATTCATAACTAAACAATTTTATCTTATAGGTAAGTAACAATAGTTTATCAACATTTTCACCTCGCAGATTGCTCCTTCTCTCTGAATAAATTTGTCCAGTAGCACTAAAATAATATTTGTTCACAGAAACATTCGCTGACAGCGCGAGAACTTCAGAATGCAGTTTCGGTTTCGGTCGTGGTTTCGGTAGGTTTGCCGCCGAAACCGAAACTAAATCGAAACCCGTTTTTTTTGCCGAAACTCGAAATTTAATTTACTCGAATTTTTTTTAAACTGAGGTAGGGCACAGAAGGAAATTTCCTTCTCAAAATAATAGCCCGACTGGGGTAGTAAGTCGACCTTACGGAAGACCACAGCTAAATAATACTGTTTTCAAGCAGTATTGTGTTCCTGTTGGTGAGTAAGGTGACCAGAGCTCCTAGGGGGGAATTGGGGGTAGGGTCGGCAACGCGCTTGCGATACTTCGGGTGTTGCAGTCGTCTATAGGCTACGGTAATTGCTTACCATCAAGTGAGCCGTACGCTTGTTTGCCGACTAAGTGAAATTAAAAAAAAAAAATTGGTCAGACAACATGCGATAACGTCACAAAATCTATTGTATGCATGTTTAATAAGTATAATATTTTTTTTTATAATTTCGGAAGAGTACCATACAAAACTGCATTATTAAAAGTTTATTTAGACTTATAATAATCTTAGACTGTACAATTAGGGATATAAATGGGTTACTCCCCTATAAGAAAGGAAATATTTAGCTGTAAGTTAATTAGTTATTTAAAAAAATGACATATCATCATCATCATCATCTTCATAACTTCAGCCTATCACGGTCAACTGTTGGAAATAGGCCTCAACAAGTTCACACCAGAAAAGGCGCAAACTCTTGTTTCATGATTCAAAACACATGGTTTACCCATGATAGTCACCACGCTGGGCAGGCGGGTTGGTGACCGCAGGGCTGGCTTTGTCGTACCGAAGACGCTGTTGCCCGTCTTCGGCTGTATTTGAAAGTCCGCAGTTCTATGGTTATCCCACCATCGGTCGGCTATTTAAGTTCCAAGGTGGTAGTGATACTGTGTTATCTCCTAGTCACCTCCTACGACACCCACGGGAAAAGAGAGGGTGGCAATATCCCTGGTGGAAAAATATTTGAAATTTCGGACTTTAAAATTATTGAGAATGGTTAACTTTTTCAGAGTTTTACAGAATTTCAAAGACCTATTCCGACTTATTCTCCTAAAAAAGTCTTTTCTAGGAAAATTTTATGAAGAGTTTTGAAGACGTTTTAAGAGTTTTCCAGAAAATTATTTTCACAAGTGATTCTTTACTGCCGTAACCACACAGCAAATGACATCAATGTTTATGATATTGTGCGGTAAATTGGACAAGCTTATTGAGGAACCAACTGTATGTTCAAAGAGTCTCGTTGTTTCAACGTAAAAAAAAAACCTGTTTATTATAGATGTCAATAACAACGTTGAGAGGTGGAACTGTACGAGGCGATTAGTCATCGGTTATGCCTAGTTCGCATTAGGCTAGTATTTTAGTCGAGTAGCGAGTAATTTAGTAGCTAAACGTGTCTGAACACCAAAAATTTTGTCGAGTAATTTAGTAAGGAATTTAGTCGAGTCGATCCATTTTATTGTATATATTTTTATCGGGCGAGTATCACCTCCCATCACGCGTCCGCGCTCACTGGCGCACTGGCTAAAACTTGTTCGGACTTGCCGAACACTTCGATTTAGTCGAGTTCATTAGTTAATTAATTACAGCAAAAATTTAGTTTCACTGGAGTGAAGAAAAAGCTTTAAAATTTGTTTCTTAATATCTAGAACATGAATGCTTGTGGAATATTAAATCTCCGCATTATAAAAACAAACAAATTAAACAATCCGCATACTTTGATTTAGAAAATGCAATGAATATACCAGGATTTGGTGAAAAGGAAATTAAATTGAATTTTTTTTTATTAAATTGAAAGTTTTTTTATTACATTAAAAAAAATATTCAATTTTTTTTATTAAATTTAATTAAATTGAAATTTTCGTATCCATAGCTTCTTTTTATTAGTTATACAAATTTCTTCATCTAACTCTTCTAAAATCACCGTTAAGATTAGCTTAATTACTTTATTTATTTTATTGCGCTTTCGGCTGTTCATCTTACAAAACTGAAAACACTTGTGAACTGTACTCGAACGGTGCAAACGATTTTGGGACAGTAGCGAGTAATTTAGCTACTAAATTACTCGCTACTCGACTAAAATACTAGCCTAATGCGAACTAAGATATTCGATGAGAATGAGATATCGTATCGTTATATAATCAGTTACGACACAAGATAAAATAGTATAAAAATGAGGACAGCTTCCGGAGAAAATACAAGTTCAGTATTACTTATTGAAGCAGAACTATCTAAATCGTGAAATATTATATTTTCTGATGCTTATTTTCGATGAACTTTTGGAACTTTATTTATTGTATACATTCACTGTTTGATATTAGCTTTGCTTAAACATTTCGATATACTTAGTAACTTTTTTAAAGATATAAGTGTAATTTTTTATTTGGAATTTGGTGTTTTCATGTGTATTCAGTGTAAGTATACTATGTATTTCTGTTAGATTTTTTAAGACACATCTAACACAGTCAGTCTTCAGTCAGTGAGTCAGTTCAGCCTATTGCAGTCCACTGCTGGACATAGGCCTCCCCAAGTTCGCGCCAGACATCTCGGTTTTCCGCAATCCTCATCCAGCCTACACCGGCAATCTCACGAAGATCATCGGTCCAACCGGCCAGAGGACGTCCCACACTGCGGTTGCCAAGACGCGGTCTCCACTCCAGGACACGTCTGCTCCAACGGCCATCGGTCCTGCGACATAGATGACCAGCCCACTGCCACTTCAACTTGCTAATTCTGTGGGCTATGTCGGTTACTTTCGTTCAGACAGTCTTGGATATTGGTTTTTCCTATTTTGCAAATATTTTTTCTAAATTAACGCCTCACTCTCAACGGCCCCCACTAGGATTATCTCCTGTATAGGTATCATATATATATCTCCCTCAGTAAAACGAGTAACGATTCGAAAGTGCTCTTGGGGCCTATTCGGATAAAGATATTTTTGATTTTGATTTTGTAACATACATCAATCAGTACACCCAGTAAACAGTTATGTGGTAAGGGTACAGTCGAATTGAGACCCTCCTACTTTTAGAAAGTAAGAAAGTATAGTAGGTAACACAGTTTTTTTAGAAATCGGAAGTTGTATCTAATCTTTTGTTATCACTGTTTAATTGATTTTGTTTACATTGCGATAATTCTTGGAACACCCATAAAATACATTTGAATGTAGTTTGTTAGGATTCGGCTCCTCATTAGAAACATCATAATTGTGTGGTATTCTTGTATTTCGTGTGTAGTGGATGCGCTATTAATTTTTTTTTTATAATTTGATCGTCATTTATGCTCATTGTTTAATTTGTTGCATATATATTTTTATATTTATGTATTTTTCGTTAGTTTTGTGAAGCTATACAGCAATTGTGAGAAAAATGTGATTATTGAATTCGGTATGTTGATTTTTGTATGAATATTTATTGTTAACTAGCTTCTGCGCGTGACTTCGAATATGGCGATATTGGATTTAGTCGTAGAATGACGTCACAAAGTTAACCATGCATTGTCATCCGAATTGAACCTGTATACAAAATTTCAGCTCAATTGGTTGAAGATATCTGCTTCAAAATTGAGTTGCAAGATTTCACCCGAACAAACATACGTACATACATACCTACATGCATACATATAAACTGTGCATTGTCATCCAAATTGAACCTGTATACAAAATTTTAGCTCAATTGGTTGAAGATATCTGCCTCAAAATTGAGTTGCAAGATTTCACCCGAACAAACTTACATACATACAACCATGCATTGTCATCCAAATTAAACCTGTATACAAATTTTCAGCTCAATTGGTTGAAGATATCTGCCTCAAAATTGAGTTGCAAGATTTCACCCGAACTTACATTATTACATACATACATTGCAAGTTAAAAGCTTGTAAAAACCATATGACTTGCTAAATGGATGTTTTATATTTAATTTTCAATGAAAAATTAATGAGATAAGGTCTAAAATTATGATCAAATTGCAACTTATCGAAAGCCCTGGCAACGAGTCTTCCTCCCCGTCACTTCGATGGTGACTGCTCACGTCTCGTTGAATAACATGCAAAACTGATTTTTTATTTGTACATAGTTTAAGATTCCATATAACACCTAAAAATCTAGGTTTATAGTCTACTTTTAAACGCAGATTTTTATTTATTTAACGAGAAGTATACTGCACGGCGTCGAATTAAGGGCTAGAGTTTGGATACGTTTCCGTATAAAAACAGTTATATATAAAAAGTTTATATTATTATTTATAACAACCGCTATGGTGTAGTGGTGCGTGTTCCGTATAGGCATTTACACACCGGCAGTTTGCGGGTTCGATTGCCGCTGGGGATGGATATTTATATTTGTGCTAACATTTCTTTTCGGTTTGGATGTCAATGTGGCTGTCACGGTGGGGACACCGTGCCTCGGAGAGAACGCTAAGGTGTCGATATCGGTTCGGTCTGATCGTCATCATACACATCTGATAGCGATAAACATCGCGATGAGTAACGACTCACAGATTTAACGACTCACAGTGTAAACAGACTATGAGTCATTACTCATCATAATAATTATATCTGCTGACCTGCAGTGGAGCGTGCATCGTGGTGGATTAAGCTCTGACCCTTCTCCTACATGACAAATAACCTTTTAAGGAGCCCTAGGAGTTTGGTAAGAGTAATAGCAATCAACGCCGTGTAAGCTTAGAAATGGTACTGTTGTCATTCTAAATTCAGCATGATTTTAAAATACATGTGCCAAAACTAAAATTTTGTATATTTCCGAAGTTGAACTGACGCCAGCTTTTTTCAAGTTGGTAGTGACTTCAGCCTATCGCAGTCCACTGTTGGACATAGGCCTCCCAAAGTTCTCGCCAGACATCCCGGTGTTTCGCAATCCGCATTAGACTTGGGTAACTCATGAGAGAAAGATATAAATGAAACATATCTTTTCAAGTGAGCTAGACTCCCATCAGCTCACTTGCGTTTCAAATATATCTCCAGCTCACTAGGTTTATGATTCATTTTCGAGATACTGACGTACTGAGAGAGAGTAAACGAGACCGGACGATGGCGCTTATCATGCGAATGAGAGAGACAGCAGTAACTCTTTTACTGAGCCAGAGTAAACGAGATCGAACGATGGGGCTTATCATACGAAAGAGAGAGATAGCTATAGCTCGGTATCTTTTCGATTCATATTGTATCATACGACTAGCTTCTGCGCGCGACTTCGTCGGCGTGGACTCCACTCCTATTGGTCTTAGCGTGATGATATATAGCCTATAGCCTTCCTCGATAAATGGGCTATCTAACACTGAAAGAATTTTTCAAATCGGTCCAGTAGATCCTGAGATTAGCGCGTTCAAACAAACAAACAAACAAACAAACAAACAAACAAACAAACAATCAAACAAACTCTTCAGCTTTATTATATTAGTATAGATGAAACACTTGTCAGTTGTCATTTACTGAGCTAAATGAGATGAAGACACAATTGAGTGATATATATCCTAAGATCAAAATGATATATATCTCTCTTTTCTTTTCACTGATATAAACTTCGCACGGCTAATCCGCATCCAGCCACCACCAGCGATCTCGCGTAGATCGTCGGAACAGTCATCGAGTTGCCGAGTTGTTGGCCCGCCAGCATGCAACTTGTATAAACACACACACACACACACACACACACACACACACACACACACACACACACACACACACACACGTTATTATAATAAACATCGAAAATGTATTTTTTCTGATGAACTTAGATTCGGTCTCTTGTTAAATATAATTATCTTGTTAATTAAGTATAATTAAATATATTGATAGGTCTTGTGAAAATTAATAAAGATCAAAATTTTATTACTTTATTAATCACTGTATTAATCTCAATGAGTGACTGACTTTTTGTTGCAGGTTAAAAGAAAAAAAGGTACCGAGTTAAGTAAGAAGAGTTCTGAAATCTACATTTGAAATTCAATAATAGATATACCAACAAACAGAACAATGTATGTTCAACGAATGTTGAGTCAATCGAATAGAGGTAAAATACATACATACATACATATAATCACGCCTCTTTCCCGTAGGGGTAGGCAGAGACCACTTCTTTCCACTTGCTACGATCCTTACATACTTGTTTGGCTTCGTCCACTTTCATTATTCCTTTCATACATGCTCTTCGGTTTAGGCTACTCTTGACCTGGCCTTTTTTCGAGACGTCTCTGATCTGGTCTTGAAACGTCCGCCTAGGTCTACCCCTTCCAACACTTCCATTCACACTCGCCTTATACACTTTTTTCGTCAATCGTTCTTCATTCATTCTCTCGACATGGCCAAACCATCTCAGCATACCTTTCTCAATTTTTGTCACTACATCTTCTTTCGGACCATAACGTTTCCTTATCTGACTATTTCATGATTACATATTTAGAGGTAAAATTGTATTGTTTTATCATTATTTTGAACTAACTGCACTCACGACTTAAATATCGGAATCGTTCTTCATTATATGATGCATTTTACAGATAGATAAAGTACAAAAACTTAAGATGAGTCATACATATATGTTTAAGTCACTAAACGCTGCATAATTTGTGTACTTTTATTTTTAATGTATAGTAAGTAAACCGATTTTGATGATTTATTTTAATCGAAAGTTGTTGCGTGTCATGTGGTCCCATTTAAGTTTAATAGAGATCTAACCAGTACTTTTCGAGTTATATCTAATTATGTGTATTTACTTGACTACTTTTTCGTCGACCTACGTTGTATTATACCGCATAATTTTTCACCGAGTATACTGATTATAATAATTCTTGTTTTAATCGAAAGCTGATGTGGTTTCATTTAAATTTTTTCAAGATTTGATTACTACTTTTTGAGTCATCTCTCTCTTCATCAGTCAACGCGTATTTACACGACTATTTTACTTTTATCTACCTACGGTTTATTACTTGTCGATGTAATTAAAGTCGGTTTTTGGTTAACTATTGTAAAAATTCATCAAAACTAATTTCTGCCTTATTAATTACTAGTTCTTCCTGCACCTGTCTTAAGCTTAAACCTTAGTTTGGTTTTTCACGCCGCCATAATTATTTTTCTTCTTCTAATTTCATAATTCTTATTTTACTTACTTTTCTTTAGCGACTTCCTTACTCTTGAAGAAGAAATGGGAAATATGCTGTCCTTAACTTATGTTTTTTTGTTTTATTTCAGTACGAAATCGAATATTATCATGGATCAATGGCACTAATTTTGACCCGAGAAAACTAAGGGGTGTTATATTAGGAATGATAGTTAATATTACAGTCGGAGAAATTTGTTGCTACAGATTTATCCAGCAAGATATAAGAGCTGGAGAACTTCCTAGCTACACTGCAGGTATGAAAATACAGTTTTTATTTATTTAATCGACCAACTAGCCGATAGGAGGATCCGGTTGGGCTGGGCGGCATTTGGCTGGCTTTACCGAGTCTTCACTTCGAAGATTCCGCAATCCTTGAAAACAAAAGTCTTCGAACAATGCGTCCTGCCTGTGTTAACATACGGAGCCGAGACGTGGACACTGACGAAGAGACTGGTCCACAAGTTTGAAGTCGCTCAACGTGCAATGGAACGGGCTATGCTTGGGGTTTCTCTCAAATATAGAATTAAAAATGAGGCTATCCGCGAGAGAACGAAAGTAACTGACATAGCCCACAGAATTAGCAAGTTGAAGTGGCAGTGGGCTAGTCACTTGTGTCGCAGGACCGATGGCCGTTGGAGCAGACGTGTCCTGGAGTGGAGACCGCGTCTTGGCAAACGCAGTGTGGGACGTCCTCCGGCCCATTGGACCGACGATCTACGTAAGATTGTCGGCGTAGGCTGGATGAGGATTGCGGAAAACCGGGATGTCTGGCACGAACTTGGGGAGGCCTATGTCCAGCAGTGGACTGCGATAGGCTGATGTGTGTGTGTGTGTGTGTGTGTGTGGCGACCAACTAGCGTAAGTATTTATAACTAAGGTAGGACACAGCAGGAAATTTCCTGCTCAAAATATGGAGCTGTCCGACTGGGGTAGTACCTCAACCTTACAGAAGATCACAGCTAAATAACACTGTTTTCAAGCAGTGTTGTGTTCCTGTTGGTGAGTAAGGTGACCAGACTGAGCTCCTGGGTGGAACTGGAGATGGGGTCGGCAACGCGCTAGCAATGCTTCTGATGTTGCAGACGTCTATAAGCTACGGTAATCGCTTACCATCAGGTGATCCGTACGCTTGTTTGCCGATCTGGTAACACAAAAAAAGTACCACCTTATGGTAAGCGGACACTGTACGTAACCTATGGACACTTGTAACACCAGGAACATTGCAAGCGCGTTGTCGATTCTACCCCACTTCACCAGGACAATTTTTTTCGAGGTCATGTTTTAATATATTTAGTATTGGGTGAAACAATTAATCTCACCCTACATTACTCAAATCATTACAAGTTTCATTCAAATTAATCTAAAAGTTGGGTGCCAGGTTAAGACACGGACAGACCAAAATGAAAAAAAAAAGGATCCAAAAAGAGGACTCGGAAAATAATTCTCAAAATGTCTTCAATATATAGAATTAGATCTTTCAAAGTTGTAATATAGATGACTTCAAGTTGAAAACATAACTAATGCTTTGAGATAGTTTTAATCAGGAACTGACCTAGATTTTATAACTTAGTAAAAAGTTTAGCGACTTATAGAAATATCCTGAGAAATTTTCATTTGATGCGTCGATGTGCGAGTTCATTTCTTGTTCATGAAAAATGTAGGTAGTTCGTCATAATTTTGGCGTTTGAGCTGTTAGTGAAAAAAAACTTGCTAAGCGACGTTATTGAGTATGAGAGTACGAATTTTGTTTATCGTAATAAAAAATTTAAGTTAGTCTTTGCTTTTCAGATTTCATGATAGTAATATTCGGAGTATTTGAAGCTGTAGTAGCACCAATAGTATCCTGGTGGGGATATACGAAGCGACGAAAGCTATTCATTGGTTACACAACAGCTGTTATCGTTTGTTTTTTGTCTTGGTTTTTACTGCCAGCAAAATTGGAAAGAAAGGAATCAGGTAATTATTTTGTATGAAAATGACAAAAGAAAAATCATACACGTAACGTTAGATTAGAATGTGAAATCCCAGGAGTGATAAGATATATCACTTATGTTGTCAAAACCAACTCATTCAAACATATTTTTGGGTTGTCTCATTTTGATATTTATAATGCTAACAAAAAAAAAAACCGTAAATATCGTTCAGGAGTTTCGGTAACTAGAAAGTCTTACAAAAGTACGTTTGGTACCCAATGAATTGGAATTGCAATTAAACAACAAATCGGTAGCAGAATATTTGGGGCAACAATGTTCCACGCAGAAGGCATTAAAATTGTCTTCAAATTACTTTGCGTTTTTAGTTATTTTACGTATGTAAGTAAAGTATTAGTATCTGTATGTTGCACTACTTACAGCTCAATTTTATGTCACGCGAATGAAATGTCCTATTTTGCCTTTATTTTGTTTTTTATTTTTTGGTTTTAGTTTTTATTTTTTTGGTAACTAATGTTTTTGAGTACAAAAATTATGTGCTATTTTTATTAACGATACTATTTTTTGTCCACAGAACTGTGCGATGCAGCCAACTCAGAAAACAATATCGAATTCATCGGTACCTCGACCCGCACTGTTCTTCGACTCGTCATGATAATATATTCTTATATTGTATTTGTAGTTGCGCGAGTTGGGTATTTAAGTCACAGTATTGCTTATTCTGATGAATACGCACCAGCTAGAACAAGCATGCACTATGGTAAATAATTATTATGGAACAACAACCATAATTAACATTTGAACCTTAGTACAGTGTTGCCAACCCCAAGAAACTAAAAAACAGCAGATAACCAATAAAAAAAACAGTAGAAAACAGTAGGTAAAGTAAAAAAGGCAGATTTCATACCTTCCTCGTATAATTAAAACAATCACCTACTTTTATTAGTTATCAGGACTCACATACATAGTTATATTTTAATATTTATCACAACTTAATAAAAAAATAAAATCAAAGTAAATTTATTTTTCACATTCATTATCAATTGCCTCATCTTCAGTATTTTCAAACTCATTTTCTTTTTTAAAATCATACATATTATTGTTTTTCTTTATGTGCCTTTTTGACTTCAAATGAATAGCAATCGGTTATTTCGGATTTAGTGTGTAAAGTATGTAAGGCTCCTTTAATAGTTTTAGTCGATATTTAGTTGCGTAATTTAGTTTTCAAAATATTTATAGCTGAAAATAATCTTTCCGAGGTGGCGCTGCTGTGTGGTAAGCACAAAAGTTTCTTCACCAATTCACAAAATTCACACAATGGTTATAATTGTGAATGTTTGAAATATTTTGAAATATCCGAAAAATACGTTTTGGAGAATTTTGTACATGATTTTCCAGTGCATAAAAATATGAGTGACAATCACATAAGACTCAGGTCGGGGAATTCCTTATTCGAATCCCGACAAGAGTACATAGTTACATACTGCCATCTAGTATCATTGTGTATTATTATATAGTGGTTATCAAAACATATTACATAGTGTAATAGGTGACGCTGAACGCTAATTGAAAAACAGTAAAAATTACAAATGAAACAGAAAACAGGGACATCGATGTAAAAACAGCAAATCTACTGTTAAAACAGTAGGGTTGGCAACACTGCCTTAGTATGTGTACATAGTAGGTGCTTGTAATATTTTACTTTTCTTGGCTATATTCTACCATAATGTAGCAACTTGTAAACATCCCAATTCCAGTGCTGGGTCTTTTGATAAATACTCATATATAGCTAAATTTTTTTTCTTTTAAAATATGAAGGTTTTCCATTTTTGAACTTCCAACTTAAGACACTTTTCATAGCGTTATTTGATTCATTTATTTATCTTTAATATGGTATTACTCTTTTTCTTAGACTAGAAAGTATTTTTTGTGCCTATTTAGACAGTCGATCTGAAGGAGTAAACTCCAGTCGTGCGTCGGAGCTAACACACACTCTTTTTTACTTTTATTTTATCAGAGTAGATTGATCCTTTAAATTTGTTAATAAGGTATAATTATTTACCAACGAGTATTAGGTATTTTCAGGTGCTTTGTTAGTGTCACGAATATTTCCACTTGTTCTGGGATATAAAATATTGACGGGCGTCGTGGAAAATAACTTACTAATTCAAATCATCATTCTATTAATTGGATCCTTGGTGAGTTTTGTGCAGCTGCCTAACGCAATACCAAACGAACCGCCGGTAGTGGAGGGAGTGCAGATGGAAGCTTTGCCTTCAAAAGATAGGGGTGAGTGTTGTATCCAAAAACAGCAAAGATCTCAGATTGTATGAATGCCACACACACACACACACACACACACACACACACTTCAGCCTATTGCAGTCCACTGCTGGACATAGGCCTCCGCAAGTTCGCGCCAGACATCCCGGTTTTCCGCAATCCTTATCCAGCCTACGCCGGAAATCTTACGTAGATCGTCGGTCCAACGGGCCGGAGGACGTCCCACGCTGCGTTTACAAAGACGCCATCTCCAATTAGAAATGAGGGTATCCGCGAGACACAGATCACCCCCTACCGCGAGAGAACGAAACTCACTCACTTGTGTCGCAGGACCGATGGCCGTTGGAGCAGACGTGTCCTGGAGTAAATGCCATAGCTTATGTAAATTATAGAGTATTTTATTTCAAAACACAATATGTTACTATCACAAATCCTTAGGTTTGAAAGAAATGAGGCTTCTGTCGTCTGACTTCGTCTGTAACAGCAGCGTTTGTTTGAGAGAAAATTTCAAATCCTCGTTTTATTTCTGTATTTTCTTTAATGCTTTATATATATATATATATATATATTTCTACATTACAATGCTTAGATTAATCAAATCAGATTAAGTGTGAGGCGTATATTAATGTTAATACTCGTATAATTATTTTTGTTATTTACATTTCTCGTTTGTTTTACAGGTCTATGCACAAGTATTAAACGCGTGATGAACAGCCCAATAGCATTGACCCAAATGTTTTCAATGGGACTCGTGTCGGCCTCTCTGTGGGGGTATGGCTACTATGAGCTTGACATTATTAAGGTATTTTTTGTCGTATCTGTTAATATACGTTATAATTTGATATACTTTAGTTGACAAACTACGTACAACAATTCATTTCACGTTCTTATGCTCCTGGGGGGGATTGGGGTTAGGGTCGGCAACGCGCTTGCGATGCTTCTGCTGTTGCAGGCGTCTATGGGCTACGGTCTTACCATCAGGTGAGCCGTACGCTTGTTTGCCAACCTAGTTACATAAAAAAAAGTAAATGTGTCGTTTTGAATAGTTAAATTTCGAAGGCATATTCAAAATTTAGGTAACTGTGCGTTAACAAAACGAATTGTTTCTTGAATATAGGAAACTTAAATCAATGCATTAAATTTATTTAAGTGTTAAAAAGGATCCTAGTTTTAATGAAAGTTTGTTGTTTGTATTATTTTTTTTAATTCTCATGTAAAATTTTTATTTTTTTTTATTTAGGCGAAATTCAACATGCTGCCTTCTTCTAGTGGATACTTAAATTTTTCTAAAATTTTATTACATTATTTCATCCTTGCTGTCATAGCGGTAAGTTTTAATCAATATAATTGTTGTTATAAAATAATCGCATTCAGCCTCTAACATCCCACATGGGCATAGGCCTCATTCTCCATTTAGGAGAAGGATTGGACCTTAATCCACCACACTGCTCCACTACGGCGATTTGGCGGATATGACTGTTTCCTACTATTAGTAACGATCACTGTCAGGTATTTATGATAAAAACCGGGATCGACGGCTTAACGTGCTCTCCGAGTCACGGTGGGGAAACCTACAAGGACAGTCATTCAAATCGGAAAGAATTTTTTGTAGAAAGACAAATATCGATCCAGTAGAGGAATCGAACCCGCAAACCGCGGTGTTTTAGGCGACTACTCGCTACTATACCAGAGCGGTTATTACAATTCACTACTTAAGAACTAAATATTAATTACAGATAGTTGTATAAATCATGGTACGTGGAATAGTGCCAAGAATCCTGACAGATTTCCCTATTGCCAATTCTCTGGGCAAACAATGCACCAGGTCTCTTGTCATCAGTGAAGGCAATTAGACGAGGAGTTATCTGTTTTAAAAAATTGTTTGCTCTGCTACTCCAAGGTCCAAGTGTTTTGACTGGAAAATACATAAATATGTAATTTGAATGTATAACTAGTGACGAATATTTGTGCTGTTTTGTGGTTTCAGCTTTTACTTTTTTGTAATATAGTGAAAAATATAATATAATATATTCACTTATTTCTAATACAAGTAATGTCGATTTCAGTATTTCGGTGCTATTTTCTCCGATCCTATACTCAAGAAATATTGTCAATTAAAAACATTCAAACAAGCGGCCGCTATGAGTGTGCTAATGTTCGTATTTTACATAGTAATCACAACTGTTCCGCGCTGCAACACAGATAATGTTGTGGGAATCGGAAGAAATTATTACAACCACCCGGAATGCAGTCTTGCTTGCAAGTACGTTGAAAATGCCTTGTCTTGAACCTTTATTCGTTGGTAATTATAAGAACACAAAAGTATTGCTGTAACCGCTGTAAGTGATTGCATTTCATTACATTAAATCACTACGAGTATTACTAGTTGTGGACACGGTTGTTGAAACAGGTAAAGGAATAAAAGAAAGAAAGAAAGAAATACTTAATTTGAGACATATAAACTGCTTACAGACACACAAACTAACACAATGAGAGCACAAATATAATAAAAAAAAGTAAAAATTTAAGTAAACATTGGAATAATTAATTTAAAAATAAAAAAGAGACTTAAATATGAGGGAAACAAGCAGGGAAAAGTACTAATTTGGCTGAAAGTTTGGTATCAGTTGGTACCTACTTGGTGTTGACCACTTCTCGCCGAATTTCTGAAAGGATGTGATTCAGCCTTGGTCTGGCTGCTAAAGTGTAGCTAAAAGCTAAAATTATATGAAGTATAACGTAAAATATAGCAAATGTAGCATTTCTGTTAGAAATTAGTTTAGTGTATCGAATAGTCACTGATTTTAACTTCTCGTTATAGTTGTAAACCTCAATGGGCGGAATTCAAGCCGGTGTGTGCGGTTGATGATATGGTCAGCTATGTGTCACCGTGCCAAGCTGGTTGCCGTGGATCACAAGAAATCAATGGGATTCAGTGAGTAATATTTTATTAGGTAACGTGTATTATAAGGTGTGTGGCTACGGCAAATAATATAGCCACCCCCTCTCTTCCCGTGGGTGTCGTAAGAGGCGACTAGGGGATAAAATAGTTCCACTACCACCTTGGAACTTAAGAAGCCGACCGATGGCGGGATAACCATCCAACTGCTGGCTTTGAAATATACAGGCTGAAGACGGGCAGCAGCGTCTTCGGTGTGACAAAACCAGTCCTGCGGTCACCAACCCTCTTGCCCAGCGTGGTGACTATGGGCAACACACATGGGTTCACGCCATTTTTGGCGTGAACTTGTGGAGGCCTATGTCCAGGAGTGGACTGCGATAGCCTGAAGTGAGTGACGTGTATTATAATTTAAAAGCGAGGTAACTGAAATCAAAAGTTAATCATTGTCTGACTGTCAAGAGTTTCAGTCCGGATTATAATGATATTGAAATGGCAATGAAAAATAAATATAGGTCATGATTAGATAATCGATCGTCTTTGCACCGGACACTTTATTTTTGCCCAAGCTGAACTCCCGATAAAAGTACGATCTGAAAACTTACAGGGAAAGTCTAGTTTGTGGTGGTACAGAACCACGAATAATAAAAATCCATCCAGAAAGTCTATGTCCACCTATCTCAGGTCATCTTGCGTGTTTTTGGAGACATGTTTAG
Source organism: Melitaea athalia (assembly GCA_905220545.2). Classification (NCBI taxonomy): domain Eukaryota; kingdom Metazoa; phylum Arthropoda; class Insecta; order Lepidoptera; family Nymphalidae; genus Melitaea; species Melitaea athalia. Next base: position 14,951,277 of record HG992197.1, on the reverse strand, counting down.
TTCAATTTCCTTATTTTTTTTAATTTCCTATAAATATATTTTTGTCCTGTTACTAACTTACTAAGTAAGAATGTGTTGTTACAGAGTGTACTCGAACTGCACGTGTGCGGCAGGCGGGCGCGTGTTGGAGCGCGCGTGCGGCGACGAACCGTGTCGGAACGCGAGCTTGTTGCACGAGCTGATGTTCCACATACTCTTCACCCTCGGAAGTACGAACTATTACTATAGATACATTATTTTGACGACGCATTAGCGCAACGGTCACAGCACTAGCGTATGGCTGTTGCGCTGGCGGTCGCGGATTCGGTCCCCGCATATGGCATACATTTGTATTGGTCATACAAATGTTTGTCGTGGACTGGACGTTTGTGCTTGAATATTTTGTGTTTTTCCGGACTCCAAATACTTACTCAAGCTCAAAAGTGTAACAGAAGTTTAAAAATTTTAAAGTTAATGCGAAGTTAGAAAATCCGTGACATTATTTCATAGGAAAGAATATCATAGCCAATACTGAATATGTCTGCAAATTTTGAGACAGTTACAAGTTAATCCAACACAGTTACTAAACTCTGTGTGCTAACTAACACACAGTTACTAACTGAGTGCAAATATTATCATCATAATGAGAATTTAATCTATACTAATATTATAAAGCTGAAGAGTTTGTTTGTTTGTTTTTTTGTTTGAACGCACTAATCTCAGAAACTACTGGTCCGATTTGAAAAATTATTTCAGTGTTAGATAGTCCATTTATTGAGGAAGGCTACAGGCTATTTTTTTCAAATCAACTAGCTAATAAATCTAAACCGATTAATCAGTTCAATATAAAAACTTAATAATTGTGTTTGCTAGCAAACGAAAAAAAAAACCGACTTCAATTGCATCGGCAAGTAATAAATAATAAATAAATTAACAAACACACTAGTCGTCACTACGATTTTCGAGGGTTCCCCTCGATTTCACTGGGATCCAATCATCAGATCCTGGTTTTCTTATCATGGTACCTAAATTGAGATATCTCCTTTCCAACAAAAAAAAGAATTATTAAAATCGGTTCATAAACGACGAAGTTATCCCCAAACATACATTAAAGAATATATATATATGGTCGAATTGAGTAACCTCCTCCTTTTTTGAAGTTGGTTAAAAAAAACAACACTTTTTATGTAATATATGAACCAAAAAACGAAACTAATCTATACTAATATTATAAAGAGGAAAAGTTTATAACTTTGTTTGTATATCGGGTATAATCTTCGCAAATACTGATCCGATCATGAAAATTCTTTCACTAACAAAAAGCTACACTATTCAGGAGTGACATAGGCTATATTTTATTGTAATTGTACAAAAAAATTCAGTAAATAAGAAAAATATTAGAAACGAACGCCATCTATCGCTATTTATTAGTCTATTTATTTGATTTAATCTTATTTTAGTCAATCGACGACGAAGTTTTTTCGCTTTTTGATAGATGGCGTTGGAGCAACATTTTATTTATAAAGTATGTTATTTGGTTCTGTAATTTAAAATAATAAATACACGATATTATTACGATTTTATACGTCAAATTCTAAACAATGAACCTAATAAAACAGTACTAAGAGCTACACAACATAATTGCATCACAAAGATAATTAACGCCCAACGAAGTGGGCGCGGGTCGGCTAGTACTTGATAATTAGATACAATGACGAAAAAATATTTACTGACAGAGCACTTTTGCTTTTACCTTATTACAGTTTTAACACTGCAAGCTCAGGGCGTGCTCTTACTGAAAGTCGTGGACCCTCGCGATAAGTCCGTGGCGCAAGGCTTGGCTTTTTCTTTCGTCGCTATCTTGACCTTCGTCGTGGGTCACACAATTTTCTATGAGATTCAAAGTAAGTTTCCTAAAATACAAAATAAGATTGATATATCTTGCTTGAAATCTGGAGCCCGACGGGGTAAGTACCTCACCTTCATATAATTGTGTTTGCTCGCAAACGAAAAAAAACCGACTTCAGTTACATCGACAAGTAATACAACGTAATAAGACGAAAAAATAGTCAAGTAAATACGCGCTATTAAAGATTACTCAAAAAGTTGTAATCAGTTTTCGATCTAATTTAAACAAGACTACAAGACAAGTATTAGCTTTAGATTAAAGTAAGAATCATCGAAATCGGTACACCGAGTAAAAAGTTATGCGGTATAATATAACGTAGGTCGACGAAAAAGTAGTCACGTAAATACGCATTATTAGATATAACTCTAAAAGTACTTGTCAGATCTCAATTAAATTAAAATGGGACCACATGACACGCAACACCTTTCAATTAAAACAAAATTGATCGAAATCGGTCCACCCAGTCAAAAGTTCTGAGCTAACATACATAAAAAAAATAAAAAAAATAAAAAAAAAACATACGTGTCGAATTGAGAACCTCCTCCTTTTTTGGAAGTCGGTTAAAAAGATAACAAATAATGTCTCTCTCAAGTGTGTTCCTATTCCTGTGGTGAGTAGCGTGGCCAGAGCTCCTGGGGAGGGTCAATAACGTGCTTGCGATGCTTTTGGTATTTCAGGTATCTATATGCTACTATAACCGCTTACCATTATGGTCCGGGAGCCAGGAACAAATTTTGTCAATTATTTTCCCCATTAGAAACTTCGTAAGCTGCATCAGGGATTTATATTATGAATATTCGCGACCGCCAGTTGTGACTCCGTGGGTGGGACTGGCAGTAGCAGCCTCCCACGCATGGAGAAAAAAAAAGATTTTTTTTTTCATTTCCTTTTCTTAAGCGTTTACCTAATATTTTGAAGGAAAAATAAAGTCAGCTGACCATAACACGGTAGATTATACGTCAGCTGGCTGCTTGAACATGAAAAAAAATTATATTAAATCCCTAATGCATTTTACGAAGTTTAGATTGGGAGAAAATTGGTCACGAAACTCTGTCACTGGCTCCCGGACCATTATGCCATACGCCTGTTTAGCGACCTAGTCGTATAAAAAGAAACATATTTAAAAAAAATGGTAATAATATATTGTATCGTACTCCTTTAATCTCTCTCGTTTTTGTAACTTTTAATAAGCCAGCATTAACTTTAACGGGATTCTGACATTCTGTATTGACAAAACGAAATGTTTACCGAAAATCTGTAAAGTATGAAAAAAAAAGATGAACAAAATGAATTTTTACCTAATTTAGTTATTTTTTTTTCAGTTAGCACTTGTCGTTGGTTCGAAGGAAATAAGTGTCATCTACAGAGCGCAGCCTTCCCCTATTTAATCGGCGCCACTTGCGCGTTCCTCATGCTGACATCAATTATGACTACTGCCACATCTTGGCATTTTTTCAAAGTGTCAAAAGAGGATAAATACGAAGATGAAACAAGATTGTAATTGTGATTTTTTTTGTACTGTACTTAGAACTTTTAATTATTTAAGTTAACATACGCCAGCTTAACCTAAGTAAATTATGAAATTCGTTTATGATAAAAGTTATTTAGTGGTATGGACGGAAACAGAGGACCTCATACATTAATTATTTACTCTCGCAACAAGTCGGACTACTTGAACAAACCGAACGGTTAATAATCTTCATTAGTCACTCAAACCGTATATTTGAGATAGGCACTAGTTTAGTTACTAGTCTAGATAAAAGTTTGGCGATAAATCGACCAACTGGTCTAAAAATAATTTAGTCAAATAATCTAGTGACAAGTATAGCAACGAGCTGAGTAAGAAGTTAACCATTTATTTGAGAATCTAATTGTTGTAGCGGGTACCATGGTCACTCAGTACAAGTTATTGTACAAGCCGTACTATGTTAGTCATAGTCCGGTTGTTTTAAGTAATTTGTAAAGCCTCGAAACAAGATAGCACTCTGAGGACTGTTAAGTGTGATGCATTTATTTATTTACTATTTAATGTATATCCAAAATAATTTTAGAAGAATGATATTTAGTTACTACTAGCTTCTGCGCGCGACTTCGTCCGCGTGGAATAGGACCAACTCTATCATACATGATTTGTGCGAAACTTTAACCGTTTACGCAGTGGAAGCTCTCAAAAGGAAAAAACCCCGATTTTGAAACATTCTTCATTGGTGCTACGCAGGAGCGTAGCTATTGGTCTTAGCGTGATGATGTATAACTTATAGCCTTCCTCGATAAATGGGCTATCTAACACTGAAATAATTTTTCAAATCGGACCAGTAGATCTTGAGATTAGCGCGTTCAAACAAACAAACAATCAAACTCTTCAGCTTTATTATATTAGTATAGAATAAAAGTTTGGCGATAAATCGACCAACCGGTCTAGAAATTATTTAGTCGTATAATCTAGTGACAAGTATAGCAACGAGTCGAGTAAGAAGTTAACCTTTTATTTGAGAATCTAATTGTTGTAGTAGGTACCATGGTCACTCAGTACAAGTTATTGTACAAGCCGTACTATGTTAGTCACAGTCCGGTTGTGTTAAGTAATTTGTAAAGCCTCGAAACAAGATAGCACTCTGAGGACTGTGATGCATTTATTTATAAATTTACTATTTAATGTATAGTTAAAATAATTTTAGAATAATGATATTTAGTTACTATTAAGATTTTAAAATCTATATTTTAACCCGTTGCCGTAGTTGGCAGTAACCCTGTGTGTCAAACCTGGGTGTAATATATGTATTTATTGATATAAGTATTATTTGTAAGTATTTATCGAAAAAAAGCTATGTCAGTCGTATGTAAGTTATAACATAAGCACTAAGTTGCCCACCTCAGGAGCAGATATGACTGTGTCCGAATGTACCAACTAAAAAAAAAGTTATATGGAAGGCTTCTTTAATGAAAAATACGTTCCATAATACCGTAGACTTTAGTTATCAAGAAAAATATTGTTTTATAATTATAATTATATTTTGTTTTACAAAAACATATTTAAATATAAAATCATGTCTCTTATACTGTTGTATTATTTACTTGCATCCTGCCCAGGCTTCGCACGGGTATTTAACAATAAAATATTTTATTTAACAAGAAAATATAATATACCCAACAGTAAAAGAATTTTTAAATCGGTTCAGTAGTTTCGGAGCCTATTCAATGCAAACAAACAATCAAATCTTTACTCTTTACAATATTAGTAGGTATTGAAAGCACCAAGCGCCTTTTGGACCGGGACCCAGTGACAGTTTGACATGACCAATTTCCTATCAAACGAAACTTCGTAACATGAATAAGGGATTTTTTTAATGAATTTTCGTCTTTGTCACCTGCCACTCCGTGGGTATAAATCTTGAAGTAAAAATAATGTCAGGTGACCGTAACATGGTGAATTAACCGTCAGCTGGCTGCTTGAACATGAAAAAAAAATTTTTTTTCAATGATTTCCTCTCAACTCCAAATTTTCCTGGTGATAGTTTACATGCTACTATGAATGAAATTTAATGTCAGCTGGCTGTATCTCGGTGGAAAGTTTGTCAGCTGGGACCAGCTGACAAATTCAAACCATTCCGACAAATCATTCCGAATCGAATGAGCTATTGCCCATATTTTTAGGAGCTTAATTTCTCTTTAACACGTTTTTGAACTTGTTGACTAGACTAATAAACTCATTCGACTTTTACCGGACATCAGTATTGTAGATATTATCAGTAGGTAGCTAGGTCATAACATATTCGATTGGATATATATGGATAAATATATGGGACTCCTTTTAATAATATATTTTAGTTATTATATTATATTTTTTAAGGTTTTTAGTTTTAGGTTCGTTGTTTTAGTATATATTTTTATATTTATTTGTATTTTAATTTAGTAATATTTGTTGAATAAAGTTAAACGATTTATTGATTTTATATTCGACTTATATGTATTATACATATGACATAATTATGTATTTATATTTGAATGAAAAATAAACGATTTACGAATCAGAAAATGTATCTTATCTTTCATTATCACCGATTAATCGATTTTGGTTAATATTACTCAATAATTCGTGAGTAATGTACGAGTACAATATAAATGAAGTTTGACAAGATTACGTTTTAGTATTCTCATAAGGTATATCTTGATTAAAGTGCACAACGCCGCTCCAGAAGTTTTCACTTCAAAAATATTCTCAGGTAACACATAAAAACAATATTGCCGTATTTAGAACCAGAAGAATCAACCAAATCAGTATACCCAGTAAACAGTTATGGGGTAGAGTCGAATGGAGACCCTCCTAAAAGTAAAGAAGGTGACACAGTTTTTTTAGAAATCGGTTGTGTCTAATCTTTTTTTATCACTGTTTAATCGATTTTGTTTAAAATACGATAATTCTTGGAACACTCGTAAAATGCATTTAAATGTGGTTCGCTAGGATTCGGCTTTAGTATAATATTATCCTCAATACACACATCATAATTGTGTGGTTACTGGTTTTCTTGTATTTTGTGTGTAGTGGATACGTTATTGACAATTTCAAATAACTTGCTTATGTTTATCTCCCAGGCTAAATTGTTTTTTTAAAGATATTTTTTATGTTTGTATTTATTTTGTTACAATTTTGTGAAGGTAAGGTAAAAAAAATTATAACGTTTTTTTATATCAATAATATTCATTGTTTTTAAATTCGCATGTTTTAACCCATGTGACATTATTATTTTAAAAATATCGTTACCTGTAGGTGTCGTATCCACGTATACATATATAAACTTTTATATCAGAATAATAAATAATTTAATCAAACCCCATTTTATGTATTTTATATCACTACATATTATAAAACAAAGTCTCTTCCCTCTGTCTGTCTGTATATACCTATACTTAGATCTTTAAAACTATGCAACGGATTTTGATGCGGTTTTCTTTAGTAAATAGAGTAATTCAAGAGGAAGGTTTATATCTTATACTATTAAACGAGCAATTCTTGTATATATATATATATTTTCTGAATCTCGGAATCGGCTCCAACGATTTTCGTGAAATTTAGTATGCAGGGGATTTCGGGGGCGAAAAATTGATCTAGCTAGGATTCATTTTAAAAAAATGTCGTTTTATCCCTGTTTTTAGGCAATGAAAAAATATCATTAGAATACGAAGCTTAATTTCACCATTTATTAATATAGCTGTAATAGTGTAATTAGGAAAGCGACGGATTTCAAATCGTTTTGACCCGGGTTCGAAACTCAGTCTCCAGATAATTTTTTTTCTTTTTTTTTTTAATTTCACTCGTGATTTATTATTTAAATAAAATTAAAATATAAAAATACCGAAAAAAAAAACAAAAAATAAAATTAAAATACCGAGCTGGGCTCGGTCACCCAGGTACTGTACATAATACATGCATAATATAGTAGAGGAACACTGATAGTTTTAAAGTTTTCTAATGTGATGTCGCAAATAAACACATTTTTTGCGCTTAGATTGCAAATATTTATTTTATATTTTATATTGAGTATCAGCATTGCACCCGTGCGAAGCCGGAGCGGGTCGCTAGTTTTATTATATAAAAATATTATTTGATGTCAAGAATTTATGTATTTTTTTATGTTATGTTACTAAGTCGACAAACAAGCGTACGGCTCACCTGATGGTAAGTGACTACCGTAGCCTATAGACGCCTGCAACACCAGGTGCGTCGCAAGCGCGTTGCCGACCCTATCCCCAGTCCCCCCCAGGAGCTCTGGTCACCTTACTCACCAACAGGAACACAACACTGCTTGAAAACAGTATTATTTAGCTGTGGTCTTCTGTAAGGTCGAGGTACTACCCCAGTCGGGCTGCTCCATATTTTGAGCAAAATTTCCTGCTGTGCCCTAGCCCCTACCTCAGTTAGTTTATCAGTCAGTTCATTTTAAGTTCTTCTTTAAAATTTATATTTTACATTATATTCACTCTATTATATATTTTGCTACGTGAAAGTTGATTCTATTATCTTAATATATATAAATCTCGTGTCACAATGTTTGTCCTCAATGGACTCCTAAACCACTTAACCGATTTTAATCAAATTTGCACACCGTGTGCAGTTTGATCCAACTTGAAAGATAGGCTATATTTTATTTTGGTATATGTAATTATTATATTTAAAAAAAAGGCGGTACGAAGTTCGCCAGGTCAGCTAGTGCTTTTATAAAACCTCGGTGGAGATATCGAGGATTTTATCATTACTTCTTTAGGGGCCATCCATAAATTACGTCACACGAATTTCTCGATTTTTCGACCCCTCCCCCGTCCTTGTCAGAGATGGTCACATTTATGAGAACCCCCCATACCTAGTGTGACGTCACATAATTTGCAATTTTGCATGAGCAAGCTGATGACAGTTTCGACATTATTTTTATGGATTACCTAAGTTCCGATAAGCCCGTACCGCTTTTTTTCTTGAAATTTCCTATACTGATGTACGAGTTTTTTGACTCGCTGATCACGAATATGATAGTTAAAATTGGCGCAAATGTCATTTTCAAGGTCAAAACTCGATAAAGTTCCGATAAGCCCATTCCGCTTTTTTTCTTGAAAATTGAAATTTCGTATACTTATGTATTGTGACTCGCTGATCACGAATGTGATAGTTAAAATTGGCCCAACTGTCATTTACGGAAGTCGGTTTTTTTCGTTTGCGAGCAAACACAATTATTTACTAATAACATATAATTTGGTTTGTATTTTATTTTATTTATATTTTTATCATATTTCTGTTTTCTTTAACAAATTTTCTCTAACATCCCTATTAGCTGTCTGTAACCTGTATTTTAATTCTAAACTGTAATTGTCTGGATTGTATAATGGTTCGATGTCAGAAGAAATTCTACTAGGTATTTCACATGATTTTCCAAAAACTAATTCGTATGGTGCATATCTTGTACTTGAGTAAATTGTATTATTATCTATACTAATATACAAAGCTGAAGAGTTTGTTTGTTTGTTTGTTTGTTTGTTTGTTTGTTTGTTTGAACGCGGTAATCTCTGGAACTACTGGGCCGATTTGAAAAATTCTTTCAGTGTTAGATAGCCCATTTATCGAGGAAGGCTATAGGCTATGTGTCATCACACTAAGACCAATAGGAGCGGAGTCCACGCCGACGAAGTCGCGCGCAGAAGCTAGTAATTATATAAAATACCAAAATGGTAGCCATTGGCTCCATGTTTCTGGATGGTTATCGCATTGTATGCGCAAAATGAACCTAAATGTATATGTGCGTTTTCAAGAGAACCAATAGTTCGATGATGATATGCAGTAGAACTTAGTTTTTCTATATTTAGTAATTGACATACCTGTTCTATTGTCTCCGATATAAATTCAGTTCCACGATCCGTAGTGATGACCTTTGGGATTCCGAACCTTAAAAGGAAATTATTCACAAAACTCTTAGCTATACTTATCGTTTCCTTATTTCTACGAGGACATCCCTCGACAATTTTACTTAATTCACACTGTATTGTTAGTATATATTTATTATCTTCTAAATCTCTATCTAATGGACCTACGATGTCTAGAAAAACTTTCTCCAAAGCAGAAATCGCTGTGGCTGTAATAACTAGAGGTTCCTTAATATACCTAGAATGTTTACTTTTTTGACATTTTTCGCAATTCCTAACGTAACTCTTAACATCATTTTCTATACCTGGCCAGTAGAATTTACGTGTTATGTTATTTACCATTCTGCGAATCCCAGCATGCCAGCTTAATACTGGATAATTTAACTCAGCTTTATTCAAAGGTCTACTAGCATATGCTACAGCCCTAATGTTATTATTACAAAGTACTGCACCTATTGCTATCCCTGAAGCATCAGTTTGTAATATAAATTCTTTTGAAAAATCAGGGTATTGTAGAATGGGTGGATTAATTAAAGCATTTTTCAAAATATTAAATGATTATTGATTTTTATTATTTATTCATTTAATACCGGAATAGTACAAAGATGTCGACACCGTCGTTAGTCGGTTGCCATCTTTATTATCTGTTTTGTAGGGTAGTTAGCCAATAAATACTGTTACTTATCATTTAAATGTATGCTTCTAATAATTTTATAAGATTGTATTGTTCTTGATGTGATTATTATTTGTTGAAGTGCCGGAAGAGCAAAAAGATGGAGACATCATCTTCCAAATAGTTAATACTAATTTTATGATTGGTCAGTCGCCATCTTGGTCATGTATTTGCGGGATTGTTGCCCTATAAATGTATGATAATTCGTAAGTGAACAGGCAGTCATTGTTTAATTATTGTGCGGCTAACGTTGCTACTCGACAAGTGGCGTATAAATTGGTGTGATAACGTATTCAATGTAGTTAAAAGTGTGTATTGTCAATTAATAATTTTATAGATTTGAAGTGAGAAATAAGTGTTTCATTGAGTATTTTCAGTATGTTCTACACTTTTAAACGTTATTAACCACAATGGTCAGCATCATTTTGGTCAATAAGTCTGCGTTAATTGTACTGTGGAAAAGGAGGTTGGTAAAAGTAATAGCAATCAACGCCGTGTAAGCTTAGGAATGGTACTGTAGTCGTTGTAAATTAAGCATGACTTTAAAATACATGTGCCAAACTAAAATTTTGTATATTTCCGAAGTTGAACTGACGTCGGCTTGTTTCAAGTTGGTAGTGACTTCAGCCTATCGCAGTGCACTGCTAGACATAGGCCTCCCCAAGTTCACGCTAGACATCCTGGTATTTCGCAATCCTCATCCAGCCCCCACCAGCGATTTCGCGTAGATAGTCGTTACAGTCATCGAGTTGCCGAGTTGTTGGCCCTCCAGCCGGGCTAGCATGCGTACAACGAGATAATCTCTTGACGAGAGAGATAGATAATGTCTACATCGAGTATTTTCTCGATTACTCTAACATGCGCAATACGAGAGACATAATTCTCTTCCGAAGACAAAACGGAACGGAAGCGCCATGGTATACAAAAGATATTATAATAATATTTATAATTTTAATATATTTCGTTTATCGTAGTCTTTCTAATATTGATAACGAGTAGTTTATCTTCTTAAAACGTCAAAATCACGTCAAAATTCGACAAAACTACGATAACTAAAATTTCTTGTTATCTCTTCAATAAATAAATTGTCGTGACGAGAAGAGTATCACGTGCACGCATGCTAGCTACTGTAGACATAAAGAGATAATACGAGAAAAGGGGTAGACAAACTTTGTCGTGGCGCGCATGCTAGCCCGGCAGCATGCAGTTTATAACTAGTATAAACACACAAATGTTAATAAACAACAAAATGTGTCTTTTCTGATGAACTTAGATTCGATCTCTTGTTAAAAATATTGATAGGTCTTTTGAAAATTAATAAAGATCAAAATCTTATTATTTTATTAATCACTGTATTAATCTCGATGAGGGCCATATCATTAATGTTTTTACCTTTTGTTGCAGGTTAAAAGAAAAAAAAAGGTACCGAGTTAAGTACGAAGACTTCTGAAATCTACATTTGAAATTCAATAATAGATATACCAACAAACAGAACGATGAATGTTCAACGAATGTTGAGTCAATCGAGGAGAGGTAAAATTGTATTGTTTTATCATTAGCTTTAACTAACTGCACTTACGACTTTAATCTCGGAATTGTTCTTTATTATATGATACATTTTAGATAAAGTATGATCAACAACTTAAGATGAGTCATACATATAATATGTTTGAGTCACTAAACGGTGTATAATTTGTGTATTTTTTTTAATGTGTATGTTACCTCAAAACTTTTGACTGGGTGGACCGATTTCAATGATTTTTTTAATCGAAAGGTGTTGCGTGTCATGTAGTCCCATTTAATTTTAATTGAAATCTAACAAGTAAAGTTTTGAGTAATATCTAATTATGCGTAAATACGTATAATTAGATTACTTTTTCGTCGACCTACGTTGTATTATACCGCATAATTTTTCACTGGGTAAACCGATTTTCACCATTCTTGTATTAATCGAAAGATGATGCTTGTCATGTGGTTTCATTTAAATTTGATCGAGATCTGGTGACTACTTTTTGAGTAATCTGTGATAACGCGTATTTACTTGACTTTATCTTTTCGTCTACTTACGTTGTATTACTTGTCGATGTAATTGAAGTCGTTTTTTCATTAAACTATTGTAAAAATTCATCAAATCTCTAAGTTCTGCCTTATTACTACTTCTACCTGCACCTGCCCTAAGCATAAATCTTTGTTTGATTTTTCAGATGTACCACATAAGTCTATATCTCTAGCTAAAGGTAACCGCACGCCGACATACTTGTTTTCTTCTTCTAGTTTCATAATTCTTACTTTACTTACTGTCATGCTTTAGTGACTTCCATACTCTTGAAGAAAATATGGAAAATGCGCAGTTCTTGACTTGTGATTTTTTTATTTCAGTACGAAATCGAATATTATCATGGATTAATGTCACTAGTTTTGACCCGAGAAAACTAAGGGGAGTAATGTTAGGAATGATAGTTAATATGGCAATTGGAGAGATTTGTTGCTACAGATTAATCCAGCAAGATATAAGGGCTGGAGAGCTTCCTAGCTACACTGCAGGTATGAAAATACAGGTTTTTATTTATAACTGAGCAACTAGCGTAAAGACCACCTTATGGTAAGCGGACACTGGAGCTATGAACGCCTGCAAGACCAGGAACGTTGCAAGTGCGTTGTCGACTCTCCCCAGGACAATTTTATAGAGGTCATGTTTTAATATATTTAGTAATATTAGGTGAAACAAATCTTACCCTACATCACTTTACAAGTTTCATTGAAATTGATCTAAAAGTTCGGTCCGAGGGTGAGATACGGACAGACTAAGACGAAAAAAAAAGGATCCAAGAAGAGGACTCGGAAAATAATTCACGTTCTTAAAGTTAAAGTTGTAATATAGTATACTTCAAGTTATAAACATGTGTAATTCTTAACGATAGTTTTAAAAAGGAATTGACCTCGATTATCTAACTTAGTAAGAAGTTTAGCGACATACAGAAATATTCTGAGAAAATTTTCATTTGATGCGTCGATGTGCGAGTTCATTTCTTGTTTTTCTTCATAATTTTTGCGGTTCTGTTTGTGTTGTGAGTGGGTTCGGAATACAGATATTAAAAAAACTTGCTAATTGACGTTATTGAGTATGAGAGTACAAATTTTGTTTATCGTAATAAAAATTTAAGTTAGTCTTTTCTTTTCAGATTTGATGATACTAATATTCGGAGCATTTGAAGCTGTAGTAGCACCAATAGTATCCTGGTGGGGATATACGAAGCGACGAAAGCTATTCATTGGTTACTCAATAGCTGTTATCGTCTGTTCTTTGTCTTGGTTTTTACTGCCAGCGAAATTGGAAAGAAAGGAATCTGGTAATTATTCTGTATGAAATTGAAAAAAAAATGTGTAATCCCAGGAGTGATAAGATATGTCACTCATGTTCTCCACGAGGAGCGCTATGCGTGCAAACGCGTTGTACAAGCGATTCTGCCAACCTTCGAAGCCTGAATGAGACGAAAGCGTCGAGTCACCTTCCGATTTACACAGACCGTATTGACCAGTCATGGTTGTTTTGGCGAATACCTGTGTACATGTTAGCATACTCTTGAGGTGTATTTAAATTTCTCGTGACATCACCCAGTCCTGATGATAAGCACAAAACAAATGTCCAATAGAATACCAAGTCATCGCAACTCCAAGTAAACATAATTCAATCAAAATGCACAAATCGGGAATCCAGCAGAATACCCATATCTACATCACATCGCATTGACAAAAAATTTAGACTTCATCCCTATCACGTTACACGTATACAAATGCTGCAACAACGCGGCTGACGAGCACGAATGGTTTTCTGCAGAGAAATGTTAAGAAGAAGATCAAAAATTATTCAGAAATTTTTTCCGAGCAGTGTTTGTCTCCCTCACAAGTTAGAATTCATATGAATAAGCCGAGCAGGTAGTAAAGTCTAATTTTTAGGGTCGAATAGCTAGGTATGGTACAGTTTTAGAATCCTTATGAAGTAGGCTATTTTTTAAGTGGTTGGCTAAGACAACTTCGATACATTTTTTTTAACCATTAGTTACCATACTCCTCCGAAACGGCTGGACCGATTTCTATGAAATTTATGTACATATCGTGTAGGTCTGAAAATCGGCCAACATTTATTTTTCATACCCCTAAGTTATAAGGAGGGTGGTACTGGGTGTACCGATTTTGATGAATCGTTTATTTATTCGAAAGCTGGTGCTCGTGTGATCCTCTTTAAATCTAAGCGAGATCTGAGTAGTTATTGAGTTATCCCTAATAATATGTATTGTACTTTTTTTTTCAATAATATATAGTACCTGGGTGACTGAGCCGAGCTCGGTATTTTTATTTTATTTTTTGTTTGTTTTTTTTTTCTCGGTATTTTTATATTTTAATTTTATTTAAATAATAAATCACGAGTGAAATTAAAAAAAAAAAGAAAAAATATTAATCTCTAGACTGAGATTTGAACCCGGGCCAACACGATTCGACACCCGCCGAGTTCCTGATTAAGCTATTACAGCTATGTTGACATTGGTGAAATTAAGCTTCGTGTTCTAATGATATTTTTTCATTGCCTAAAAACGGATAAAACGACATTTTTTTAAAAAGAATCCTAGCTAGATAAATTTTTTGCCCCCGAAATCCCCTGCATACTAAATTTCACGAAAATCGTTGGAGCCGATTCCGAGATTCAGAATATATATATATATATATATATATATATATATATATATATATATATATGTACACACAAGAATTGCTCGTTTAATAGTATAAGATAGATATATATAGATAATTTTTATTATTATAGAGATATCAAAGATTACAATTTATTTTTACAATTAAACATTATACATATTTACAAGTTCACAACTTAAGAACTAAATATTTACAGATAGTTTTGATACAAATCATGCCCGCGTGGAATTGTGCCAAGAATGCTGGCAGCATTTCCCCGTTGAATCCCTATACCAATTCTCTGGGCAAAAAATGCACCAGCCCATTTGTCACCAGTGGAGGCAATAAGGCGAGGAGTTATCTCATTTAAGATTTTTTTAGCACTGCTACTCCAAGTGTTTAGACTGCAAACGGCACAAATATGTAATTTGGAATTAGTGACGAATATTTGTGCCATTTCGTCGTTTCAGCTTTTTCCGCCGCGGCTCCCGCTTTTAAGGCTGTTTCCCTGACATGAGACGGAGCAAGTGTGTCAACGCAGGTTGCGTCCCACAAAAGCGCCCGTCCCCTTTCCCAGGGAACCAACGTCAATCCATCAGGTCTCTTGCCATCATCGCGACTAATTCCAGTAGACTCGATAAAAGCAGGAACGTCGATGGTTGCAAGAGCTCTCTTTATGCTATCATTTAGGGAACCGTGGCGGGAAAACCTACCTGAACTCTTGTTGCAGGAAAGGCCGTGTAGTCCGAAAGAATCAACCTCCTTTCCGCACGGACATCTGTGTTCAAAGTTCAACTCTAAAACTTTCATTGTCTAAAAGCGTCCCAAGGTTTTTTGACGGCATTGCGTGTAACCAGTGACCTGACTCTTTATTTGATAAAGCCAGAAGCTTGGCACGGTTTTTGTCACTTGTAAGATTTAGCGTCAAATTTATATGAGTATTGTGAACTATTGGCATATTCCAAAGTTTTTGTTTTGTATCATCCTTCGGGATATCGCCATTAGGACACCTTAACTTCTAATTTTCTATTGCATCTGTAGCATCTGTAATTTCGACTGAATATGATTTTAAAATGTCAGAACATAGACCCTTGATACTATGAACACAAGCAAGAAAAGCAGGAAGAGCGACACTAGAAATTTTTCTCACGCCGATGGCACCGTTTCTAATAGGTAAAGTAGCTTGGGTCCATGAATTTTCATCAAAAGATAAATTTAGAATTTTTTTCTAATGAATTTTTTTTAAGTGGCATCAAGTTTTTCGGTCAGTCCAGGAAATTCCCAAATTGGGCTTGCGCGTAATATATACATTAATTTCGGGACAAATAGACAATATTTTAAAATAGTATAGGCAATATGAGAATTTAGATTACCCAATCTGTTAGTGTTTTCGACGAATATTTTAATTTTATTATCCAAAATTGGCTGTATGCCTTCATCAAAAATTGGTGCACCTAGGAGACAAATTGTGCTTCTTTGAAGTATTTTTAAATTAGGAGCAATTTTATTAAATAATTCCGTTGCCAAATTAATTTTGGAAAGTGATAAAAGATCCGTGACAAAAATTTCACAATTTCGAAAAATTTAATTTGAGACCAATTTTATTAAACTCGTTTTTAATTTTGATTAAGTCTTCAACGACATCGTCCACTTTACCTCCTATGGTTCCATCATCTAGATACCATATGTTGAATTTTGATTTTAAATTTGAAATGCATTTGTGGATACTTAAACTAAAAAGAGCCGGACCTAGTGGGACTCCTTGCTGAACGCCGAAATTAGATAAAATAGTATTTTCGCCAGTTTAGATGCTGAACTGTAACATTGCCAAACATAAGGGTAAATTTCAGGGAGATGTAATGAAACTTCGTTAAGCATGGTTGCTCTGTCTAAAGAATTAAAAGCATTCTTTATGTCCACTTTTAGAAGAACTTCAGCCTCATTACTTTTTAAAAAAGTACGAGTCGCGTGAACTGCTGCTTCACAGCCTCCTTTGCTTCCAAAACCTACTTGTATTGGTTGGAATTTGGATTTTAGGGTGGAGACTATGTGTCTATATACTAATTTAGACGCCAGGCGGCGAAATGTGGTCCCAAAAGCAATTGGACGGATGCTACCGTCTTTTTTGTTAAAGGCACATAGTCTCGCACCGTAAATATGAGACAAAAAAGATGAAGTTACCTTGCCAGATAACATGAAATTACAAAGATTGGTAATGTTATTCAAGAGAGCCCTGCCAGCGTCACCGGCTGAGGCACTCACAAGATCTTTAAGATGTTGTGGTGTGATGTCGTCTATGCCGCTAGCAGAGCCCCTTGTAAACGACATAATTGCAGCATAGGTGTAACTATACTTGTATATATTGTACTATACTTGCCGATATGAATTACAGTCGGTCTTTTTTGTTAGAAAAATATACAGGTGTAATTAAAATCGTATATTTTAACGTTTCAATTTTATTACGATTACATTTCTTGAAGAGTACAGAACTTCTACATTTATTTTTTCAGTTACAATACGGTTGACAAGTAATACCTACTGTAATAAATGCTTATATTATATCAGACACCTAAAAGTTATTACAATTCGTAAATAGTAGTAAGGTAATTGTAATAATTAAAGGAGCCAACCGTGAAACTTCTATTTTCTGATTATGTAAAAAACAATAAAAAAATCTAGATACGTATAAGACGCGAGTGACACACCTTATCAAAAGCGCTCGAGAAATCCATGTATATAGAGTTCACTTGTTGGCGTCTATCTATTTCATTACTGAGATAGGACTTGCTTTCTTTTTCCAAGATTATTTTGATCAGAAACTTGGTAAACCATGAGGGGAACCTGCTTTTCTTTGGTCTCGAACTAGGGACGTATGTTTCCACAGTATTGTTTAATATACAGTAAAATACTGCGGTCATCTCGTTTACGTTTTGACACTTATCGAACTGTATTGACCAATTAATTTCCTTCAGATGAGCTAAAATTAGATAAGAGTAGCATATTCAATGAAATGCCACCCACGCCGACAGTGTTAGAACGCAGTTCCCGAACAGTCCTGGCAACCTCTCCCTCCGTCACCACATGCAACTCAAAAGTACTTGACGAGTCATATTTGTTTTTAAGATAGTAGTCTATATATGATGAATCTACTATATTATTACCTGGGACGTTCATAAAATACATATTTAACCTCTACGCATCACGCAAATTTAAAGGAAGGGGCACATCAGTGTTTTTAAAATTTACGTTTTCTTTAATGTGTTTTCACATTCTTGGGTTTTGTATTGTTTGAGCAAATATATTTTTTAATAGGCTTCTTTTTCGGCATTGATGGCCTGCGCTACGAGTTTCTTAAGTTCCTTGTACTAGTTTAGCTTGGTCTGGCTTTTAGATGAACGTGCTTCCCGATGGGCTTTATCGCGATGTTTCATCATTATACAAATATTATATGTTATCCAAGGGTAGCTCTTTTCCTTAATGGTAACCTTTTTTTTTTTGGGGCAAGACAGTCAAAGACTCTAACAAATTAGAGGAGAGATATTTGATTGTTTCATTGACATCGATCTCTTGTCGATCACCTCGACATTCATAGCACTCCAATTGACTGACTCCATGTAATTATCAAAAAGTGATAGATCTATGTCTTTGATAGGCCTATAACACAAAGTTTTCGGGCGCTTTTTTATCTTGGGCATATCCAACTCACACACGACTAATGCATGGTCACTGAGAAAAGGCATATGATCAATCCATACTCGTGTCACGTTCGCATCAGTGCAAATATATGTACGTACACGTACGTGTACGTACATGTATACATGCGGTACATGAGCGGAGAAGTGTGTGGGCTCAGTGACGAACTAGTGAAGGCCGACGCTGGACAAGAAATCATTGAGTAATAACGTGTTCCCTCTCCCTCTCTACCCTCTCTAGCGTTCAATACGTTAATATTGAAGTCGCCGAGAAGGATGATATGATCATGCCATGAAAACGAACTGATTGATTCACTCAATGCGTTAAGGAATATCTGCACACATAGCCAGGGTGGACGATAAGCGGTACCAACGGCAACTTTCTTACAATTTATGCTTACTTGAAGCCACATTTGCTCAACAGTGCCTGTTATTGGATGCTTAAGGATGCAGGCGGGCAGTTCACACTTATGGTAAAAACCAACACCGTCACCTCGAGTGCGGATATTAGAATTTCGAGGTACGTGACGAAGGTGGTATCCAGCTATCTTTGAGGCAATGGCTCCCTCTTTAAGCCACGTTTCATTCAGTGCACAAATATCAATTTCATGTTTCTGCAACGCAACCAGAAGTTGCTCATGACCTGTACCTATGGAGCGAGGGTTAATTGTGTGCGGCTGGCCCACGTACTGTGCGTACTGTGCGCGACGAGATACTGCGCGCGGCGCGCGTAAGACGGGGGGCGGACTCAGTCGGCTTCAACGCTGATGCGCAGCCACGACGATTTTACGTCAACGAGCGTCTCAGTCGCGCGAAAGCTAAGGAAGCGTGTTGGTGGTACATGTGGACACGAAATGGGTGCATATTCGCGCGCTCGGCGCATATTCGGTTCGAGGCTAACTCGATGGAGTCGTAGTTCGGCGGGGACCAGCGCACTGCACACTCACTATATCGGATTCATTGACATTTCCCCTATTTTGTTACCAACCAGGTTGACTATTTCTGTAAGATTTTCGCTGGCGAGCTCTGTTATACCGGTGATCTCTATGTCATTTAGTAACAGCTCCTGGTCTCGCTCATTAATATCTGCTCTAAGTTAGGCTATGGTGTTTTCACTAGTCTCTAGGATCTCTTTTTTCCTTTCCAGCTTAGACAAACGTTCGTCGAACGCGTCTATGCGGCTGTTAAACTCAACCAAACTTGATCTAATGGAGCCAATTTCCTGCCTAAATGAACACATCTTCTTTGTGCAAGCCGATAGCTCAGTGCGTAGGAGTTCAATTGCTTTAGTCATAGCTTCGATACTACTAACGCTATTAGCATCTAAAAAAGCACCTGCACGCCCGGCGTTATTTTTACAGCGTTTACATTGCCAGTATTGCCAGGGCTCAAGTTCGATAAACAACCTCGATGGAAAGTAAGGGAGCATTTCTTGCACTTAGCACCATCTGCTGAAGATGTGAACTTACCACAGCCGTTGCATTTATTGGCCATAATGAACTTATTAGTCTTATAAGTGTTAGTTTAAACTATAGGGACTAGATATCGCTAGTTTGTACCAGTTTTAATAATTAAATTTAAAATTAACTATTTTCTGAGAATTTTGTCTTCGTATTGCACTCACAGAACCCGGGCTGTTTACCAGGCGCACTATCCACAATTTTATATTTCACAACGGGTAACACAACGAACGAACAGCTGATCGTCACTCACATAAACAACAAGATTTAATCCCTGATCTTGCGTAATTTATCTTGCAAACATTTATGGGTATTATTTGAGCACTTAGATATATAATTATGTAAAACTTTCCGTATATAATGAATCTTTTAGACTTATTTCACTCAGCAGATACGAAATACGTGTTGTTCAGACTACCGCCAAAACCCTAATAATAATATATAAAGCATTGTTAGTTATTTTACGCATCTAAGTAAAAGTCGTAGTAGTATATGTTGTAATACTTTAGCTTAATTTTAGGTCACGCAAATGAAATGTCCTATTTTGCCTTTTTTTTTGTTATAGTTTAAATGAGTTCGCGTCGTAATGTCGGGCGCGAACTTGTGGAGGCCTATGTCCAACAGTGGACTGTCATAGGCTGTAGTGGTGGTGGTGGTTTAAATGTTTTTTTTTGTTAATTAAAAGTTTTGAGTACAAAATGGGTGTTATGTATTATTTTTATTAACGATACTATTTTTTGTCCACAGAACTGTGCGATGCAGCCAACTCAGAAAACAATATCGAATTCATCGGTACCTCAACCCGCACTGTTTTTCGACTCATCATAATAATATATTCTTGTATTGTATTTGTTGTCGCGCGAGTTGTGTTTTTCAGTCACTCTATTGCTTATTCTGATGAATACGCACCAGCTAGGACAAGCATGCACTATGGTAAATAATTATTATGGAACATCATTTCAGCCTATCGCAGTCATAGGCCTCCACAAGTTCGTGCCAAAAATGGTGTGAACTCATGTGTTTTGCCCATAGTCACCACGCTGGACAGGCGGGTTGGTGACCGCAGGGCTGGCTTTGTCGCACCGAAGACGCTGCTGCCCGTCTTCAGTCTGTGTATTTCAAAGATTCAAAGATAGCAGTTTAATGGTTATCCCGCCATCGGTCGCCTTTTTAAGTTCCAAGGTGGTAGTGGAACTGTGTTATCCCTTAGTCGTCTCTTACGACACCCACGGGAAGAGAGGGGAGGATATATTCTTTGCCGTAGCCACACATTATGAAACAAAAACTATAAAATTAACATTTGAACTTAAATGTATGTAAACTAAGAGCCTGTATAATATTTTACTTTTCTTGGCTATATTCTACCATAATGTAGCAACTTGTAAACATCCCAATTCCAGTGCTGGGTCTTTTGATAAACACTCCTACGTAGCTAAATTTTTTTCTTTTAAAATATGAAGGTTTCCCATTTTTGAACCTTCAACTTAAGACACTTTTCATTGTATTATTCTTTTTCTTAAACTAGAAAGTCTTTTTTGTACCTATTTAGACAGTCGATCTGAAGGAGTAAACTCCAGTCGTGCGTCGGAGCTAACACACTCTCTTTTTTACTTTTATTTTATCGGAGTAGGTTGATCCTTTAATCTTCCTTTTTTTGTGCTGTTTGGCTACGGCACTAAAGAATGTAGTCACCCACTCTCTTCCCGTGGGTGTCGTAAGAGGCGATTAAGGGATAACACAGTTCCACTACCACCTTGGAACTAAAAAAGCCGACGGATGGCGAGATAACCATCCATACTGGCTTTGAAATACCTACACAGACCAAAGACGGGCAGCAGCGTCTTCGGTGCGACAAAGCCAGCCTAGCGGTCACCAACCCGCCTGCCCAGCGTAGTGACTATGGGCAAAACACATGAGTTCGCGTCATAATGTCGGGCGCGAACTTGTGGAGGCCTATGTCCAACAGTGGACTGTGATAGGCTGTAGTGGTGGTGGTGATCCTTTAAGATTTTTAATAACGTATGATTATTTAATAACGAGTATTATTTTCAGGTGTTTTGTTAGTGTCACGAATATTCCCACTTGTTCTGGGATATAAAGTATTGACGGACGTGGTGGAAGATAACTTACTAATTCAAATCTTCATTCTATTAATTGGATCCTTGGTTAGTTTAGTGCAGCTGCTTAACGCAATACCAAACGAACCGCCTGTAGTGGACGAAGTACAGATGGAAGCTTTGCCTTCAAAATATAGGGGTAAGTGTTTTTTGTTATATCAAAAAAAAAACCCAAAAAAAAACTGATTATGTACGTACACACGTATTAATATATAAATATTTTACTACATTACATTACTATCAAATCAGATTAAGTGTGAGGCGTATATTAATGTTATTAATACTCGTATAATTATTTTTGTTATTTACATTTCTCGTTTATTTTACAGGTCTATGCACAAGTATTAAACGCGTGATGAACAGCCCGATAGCATTGACCCAAATGTTTTCAATGGGACTAGTGTCGGCCTCTCTGTGGGGGTATGGATACTATGAGCTTGACATTATTAAGGTATTTTTAGTCGTATCTGTTATTATACGTTATACTTTGATGGACTTTAGTTACCTACCAAACTACGTACAACAATTCATTCCACGTTCCTATGTTCCTAGAAAATGTATCGTTTTGCACACGAACATTTACATTTCGAAGATATGTTCAAAATTTAATTGTCCGTTAACAAATCAAATAGTTTTCTGAATATAGAAATTAAGAGCTTGCACTAAACTTATTTAAGTGTTAAAAAGGATCCTAGTTTTAATGAAAGTTTGTTGTTTGTATTATTTTTTTAATTATTATGTTGAATTTTTAATTACATTTTTTTATTTAGGCGAAATTCAACATGCTGCCTTCTTCTAGTGGATACTTAAATTTTTCTAAAATTTTATTACATTATTTCATCCTTGCTGTCATAGCGGTAAGTTTTAATCAATATAATTGTTGTTATAGAATAAACTCATTCAGCCTCTAACATCCCACTGCTCGGCCTCATTCTCCATTTACGGAGGATGAGAAGGATTGGAGGGGGATTGGAGGAGGATGAGAAGGATTGGAGCTTAATCCACCAAACTGCTCCACTACGGCGGTTTGGCGGATATGTTTCCTACTTACTATGAGTAACGATCACTGTCAGGTCTTTATGATAACAGCCGGGACCGACGGCTTGTGTGACGACGTGATCTCCGAGGCACGGTGGGGAAACCTACAAGGACAGTCATTCAAATCGGAAAGAAATTTTGTAGAAATACAAATATCCACCCGGTAGAGGAATCGAACCCGCAAACCGCGGAGTTTAGGCGACTACTCTCACTCCTATACCAGAACGGTTGTTACAATTCACAACTTACGAACTAAATATCTACAGATAGTTGTATAAATCATGGTGCGTAGAATAGTGCCAAGAATCCTGACAGATTTCCCTATTGAATCGCTATGCCAATTCTCTGGGCAAACAATGCACCAGGTCTCTTGTCATCAGTGAAGGCAATTAGACGAGGAGTTATCTGTTTTAAAAAATTGTTTGCTCTGGGACTCCAAGGTCCAAGTGTTTTGACTGGAAAATACATAAATATGTAATTTGAATGACGAAAACTAGTGACGAATATTTGTGCCGTTTTGTGGTTTCAGCTTTTTCTTTTTTGTAATATAGTGAAAAATATAACATAATATATTCACTTATTTCTAATACAAGTAATGTGGATTTCAGTATTTCGGTGCTATTTTCTCCGACCCTATACTCAAGAAATATTGTCAATTAAAAACATTCAAACAAGCGGCCGCTATGAGTGTGCTAATGTTTGTATTTTACATAGTAATCACAACTGTTCCGCGCTGCAACACAGATAATGTTGTGGGAATCGGAAGAAATTATTACAACCACCCGGAATGCAGTCTTGCTTGCAAGTACGTCGAAAATGTCTAGTCTTGAACCTTTATTCGTTGGTAATTATAAGAACACAAAAGTATTTCCGTAATCGCTGTAAGTTATTGCATTTCATTACATTAAATCACTACGAGTATTACTATTTGTGGACACAGTTGTTGAAACAGGTAAAGGAATAAAAGAAAGAAAGAAAGAAAGAAATACTTAATTTGAGACACATAAACTGCTTAAACACAATGAGAGCACAAATAATATAATTTATAAAAATCGGCCAAGTGCGAGTCGGACTCGCGCACTAAGGGTTCCGTACCATTGACTAAGCTAAAGGCTATATTTTATTGTGATGAAACAAAATACTTAGTAAATAAGAAAAAGATTAAGAAAAATAAACTAGTCAAATACGCCATCTATCTATCGATCCATGCTGCTATTGGAAAGCTATTATATTAGTATAATATCGACGACGTTTTCTTGGTTTCTGGATAGATGACGCTGGAATTAAATCGCTTTACGTTAAATATTTATTTTACTTTGTTTTTAGTATTTGTTGTTATAGCGGCACCAGAAATACATACTTTGTGAAAATTTCAACTGTCTAGCTATCGCCGTTCTTGAGATACAGCCTGGTGACAGACGGACGGACGGACGGACGGACAGCGAAGTCTTAGTAATAGGGTCCCGTTTTTACCCTTTGGGTCCGGAACCCTAAAAAGTAAAAATTTAAGTAAACATTTGAATGATTACTACCATTTATATTTATCCATATAAATTTACTTACCATCAGGTGAGCCGTACGCTTGTTTGCCAACCTAGTTACATTAAAAAAAAATTAAAAAATAAAAGAGACATAAATATAAAAAAGCAGAGAAAAGTACTGATTTGGCTGAAAGTTTGGTATCAGTTTGTGTTGACCACTTCTCGCCGAATTTCTGAAAGGATGTGGTTCAGCCCTGGTCAGGCTGCAAAATTGTAGCTAAAGGCTAAAATTTTATGAAGTTTAATGTAAAATATAGCAAATGTAGCATTTCTGTTAGAAATTAGTTTAGTGTATCGAATATTCAATGATTTTAACTTCTCGTTATAGTTGTAAACCTCAATGGGCGGAATTCAAGCCGGTGTGTGCGGTTGATGATTTGGTCAGCTATGTGTCACCGTGCCAAGCTGGTTGCCGTGGATCACAAGAAATCAATGGGATCCAGTGAGTTATATTTTATTGGGTTACGTGTATTATAATTTAAGGCGAGGTAACTGAAAGCGAAAGTAAATCATTGTCGGGCTGTCAAGAGTTTTAGTCTTCAATCAAGATTATAATAACATTGAAATGGCAATGAAAAATAAATATAGCTTACGATTAGGTGATTGATCGTCTTTGCACCGGGAACTTGATATATTTATTGCTTAATCTGAACTTGATATATTGATTGCTTAATCTGAATTCCCAATAAAGGTGCGATCTGAAAACTTACAGGGAACGTCTAGTTTGTGGTGATACAGAACCACGAATAATAAAAATCCATCCATAAGGTCTATATCCACCTATCTCAGGTCATCTTGCGTGATTTTGGAGACATGTTTAGTTCAATTTCCTTATAACACATATTTGTACTTTAATGATAAATTAAAATCCAGTGCTGTGACGCCGCGTTGGCGCAGCGGTCACAGCACTGGATTGCGATTGGCTGCCGATGTTTGCCGTGGTCTGGATGTTTGTGCAGTCCTTGTGGGTCTCCCCACCGTGCCTCGGAGAGCACGTTAAGCCGTCGGTCCTGGTTGTTATCATGTACACCTGATAGCGATCGTTACTCAAAGTAGGGAATGTATCCGCCAACCCGCATTGGAGCAGCGTGGTGGATTAAGCTCCGATCCTTCCCATACATGGGGAAGAGGCCTATGCCCAACAGTGGGATATTACAGGCTGAATCGATCGTCGATAAATTAAAAACTTCGAATAAATATATTTTCGTCGTGTTACTAAGTAAGAATGTGTTGTTACAGAGTGTACTCGAACTGCACGTGTGCGGGAGGTGGGCGCGTGTTGGAGCGCGCGTGCGGCGACGAACCGTGTCGGAACGCGAGCTTGTTGCACGAGCTGATGTTCTACATACTCTTCACCCTCGGAAGTACGAACTATTACTATAGATACAATATTTTTTTTAGCGCAACGGTCACAGCACTAGCGTATGGCTGTTGTGCTGGCGGTCGCGGGTTCGATCCGCTCATATGGCAAATTTTACATTTGTGTTAACTTAACTTTATTTTAAAACTTTTGTAGTATTCAGAATTAAAAGACTGTTCTTCTTCAATACACTTTTATTAAAAATTCTTTTAATACAATTATTGTGTTGAAACGACCATCTTGCTTCGTAGCTTGTAGCTCAATGACGAATACCCTCCTCACTCATTGAAACAAAATGAAATAAATAAAAAGCATTCAACTCACTATTAAATGATATTTTCGTCAAAACACTCGGAAGACAAAATTAAGCTACAAAGAACTGGCACGGTGCACATGTTGTATCCTGCTAGTAGCTTAACCTAGACTCTTTCAATAATTAATTTGTGCAAATAATTAAATCAATTGTTACATATTGTATTACGATCTATAATTTGGCTAGGCATTGTGGGCAGCTCGAACAGTGAAGGTGAGCGTTGATACGTATCTTGACGGAGGCGCCTCCTTAAACCTACACCCAGGTCGTAAGCCCTGGGCACTGATCTGAGTTTGTCCCTCTACCACGCGATAGACCCGGCACTCGCTCGGTGAATCCATCGTATGCTAAGTAGTGCGGCCTTCCTCCCGTTAACAAATCTGTGTAACTATCTTGTGCTACCTTACATTGTAATTAATCAGTATAATCTCCTCTTCTGATTCCTACATATTTATTTGAAATTAAGGCATTAAATTTACAAGCTAACATTTGTATTAGTCATGATGATGTCACAGATGTTTCTTGTGGTCTGGGCGTTTGAGCTTTAATAACGCTACGCTTCAGCCTGTATGCTGGGCATAGGCCTCTTTCTCCATGTAGGAGAAGGAGCAAAGCTTAATCCACTACGCTGCTCCAATGCGGGTTTGCGGATATATTCCCTACTATGAGTACCTAAAGACCGCTGTCAGGTGTATATGATAACAACCGGGATTGACGGCTTAACGTGCTCTCCGAGGCTCAAGAGCTAGCTAGTTCTAATCTCAAAAGTGTACTAGAAGTTTAAAATTTATAATGTTAATTTGAAGTTAGAAAATCCATGACCTCATTTCCTATGAAAGAATATAGCTAAGACGGAATATCTTGAACCAAATTTGGCATATTACTCTTCAATGCTTCTGCTTAGCAGGAGTAATTACCAAAACTGATATTATATATGGTTGAAGTGCAGAGTGCAGATAGTCTACTAACTAATTATTATTATTATAAAGAGGTAGAGTTTCTAACTTTGTTTGTTTGTAGGGGTAATCTTCGCAAATACTGATTCGATCATGAAAATTATTTCACTAACAGAAAGCTACACTATTCAGGAGTGATATAGGCTATATTTTACTGTTATTGAACAAAAAATTAAGTAAAAAAATAATAGTATATGTAAATCAAGTCGGAGAAATGCGAGCGAGATGCAAACTGTACTATGTTTTCATCACAAAAATAATTAACGCCCAACGAAGTGGGCACGGGTCGGCTAGTACTAGATAAAAATAGATATAATAACGGAAACATATTTACTGACAGAACACTAACTTTTGCTTTTACTTTATTACAGTTTTAACGCTGCAAGCTCAGGGCGTGCTCTTACTGAAAGTCGTGGACCCTCGCGATAAGTCCGTGGCGCAAGGCATGGCTTTTTCTTTCATCGCTATCCTGACCTTCGTCGTGGGTCACACAATTTTCTATGGACTTTATGGTAAGTATTCATTAGTTCAATCTGTTATTATTACTTAAATTGATATTCCAACTGCACACTGGGCACAACAGGAAATATCCTGCTCAAAATCTGGAGCAGTCCGGCTGGGGAAATACCTTGACCCTACAAAAGATTACAGCGAAATCCATCTCGACATAAGCCACCTTGACCTTTGTTGTGGGCACACAATTTTCTATGGGATTCAAAGTAAATCTCCCAAAATACAATATAAGATTGATATATCTTGCTCGAAATCTGGAGCAGTCCGACTGGGGAAGTACCTCAACTTTAAAGAAGATAAATAATGTCTCTCTCAAGTGTGTTCCTATGGTGAGTAACGTGCCCAGAGCTGCAGGGTCAGGGGTAGGGTCGATAACATGCTTGAGATGCTTTTGGTATTGCAGGTGTCTATAGGCTACGATAACCCCTTAACTTTTTTTAAATTAATCAGCATTAACTTTTACGGGATTCTGTATCGACGATACGGAATGATTACTGAAAATCTGTAAAGAATGAAAAAAGGTAGCAAAATTATTTTTTACTTAATTTACTTCATTTCTTTTTTTTTTCAGTTAGCACTTGTCGTTGGTTCGAAGGAAACAAGTGTCACCTACAGAGCACAGCCTTCCCCTATTTAATTGGCGCTACCTGCGCGTTCCTCATGCTGACATCAATTATGACTGCTGTCACGTCTCGGAATTTTTTCAAAAAGTCAAAAGAGGATAATAACGAAATTAATGAAACGAGATTGTAAGATTTTTTTGTAATGTACTTAGAACTTTTAATTATGTAAGTTAACACACGTCAGCTTAACCTAAGTGAACGATGAAATTCGTTTATAAATGATAAAATTTATTTAGTGGTATGGACGGAAACAGAGGACCTCATACATTAATTTACTCTCGCAACAAGTCGGACTACTTGAACAAACCGAACGGTTAATAATCATCATTAGCCACACAAACCGTATATTTGGGATACTAGTTTAGTTACTAGTCTAGATGAAAGTTTGGCAATAAATCGACCAAACAATAAAATATTTTATTTAACAAGAAAATATAATATAGCCCATGTCACCTGCGGATAGTGTAGCTTCTCAACAGTGAAAGAATTTTCAAATCGGTTCAGTAGTTTCGGAGCCTATTCAATGCAAACAAACAATCAAATCTTTACTCTTTACCTATAATATTAGTAGGTATAGAAAGCACCGAGCGCCTTTGTATATACTGAATAAATCACCTCTCAAAACCCGACACCCTGAAGTTAGCTAGTCAACAAAGAAGAAGTTAGCAACGTGAAGTTAGCTAGCCAATGAAGTATAACTGGATTCTGGATCCGATCCGATCCGAAGATATCAGATTTGCCATGGAGAATCGGAATCTTACGGTTGTTGTTTTGCTGGACTTTAGCAATGCATTCAATTCTGTGGATTTTGATATTTTATTAAGTATTTTAAGATCTTTAAATATCTCTTCGTCTGCGTGTAGCTGGTTTGATTCTTATCTCCGAGATCGTTCACAGTGTGTTTGTTTGAGTGAAAGTTATTCAAATTGGTGCACTCTTAAGACGGGTGTTCCTCAAGGTGGTGTTTTGTCTCCCTTACTTTTCTCTATTTTCATCAATACAATTACATCGGTAATCTCTTCCAACTTTCACCTCTATGCTGATGATCTACAATTGTATCGCCACTTTAGCGTTGCGAATGTTACGGCAGCCATTGCTCATCTTAATGAAGACCTTAATCGTATTAGCTACTGGGCTGAGTGTTTTGGTCTTGTCGTTAACCCCACAAAATCACAGTCACTGGTTGTTGGTAGCCGTTATATACATTCTTGCCTCTCTACTTACAATATTCCTATAGTGACGTATAATGGCGTACCTATTAATTATGTTGAGACAGTAAAAAATCTAGGAAATGACTTGTCCTGGTCCAAACATATCAGTGAAATCTCTAAAAAAGTGCATTATTCTTTTCATTTTAGCCATGACTTGTCCTGGTCCAAACATATCAGTGAAATCTCTAAAAAAGTGCATTATTCTTTTCATTCACTTAAAAATCTCCAATATTTCCTTCCTATTAAAACTAAAACTGTTCTTGTTCAATCACTCTTACTTCCTCTCCTTGACTATGCTGATGCTTGTTACCTGGATGCTACCGAAGAACAAGTCAATAAACTGGAGAGACTACAGAACTCATGCATCCGTTTTATTTTCGGACTTCGTAAGTTCGACCACGTCTCTAAGTTTCGAACTGAGCTCAAATGGCTTAATATTAGGCTTCGCAGGCAAACTCATATTCTTTGTCTCCTTTATAACATTTTATTTAATCTCTTGTCTCCTAATTACCTTCGCGAGCGTTTTGTATTTTTACATCCTCCCGGCTCCTCGTGCCGATCCAACGTACAACTACTATTGCGTATTCCTTCACACTCTTCTGGTTTCTATACTAATTCCTATACCGTCCATGCAGCTAGGCTGTGGAATTCATTGCCGTCATCAATTCGCACTTGTACGACTTTATATACTTTTAAGAAAAAATTAAAAGAGCATTATCTTTCCATATCATAATTTTTATTTTATTTAATGTAGGTATAATATATTATTATTTTGTGTGTCAGCGTCATTTTTTTTTGTATGTGTGTATATATATGTGTGTGTGTTAATGATTTAATGTTTTCTTATTGTACGTCTACCTACTTTAATTTCTGTCTGTAACCGTTCCTTTTTGGGTGTGCTGGAAGAAATCTCTTATAGGGATAAGCACACCCATTATACGTGAGTCTCCATGACAAATTTATTATTTAAGTTTTGTACGTATGATAAATTGTTAAATAAAATAAAAAAATGAATAAAAACAACTGTATAACTCGTTACGTGCGTACATAAATACAGACACACTCTTTTTTACAATAGTTTAACAGCTTCAGACCAGCACAGCAGTTCTAAAACTGTCTGGAATTGTTAGGATCGTAATACCTTCCGCGGGCCTCAAGGGATATACAAAAAATAAATAAGCCGAATAGGTCGAGCCATTCTCGAGTTATGCGCTTAGCAACATTCATTTATATTTATATATAAATATTTATATTATATATAAATATAGCCAACATTGAAGTACTTGATAATGAGGTACTTGAACTTCTTAAGCGTTTAGACCTGAGTAAATCAGCAGGACCCGATCATATTCCTCCATTATTTATAGTTTCTTGTGCAAAGAGTTTAAAAACCCCATTAGCATTGTTGTTCAGACTGTCATTGGAGACCGGTACAGTGCCCGATATTTGGAAATCTGCATTCGTAACGCCAATACATAAGAAAGGTCCAAAAAATATAGTGGAAAACTACAGACCAATTTCTAAATTGTGTCTTTTTGCTAAGGTTTTCGAAAGGATCGTGCACAAACAAGTTTATGCTCTTATCAAGAGTATTATAAATGAACAACAACATGGCTTCGTTAAGAATAAATCAACTACTTCTAATCTTCTTCTATGCAGTGATTTCTTAACAGAGTTTATGTCTAAAGGTTACCAGGTGGATGTAATCTACACAGATTACAGTAAGGCATTTGATAGAATTAATCATAAAGTGCTATTGCGTAAGCTGCAAATGGTTGGTATCCGAGGAAATCTATACAGGTGGTTTTCGTCATATATTACAAATAGATGTCAAACAGTGGTTCTTAACGGGTACACGTCATCATCATTATTTATACCCTCGGGTATCCCTCAGGGCTCAATTCTGGGTCCTGTCTTATTTAATATATTCATAAACGATATTTCAAATTGTTTTAATCATTCTAAGATTCTTTTATATGCAGACGACATGAAATTTTTTTTGTCCTATTCGCACTCAAAGAGATGCATATTGTTTGCAACTTGACCTTCAGACATTTGAAGCATACTGTCAGCTTAATAATCTTGATTTAAACGTTGACAAATGCTTTGTCTGTACCTTTACTCGTAGTTTAACACCACTAGCAACCTACTACTTTCTGAAGGGGTCAACGTTAAATCGAGTTGCTGCTATAAAAGACTTGGGAGTCATCTTTGATTCTAAATTACTGTTCGATAATCACATTGACACGATTGTTTCTAAAGCATCAAAGGCTCTAGGCTTTGTTATGAGACTATCTTCGGAATTTAAGAATATAAAAACGCTAAAAATACTGTATTGTGTATTTGTACGCAGCCACCTCGAATATGCGTCCGAAGTTTGGAATCCCGTTTACGCTGCATACATTAATCGCATCGAAAGTATCCAAAAACGTTTTCTTCGCCATCTGCAATTTAATTGTCAAATAATCGATACTAGTTACGAATCAAGATGCAGGCGGCATCATATCCTTCCTCTGTATCAGCGCAGGCAAATGAGCGACATTATTTACCTTTTTAAGTTGTTGAATGGGCGATTAGATAGTCCTGAGCTCTTGGCAAAGATTGGATTAAATGTACCATATTACACGTACCATTTGCGTCCACAAATTATAGAAAAAATTCATTTACTGTTCGTGCTTGTAAGTCTTTTAAATTGATTTCCGGCGAGTATTATATTGATTTATATGATACTACTTCTGCTAAATTGAAGCAGTTACTAAATAAACGCTTTTTCTGTCAAAACTAAAAGTTAAAATGAATCGAACTAGTTATTATAAACAAAGAACTTTGTCAGCTCAAATTTTTTTCTTCATTGTTTTTTCTTTATGTCTTATTTTATAAATATTGTTTAATCTTTTTAATTTCTACTTGTCCAACACATCACCATTGTTAAGTTATTGCTACACGTGGAAACCTGTAAATGGCCTTCTGTTGTTATAATTTATATTATTGTTAATGTTAGCTGTAAGTTTCCCAAATAAAATAAAATAAAATAAATAAAATAAAATATATATATAAGGTATACAAAAAATGTTGTGGGGCTTTCAGACAACAGGTGGATCATGAAGCAGCCGTGCCTTTAACACTTCGAAGATAATTGACCCCATGATATCAGATCATAGACTTCACTAGTGGCAGGACAACTGGAACATTTTTTGCACAAACTCAGAGTCTCATTTCCACAGGAACATGTTCTTATTCGCATTTTTTGTATAATTCCATGCGGATGTGTAAGTTAAGTTAATAGTTGCTTTATATTTTCTTAGTAATTGGTTTGTAAGTTTATATCGTTGATATTTATTTATTATTTACCTATTTATTTGACTAAGATACATGTAATAATATAAATTACAATCACTACATAATAATAAGATGCCACATAAACTCATTTGAGTTTTACCGGACATCAGTATTGTCGACATTATCAGTAGGTAGTAACTATAGGTCATAATATATTCAACTTATATGTTCACTTAATTATGTATTTACATTTAAATAAAATAAACAATTTACGAATCAGAATTTGTATCTTGTCTTTAAAATAAAGGTTTTTTAAATGTTTATTTTATTTTGTTTTTAGTATTTGTTGTTATAGCGGCAACAGAAATACATAATTTGTGAAAATTTTACCTGTCTAGCTATCGCCATTCTTGAGATACAGCCTGGTGACAGACGGACGGACGTACGGACGGACGGACAGCGAAGTCTTAGTATCCCGTTTTTACCCTTTGGGTACGGAACCCTAAAAAGGAATTTTTTAAGCTTATTGATTTTATATAATTAATAATTATTATGATACTAGCTGCCCGGACAGACTTCGTTCTGTCAATAATTAAAAGTAAAAATTAAATTTGTCTACACAATGTTTGTTTTTAATTTTTGTTTTTTAAGTATTAAAACCTTCCGTGGACCTTAAGGAATATACAAAAAATAGATTAGCCGAATTAGTCGAGCCATTCTCGAGTTATGCGCTTAGCAACATTCATTTTTTACCGACTTCCAAAAACGAGGGAGGTTCTCAATTCGACTGTTTTTTTTTTGTATGTTAGCTCAGAACTTTTGACTGGGTGGACGGACCGATTTCGATCAGTCATGTTTTCTTCTCTGCTGCTGTACTAAAACGATGTGTACGAAAACGTTATATTCATAAAAATATACACGAATTTCCCAGGAATTGCGACATGCATAGCATTAATACTTACTAGGAACAAACATAAACTTGTAATGCCTGTAACTCGCTTACGCCGAGTCAGTAATTCCTTTTAAGGACAATGTATACGCTTATACAACAGGCTCCCAGAAAACGTTCAAAAAGCTTCTATTGCCAAATTTAAAAAAAATGTGAAAGAACGTTTGTGGAATGATGTGATCGCCGCCAGGCTATTTCAACCTATAAAATTATTGTAAATTTCAATCTGCTTTGGAAAAAAAACATTACGATAAAAAAAATGATATTAGTCCCGCTGAGTTTCTTTCGCCAGTTCTTCTCAGGTCAGAGGCTTTTTCTTTCCGAACTGGTAGTAGACTCATGACGTTCAGTAAGAAATTGATATAATTTTATGCTGAACAAAATATTTTGAATTTGAATTTATATTTCTTATAGTATAAGATAACGAAGTATCATCAGCTAACAATACAATCTCATGCTTCTCATCTCTCTCATCTCATCATTCTCTTCATATTTTAAACTTACTCTCTTTTTTTATTCTTTTGAACTAAACAACTAAAAACGATTTAGCCATGAGACTGGTTGTAACCGGCAAAATGAACACTCAAAATTATTTTTTTTAAATTTACAATATTTCATATTTTTTGAAATTGAGGTGAGATTTTCGATTATCCCCCCTCGGTTTAAATGAGATTTGGTGAGATTTCACTGGACCATTCCCCCACCAATCTGAGCTCACGTATTTAATATTATTTTTTTAACATCTGCAATATTTCATATTTTTTGAAATTGAGGTGAGATTTTCGATTATCCCCTCTCGGTTTAAATGAGATTTGGTGAGATTTCACTGGACCATACCCCACCAATCTGAGCTCACATAATTAATATTAATAATAATTATATTTATAATGGATGTCCCATAACAAATTGTTGCGCAAACTGTTGTACGTACAAGCCGTACTATGTTAGTCACAGTCCGGTTGTGTTAAGTAATTTGTAAAGCCTCGAAACAAGATGGCACTCTGAGGACTGTGATGCATTTATTTATTTATTATTATGTATAGTAAAAATAATTTTAGAATAATGATATTTAGCTACTATTAAGATTTTAAAATCTATATTTTGTATAAAAAGTTTTGAGTACGTATTAACGGACTAACCCGTTGGCGTAGTGACCCTGTGTGTTAAGTCTGGGTGTAATGTGTGTATTTATTGATATTAAGTATTATTTGTATGTACATATTTGTGGAAAAAAAAGCTATATCAGTCGCAAATTGTTTTATATAATTATACTTTTTAATATATTGTTTTAAATAATATAAAATCAAGTGACTTATATTGTTATATTATTTAAAACACCAAGTGCCTTTGTATATAATGAAAAAATATTTTTTTAAAAATATATGGAGGAAAATACCTTTCTATTAAGAAAGAAGAAAGAAGAAAGTGTAGTCGTATAATATGACTGTATCATAATATTATATACATTACATTACATACACATTACATTTGTATATAATATTTATTTACTGGAGTAAATCTTCTTTACGCACGCTTGACTTGGGGAGTGAGATGGTGAATGCGCAACGTGAGCGTTACGAAAAGTGTGATCGGGTGAGGAGAACGGAAGTTGAGTGGGAGATATAAGTTAGTGAAGATAGAAAGGGAGAGAGTTACGTTTTGTAAGTTTTACTTCAGTCGTGTGGTCTTTAGTACACTCGTTTTGTTTTGAAGTTATACTTCTCTTGGCGCATTGAAAAAATAATGGTAAGAGTAAATTTTAACGATGCACGCGCACACCGTCACAAGTCACAACAAACCGACACCCTGAAATTAGCTAGTCAACGAAGAAGAAGTTAGCAACGTGATGTTAGCCAG
This sequence comes from Melitaea athalia, assembly GCA_905220545.2. NCBI lineage: Eukaryota > Metazoa > Arthropoda > Insecta > Lepidoptera > Nymphalidae > Melitaea > Melitaea athalia. The sequence goes on along the minus strand of HG992197.1, from coordinate 14,915,711 downwards.
CCAATGAAGTATAACATCTTACGTGCGTACATAAGTACATACACACTTTTTTTTACAATAGTTTAACTTCAGACCAGCAAAAACTGTCTGGAATCATTAGGATGGACCAACACTGACAGCTTTTTGCTGTTTTATATATATAATATATTGGTACAATACATATTAATTGCTTGTTTTTTTTTATTTAGCTTTTTGTGGTCGTGGGGCTCGCAGACAGCAGGTGGGTCTTGAAGTAGCCGTATCATTAACTATTCGAAAATAATTTACCCCCTGATATCAGATATATAGACTTCACTAGTGGCAGGACGACTGAAACATTTTTTTTGCAAATACACAGTCTCATTATTTTCCACGGGAACATAATTATTCTTATTCGCATTTTTGCGTCATTCCATGCGGATGTGACTTAAAGTTGCTATAAATTTTGTTAATAATTGGTTTATAAGTTTATGATGTTGATATAAATGTAATATTTTTAAATGAAATACACGATTTTCGAATTGGAATTTGTATCTTATCTTTCATTATCACCGATGAATCGATTTTTGGTTAATATCGCGTAATAATTCGTGAGTAATATTCGAGTACAGAATAAATAAAGTTTGATAAGATTAAGTTTTACTTTTAGTATTCTCATTAGGTACCTATATCTTAATTAAGCGGTGTTGTTGTGTTTAATTTGTAGTGGATATGTTACTAAGAGTGCTTCAGATATTTTCACTTTTTTAATATTAGCTCGCAGGCTTTAAAGTCTTTTTTCAGATATTTTTGTAGGTAATTATAATAATATGTTTATGGAAATTGTGGAGAATATAGGTACCTACTGCGCGTGTGAGCAAAATGTCATTTGTTAACTCGGTATGTCAAGTACGTACGTTTATTATTCTTTTACCATTAAAAAAAAGAAGACAAAAAAACAAGTATTTTTTAGATCATTTTAATTTTATATAATTAGAATTTTGCTAAGATTTCTAGATTGAAGAAGATGCACATGTCAGAAGTGAAACTTCTTTGGCAAACTAATTGAAAAAGTAGGCGGTATCATAATCAAAAAACTAATTGAAAAAAAACAACGTCACGCGGTGTTCTCAGGCGGTCACCCATCCAAGTACTGACCGCGCTTGACTTTGCTTAACTTCAGTGATCGGACGAGAACCGGTGTATTCGACGTTGTATAGATTATTATAGATGTATCATTCGTGACGCGTTACGCGTTTCATCCGTAAAATTTTTACCCCTAATGCGCCTAAAGAAGTTCTACTTACTTCAAAATCTTTTTGTGATGGATAGTTTACCGAGGAATGTTAAATCTATACTAATATATAAAGCTGAAGAGTTTGTTTGTTTGATTGTTTGTTTGTTTGTTTGTTTGAACGCGGTAATCTCTGGAACTAATGGGCTGAAGCTAGTGCTATATAAAATCTTAGCACGTTTTTGTCTCATATTACCTCGGGTGAACATAACAGTATATCTTACTGCTATTATAAATGGGAAATTTTGTATGCACAGATGTATGTGAGAAAGGCTGAACGAATATGGATGAAATTTAGGACAGTATGTCACTTTCGAATTGTACAAGACAAATAAAAAAGTGTGTGTGTACTTATGTACGCACGTAAGAAGTTACATATAACTAACTAACTAGCTAACTTCACGTTGCTAGGTAACTTCTTCTTCGTTGACTAGCGAACTTCAGGGTCTCAGCTTTTTTCGTGATGGTGTGCGCACGCATCGTAAAAATTTACTCTCATTATTTTCCCTAACGCGGTAAAAGAAGTATAACTTCAAAAATATATGAGAAACATTATTAGGAACAAACATTGAAAACTACAATAATATCTAATCAAGTAAGCCGATAAGCAGAATCTATGTGATTAAGTAATGAAATTGAGTTTCTGACATATTTACTTAACTGTGTCATATTTGTATTCTTTGTTTATTGTAAGTTAACTAAGTATCTGGCCACGGGACATTCGCCGAGGCGAATATCCGCGCGGTGCGAATGGCGAAGCGTCTAGCGACTGAAACAAACGCATAGTAATGTACGTAGCAAGCCACGCGCAACGGCGACCGGCGAAGCGACCGGCGAAATGTACCGGACGAATCGCGCGGGCGACTTGCGGCGCGACGGGCGAACAAAACAAAGGCATGAATCAGTACGGCGCACGCCACGGAGTCGGGCGATATTCGCCGCGAAAGTGCCGCTGAGTGTCGCACTTCCTTACTAGTCGCGGCGGCGAATTTGACTACCCGCGTGGCCTGCAAATCTTGCCGCGCGAATGGTCGCCTCGCCCGCCGCGCCGCCGTTCGCACCGCCGTTCCCCGTGGCCAGGCGGTAAAGTAGGGCACAGTACGATATATCCTGCTCAAAATATGGAGCAGTCCAACTGGGGAAGTACCTTGACCTTACAGAAGATCACTGCTAAATAATACTGCTTTCAAGTTCAAGCAGTGTTGTGTTTCTGTGGTGAGTTGGGTGACCAGAGCCACTAGGGGGGAGGGGGTGGGGGATAGGGTCGGCAACACGCTTGTGATGCTTGAAGTAAAACTTACGAAACGTAACTCTAACTCTTTTTTTATCTTCACTTACTTATATCTCCATCTAAACTTCCGTTCGCCTCACCCGATCACACTTTAACGTTCTTGTCACGCATTAACCAGCTTACTCTCCAAGTCAAGGGTGCGTAAAGAAGTTTTAGTTCAAAAAGTTGTACCTATACGTATATGTATGTGTTTTGGGCAAAACACATGAGTTCACGCCATTTTTGGGGTGAACTTGTGGAGGCCTATGTCCAGCAGTGGACTGTAATAGGCTGAAATGATGATGATGATATGTTTTGTAGTAAGTATTTAAAAAATTAAATTTATATGGTATTATGTTTTTCTGTAAACAAATATTTTAGAATTAGTAGATAGAATTATATGACATATTATATTATTTAAAAAAAAATACAATATTTATAACATTTTGTCCTTTGAATTTCACAGTTTTAATAGTAAACTTAATTTTTTGACGACGCGTTGGCGTAGCGGTCTTAGGACATATAGCGGGTTCGATACCGCACACGTCAAACTTTTGAAATTTTGAATTGTCCAAACAGATCTTTGCCGTAGATTGGCCGTTTGTGCTTGTTTATTGTGATTATATTCCGGACCGAATGAGGCGTTTAATTACTTTCTTATATTCAAATACATTTATGAAGTGAAACTTATTTTGGCGCATGAGGGGTAAAATTTGAGCGACCGGTAACTCGGCAGCGTCATGGCGGTCACCCATCCAAGTACTGAAGTACTTGGATTGGTGACCGCCTGGGAACACCGCGTGAGGTTGGCTTTTTGTTTTTTTTTTCAATTAGTTTTTTTGTATTATTCGTTTTTTAAATAGTATTTTTTTAATTAATTTTTTAATTAGTTTCCCAAAGAAGTTTCACTTCTGACATGTGTACTTTGTACGCACGCAATTTTTTTTATTCAACGCTGTCGCTTGTAGGGCAATCACAAACAATAAATTATGAAATTTTGCAAATTGCTGATCTGTGCATATAATGTTATACCGTCTTAAGTTAAATCGTCTGAGCTCACATTATTTTACCTTCAATTGGGCTCTAATCTTAATTCAATAGTCGTTCGCAATCTCGACAAATATACCTACGCTTAAGCGATGTATGTATTTCGTTTTCATAAATGTATTCACTGTCCTAGTCGGTTTTAGCTGCCATTAGGTTTAGGTGATCACTTTTAACATTATCAAGTTATTTGTATTAATGTAATACATAAATAACTACGGGTACTGACTTGCAGCCTTGTTTTGGTACTTTTCCAGCCGTTCTCAATAATAAATCTTTAATTTTACTTACTAACTATAACTTTCTGATATAATACATGTTGGATTTTTGTGAAAATTTCGCCAAACTCTTCATATTTTAATTGTTGTCTTAAATTAACATATATTTTTTTGTGGCAGAATAAATAAAAATATAAATACTTTATGGAGTGGGATTGCTGAAATCTACGTTTAGTTAAACAACTTAAGTACAGACACAATAACATAAAAACAAAAATGGAATTTCAACGAATGTTAAATCGTTCTGGAACAGGTAAGAAAATTTAGAACATTTTTTTCCATTACAATGTAAAACCTAGAAATTCGACAGTGACTACTAACTATTAATCTTCATTATCGAATCTAAATACTTTACAATTCTCTTTGTGTAAGATATTTTGTGCTGTGTGGTTACGGCACTAAAGAATGTAGCCACCCTCTCATCCCGTGGGTGTCGTAAGAGGCGACTAAGGGATAACACAGTTCTACTACCACCTTGGAACTTAAAAAGCCAACGGATGGCGGGATAACCATCCATGCTGGCTTTGAAATACACAGGCCAAAGACGGGCAGCAGCGTCTTCGGTGCGACAAAGCCAGCCCTGTGGTCACCAACCCGTGGTGACTATGGACAAAACACATGAGTTCGCGTCATAATGTCGGGCGCGAACTTGTGGAGGCCTATGTCCAACAGTGGACTGTGATAGGCTGAAGTGGTGGAAGATATTTTTCATAATTGTAGGCGTATTAAAGGAGGCTATAAAATGTCGTCATAAATCATAAATATAAACTTATGGAGTAATAGAGTAACCACTCGTTCTTACATACAAATGTGTTGAGCAAATAAACGATGTTTAACATTGGAACTCTCTGTTGATCTTACGAGTTTAACAAGTGTAGTTGTGTGCATTTTTTACTCGATGAAACAGCTTAGCACATTAGCACCAGTGGCGGATTTACAAATATGCCGCCAGTAGGCTATTCAATTTTTGCCGCCCCTACTACTACTACTAGATTCCTAGTACAGTCTAAAATTGCCAAGCGATTATTTCGGCTGACCTTGTGGGCATGGCCATGGCCATTCATTTTCTGGATCTATATTATAACGTTTAAAAAATAAAATTGCCGCTCCCTAGAATTTGCCGCCCTAGGCTCCAGCCCACCTCCAGCCTACTCAGCCTACTGTTTAAATCCGCCACTGATTAGCACGACATTCTTCGCATAATGTTTCAAATATTTTGTCTGTCTTTTCTTATCGATTTATATTTAGCTGATAACGAAACATATCTAAGCGAAGTATCCAATAAAATTGTGTTTGCTCGCAAACGAAAAAAAAAACCGACTTCAATTACATCGACAAGTAATACAACGTAATAAGACGAAAAAATAGTCAAGTAAATACGCGCTATTTAAGATTACTCAAAAAGTTGTACTCAGATCTCGATCTAGTTAATTTAAATAAGACTACATGATAAGTATTAGCTTTCGATTAAAATAAGAATCTTCAATATCGGTATACACCGAGTAAAACGTTATGCGGTATAATACAACGTAGGTCGACGAAAAAGTAGTCAAGTAAATACGCATTATTAGATATTATAACTCTAAAAGTACTTGTCAGATCTCAATTAAATTTGAATGCGACCACATGACACGCAACACCTTTCAATTAAAACAAAATTGATCGAAATCCGTCCACACAGTCAAAAGTTCTGAGTTAACACACATTAAAAAAAAAGTTGAATTAAGAACCTCCTCCTCCTCTTTCGGTCGGTCTTTAAGTCGGTTAAAAATCACACATCACAACACTGCTTCTCTGTCTTGTTACTGTATCTGTCTTATTCGTGAGCTTGAATATTGTCTTTTCAGAACCGCAAAAGGGTTTGCCTTTGCCCTTAGGTAAAGGTAACCTTAACCGAAGTTTTGTACTTCCTTGTGATGAAAAATACGAAGTACCTGGGTGACCGAGCCTAGCTCGGTCCGTCTTTTCATTTTATTTTTTGTTTTTTTTTTTCTCGGTATTTTTATATTTAATTTTATTTAAATAATAAATCACGAGTGAAATTTAAAAAAAAGAAAAAAAATTAATCTGGAGACTGAGATTCGAACCCGGGTCAACACGATTTGACACCCGCCGATTTCCTAATTACGCTATTACTGCTATGTTGCGAGTAGTGAAATTAAGCTTCGTATTCTAATGATATTTTTTCATTGCCCAAAAACAGGGATAAAACGACATTTTTTTTTAAATGAATCCTAGCTAGATCAATTTTTTGCCCCCGAAATCCCCTGTATACTGAATTTCACGAAAATCGTTGGAGCCGATTCCGAGATTCAAATTCTATATATCTATATATATAAAAGAGATATCCACCCATTGACTCATCACGATATCTCTGAAACCATAAAGCGTAGAGACTTGAAATTTGGTAGGAATATTCCTTTCGCCGAGTAGAGGTCAGCTAAGAACGGATTTTACGAAATTCCACCCACAAGAGGGGGTTGCGGGGGTTAATAACATATATGGCAAAACAACGTTTGCGGGGTCAGCTAGTATATATATATATATATATATATATATATATATATATATATATATATATATATATATATATATATATATATATATATACAAGAATTGCTCGTTTAATAGTATAAGATGAATATAACAAAACTACGCTGTTCTTAACACGTTACTTTTGATTTTTTTTTAGTACGAAATCGACTGTTGTCATGGGTCAGTGGCACTAACTTTAACTCTAGAAGACTAAGGGGCGTTTTACTGGGATTGATAGCACATATTGCACTTGGAGAGATTTGTTGCTACAGGATTGTCCAGCAAGACATAAGGGCTGGAGAGCTTCCTAGCTACACTGCAGGTATAAATACAATGCTATTAGGCACAGAATCCATTAATCTTGAATTTGAAATCTTCAGCCGAGTGTGGGGCATTGGTTTTCCATCAGTTTATTTATTGAAATAAAAAAATCAAGTTGGTCTTTACTTTTTAGATTTGATGATAATAATATACGCAGTATTTGAATCTGTATTAGCACCAATAGTATCCTGGTGGGGATATACGAAGCGACGAAAATTATTAATTGGCTACGGAACAGCTGTTGTTGTTTGTTGTTTTTCATGGTTTTTAATGCCATCAAAATCGGAAAGGAAAGAATCAGGTAATCATAATTATTTAGAGTATAGAACAACATAAAACGATAAAAAAGTAAAATCCTAAGGGCCTATCATGCAAACCACGTTTTTTAAACGCGCCGTCGACGCGCGTTTTAAAAGCGCGCGTCGACGGCGCGTTTTTATCCTACAGAGCATTTTGTTGGCGTTTATATCGATACACACGCGCGTTTGCATCGCGTTTGTATCGCGTTTGCATCGCGTCTGTACCGCTACATACGCGCGTCAACGGCTCGTTTTAAAAACGCGCGTCGACGGCGAGCTTTTATTATACAGGTGTGCAAAGGTCTACAGGCTGCGTCTAACTCGCGTGTGTAACGCGTTTGCATCGCTACAAAGACGCGTCGACGGCGCTTTTAAAAAACGTGGTTTGCATAGGCCACTCTTGCGTTTCGTACCTATTTTTTTGTTCTATTCTCGCTGTTATCGAGACATATGTTTGTAATTCAGTTGGCTATTTTTAGTATTAAAAAAAATAAGCAACAAACTCATGACTAAAGTGCAGGGAATTTCTAATCAAAGCGGAAATGGTGACAGTATTGTTAATATTTTTCCATGCAAATGATTTGTATCATAGTTGTTTCGGATGTTATTAATATTTGAAGTGAAACTTCTTTAGAATCGTTGTGATTTCAAACCGGATGCAACGGAAAAACGACAGGCAAGTCGCTAATTTTAAATTAATTTTTTTTTCAATAAGTTTTTTTTTAAATTAGTTTGCCAAAGAAGTTTCACTTCTATCGTGTGTGAATCGCACACACACCTTATTTTTTAATTGTGTTGCAAATGTGTGTTACGAGTATATTCGAGCTTGGGGAGGCCTATGTCCAGCAGTGGACTGCAATAGGCTGATTTGATTGATTGATTGAATATTCATAGGACAATACGTTAATTTTTTAAGTATTTATTTTTACTAGTTGTCGACCAGTTATCGAAATTCGACCATAATTAGTTTAAATTATAAGTTTGATCATTAAAAAAAAGAGTATATATGCGATTGTGTGTCAATAATACATGGTTATTGTGTAATGTTTTTTTATTGATTTAATGTATTTTTTTTTGCATAATAAAAAAAAATTTAGCATTCTGCACTTCTCTATATAAATTACTATAAGTTTGCGAAATTTCATACTCCTCCGTTCGCGCAATTTTCGTAAAAAGGTGTACAAAATTTTTGCTTCACGTATTAATTTCTTTTTAATATGATAAATTTAGTTGACAGTAAATATGTCTCGATTTTTGACAATATTTTATTTACACAGAACTGTGTGATGCTGCGAACTCGGAAAACAATATTGGATTCATTGGTACATCAACCCCAACCGTTTTCCGACTCCTCATTGTAACATACACGTGTATAGTGTTTGTCCTTGCCCGAGTCGTTTGTTTGAGTCATGGAATTACCTATTCTGACGATTACGCTCCAGCTAGGACTAGCGTCCACTATGGTAACTATTTAATTTTTCAACTAATATTCATAGGTTAGTAGGGATCCCTAGTACATTTTTTTAACTTGATTAGTATCAAGCTAATTTTCCGGGAGTAGCTTCATTTTGATGAGACGAACAAAAAGTTCCTCTACGAAAACTCTCGATTGTGGTAGTTAAAAGAGATAGCAGGGGATAGAGCAGCAGTGAGCGTAGGACCGGGATAACGTACCACGCAATTTTTAGGACAATATTACTATTAAATTATATAGATATTAAATAACTAAAAGAAAACCCTCCCTATCACTTATTGTAACATTAAATCACTGTAATATTTACATACAGGTTTCGGGTTCGGTTTGCGGGTTCGATTACCGCTCAGGATGGATAATATTTGTACAAATATTTTTTTCCGGTTTGGATGTCTTTCCTTTTGGTTCTCTCCGTCGTCGGTGAGTACGTTATCCTGTCGGTCCCGGTTGTCATCATAAATACCTGATAACGAGCATTACTCATAGTAGGGAAGATTGGCGTGGTAGATTAAGCACCAATCCTTCTCCTACATGGACAAAAATGTCTATGTCCAACAGTGGGATGTTACAGGGGACGACTGGGGAAGTACCTCGACCTTATACAAATATTTATTTCCGGTCTGGTTGTTAGTCCTTGTGGGTCTCCCCACCGTGCCTCGGAGAGCACGTTAAGCTGTCGGTCCCGGTTGTTATCATCATCATAGATGTACACCTGATAGCGATCGGTTCTCATATCCATAACATATCCGCCAACCCACATCGGAGCAGCGTGGTGAGTTAAGCTTCGATCCTTCTCCTACACGGAGAAAGAGTCATATGCGTAACAATTTAATGTTAAGAATCGTGATTTGAAATAATTTTATTTTTAGGTGTTTTACTAATATCTAGAATATTCCCTCTTGTCCTGGGACACAAAGTATTGACTGACGCGGTGGAAAATAACATGATCCTTCAAATAGTTGCTCTGTCTATGGGTTCGTTGTCGAGTTTAGTTCAGCTACCTTGCGTTATATCAAACAAAGCGCCCGAAGTGAATGGAATGCAGATGGAAGAAATACCTGTAACAAATCGGGGTGAGCGTTTTTTTTTTTACCTCCCAAAAGGTAGTGACTGAATATGACAGACTTTTGTATTGTACTTATAGTAACTTCATGGCCAAACCATAGAGAATGGAAGTGTTGTAGGGGTAGACATAGGCGGACGTTTCGAGACCAAATTAGGGACCTCCTGAAAAAAGGCCAGGTCAAGAGTACCCTTAACCGAAGAGCATGTATGAAAGGAATAATGAAAGTGGACGAAGCGAAACGAGTATGTAAGGATCGTAGCTAGTAGAAAGAAATGGTCTCTGCCTACCCCTACGGGAAAGAGGCGTGATTATAATATGTATGTATAGTAACTTCAAAGAAATGTGGTAACAGTTATGACTCTTCGGACACATCAGCTAGCATTTTCTGGTGTACCTGATCTGATATTTGCAATCACTTCTGAGGCCATGTCGAAATATGGTTCACACCTGACGACTCCCATTAGGGTGTGAAATTCAAACAGATTAAAAAATCCACAAGATTTAAAAATTTCACTTACACTTTTATTTCACCAGTTATATCAATGTAACCCATATTTCTTTCAAGCAAATAACATAATTATATTTTACCTTTTAACTATTTCATTTACGAAATGATGACATATAATTTCTTTTTTAATTCTTGGTTTATGTTACAGGTTTATGGACTAGTATTAGTCGTGTATTGAACAGCCCAATAGCAATAACCCAAATATTTGCAATGGGACTTGTGACGGCCTCTCTATGGGGATACGGATATTATGAGCTTGACATCGTTAAGGTAGTGTCTTCTTTACTATATACTAGCTTCTGCTCGCGACTTCGTCCGCGTGGAATAGTTACTTGAGCTAACTGGGAAGCTCTCAAAAGGAAAAAAAACCTGATTTTCTTTATTGGTGCTCCGCTCCTATTGGTCTTAGCGTGATGATATATAGCCTATGGCCTTCCTCAATAAATGGGTTATCTAACACCGAAAGAATTTTTCAAATCGGACCATTAGTTTTTTTTTTCGTTTGTATATTATTTTGTTTGTTAATATGTTTATTGATGTATAGGACAAAGTTATTTTATGTAAGTGCTGTGTACTTCAATAAATGACGAGTTAACCATAAACTATTTTTCCGAATATTTAAACTCTACATTGTTAATAACGAATAAGTCGTTGGAGTACCTTTATAAGATTAAATAAATAAATAAATATATTTTCATTCCTCCATTAAAGGTACTTCTATTTGCATTTTTAAAAGAGTAAAACAATTTTTGTTTTTGTTAAAAATTTAATGTCAGAATACTATATCTTACATCCCATAAAATCTTTGCCACAACCTTTTCCTTGGGAATTCATCTTCGAACTAAACTTCGCTTCTTCGCTTCGCTCGAGAAATCATTTGACATCACTGTACGCCTTTAAGTTGTAAATAATTATCTAAATTATGTTTTCCTTTGTTAGCTCAATTCAAGACCTTTGTTATTTTTAAATGACCATTTAGGGTGAGCCCAAACTAGCATAATTTTGTGAGTTGTGATTCGCGTAATTTCTGCTGCATTCGGTTTCATACAAAAGTGTGCAGCACACAACTCATTTTTCGTCGCCGTGTGGCACGAACTGTACTGGAAGGCGATGCAAAATGAGCCTCTCACCCTAGCTTTTTTTTTCAGGTGAAATTCAACTTGCTACCTGGTTCTAGTGTATATCTGTTATTTTGTGAAATATTTTTTTACGTTTTCATCGTTGTTGCAATAGCGGTGAGTTCAAAATATTTCTTTTTAGAATAACTAAACCTCGCTTCCTACTAAACTACTAACCTTCGCTGTGTGGCTACGGGAGTAAATAATATAGCCACCCCCTTTCTTCCCGTGGGTGTTGTAAGAGGCGACTAAGGGATAACAAAGTTCTACTACTACCTTGGAACTTATAAAACCGACCGAGATGGCGGGATAACCATCCAACTGCTGGCTTTGAAATACACAGCCCGAGACGGGCAGTAGCGTCTTCGGTGCGACAAAACCACACCAACCCGCCTGCCTAGCGTGCTGACTATAGGCAAAACACATGAGTTCACGCCACAATGCCGCATGCCGTGAACTTTAGGAGGCCTATCAGCAGTGGATTGCAATAGGCTGAAGTGATTGATTGATTGCATTATTATATTTTAATATTCATACGGGGACTAAAAGTTCCATTTGTTATTGGATATGCTGAGACTTATAAGTACTTATAATTTAAAAAAAAGCGTGCATACAAAGTACACATGTCAGAAGTGAAACTTCTCTGACAAACTAATTGATAAAAAAAAAACTAATTGAAAAAAAAAAATAAAAAACTAGTGTCACATGATGTTCCCAGGCGGTCACCCATTCAAGTACTGACCGCGCCCGATGTTGCCGCGTCACACTTTCCCTCAAATTTTACCCCTCATGCGCCTATAGAAATATTACTTAAAAAAAAACTGGTAAAACTTCAGCAATTCGTTACTTTACAAATAGTAGACAGATCTTATAACTAAAAACTCAAAACTCGTGCCATTTTCATTAAGCGACCCTATCTCTTTTTCAGTATGCCGGCACGGTTTTTTCAGCCCCTATACTCATGGAGTTTAATAAATTAAAAGCACTCAAGCAGGCAGCGATAATGAGTGTGCTTATGTTCGTGTTTTATATATTAATAATAACCGTTCCTAGCTGCGACACGGGGAACGTCGTGGGAGTTGGGAAAAATTATTACGGTCACCCGGAATGCAGTCTTGCTTGCAAGTAAGATGAATATTTTAGACTTCAATTTTTATTGATTTGTAATAAGATATACAGTGAAAAGTTTGAGGTATAATACAACGCAGGTCGACTACTATAAAACAAAGTCGCTTCCCTTCTTTAGTATATAGAGTGTTTCTAGAGGAAGGTTTATATGTATAATACATGCGTAATAAAGTAGAGGAACACTGATAGTTTTTGCGTCTCTGCGAAGCCGAGGCGGGTGGCTAGTTAGATACCTATAACTCGAAAAGTATAATAGGTACTTGTCAGATCTAAATTAAGTTTAAATGGGACCACATAGCACGCACCACCTTTCGATTAAAAAAATATAGAAATCGGTCCACTCAGTCAAAAGTTCTGAGGTAACATAATAAAAAAATACAGTCTGTATTTTTCTGAAGACCTTCTTTTTTGAAGTCGGTTAATAAAGGTTGTAGTAATATTGAAAATAGATATGCTAATTTCGATCAAGCTATTTTATTGATTTAATATTCATTATTTTTATACCTAAAATAAAACTCATGTTATAGTTGTAAGCCTCAATGGGACGAGTTCAAGCCGGTGTGTGCAGTGGACAATATGGTGGGCTACGTGTCGCCATGTCAAGCCGGTTGTCGGGAATCACAAAAAATTAACGGGATACAGTGAGTGAAATTTAATAAATGGCGTACGTATGTAATAATTTAAGCCGAAATATATGAATATAGCTTAGATGATCGATGATCGTCTGGATAATAAGATTCTTAATTCGTTTAACTGAGGTAGGGCACAGCAGGAAATTTCCTGCTCAAAATATGGAGCAGCCCGACTGGGGAAGTACCTCGACCTTACAGAAGATCACAGCTAAATAATACTGTTTTCAAGCAGTATTGTGTTCCTGTTGGTGAGTAAGGTGACCAGAGCTCCTGGGGCCTGGGGGGGATTGGGGATAGAGTCGGCAACACGCCTGCGATGCTTCTGGTGTTGCAGGCGTTTATAAGCTACGGTAATTGCTTACCATCAGGTGAGCCGTACACTTGTTTGCCAACCTAGTCACATAAAAATAAATAAATAGTGAAACTGCTTTAGGACTCCTAGACTAAGTAGAATCGTAACGAGGTAAAGAACGACCTAGAGAAATCAAAGTATCTGTAACTGTGTAGACTAGCTAACTTAAAACGAGAAGTGTTCTGTAGGGACCCTACGTCTAGTAGCTACCAAACATTGTTGGGTGAAGAGAACATTTTTTTTAAATGTCAATTTATTCAGTCTTCTTGAGATTTTTAAAAAGGTTTTACTATAAGCCTAAAAAAAGGTTTTACTATAAGCCTAAAACTATATAGTTTTAGTTCTATTTTCGTAATTTTGATGAAAAATTGTAAATTTATTCTTTATTCAAGACTTCCAATAGCTTTTGTCAGCAGGAACGAGCCTATGTAGCGCCCGGGTGAAATTAATACAGTGGTGCCCTGAAGGCGATTTCGAAAATTTTCGGCTGACCTTTATATAAACATATACCAATACTATGTGCCCTTCCAACTTTCGGCACCACCTAAAAACCGGCACCCAGGAGCACCGCACCCCTTGCACTATAGGCAAAGCCCTGCTCGTCTGCTTGTCAGTTGTGATGTTATTAAGTAGAATATATGTTGTTACAGAGTGTACTCGAACTGCACGTGTGCGGGAGGTGGACGCGTGATAGAGCGCGCGTGCGGCGACGAGTCATGTCGGAAAGCCCATCTCCTGCATGGCTTGATGTACAACATGCTCGTCGCATTCGCAAGTATGAATTATATACCTTTTATTAAAGTGAAACTTTTATTACATTGTCTCAAATTTTTTCGTGTGCGTATTGCATGTCGCGTGACGGTCAGCCATCTCTTATCATTTCCTAGAACTAAGACACTAATGACAACATACAGCTGATGTAAGTTACGGTGGACTGGGGTGACATTGATCAAATTACAAATTAAATTGACTTTATTTCCTAAAATAATAATCCTAGAGTGAATAAAAAAATATTAGAATATCGGTTTTTACTAAAGAATTGGTAAAATAAATTTGAATTAATTTCAATGAAAAATGGCCCGAGAAAAAAATTAAATGTGCATGATCAATGTTGTACGGAAAGTGGGGTTACTTTGATACCCCCTATTTTTTTCAAGAGAATCGAAAATAACCCCTATAACAAACAATTTTCCCAAACAACGAAAAAAAAACGGTCAAGTAGAAAAAAAGATATTGCATTTTAAAGTATTTTGGGGTAACATTGATCAAAACAAAGTTTATGAAAAATCAACTTTATTAATTACTCTTTGAGTTACAAAACATAAAATAAAAATTGCTTAAAAACAATAATCACAGTTTTCTTGAGATCTGAATTTTCATTGGGAAACAATATCAGTCAAAGTGTTATCATCTTAATTCTACAAATCTTGAATGTTAATATCAAATGGAAAAATAACAATATCACCTTCTTCAGTAGGTTTTGGTAAAAAAGATGCAATATCAGTATAATCTATTTGAGAAATATCGTTTCTAATCCTTTTAAATGTTTTTTTTTAGTTCCAGCTGACTTGAAACCTTCGACAAGTAAATATATAGTTTCTGTAGGATCGAGCACCTAAACGCTTCTGATAGGTTCTTGGCATCGTTCTGAAAAGAAAAAAGTGCTTATGAAGCAACCACTATTATCAACTCATGTTCAATAAGGCAAAAAAGCACTATTGCTAGGTCTGGGGGTGAGATTGATCAGTGATCAAAGAAGCCCCATGGTGGTGATCAATGACACCCCGCGATAAAAAATCCCGCCTTTGAATGAAATTTTTGAGGTTAGAACGCCAAACAAAACTTCTTTCTCAAGCCGATTTAACACTAAATAACATTAGCTAACATTTTTTTATGCATAAATTATACTAATTTTGATACATTCAAAGTTATATAGGCCCTTTAAATAGTTGAAATGGAAGACTTACAGTTTTTTATGAATATTTCCGACATCGATCCAGTTGCACGTGCGGCGCTCGGGCAATGAAAAGAGTGATAATCAGTGCTGCCAACGCAAAAATCGACATCGCGCGGTATCGTTCAGAAATGACGCAATTTGAGTTTAAAAAAAATATAAAGTTTTTATCAAAGTTACCCCGTGAATTAAAGTAACCCCATTCCACGGTACCTATTAAAACATAGATGGCGTGCAAAAGTTTCACTTGCTAAAAGTCAGTGGCGTATTTGTCTAATAGACAGTGGCGTCTTCACTCAGATACTGGCAAATCCTTCAGGGAACCAAAGTAAAAGAAGAAGAAGAAGAAGTAGACAGTGGCGTATGATAAGATTCATTGCCCTGGGCCAATAAAGTTTGCCGTTCCAATCAATTTTCACGAGGGAAAAAGACAAAAGAGGCGTGTAATAAATCAATTAATAATTCGATTATTAACATTCCTAGTACATATTATATGCTAGGCTTGCGCCACTCCTCGCAGACTGCCACCTCAGGCCACGGCCCTTTTAGCCCTAGGATAAATACGCCCATGCTTATAGAACGTGTATACCTATGGCTTAAAGATAAGTATTTGTTTAGGACATACTACGTCGTGATTTTGACCTTATACGGACTCAGAATTTTCATCCATCTGACGACCATTTGATAGTATCACTACATAGTATAAAACAAAGTCGCTTTCTCTGTCCCTATGTCCCTATGTATGCTTAGATCTTTAAAACTACGCAACGGATTTCAATGCGGTTTTTTTCAAAAGATAGAGTGATTCAAGAGGAAGGTTTATATCTATACTAATATATAAAGCTGAAGAGTTTGTTTGTTTGATTGATTGTTTGTTTGTTTGTTTGTTTGTTTGTTTGTTTGAACGCGGTAATCTGTGGTTCTACTGGGCCGATTTGAAAAATTCTTTCAGTGTTAGATAGCCCATTTATCGAGGAAGGCTATAGGCTATGTATCATCACGCTAAGACCAATAGGAGCGGAGTCCACGCCGACGAAGTCGCGCGCAGAAGCTAGTATTGTATAATAAACACCCGTGCGAAGCCGGGGCGGGTCGCTAGTAAATCTATACACCAAAGATCATCGCAAATATGAGCGAGTATTCTAGATGTTTTGTAAATGTCAAAGTTTAAAAATCATCTCATATTTGACGATAAAAAGGAGACATTGTATAACCTTGTCTCAAGAAAAAAAAATTGGCAGTTATAAAGACTGCCGATAGAAGATAAAACTTAGAACTTTCAGCATTAAAATTTAAAATTTCATAATGTTTCAATTAAAATTACCAACATCAATCATGTCATGTCCAAAGCGTCTAACGAGCACTGCACACGGCCGCTGCGCGTGAGTCATGAGCGCATGTCGGTGACGCGAACCCATTGAACTATTATTACTAGCGTATAGTAATATTAACACACAGTTCCACGGCATACCACCTTTACACGCCAGGCCTCCAGACAGTCGTTCCCTGCCTCGCGAGCTCCTGCTGTCACCGCCGGCTCCCAACATCGCTGCTGGTGGCGATGATAGTGAAGATCACGACGGGGGATAGGACACCCGGGACCCCCCCCCCCACGCGGTGTCATCCAGAACTCCAACAAAAATGAAACACCCAAACTACCGGACAACCCTATACCAACAACTGTTGACTAGGCCATAGCCTGCATTAGTAGGTATGGCCCTGGCCCAACGGGCCAAAAATAATGATCCTGGGGGCGAAGACCCTCAGTGAGGAATAGCCCGGGTAGAGTGGCAATGCCTAAAAGCCCGTACCCGGACTGACTTAGGCCAGTCAGCTCACGAACGAAAAGTAATATTAACTCAATGCGCGAACCCGTAAGATTTTCCCCAACCAAAAAGTGCCCAACGCGGCTAAAGAAGTTTACCTATAGGTACTTTAAGATTGCGCCATACATGAGTTCTTACGTCAATTTTTAATAGATAGGTACCTAAATGTAGCATGTTACACACAAATCGGTCTTCTAGAGAGTTCTTATAGAGACTTATTTTAACAGTAGTTCTAGAATAACAAGATATGGTGTTAATAACAGATAATATGCATGAATATCTGTAGTGCACTTGTAGCCTTTGAGTTCAAATGTTATCATTGTATTGAGATGGTAATAGCTAACTTAATTAAAATAATTAGGTAATAGCTATTTTAGATTTAGTATTATAACAATTTACGATTTAGAGCCTTCTACTTTTTTAAAGTCGCACTTAAGTAATTTCTCCCTACTTTGGGGTAGCCGTTTTTTTTTTTTCATTTATTACCCTTACCTACCTAGGAAAATCTTAGGCCTATCAATATTTATATAATACTAGCTGACCTCGCAAACGTTGTTTTGCCATATATGATATATATTATTAACCCCTTATAACTTAGGGGTATGCAAAATAGATGTTGGCCGATTCTCAGACCTACCTGATTGATATGCACACAAAATTCCATAAAAATCAGTCCAGCCGTTTCGGAGGAGTATTGTAACTAACATTGTCACAAGATAATTTTATAATTATGTAATATTTATTAGTTCGACAGCAAAGCAGATTTAAACAATCAACATAATCTATACTAATATATAAAGCTGTAGAGTTTGTTTGTTTGGTTGTTTGTTTGTTTGTTTGAACGCGGTAATCTCTGGAACTACTGGGCCGATTTGAAAAATTCTTTCAGTGTTAGATAGCCCATTTATCGAGGAAGGCTATAGGCTATGTATCATCACGCTAAGACCAATAGGAGCGGAGTCCACGCCGACGAAGTCGCGCGCAGAAGCTAGTAGCTGTATAATTCTAACGCTGTACATGCTATCAATGAATGAAATGGGAATTAAGTTGGTAGACCAGGCTTATGTTTGTAACCTACATATAAAATGAATACTTGTTCTTCCTTTTAATTAACTGCAATGAAATAAAAAATATGTATTTTTAGGAAGGAAGCCATCACAATGTATAACGTTACAAAATCTATATACATATAGGTATATCTCTATATATGTATATATAAAAATGAATCGCTAAATGTGTTGCTAAGCGCAAATCTCGAGAGCGGCTGAACCGATTTCGCTAATTGTTTTTTTTATAATATTCCTTGAAGTACGAGGATGGTTGTTATGGAGAGAAAAATTTAAAAAATTCCCTGAAAAAGTCTAAAAACAACACTTTTCTATATTCTCATACAAAAGATTCGTAACAATACTTAAAAGTCAATTTGATCTTTAATACCATACCATAAAGTTTAAGTGTTAGAGGAAGGGTTCCGGGAAGGATAAGAATTAAAAAATTAATTAAAAAATTTGAATCGACTGTTAGGCGGTACGAAGTTCGCCGGGTCAGCTAGTATATAAATAAAAATGAATTTTGCTAAGCGCATAACTCGAGAATGGCTTGACCGATTCGGCTAATTTATTTTTTATGAATGTTCCATAAGACCCACGGAAGGTTTTTATACCTACTAAAAAAAACATAACACACAGAACGAAGTCTATCGGGCAGCTAGTTTTAAATAAAAATTTACAGTATAATAAACGAATAACCCAAATACGAGGCCTGTTTCAGTCTAGCTACACTCAAATCTAGCTTTGATCATTAATCACTAATTCGTACCTACCTAAAAGTCGACTTTTACCTGATTTTCAGTTTTAGTGCTTCAAGCGCAGGGCGTGCTCTTACTGAAAGTCGTGGACCCACGTGATAAGTCCGTGGCGTTAGGCTTGGCTTGTTCTTTTGTCGCCATCACGACCTTTGTTGTGGGACACGCAATATTCTATGGACTTTATGGTAAGTATTCATTAGCTCAGTGTTCCGCAAACTTTTTGTGTTCAAGGTACACCTAGGAATAGGAAAATATTTTGGAGGTACACCACAAATAAAAAATCATTTTTGAAGTAACATTAACCAACATTTATTTATTAATCACAGAAACAATATTTATGATTAATCAATAAACGTAAAGTTTATTTTTCCGAGGCACACCAATAAACGACCACGGCACACCAGTGTGCCGCGGTACACCTTTTGCGGAACACTGTACATTAGCTCAATCTGTTTATTAAGTATCATAGATAATAATATTTTAAGTAACAATTTTTATATTTTTTTTTATATATTTATATCAACGTTTTATGCAGGTAATTATAATTATTATTTATTACACAAATTAATACTGCAACTGAGGTAGGGCACAGCAGGAAATTTCCTGCTCAAAATCTAGAGCAGCCCGACTGGGGTAATACCTCGACCTTACAAAAGATCATTGCTAAATAATAGGTACCTACTGCTTTCAAGCTAGCAAGCTGTGTTGTGTTCCTGTGGTGTGGTGTGATTTGGGGTAGGGTCGGTAACGCGCTTGCGATGCTTCTGGTGTAGCAGGCGTCGATAAGCTACGTTAATTGCTTACCATCCGGTGAGCCTTACGCTTGTTTGTCAACCTAGTTGTATAAAAAAAAATCATCTGACAGTTGTTAACGAATAAATATTTTCGATCAAAAATGTCAACAGAAAATCTACATCAAAATTTTTGATCCAGCGGGATTCGAACCCGCACCCCCCGACATACGAAAATTTAGATATGGTAATAAATAAAATCATTTTCGAATTTCCTCATGTGTGGGAAACACAAAAATAAAAATAATACGAATTATAAAATTTATACCTAACACATTACTATTAAAACTACATACTTTACAGCTAAATAATACTGTTTTCAAGCAGTATCGTGTTCCTGTTGGTGAGTAAGGTGACCAGAGCTCCTGGGCGGGATTGGGGGTAGGGTCGGCAACGCGCTTGCGATGCTTCTGGTGTTGCAGGCGTCTATAGGCTACGGTCTTACCATCAGGTGAGCCGTACGCTTGTTTGCCAACCTAGTTACATAAAAAAAAAATACTTAAATTATTTAAACCTACGATTAAAACACCTTTGTAAACTGTTAATAGATAATATTAAATTTTTAATAGTCATTAATTAAATTAAGTTTGATCCTGTTTTAATTTTTACAGTAAGCACTTGCCGTTGGTTCGAAGGGAATAAGTGTCATCTACAGAGCGAAGCTTTTCCTTATCTCATTGGCGCCACCTGTGCGTTCCTCGTCCTGACATCAATTTTTACTACTGTTGCATCTTGGCATTTTTTGAAACTATCAAATAAGGATAGAAATGAAGTTTTTGAAACAAGATTATGAAAAAATTAAAGTGAAAATTTCTGTTCTACAACGCACTTAGTACCTACATTTAATTGTAATAAATAGGTACAGATGATCAATCCGAGAACCACTACTCGCCCTATGTTTATTTATTTGTCATTTAATGTACCTATTGGAACCTATATGGTCAGGGCCGGACCGTGAGGTCAGGGACCCTGGGCTAATACTATTTAGGGGCCCTGGGCTAATACTAATTAGGAGGCAACCAAATTTTACCACGATTGAGATGAATGTGTAATGGCAGCCGAACATTTTAACTGTCAGTTCGAAGTAATATAAGAATAAAGAATTTAATAAAATTATTGATTCTTTCGCATTATCGTCTATTTTTGACTTTGAATTGACTTAGCTGGGGGCCCTTGAATCCACGGGGCCCTGGGCTGAAGCCCAAAAAGCCATATGGTAGATCCGGCCCTGTATATGGTACCTATAGTCAAATTATCTTACCCTGGCTCCACACTTGGCTATTTGTGTTTGCGTTTTTGCCACATTTGACAAATAACTTCCATGTGTGGAGTGTATTTGCCAAAATTATTGCCGTATTTGCCTATTTGGCAAATATGGCCAATAACAAATGCGACTTAGCGAACTTCTGTCGGGTTTTCAAGGTACATCAAAGGAAACAAATAAGCAAACAGACAAATATACCTACTGGCCACACATGGTCGGCTCATACAAGCGCGCGAACTGTCAACAAAACTGATTGGCTCCATGTGTAGACCGTCGTATCGTCTATTTGCCCGTACTTCAAATATTTTGTCAAAAACAACAAATACTGAACAGCAAACACAAATAGCCAAGTTTAGAGCCACCATTAGAATAAGACAAAGCTACCACCGAATCAAAATATAGATAATATTAGGTATAGATTCTAATTCTATAATTCACTATAATTCATTTAAAAAGCTAAATTGTAAAATTTAAAATACTTACAGGTTTTTTTTGCAAAAAAATATTTGTTTTTCAGTGATACTGTTTTCAGTTATCTAAAACAACAATTTGTATCAATTAATTTAGTTATGGACAAAATTAGATATTTAAATCCAGAAAACTAAAATCCAAGAAAACTACAAATACCGTAGATATCAACGCCTGTACAATTTTTAAAGCAAAGTTTTCTAAAACTTGCCATAATAATTTTGCTTATCATTTTATATTTACTTTAAAAAACTTTTAATTATAACTTATAATAATAACTAGCCGACCCGTGCCCACTTCGTTGCGCGTTATTTTTTTTTTTTTTAATATTTACTTCTAACGACGATATCTCAAAAACTATTCATCTAATTGATATAATGTAAAAGGCAATTTTAATCTGCATTAAATGCCTAAGCTAATTAACATATTCATTTGGATAAGGATTAATACTGAACTAAAGAAAATAGCTTTGAAAATAACGTAATGTTTTTAATTAAAAATATGAACATAAAAGTGGTTATTGTAAGTCAACCATAAGAGATAGAGATATGCTGTCGCGGACTTTTTTGTAGCATTTTTATAGGTTTTCAATTTGTTAGTACATTACTCAACTATATATTTGCTAGTTTACGCGGCGTTCGCGTGGAAAGCTCCCAGTTGGCGAGATTTTTTGCGACCTCTTCAACATTTATCGCCGTATTTCTGCTAATTTACATAAAAGCATAATAAATTATATACCTAAACCTTCCTCAAGAATCACTCTTTCTATTGTTGAAAACCGTATAAAAATCCGTTTGGTAGTTTTCGAGATTATCGCGTTCAGACAGACAGACAGGAGGACAGAAAGACGCGGCCGGGGGACTTCTTTTTATAATAAGTATAGATATAGATTTCCTATTAAACTATTTATTACTTGAAATAAACGTAAAATCAAGCAAAAATTGTAAATGAGGTTTGGTTAGGCCGCGTTTCCACCTGCAAGCAAACTCGTGAAAGTCTTGCAGAAGTTCCTTGCTGTATCGTTTACATGTTCCTGCAATTTATTTCTGCAATCACTGTCGTGCGAGAAGCTCGCGGTTCATACTGTCGCAACTTATCGTGCACGTATTTACATACGAAAGCTTACGTGTGTCGCTATCAAAACTATCGCAATTTTTTCTATTCTATACTCTGAGATCATGACGTCAAGAAGCGTACGTGTAGCAGCTGCATTAACTATTTTGTTGTTGAAAAAGAAAAAAAGATCAATTTGGGTTCGAGATTGAATTTCTAGGAGACTTATTCGGTTTTTATAATCCGCATGCCGGTTGTCCCACAAACAAGGATTACACTCATAAACTCCTATTAACTGTATAGTTTCTTCACGCGACCATTCTCGACTTTGTCGTTGACTCATTCTTCTCATAAAAAAAATCAAGCCGTGCGTGCGATACTTGCTGCGAGATATACGAAACTAGACCGATAAGCAGCGAGATCTGTCGCGAGTCGACGCGTAAATGTTTAGACATGCTTTCGCAAGTACTCGCAGGAAGCGCTTAACAAACTGTCGCGACAGCACTTGCTACGGGGTTTACACTTGCAAGCTGCTGTCAGACAGACTGACGGACATTTCTCGCGGAAGTTATCTTGCAGGTGGAAACGCGGCCTTAGTCCATGGAGCATAAAGAGGATAATCCGTTGGTTAACCCATGGAGCTCTCTATGCTCCATGGGTTAGTCCATGGTTAGTCAATAATTGACACTGACAAGTTGACGACAGAATGGGCCTTTGTCAAATGTCAAATGTCATGTCTTTGTCAAACTGTAGCTTGTAACTGTCAAAGTTATATAAATACGGCGTTTTATGGTACCTATATTTTTCCTATCTGATTGTTTTACTGATAAACGCGGTTTTATAAGTGTTTACGCAATGGCTGATAACGGCGAAGTAAGGCCAAAGGTAATAGTAATAATATATAATAATATTGTGAACTTTACGAGAAGTTATCGTCTGTTATTCAATGGTAATAATAAGCGTAGTTATTATTTATTTTCTCGACCTTGTCTACAGTGGAGGTCATCCAAAAGTTCAAGTTTGGATTTCTTAGAATAATTATGAATTTAATCCGTCTTTTATAACTTTATTTGTAAAATAAATTAACGTAAAATCCAATTCTTTAAGTAGATTAATAATGAATGATAATGTATTCAGTTCATTTGTTCATTAAGTTATTTTTATGTTAACCTAATAATAATAATCTATGTTTAAAGATTATTTTTATACTTTAAAGTAAAAACTATACGGTAGTATCAGTGTATTCACATATCAATGAAAAGAAACCCGTCTATTAAAAAAAAAAAATTTGAGGTACCATAAAAAGTTTTTAAAATAACCATAAACATGAGACAATTTTTCTTTGTTTATATTTTTTAACAGAGTAAAAAAACAATAAATGAAATTAATGAAAATTTAAGAATTTGTATGGTTAAAAATAATTGATAAATTACAGGCCGATGACAACAGGCTGAAACCAGCGGTAAGACGATAGAATTATCTCAAAATTTTATTTTGTCATTAACAAGCATAGGTTCTTTTATTTTCAAGCAATATAGTATTTAATATAATAAATAGACAAATCCTGCATGAATTCAAGTTGTTTAGATTAAATATAATCATAGAGCATGAATAGTTATTTAAAAAATAATTATAAATTGGTGACGGAAGGAGTTCTTTATGTTGCTTGTTTTTGTAAATAACTGTTCAAATTTGTTTTTTTTTTAAATTCATTAGATGACAGAAAATCATTGGTAAATTACTGATTCGGCCATATGGTTTCAGCTGTTTTTATACTTACAATTCTAAATGTATAGTTTATCTATCAGCAGTAAATTTCTTTGTATATCTTTTATTGCATTATTACATTGTTTGATTATATTTTAGTGTAGATAGTATGTAAGAAAAGAATGAGATATTAAAGCCTTTGTCACTTCTGGATAATTAAACATCTTAATAATTGCATTGAAGTAGGCACACTGATCAGCAGGAAATATCCTAGCAACCCTTGTGATACTTCTGGTATTACAGGCATCTATACCATCAAGTGAACGGTGTTACAAAAAAAAAAGGAATGTGAGAATATTCTTTTTTGTTAAGTATTTTTAAGTTTATTGATTTTTTGCCTCTAGAGTCTAGAACTCTAGACTATTAAAGTTATTGCATTGATTTCTAAATTTGTTTATTGCTCAAAGTAAAAAAAAATTTATATGTAGTAGTAATGTAAATTTTTATTAAGTTGCCATATTACAAATTAGTACAAATTATCGATATATGAAAATGTTAATATACCTACATTCACTCTCATTAGTTCCTAAGGCATTCAACTATAGGTAGCCAACTGATTTGATTATATTGCTTATAGACAATTTTTTTACTTTTAACAATTACATATTAATATATTTCTTTTCTTTGTCTTTTCTATTCGTTTCTTATGATTTTATAAGTTAGCTAAAGTTTATATGATACTTGGAAGTATTTCATCAATAAAATAAATCTTGTTTGATATTTTTCGTCATTTGCATGCATTTAAATTCTAGTATCGTGTAATATTGTATTTTAGTCCTAATAATTTATTTTTCAAAAAAAAAACATATTTATCAGTTTTTAAACAGTATCTTGATGAAACAGCTGCTTTAGTCATATTTATATTCAATAATATTCATATCATTGTAATTATACAAATAATTACTTCCGTTATGGGTCTCTGGCCTTATGGCTATCCCCGCTGTGCTTCGGGGAGCACGTTAAGCTGTCGGTCCCGGTTGTTTTCATAGACACCTAATAACGATCATTACTCATAGTAGGGAATATATTCGCTAACCCGCA
Source organism: Melitaea athalia (assembly GCA_905220545.2). Lineage (NCBI taxonomy): Eukaryota > Metazoa > Arthropoda > Insecta > Lepidoptera > Nymphalidae > Melitaea > Melitaea athalia. The sequence continues at coordinate 14,890,463 of HG992197.1, read as the reverse complement.
GTTGAGCAGAGTGGTGAAAGAAAGAAAGAAGAAGAAAGAGGCCTAACACTGGAATATTACAGGCTGAAGCGATTGATTTCTACACTTTTTCAATAAATAAAATTATATTAATATCTAATATATTAAAATCTTTTGTCGTTGTGTTTGGTTGCACCCCTTTGAATTGAAACGAAAAACTATGAAAACGGCTTCGTTACGTAACGCGTTACGGCGCAGTGTTTCTGGCTTCCCTTTCTCTCACGCATACGGCAGCGGTAGGCAGGCTCCGCTGGAGAGACCCACAAGGACTGCACAAACACCCAGACCGCGGCAAACATCTGTATGGCCAATACAAACGCTTTCGCGTGCGGGGATCGAACCCGCAACCGCCCGCGCAACAGCCAATGGCAATCCAGTGCTGTGACCGCTGCGCCAACGCGGCGATTATGATTATTATGATTATAATATCGATTAGTTATTAATTAATCAACAGAAGTTTAATATTACGTTGTTCTCAATTCAGAATCTGTTTCTTTACTAGTAGATTTTGAAGTAAAACTCTCTCAATCTTACGAACGCTTGACTTGGGGAGTAAGCTGGTGAATGCGTGACGAGAGCGTTACGAAAAGTGTGATCGAGCGAGGCGAACGGAAGTTGAGAGGGAGATATAAGTTATAGTGAAGATAAAAACTCTGTCTGAGTTACGTTTCGTAAGTTTTACTTCAGTCCTGTGAACTATAACTCATGTATGAAAGGAATAATAAAAGTGGACGATGCGAAACAAGTATGAAAGGATCGTAGCAAGTGGAACGAAGTGGTCTCTGCCTACCCCTACTATGGGAAAGAGGCGTGATTATATGTATGTATGTATGTATGTGAACTATTGATTCTATTTAATCCTTATTAACTTATGAAGTAGGTAAAATTCACACAATAAATAATGGTTTATAATTTGACAAATTAATAGTTTTACTAAAATTATAATAGACATTATTTATTTATATCATTAACTAGCTGACCCGGCGAACTTCGTGCCGCCTAACAGTCGATTCAAATTTTTTAAATACTTATCCTTCCCGGAACCCGTCCTCTAACACTTTATGGTATGGTACTAAAGTTCAAATTGACGTATTATTACGAATCTTTTGTATGGGAATATAGAAAAGTGTTGTTTTTAGACTTTTTCAGGGAATTTTTTAAATTTTTCTCTCCGTAACATCCATCCTCGTACTTCAAGAAATATTATAAAAAAAGAATTAGCGAAATCGGTTCAGCTGCTCTCGAGATTTGCGCTTAGCAACACATTTAGCGATTCATTTATATATATATATATATATATATATATATATATATATATATATATATATATATATAGAGATATAGAGATATATAAATAATAAGAGATTAGTAACTGTCGTTGCCATACTGTTTGTAATTGCATTTTTAAAAAATTGGTTTTCGTTGTGTTTAATAGTTTGTTCTGCTCGCTATTTACTTGTTTTTGGCGAGTGGTAATAACTGGCAGAAATTTACGTGTTTTGCCATTCTGGGGTGCTCCCAAGAGATAGAAAAACAAGTAAAGCGAGACAAATTAAACGTTAGGAAGATTACCGTAGAAGAGTTGTTTGTCTTGAATGGGTCAAAGTCGCGAAGACGGACATTGTTGGAAGACCTTGTAGGACATAGGAGACAAACTGTTTTAAAGCATATCTTCAGAAGTGTAATAGTGAATTGATTGTATTATTTAAATTGCTGTAAAGGCTACTGTTAGACGCCGCGTTGGCGCAGCGGTTACAGCACTGGATTGCGATTGGCTGTTGCGCGGGCGGTTGCGGGTTCGATTCCCGCACACGACAACATTTGTATCGGCCATACAGATGTTTGCCATGGTCTGGGTGTTTGTGTAGTCCTTGTGGGTCTCCCCACCGTGCCTCGGAGAGCACGTTAAACCGTCGGTCCCGTTTGTTATCATATACACCTGATAGCTATCGTTACTCATAGTAGGGAATATATCCGCCAACCCGCATTGGAGCAGCGCGGTGGATTAAGCTCCGATCCTTCTCCTACATGGAGAAGAGGCCTATGCCCAACAGTGGGATATTACAGGCTGAATCGTGAAAGGCTTACTATTATTTAAATTGCTGTAAAGGCTTACTATTATTTTTGGTGTGGAAAGATTGCATAAAATAGATGATCGCTAGTGCGAAATCATAATTAGACAACCGGCCGTTAGATAACCGGCCATATCAAATACTCGGATTAGTACGAATATTTATTTTTGTTGTTTTTCCTCGTTGGTTTATACATCATAAGACCTGCGATCGTTATAAGGTGTATCCAGCCTAAGCTACGCCGGCGATCTTGCGTACATTGTCGGTTCAGCCGACCGAAGTTTGCTCCGACTCGAGGACATTTCTGTTCTAACGACCACTGGCGGATCCAGGGGGGGGTGTCACGGGGGTCATGACCCTCCCCTGGGCTGTGTCCAGGACCTAGGTGGACCACTAATTAAAATTGTTAAACAAGATTTTTGTCACAATATAGGTATTTTTAAGTACATTACCTACATAGATTAATAAAATACCTACTTTTTACCTGTATCTATCATTATAACATTTAAATTATAACTTCTTTTTACTTGACCACGACTTTTGGACCCCCCCCCCCCCCTGGCGCAAAAGCTGGATCCACCCTTGCTAACGACATTCCACTGCCAATTCAACTTGCTGATTCAACGGACTATGTCGGTTACTTTGTTTCTTTCGCGCATAATCTCGTTTTTGAAGTGAAACTTCTTTAGAATCGTTGTGATTTCAAACCGGATGCAAAGGCAAAACGACAGGGACGGCCGGGCCGCGCTGCAAGCCGCTAATTTTAAATTAGTTTTTTTTATTAGTTTGCCATTAAAGTTTCACTTCTATCGTGTGTGAATCGCACACACCTTTTTTATATTTTGTCTTGTTGATAGTGATTGCAAGATTTGCCCGTTTCATTGCAGGTTAATTTTTTTGGACTAGCCCCATCTTTCTCATTAATGTCATTACTCATTACAGACAGATCGCATTGATCAAATCCTTTCTCCGTAGTATATAAATCAGGTTGTTTGATCAAATATTTAATTATTTTGATCTTGGGCAAACTAGTTTTGTCTAAAATCTGGTTGTGGTATAAATACCAGTATATGATTATGAGTATATATAATATCTATAAATAAATTGTATGTTATTGAATTTTGAGATCAGTATGTTGACAAAAATTTACAGATAGTACAATAATATAAACATATAAGCTACATATATTATGTCTGCTTAAAAACTGAACCTGTTTGGGAGATAATTTATTTGCTATTGTTTAGGCTTAAAATGATTATAAAACATCTCGCTACGACTCTTAAATCGGCCTGCAATCGTCCTAATCGCGCTGTACAATCCCTCCTCCATTGTAGGCTGTAGGTTAGGGATTTTTAGCCGACTACAGAAAGAGGGTAGTGTTTTTCGAGCGTATGTACATATTATGTATTTTTTTTACTAGGCAATCTAACATTGTTATGATACAATGACATAATACAACATTATTTAAGTAAGAATATGGCCAAAATAGGATTACACTGATATAAATATCTGAATTATTATGAACTGCACATCATGTCCAGTTGAAGAGACGACTGCTCGAATCAGACCCCAATTAAAAGTTTAAAGTCCGCGAACTAAATTGAAGCCCATTTCATTTAGCTGCTACGCCACGTTCACTACAAACTGCGTCAACGGGCTAGTCATCATTATATATAATTACACAATCGTTACTTGATCGTCACTTATCATAATATATGTGTTTGTACATATGAGTTTTAAACGATCGAGGATGACGATTCAGTAATAAATATCTATTTTCAGATCAATAATCCTATTTTATACACATTTACTAGGTAGCATGATCTAACTTGTTTGAAAATTTCGTTTCCCTGATTAGAAGCGTTTGTTTCTTTCATTGTTCCTAGTTTAGTGCTTAGCGCAGCTGTGTGTTTACGGCAGTAAATAATATAGCCAGTCCCTCTCTTCCCGTGGGTGTCGTAAGCGGCGACTAAGGGATAACACAGTTTCACTACCACCTTGGAACTTATAAAGCCGACCGATGGCGTGATAACTATACTGCTGGCTTTGAAATACACAGGCCGAAGACGGGCAGCAGCGTCTTCGGCGCGACAAAGCCAGCCCTAAGGTCACCAACCCGCTTGCTCAGCGTGGTGACTATGGCCAAAAAAGGCATAATGTTTGGCGGGAACTTGTCTTGTGAAGGTCTTTGTCCAGCCGTGGACTGCGATAGGCTGAAGTGAGTTTAGTATTTATGAATCGTCATGTTTCTTTTGTGACTGTGTCGTTTTTTGAGGTATAGACGGTAATATACATGTCTGAAAGTTTGTCACTTTTGAATTTTTGTTTGTGATGTTTTTCGTCACCACTGAGTGATGTGGAATAAAGATAATATACGGTTATGTATTACAATTTGCGTCAAATCATTGAGACATCGTCTCTAAAATCACGATATACGATTTTTTTTTGTATAAAAATTAAAAACAAACCATCAAAATTTCCCACCTTTTACAAAATGAAATTTTTATGGCTGACTTACTTAAGGGCGCCACACACGGCGAAGATACTATAATATTTTATCTTAAGATACAATATCGCTCGCTATACATTTTGTATGAACTATCACACATGGTTAAGATAATATATATTTTCATATTACAGTATCTTTAGATATCGAGCGATATGGAAATATTATATTAAGATACGAGATATGTCTTGACATGGTAAAATATTATCTTCATATGCGAAATGTTATCTTAACAATATGGTATCTTCATAAGATACAAAATATATCGCAAGATCCTTACACAGAGTGTGCCCAGAATGCGGGGAAGAAATGCTCAAAAGAAATCCTTCATCACGCATATTTGTATTTTGTTAGTTGATATCGTCTTTAATCAAATTATGAATAGTAATAAAAATCTCCTTAGATTTTTTTAAATATATTAAAAACATTTTTGATGAAAGGTCTTCGTAGAGATTGTATTCAACGCGGTCTTTCCTATACCTACTTAATATTATGATTTTCTACCCAAATAGTTTGGCACTTAGAATGTGCGGCAGAAAGTCATATTCGAAGTCGGAATCATCATTCGATGAGTTATCTAATAAATTTAATAGTACGGCCGTATTGTTCATTTTAGATCACCATGTACATGTATGCAGTGAAGAAATGTACGTGTGGACTCCTTTCCTAGTGAAGAGAGAATGATTCGAGCGGATATATTATCGTAACTTAACCGTATGTGATACCTTAAGATACTATAATATTTTATACCCAGGTATCTTAAGGTAAAATATTATAGTATCTTCGCCGTGTGTGGCGCCCTTTATAGATCAAAAACGTAACTTACTTCTAGATGACCTAGAAACATTAATTTGGTATTAAGGTATTGATTTTTATTTTTTATTTTAAGACATCAATTACATATCACATATTTCAATAGTAACAATGCCTTACAATGCCATTAAACCCTTATTGGGTTTGACTTGGCATATATTTTACATTCGAAGTTCTAAACTTTAAAAATAATTACTAGTATCACGATTCAGCCTGTAATATCCCACTGTTGGTCATAGGCCTCTTCCCCCACGTAGGAGAAGGATCAGAACTTAATCCACCACGCTGCTCCAATGCGGGTTGGCGGATATAGGTATATATTTTATAAGTAACGATCGCTATCAGGTGTACATGATAACAACCGGGACCGACGGCTTAACGTGCTCTCCGAGGCACGGTGGGGAGACCCACAAAGACTGCACAAACACCCAGACCACGGCAAACATCTGTATGGCCAATACGAATGTAGTCGTGTGCGGGGATCGAACCCGCAACCGCCCGCGCAACAGCAAATCTTAATCCAGTGCTGTGACCGCTGCGCCAACGCGGCGTCTATAATATCTAGTATCTACAAAGAAATAATAACGTCAAGTATGAAAGTTAGGTCACAAACTCACAAAAATAATAGTTCTTATTGTGTTAGGTATAATAGATATAATTTTCCTAAATTTATAGATTCTTATTAGGTATTCTATATTACATAGAAACTTAATATTAGATGTCAAGGTAGATTGGTAGGCAAATGAAACAACTGAGAATTATTGATAATTATAATAAGAATATAAAAAGTGTACAATATAGTGTTAAATGACTGAGGTAGGGTACAGCAGGAAATTTCCTGCTCAAAATATGGAGCAGCCCAACTGGGTAAGTACATCGACCTTACAGAAGATCACAGCTAAATAATACCGCTTTCAAGCAGTGTCGTGTTCCTGTTGGTGAGTAAGGTGACCAGAGCTTCTGGGGGGATCGGTGATAGGGTTGGCAACGCACTTGTGATGTTTCTGGTGTTGCAGACGCCTATAGGCTACGGTATTCGCTTAACATCATGAGTCGTACGCTTGTTTGCCGACCTAGTTATATAAAAAAAAAATGGATGAATAAAAGTATAAAATAATATTCCTTTTATTTTTGCTCGATGGTTTGGCGGTATTGCATCCGTAGGCATCATCATCGTGATACGTAGAAATTTGTGTATGAGGAGATTACGTTGTTTACGTTGTAGGGTGTTTGTTGGTTGCTTTTGGTTATAAAAATCGCGCGTACAACGAATAATAAATACACGTGATATCTCAATACTAGTTTCTGCGCGCGACTTCGTCCCCGTGGAAAAGGACCAATTCTGTCATACATGATTTGTGCGAAAATTTAACCGTTTACCCAGCGGAAGCTCTCAAAAGGAAAAAAACCCCGATTTTGAAGCATTCTTCATTGATGCTACGCTCCTATTGGTCTTAACGTGAAGATATATAGCCTATAGCCTTCCTCGATAAATGGGCTATCTAACACTGAAATAATTTTTCAAATCGGACCAGTAGATCCTGAGATTAGCGCGTTCAAACAAACAAACAAACAATCAAACAAACAAACTCTGCAGCTTTATTATATTAGTACTAGCTGACCTGGCGAACTTCGTACCGCCTTATATATTTTTTGTATATATTAATTATATATATCGAAATAAAATATAGCCTACCTTTCAAGTTGGATCGAACTGCACATGGTGTGCGAATTTTATTAAAATCGGTTACGTGGTTTAGGAGTCCATTGAGGACAAACATTGTGACACGAGATTTATATATATTAAGATAGATATATTATAGCCTTGTGATATTACGTGATGTTTTTCCGAACACCTCCCCCCTTCTTTCGAGTTTCACATGATCACTAGACGACCCCTTATCAATTATTATAGATAAAAACTGACTTAACTGCTTTGAACTTGACTGTTATTTACTAAAGCGCGGTTATATAACGTTGTTTGCCTTAGGAACAGACGAGTGTGTGTATGCTAAAGATATTTTTTATTTATGCCATCCATAATTCCTTACTCGAATTTCACAACCCCCCGCACCCCATCGAGTTAAACGTATTTTTGAATTTAACACCTACAAATCATTAAATTTTAAAATAAGTTTCGATTTTATTTTTATTTTTCAGTTAAATTAATCAAACAAAGGTATAAATATTTATAAACTAGTACAGAGAGTGTCAATTTGCTAATAAGAAAATTTAAACTTTAATTTATTAAGTTAGTCGATAATAGGTATTTAGTTTGAATATAAACTATAAAGTATTAATAATAAGTCGGAGAAAAAGTCTTCGCATTTTCTATTAATAATTGTGTTTGCTCGCAAACGAAAAAAAAAAACGACTTCAATTACATCGACAAGTATTACAACGTAATAAGACGAAACAATAGTCAAGTAAATACGCACTATTAAAGATTACTCAAAAAGTAGTCATCAGATCTCGATCAAATTTAAACAAGAGTACATGACAAGTATTAGCTTTCGATTAAAGTAAGAATCATCAAAATCGATAAACCCAGTGAGAAGTTGAGAACTTATGCGGTCGTAGGTCGACGAAAAAGTAGTCTAGTAAATACGCATTATTAGATATTATATCTAACTCTAAAAGTACTTGTCAGATCTCAATTAAATTTAAATGGGACCACATGACACGCAACACCTTTCAATTAAAACAAAATTCATGGAAATCGGTCCACCCAGTCTAAAGTTTTGATCTAACATACATTAAAAAAAATACAATCGAATTGAGAACCTCCTCCGTTTTTGAGGAGAAAAAATTTTCCTATAGAAGTTGTAGATTATCAAAAAATGCACGTTTTAGGTCTTGTAAATTTTTTTATCTAGAACAATTAATTATTTTTTTTCGAGAAAAATGGGAAAAACGGTCCTCACCGCGGGAAGGTTTAAGTCTTCAAAGCGAGCTTCAAAGTGCGTTTAAGTAACTTTTTTGTTTTTTGTTTTTGTTTTTTTTTTCAATACTTCAAATTTCAAGAAAAAAAGCGGTACGGGCTTATCGGAACTTTATCCAAGATTGAGCAGAAAAATAAAATTTAATCAGTATATTACATTTTAAAAACGTAGGTATATTTTTTACTTGAACCTCATAACTACTGCAATTGATTGTATAAAGGTGTTTGTACATTGTACAATCAATGGTATGGTAATCAATGGTAAAAAGTAATATATTTTTTAATTTTTTATCTATAAGTATTATTCATGTGAATACAAAATAAGGCGAAGTTACAAGTTTAAAAATAATTTTAATGTCACCGCCCAGCGGTTAAGATAACAACTGAGTGAAACAAACATAATTGATATAAATGATACATAGTGCGTAGAACTTAGAAGTCTATATACAAAGCAGTAATCAATTCATCATTTAGTACGACGACGTCCGCGGAGCGCGTGTACTGACTTTTTCGTTTCCCGCCAAATTTTCACGTAACTTTTTTTTTCCGTTAAATGCGAAGCAAAGACATCTTACATAAGGTCTAATTTAGATGTTTTCAAGTGTTACAGTGATTTTTTATTTTTATTTTTGATCGTGTTTTATCGACAATGGATATACTTAACAAGGTATTTACTTGGTTTTTTAATTTCAGTTACATCCAAAATAGTTTTAATGTGTAGGTATACTGTTATAAATATTTTTAATAATTGTACGTATATTTACGTTTTATGAATAGTATAGGATAATGACGTATTCATTAAATACAATAATTATGACTTGACATTGAAAGGTTATCGTGAATCTTTTGAATGAAGTTTGCATTCAATAACTAAAAATACAGATTATGTAGTCGATGTAAATGAAATCTCAAATAGTTTTTAAAATAATACTCCTTTTATGAATATTAAATTAACGTGTATTTGAAAAAAAAGGCTATTAAAACAAAAATAATTATATTAAATGACAAAGTGTAGATAATTATATAACTGGCAACAATCTTGTTGCAAAAACAAGTAATTTAAAAATATAAGTCTTATAGAAAAATTCTACTTAGATAAACTACATTTGTAAAGTTAAATTTTAGTGTTAGTTCAAATGTCATACAGTATAAGTAAAAAAAAATGTATTTTCATGTATTTTCATTAATTAAATTAAGTTTAAAACATTTCTTTGTCGACCTTGGTAGGTATTGTCTTTATTTTTTTATTGTATATTATGTACTTGTATTTAATTTTTATATAATAGCTTATGGAGGTCCTGTGTAATTTTACACAGATTGATTTAAAGTTATATTTAAAGACTAGCTTCTGCGCGCGACTTCGTCCGCGTGGAATAGGATCAATTCTGTCATACATAAGGTGACCATTTTTGTTTCGGCTCAAAACGGGACATCGACTTTTTTAATTCAGCAGACTTATTTATTTAACCACCGACTTCAAAAAAAGGAGGACGTTCTTAATTCGACTTTTTTTTAATGTGGGGTGAAGTTCCGATAAGCCTGTACTGCTGTTTTTCTTGCGTATTCTTATGTATTCTGACTCGCTGATCACGAATATAATAGTTAAAATTGGCGCAAATGTCATTTTCAAGGTCAAAACTCGGAAAATCATTTTCACAGGTTTTTCTACGCTACCTCAATAAATATTGATTTTAGAGAAAAATGTTTCCCATAGAAGTTGTAGATTATCAAAAAATGCACGTTTATGTCTTATACATTTTTTGTCTAATTTTTTTTTTTTTTTGAAAAAAATGGGAAAAACGGTCGTCACCGCGGGAAGGTTAGTGCCTTCAAAGCGAGCTTCAGTGCGTTATGTTAATTTTTTGTACATTGTTTTTTTTTCAATACTAGGTTAGGTTAGTAAAACAAAACCACTAAACAAACTAACCTATAGTTTGTTTAGTGGTTTTGTTTTACTTTTTTTAATTTTTCGTTTTTCGTATTTTTTAAAACTTTTTTGTTTAATGTTTTTTTATTGTACTAGTTAGGTTAGGTTCGGTTTAGTTTTTTTTACTTTTTCGTTTTTTGTATTTTTTCAATATTATGTTGTTAGGTTAGGTTTGATTTTGTTTTTTTTACTATTGTTTTTTTTTTAATTTTTTGTATTTTTTTTACTTTTTTGTTTATTGTTTTCTTCAATACTAGGTTGGGTTAGGTCTTTTAATAAATATTTTTTGGCAACTTTTTCGAGTTTTGACCTTTAAAATGACATTTGCGCCAATTTTAACTATCATATTCGTGATCAGCGAGTCAAAATACATTAGTAAACGAAATTTCAAGAAAAAAAAAGCGGTATGGGCTTATCGGAACTTTATCGAGTTTTTACCTTGAAAATGACATTTGCGCCCATTTTAACTATCATATTCGTGACCAGTGAGTCAAAATACATAAGTACACGAAATTTCAAGAAAAAAAGCGGTACGGGATTATCGGGACTTTATCCCTGTTGTGTTTTACGGTTTACCCCTTTACTTTTTACTAGGTGTACCAATTTGACGGTTCTTTTTTAATCGAAAGCTTTTGCCTGTCGAGTTGAATAGTTTTTAAGTTATCTTTATTAATGTACTCTAAACTTGTCCAACAAAATATACAAAATTTTCTTTCCATTTCAAAAAACGGGACATTTTTGCGTCCCAGGGTTATCTTCGGGGACACCGGGACACACTACCGAAAAACGGGACGGTCCCGTTCAAAACGGGACGTCTGGTCACGTTAGTCATACATGATTTGTGCGAAACTTTAACCGTTTACGCAGCGGAAGCTCTCAAAAGGAAAAAAAAACCGATTTTGAAACATTCTTCATTGGTGCTACGCTCCTATTGGCTCCTACGCGCCTATAGCCTTCCTCGATAAATGGGCTATCTAACACTGAAATAATTTTTCAAATCGGACCAGTAAATCCTGAGATTAGCGCCTTCAAACAAACAAACAAACTCTTCAGCTTTATAATATTAGTAAAGATGTTAAAATAACAAGATATAATATTATACCTACATATATTTTTATAAATTAGCCCGTTACATCTCACTGCTGGACATAGGCCTTGTTCATGTAAGAGTAAATATTGCTATTCGCACAAATATTTATTTCCGGTGTAGGTGTCCGACGGTTTGCGGGTTCGATTCCCTCACGGGACGAAAATTTTATTTGTACAAATATTTCTTTCCGGTTTGGATGTCTGTCCTTGTGGGTATCCCAAACATGCCTTGGAGAGCGGAGAGCACGCTAAGCTGTTGGTCCCAGTTGTTATCATATACGTATAATTATGTATTATTGTTTTGACTAGCCCGTTGGCGCAGTTTGTAGTGAGCCTGCTTTCTGCTCCGGGGGTTGTGGGTTCGATTCCCAATACTGTATGGGTGTAATAAATATTTACTTACTAGATGGCCCGGTGAACTTCGTATCACCTACATATATGTATTTGTGAAAAATATACACAAAACACTTTCTGAACGCACCTATAAATATTTGACAACCAATTGACAACGTTTTTTACAGAATACATTCCCCGCTAGGAAAATTTTGTATTGGAAAATTAAATCGTCGTTTTTAGTATTTTCCGTTACATATTATTTATGTTGCTCGCTGTTTAAACCTTCCCTGAACTTTCACAAACATTTCAAGATGAAAATTAGCCAAAATGGCCCAGCCATTCTCGAGTTTTAGCGAGACTAACGAACAGCAATTGATTTATTTATATATATATACTAGCTTCTGCGCGCGACTTCGTCGGCGTGGACTCCTCTCCTATTGGTTTTAGCGTGAGGACACATAGCCTATAGCCTTCCTCGATAAATGGGCTATCTAACACTGAAAGAATTTTTCAAATCGGCCCAGTAGTTCCAGAGATTACCGCGTTCAAACAAACAAACAAACAAACAAACAAACTCTTCAGCTTTATATATTAGAATAGATATATATATATATATATATATATATATATATATATATATATATATATATATATATATATATATATATATATATAGTATTTATTTGTATGTTTATCGAAAAAATAAAACAAAAACATGTATCTATACCAGTTAGCTGTCACCTATAACAAGCATTAAGTTGCTTAGGTACTTTAGGAACAGACGACCGTGTGTGAGTGTGTGTGTTGTAGATATTTATTTATTTATTTATTTTATATACCTAACAGCAATTGTCACTCATAGTAGGGACCTAGGCTCCATGGTAGGGACCAGTAGGGACTATACCTATATGGCAACTCGCAGCGGAGCAGCATGGTGGATTGGGCTCCGACCCTTTTCCTACATTCATATAGGTATCCCTTGAAACTTAAAAAAATCCGATCTATGCAATCAGTATAATATAAAGTAGGTATTCCAGAAGTGCATTGTCATGCTTACTTTTCATAGTATATAATGTAATATGATTGTCAGTATGATATGTAATTTCATAACATATAATTTGTGGTAAGTAGCTAATTGCAAATAATTATACACTAACTACTGTTTACTCTTTTGTACCGTTGCCGTTGGCGCAGTTTGTAGTGGCCCTGCTTTCTGCTCCGCGGGCTGTGGGTTCGATGCCCGCCTGAGTCTAGGTCTACTATTTGTATTTATGTATTTTATTTATATATGTATTATTTCTTTATATGTTGTATATTTATCATCAAAATATTTAGCTATAACAGTCTGCTGTTACTAATAAGTTGCTTACCTCAGGAACAGACAGCTCTGTGTTTGTGTATGTCAAAATTAAAATCATCAAAATCAAAAATAACTTTATTCAAATAGGCCCCATGAGCACCTTCGAATCGTCAGAATTTACAAAAATTAAATTGAAGGTGATTAATCAGTTTTTAAAAGTTTTTTTTTTAACGTGAAACCACCACCGATTCGGAATGTAGATCCTGCACAGAAGAATCGGCAAGAAAATCCGCAGTTACTTTCTTGAAAAAAATATATAAACGTTGTTTTAGTACAAAATTAGTAAAATCTTGCATGAAATACAGCGTCACTACGTCCACACAGTCATCTTTATCAACTATGTAATCTTGCACCGAATAATACGCTTTATCTATTATACCCCGTCCGCCCATTTATTATCTTTTTGACACTTCAAGAAATTTTGACATTAGTGACTACCTCACACGTTATTGATTCGATTTGAAATAATAATCGATTTTATTTAAGAAGAACTTTCAATCGATTTAATGAAATACATTTAGTTTAAAAATATTATTTACTTATTCGTTTATTAGTTTTTTTTTAATTATAAATGAAATATAGAAATAATAAATAAATGAATGAACAGAGTTATTGCTCTTTACTCTTAGTTTGAAATTAAATTTCAAGATTTCGACTTAATTCCTTGCAAATAATCAATCTTGGAGTCATAGATACCATTTTTATTTCCTTTTTTATTAAATTTATAGAAACAATAATCACATGACGTAAAATTATTTTTATCATAATATGATCGATTTATTATTTCAAAACTGTTTCATAGTCTGTGGTTGTTTGTTATGCACAGGGTACTTCACTCAATCAATCAAATCGTCAATAAAGTATGACATTATTGTAGAATTTTTAGTGCGTTATTCCGAAAAAAAAACTAATATATAGGCGTGAACTGTCAAAAAGATAATAAATGGGCGGACGGGGTATAATCTCTTTTTAATAAAAACTTTTCGACAATTCCAAAATTTTTGTGGGATTCAATGTTATAAGATATTTATTATTATTATATACTTCTGTTTAACTATTTCGAAGATGTTATCTATACTAATATATAAAGCTGAAGAGTTTGTTTGTTTGTTTGTTTGTTTGTTTGTTTGAACGCGGTAATCTCTGGAACTACTGGGCCGATTTGAAAAATTCTTTCACTGTTAGATAGCCCATTTATCGAGGAAGGCTATAGGCTATGTATCGTCACGCTAAGACCAATAGGAGCGGAGTCAACGCCGACGAAGTCGCGCACAGAAGCTAGTATTGTACTATTTTAAATTACGCCTGTGCTTTATTTTTAAGTTATATTTTTTACCGACTTCCAAAATGGAGGTTCTTACTTCGACGTATTTTTCATGTGTGTACTTTTTACTGGTTGTAACGATTTTGATGATTCTTTTTTGAGTCAAAAGCTAGTTATTGCTATGTGGTCTCATTTAATTTTTATCGAGATTCGGCTTAGTTATGTTACTTGTCGATGTAAAATGATGTCGATTTTTTTTTTCGTTTGCGAATAAATAATTATTATTTACAAAATTTGAGAATAATATTGACTTTATTTAAATAACAAGAATTATAAATAATTACACTCGAAATTTTTAAAACTAGTGGTAGCCCAGAGGTTGAAATTCGACCATAATTAAAAATTTAAATTAAAGAAAACCAAAAAATAATGACAATAAAAAAAAAATCTCGAAAAGACGTTTTTATTCTCGAGTGCAATCTCGTTAAGGCCTTTCACCGACAGGCGCCGATTCGTAACGCAGATGCGATCTAAAGGGCGCCACACACGGCGAAGATACTATAGGTAATAATTATGTTATCTTTAAACGTGTGTGTAAAACGTGTATGGCGCTCTTTAGATCGCATCTGCGTTACGAATCGGCGCCTGTCGGTGGAAGCCTTAAACTCGCGAGATCTCGCCCTTGTTTCGTCCGAGATCAATCTCGCTATGGTCTAAGATCCGGGATATAACAAAATCTCCCCTCATCTGTTAATTAGATGAAACAATTTTTTATATGATCTCTATGATTGCTATACTTACCTGCAGCCAGGTTACTGCTGTAAGGTAAGTGTAGCAATCATAGAGATGGGTGCCTACTACAGTCAGGTATATAATGTAAAATATTAACGGTTTTAGCTTACTACATGTACCTAATTAACATGAGAGGGAAATGATAAAAAAAAAAATTGCAGCACGCTTATGGTGGCAGAGGTTGTTTTTATAAATTCACAATATTGAAATCAGCCTATAGAAAATTGTTTCATCTAATTAACAGATGAGGGAATATTTAGCTATCTCGGATCTTAGACCATAAAAAAGGCCGAGATCTCGCGAGAACGAGATTGCATTCCCTACTTGTCACGTTAAACTATCGTCCGGAAATCAACTTTACAGACAACCAATTATTTTTTAATGTTTATACAAGTTTATACATATAAGTTTAGATATCTAATTTTAAAGAATTTAAGAAAAATATGGATTTATATATACACTTGAAATTTTTCATGATATACAATCAGTCAGATAATAATTAAAAGAAAACAAAAAACCCGCCTGCGTAAAAAACGGAAAGAGCAAAGTCAACATTTTTTAAACTTTCTTATTGTATTTCTTTATTATTATTACGGTAATAATAATCTTATTATACATTTTCGAATCCTTGTATTGAGCCCTTTAATTTGATACCCATACTATAGTATTCTAAAAAAAAATTTATTTCTTCATTAACTACAATGGCTTCGCACAGCCGCCATGTTTGTTTTTTTTTAATGTCACCTATCTAAGAACACTTGGGCTGCTAAGACAAATCTAACGATATCTCAATTATGCAAATCCGTTCAGCGGTTCTAGAGAAATGAGGTAATTAAGAATATTACATACATACATACATACATACATACATACATACAAGATACGCGCGAAAAACATAACCCTTCCTTGGCAGTCGGGAAAAAGTAGGCATTCCAGAAGAGCATCATCACGCTTAATCTTTATTATAATATATACGTATCATTTTGATATGTAATTTTACAATACCTAAATAACAGGTAAAATCAGTAGACGTAAATGATTCCGATAGGACTAGTTTTTTATTGTTAAAATGTTAAAGTTCCTATCATAGGTATTGTGCGATATGTTGAAGTAAAAAAAAACCGACTTCAATTACATTGACAAGTAATACAACTTAGGCCTCGTTTACGGAGACGCGGAGCGTAGTGCGTAGCGTGTGGCGTAGCTTCTCGCGTGTGTCAAAATGTATGAAAATGAACGCGTGTAAAATCGCTTCTCCGTAAACGCACTCATACAACGCCCTACGTTTGAATTTAGTGCGTTCCGCCACGCCACACGCTACGTACTACGCTCCGCGTCTCCGTAAACGAGGCCTTAGGTAGACGAAAATGTAGTATGTTGTATGTGTAAGTAAATACGCGTTATCAAAGATTATTCAAAAAGTTGTAATCAGATCTCGATGAAATTGAAATGTGACAACATGGTAAGCACCAGCTTTCGATTAAATTCAAAATCATCAAAATCGGCACACCCAGTAAAAAATTATGCGGTATAATACAACGTAGGTCGACGAAAAAAATGTCAAGTAAAAACGCATTATTAGATATAACTCGAAAAGTACTTCTTAGATCTCAAATAAATTTAAATGGAACCAAATGACATACATCACCTTTCGATTAAAATTATCGAAATCGGTCCACCCAGTCAAAAGTTCAGAAGTAACATAGGTACCTACATTAAAAAAATTACAATCGAATTGAGGACCTCCTCCTTTTTTGGAAGTCGGTTAATAAAGCTTATCTCACTCAGTGATATAAACGTAACATTCGCCGATGTTAATGTAATGTGGTGTAATCATCTAATATCGGTCACGTAGTGAGTTTATCAAATACAAACAAAATATAAAAAAAAATTCTCTTTATAACTTTACTAGCAGCGAAACCCGGCGTTGCTCGGGTTAAAATACATCGCAGAAACTTTCTAGACCATTACAGAAATTTTGAGATCTTTTCTGATGTCCTAATGCGTTAGAAAAGGACAGAAACATATGTTTTAACATTCACAACCACCACCACCCACTTTCACCAACCGCGACCAAACTTTTTTTTTTGATACGCAGGGTAACCCATTTACGGGTGATATCCAGGACGCCCAGGTAGGCAGTCCTAGACCGTATGTCGGACTCAGCACTTGGGGGTGCCACTACCGCACTAAACCCCCTGCGGGAGCCTTCAGCCGCTTTAATTGGAGGGTCCTGGATCTGCAGGCAACAGGATCCCTCTAGCGACATGGGAACTGTCCGGCTCACCTCTGAACAGTCCCGACGACGCCGTGTCTAGAAGGACCGGGTTCCCATCCCGGCCCGACACGGGCACAGGGGCGTTACTGGAAGCGTATTAAGTAGCGCCTCCTACGCACCCCTATTCGTCGCCCGCGGGTGGAAGCCACGTCGGTGGCCTCCTCTCTCACCCGCTCGTCGGCCTCCTTCCAGGACATAACTGTCTCGCAGAAGGAGACCATCGCCTTCTAGGACATAACTGTCTCGCAGAAGGAGACCATCGCCTTCTAGGACTCGTCGTCGCCGAGCATCGCGGTGATGACGCTCGGGA
Organism: Melitaea athalia; assembly: GCA_905220545.2. NCBI lineage: Eukaryota > Metazoa > Arthropoda > Insecta > Lepidoptera > Nymphalidae > Melitaea > Melitaea athalia. Next base: position 14,872,757 of record HG992197.1, on the reverse strand, counting down.
GTGACAAGTCCCCTTCGAGGACTGTCGTCAGATCGCGACGCAGCACCGCCCATCTCGGGCACACCTCGAGGGTGTGCTGGGCAGAGTCCACCGCCGCGCCACAATCGTGACATTCAGTCGTCGGCTCCCTTTGGGCCGTTCGACACAGGTAGTCACCAAAGCAACCGTACCCGGTGAGAACCTGCGTCAGACGGAAGGTGAGGGGCTTGCGTTTTCGACGCATCCACCGCTCAAGGACCGGGCGCAGGGCAGCCGTTACGCGTGTGCCATACGGCTCCTCCGCCAGGTCCTCCCCCACCTCCGCATTAACGATCCCGTCCAACGTGGGGTTCTCACCAAGAGCCCTCCTACCCGAGACGTATGAGTAGGTCTCGGCAAGAACCTCCGCCACGAGTTCCCACGGGGGGTCGCCGGCTAGAAACCGCGACCAAACTCTCTTACTACCACCTGGAGACCAAGGGGTATTTACCACACCAACGGGAAGTTGATTGGGTTTGGTGGTGATAGAGAAAACTGTGTATTTACGTACTAACAAAGCATTGTATATATATACATACTAGCTTCTGCGCGCGACTTCGTCGGCTTGGACTCCGCTCCTATTGGTCTTAGCGTGATGGTACATAGCCTAATAGCCTTCCTCGATAAATGGGCTATCTAACACTGAAAGAATTTTTCAAATCGGCCCAGTAGAACCAGAGATTACCGCGTTCAAACAAACAAACAAACAAACAAACAAACAAACAAACAAACAAACAAACAAACTCTTCAGCTTTATATATTAGTATAGATTATATATTTATTTAGATTATTGACAGTTTAGTTCAGTTGAATATAATATCAAAGTCGTATATGTACCTACTAATATGTTATGTATTGTGAATATAAATTATCTTATTAATTATGCAAAATAATTGCGTGTTTTTAAATCAAATAGTAGTCAGGTTTTGCTCTATGTATGTATGTATTTATGTATGACGTGAGCCTATAATTATATAGCCGAAGTATCTTAATTATGTTTGTGTGTGATATCGCTGTTTATAAATATTTTATAACACACACACGGTAGTCTGTTCCAAAGATACGCAACTTAATGCTTGTACACACAACATACACACACGGTCGGCTGTTCCATAGTTATGTGTTATAGGTAACAACCGACTGCTATAGCAATCTTTTTTTTTGATAATTAATATACATGGAAATAATACACAAGTATACATATAAATACAAATATTACACCCACCCCAGACTCAAGCAGCAATCGAACCCAAAACCCGCGGAGCAGAAAGCAGGGCCGCTACAAACAGCGATAATTTTACTGCCAACAATTTTTATAATGACCTCTATCGACCTCCGAGCAATAGGTCTCGTGATATTCACGAAAAACTGATTTTCGTGACCTTTTGACCTTTATAACTTTTTTAGCCGGCGCGATATCAATGTCGATTTTTCAAATCCTCGTTAAAACGCTGTAATAAAGGTGTATACAAAAATTCAGCTCACTAGGAATTATTCCTCAGATTGGGGTTTAAAATGCCTAAAATGACTGGGCTATAAACAAATTTGTCTAACAATAAAAGTAATGGTGCAGTTAAACTGTTTACTGCGAGCCGAGCTAAAGCGTTCATACGGAATATTGACGGTACCGGATCTAGGGTTGCCAGATGGTCGGGATTCGTCGGGATTGTCCCGAGATTTCGTATGATGTCCAGAGTCCCGAAAAAATACTAAATGTACACAAATAACAACAAATCAAAAATCACAAACTATCGCGATAATAATAATCTAACATTCCGTAAAAAGTGAAAATCATTTCATTCACCACTTAGTCTAGTCGACAAGTTGAAAATGCTCGAAAATAGAGATACTGCTGATCTTAAAATTATGTGTGATAGCTCATTGGATCCGGAATGACGCCGGAAGTTCCATTTGTTATTAGACGTGGTCTGTAGTGTTGCGACATTTGGTTATTTCAAGTAATGTTTAAAATAATAAAATAATGTATATTATAAATTATGCGTCACGTTGTTTGTCCTCAATGAACTCATAAACCACTTAACCGATTTTAATCAAATTTGCACATCGTGTGCAGTTTGATCCAACTTGAAAGATAGGCTATACATATTTTATTTCGATGTATAGGTATAATCTTTTTATTTAAGAAAAATAAAGGCGATACAAAGTTCGCCAGGTCGGCTAGTACATGTACTTCTATACTAATATTATAAAGAGGCAAAGTTTATAACTTTGTTTGTTTGTAGGGGCTAATCTTCGCAAATACTGATCCGATCATGAAAATTCTTTCACTAACAGAAAGTTACACTATTCAGGAGTGACATAGGCTATATTTTATTGTTAGTGAACAAAAAATTCAGTGAAAACTAATGATAAATTAATATGTAAATCAAGTCGGATAAATGCGAGTGAGATGAAAACTTTACTATATATTTGCACCACAAAAATAAGTAACGCCCAACGAAGTGGGCACGGGTCGGCTAGTAAATTATAAATATATTATCAGTTTTTGGGATCTAACAGAAAAACTTAACAGACATTAAATCAAAATGTTCGTTTGAAATACACTTCACACTCGGTATTTGTGTAATATAAACTCTGTTCTAGATAAAACGCATTGTTTAATCATTATAAAACTAATGACCTGAAGATAAGCTTCTATTAATTAAACAATCAGCGTAATCCACCTTGAGAAAGTCGTGACGAAAAATATAAAATATAAGAAAATCGTTAAGATTTTAGTAAATATGTGAAAACGATGCGAATAAATATTAGTTTTTAATTAATTTCGCCTTGACCATGATGAATTTCGTGTGTTTTTTAGTGATTATTAAATTATTGGTAAAAATAGGATTACATTGAAAAAAAAATTCGTGTGTTTATTAGTGATTAGCTTCTGCGCGCGACTTCGTCGGCGTGGACTCCGCTCCTATTGGTCTTAGCGTGATGATACATAGCCTATAGCCTTCCTCGATAAATAGGCTATCTAACACTGAAAGAATTTTTCAAATCGGCCCAGTAGTTCCAGAGATTACCGCGTTCAAACAAACAAACAAACAACCAAACAAACTCTTCAGCTTTATATATTAGTATAGAAGTATAGATTATTAAATTATTTGTAAAAACAGGATTAAATTGAAAAATATACTTCATTTTTAAAGTTATGTTATCATGGGTATTATTTATATTGGGTTTAGGTTTTAATTAATTGAAATTGAGTATGATTTAAGATAGGAAAATAACTTTTTATTAATCTATACTAATATTTTAAAGAGGAAAGATTTGTATTTTTGTGTGTATGTTTGTGATGAATAAACTCAAAAACTACTGGACCGATTTAAAAAATTCTTTCACCATTTGGAAGCTCAGTTATCCCTGTGTAACATAGGCTACTTTTTATTCCGGGAAAATAATAGGTTCCTACGGGAAACTGTTTGCGCACACGAGTGAAAGCCGTTGAGAACAGCTAGTATTAGACCAGACGATCTGTCACAACTTCACAAGTCATAGATAATAGATTGAAACAGAAACAACTCTAGGAGCAAGAAATAGATCCACGGTTTTTTTTTAATTTACAGGCATGGGTTGTATTTTTTTTAATGAGTTTGATGCTATTTCAAAACATTCGCAGTAAGTCCCTTAAAGTCAAAATTGTTTATAATGTCCGTGAAAGTTTTAAAACTTCGTTATACAGAAGCCAACCATAAATATATGTTTTATATTATATTACATAGTCGTTATATAAAGAAATTCAAGATAAAAGTAATTGAGGTTATCGCTACGATAAGGCATAATGTTTTTTTTTTGTCCATTAGTGGATATAACATTATTCAACCATTAAGCCATATATCAACTAAAATCCACTCGGAGATTGGCTGTCATGTCAACAATATTTGTTTATCTAGAATGAATCGAAAAATCAAACTTCTATTATGTGGGGGTATAATTTTGTATATATTTAAAAATAAAGTCGAAATGAGAACCTATTCCATTTTTATGTCGATTAAAAAATTAAAAAAAAATTAAATTAAAAATTTAAAAAAACCCCCGAAACAATACCCTGAGTTCCCTATAAAAAGTTAAAAATAATGAAAGAAACTCAATCTTAAAGTACCTAAGTATGTACATCACAAATACATGGCGTTGGTGGACCGCTTCAACTTATTTATTACCTACTACTTATTTATTTTTTCACTAGCTGCTGTGCCCGCGACTTCGTCCGCGTGGAATTTAACAAAAAAGTTATTGTTCAATTCGCAGTTATAAAAAAAATCTAAAATAAAAGTAGCCTAAGTTACATCTTATTACATTAGCTATCTGCCAGTGAAAGTCCCGCCAAGATCGATCCAGCCGTTTCAGAGATTAGCCGGAACAAACAGACAGACAAAAAAAAATTGCTATATTATGTTCCGTGTATAGATCCATATGCATTCAGCATTTAGTAAAAAGAGGTTATTTTAATATTACAAACAGACACTCCAATTTTATTTATTTGTATAGATTAGTATCACATGCAAGTTAGGTTACTTTAGACTATTTGTAATTGAATTGTTAGGTTTTAGGGAGTTTTGGTTTTGAAATAATTTTAAATCTGTTTTACAAATTAATTGTTTATGAATGTTGTTTGATTTGAATTTTTTTATTTTGTGTCATATCTAAAAACGTTAAATTTTATCACACATCATGCTAGAACTGACATATATGGTGTGGTAGATTAAACTCGAGCAAAATTAATGTCACCACGGCCGCACGGGCACGGGTTGTTTACTAAATCTACAATAAAAATTAATTACGAAATGTGTTGCTAAGCGCTAAAGCGCTTAATCGATGTCAAATAACGATAAATAATAAATATATACTTTACAGTCAACGATTAGTGCCTCAAGTCGCATGATTTTTTTTTAAAAGTGAAAACTAATTTTGGCGCACAGTACACACAATATTGTAGGTAGTAAGTTAGGCTGATCCGTCTCGCTCTGAGGTGGAAGGCTCGATCGGGCACTGGCGGATCCAGGGGGGGGGGGGTCACGGGCGTCATGACCCCCCCCCTGGGATGTGTCCAGGACCTAGGTGGACCACTAATTAAAATTGTTAAACAAGATTTTTGTCACAATATAGGTATTTTTAAGTACATTACCTACATAGATTAATAAAATACCTACTTTTTACCTGTATCTATCATTATAAAATTTAAATGATAACTTCTTTTTACTTGACCACGACTTTGTGACCCCCCCCCTGGAGCCTTGACCATGACCGTGACCCCCCCCCCCCCCTGGCGCCAAAGCTAGATCCGCCCTTGCGATCGGGTGAGTTCGGGATCGCGAGTGTACCCGAGCGAGAAAGATACAGACAGCTGCTCTTCGCTGCTGAACGGTGAAAGGCTCGATCTTGTCTGGATTAAAATTTATTTGTTCCTAAATCGATTTCATCCAAGTTAGTTGTTTTTGAAATATTATTTTAAAACAAGAATCAGCAAATTTTATATAATATAGTATGACAAGCACGTTAAAAATAGATGTTGTTTGACTTTGCTGGATAACATTGCCGTGACTTTTTTTCTTATACAACTAGGCAGTGTTGCCAGATGGGGCTATTAAACGCCAAAATGTTTCTTACCGAGCGGCTATAATATTTTGTCCGTTGGCTATAGGTAGCCAACTGCTGCTTTTTTTCGTCGGAAATCTTAAATTACCTGCTTATTTTAATATAGAAAAAAATATATATTTAAAATTTCCTTCTTGGGGCTATCTCGGGACTACAATCGGCTACATTCGCACTAAGGACAGGCTACTTCGGATAAAAAAGTCTGGCAACACTGCTGAGCTAGGATGGCGACTAAGCGAACGGCTCACTACAAACAACGCAAGCGCACCCCCAATCCCACCCAGGAGCTCTGGACGCCTTACTTACCACAGGAATACAATACTGCTTGAAAGCAGTATTAAGTATTTAGCTGTGATCTTCTGCAAGGTTGAGGTACTTCCCCGGATGGGCTGCTCCAGATTCTGAGCAGGAAATTTCTTGCTGTGCCCTGTTCTGTTACTTTAGGAATCGATAATATATAAAAAACATGTATTTTTGTAACGACCTTTACTTGTGATAACCCAAACCTTATCAGACAATTCTAGTGTTGTTGAACTGGACGTTGGTAGTGGACGTCCTTTTTACGATAACTCACGTTTATATATACGTTTACTATACGTTTTAGCATAACACAATCACTTAAATAAGTGATTAATTACACGCGGACGAAGTCGCGGGCACAGCTAAAAAACAGAAAAACCCAACTTGACGCATTATTATTTAGAGGTACATATTAGGTTTAAAGAATTTTATTTCTCAGGGTGGATTTAGAAGAGCTAGAGCTAGAACAAGAGCATTCTTTCTTGATCTTCGAACACTCGTATTCATATATAATATAAAAACGAAAGAATGCTCTACGCCTGTTTTTACTAAAAGAATTTGGATAAGAATTTGATATAGTGGAGATAGAATGAGCATTCGCTCGTCTGATGTAAATCGACTATCATAAAAACATAATGTTCACTTACAATGATATACAATCAATATACCTACTACAGGTTGTAACAATTTTTACCTCTGGAGCGCTTAATCGAAATATTTATAAATTCATTGTATAAACGAATATTAAAAAGATTTTCCCTCCGTTCTACCGTCTACGTGACATTGATGAAATAGTCCGTGCTATTTTTATACTATTGAAGACGTTAATCAAAAGGAATGAATGCACAAGTCCTGCGGTTTGCGTCAAACCTTGAGTTTCCTTAAAACAATGATGGTTATTATTTCGCCTCAATCATATTTCAAAACAAATTATAAAATTAGTAAATAAAATAATATTATCATTCCTCTCTAAACAAATTTGTATATAATCTGTGCGACAGATTGCAAATAACAAAAAGAGGTGTTACTTAAAAGTATGGCTTTACTCTTGTAACTTTATAAGTTATAGTTATGTTGTATACTTTGTAACAATTAGGTATTGCTGCTATTCTGTGGATAGTTATACTTCACCTGAAATAAATATGTCTTAGTTTAAAATAACTATATCTTTAGTAGTATTTAACAATAAATCTTATTTTAGCATATGTTATTACCTGCTTCAGAAAATTGGTATCTTAATATCAACATAGTTGTAGTAGTTATAGTAGGTAGTAGTTGTATGAAGTTTTAAGACACAATGCAATATGTATTTTTTTTTCAAAAGTAGTAGAAAATATAGTTACATGTTTTTCCCTATGTTTACGGATACGTTAATAATCATTTTTATTATTCAGTATTTACGTGTAAAAATATAGGTAAAATTGAGCAAAAAGATTTGCGCATTAAAACGCTTGCCTTTGTTAGCACAATAATTTAATCGTGCACTTAAAGAAATATAAAAATATATTTAAAAAAAATATATAGAATCTTTGTCTGCAACTGGTTAAACAAACCCTAAAGTTACTACATTTAGATGTTATTAAAATTAGGTCTGTCATGATGATCTACTGTTTTCCAGATTCGAAGCCACCAGCGTACTCCGTCAGGGTCTCGGGATTTCAAGGAAGCTACCAAGCGAGATGCTCTCGCCAGATTGGAAGTGGAACTGGAGCGTCTGCTGGCAGGCCTACCAGAAAACAAGCAAACGCTCGTCGAGAAAGAGTTCAAGGGTTTTAAAAATCTATTTAGAAGATTCTTGGCAGAACGTAAGTTGCTTTTTAACTACTTAAAAGAAAACTCAGAACTTAATGTTAAAAAGTGAAGTCAGAAGTGAAACTCCTTTGGCAAACTAATTGAAAAAGTAGGCGGTATAATAATTAAAAAACTAATTGAAAAAAAAACAACGTCACGCGGAGTTCCCAGTTGGTTACCCATCCAAGTACTGAACGTCATGACGCTGCCGTGTTACCGGTCGATCAAATTTTACCCCTCATGCGCCTAAAGAAGCTTCACTTAAAAAATCAAAATTACCTCTCGTTACTCATTTTTGAAAATATTGATTTTAAATGTAAAACAAGTACTGGGTACAACAGTAGATTGATTTTCTTAAATTTTGTCAACAATACTGATTCTAAATTCATGATGTGTACAACTATTTTCTTATCTTCAATTTCTAGAGGGTCCATCTGTGACATGGGAGAAGATCGAGAAGCTTCCAGAAGGCGCCGTCATAGATTATTCCACCCTAAGAACACCGACAACTGATAACATCCACCACATGCTCGACAAGCTGGTGGTTGTCAAACTGAACGGTGGTTTGGGCACCTCAATGGGTTGTAGGGGACCGAAGTCAGTCATCCAAGTTCGAAATGAATTGACATTTTTGGATTTAACTGTACAACAAATTGAGGTGAGTAAGATATTATTAATGTTTTAATTTTGGAATAGCTATAATTTCGGAGGCTGTCTGGTTACGGCAGTAAATAATATAGCCACCCCCTCTCTTCCCGTGGGTGTCGTAAGAGGCGACTAAGGGATAACACAGTTCCACTGCCACATAGCCGACGGATGGCGGGACAACCATCAAATTGCTGGCTTTGAAATACACAGGCCGAAGACGGGCAGCAGCGTCTTCGGTGCGACTGCGGTCACCAACCCGCCTGCCCAGCGTGGTCACTATGGGCAACATACATGAGTTCACGCCATTTTTGGCGCGAACTTGTAGAGGCCTATGTCCAGCAGTGGACTGCGATAGGCTGAAGTGATGAGATATGTAGATATAGCTATAATAAGATGTTTACATAGTTTATAAGTATTTAATTGGTACAAATAGATATTAATAAATGAGTAAGTACAGTTGTGTAATAAAAATTTTCTTCCTTATTTTAACTTTAATTTATTGGTAAACAATTATCTGACATTCTTTTTAGGCGATTCGTAACAACAACAGCGTTTATTGTTGATATTATCTTAAATTATAAATTAGAAAACAAATGTTTTTCTATGATAAAAAATACATTGATGTACATGTGACATAATACTAAACCCTATCCTATCTTTCCAGCACCTGAACAAAACGTACAAATGCAACGTACCGCTGGTACTGATGAACTCCTTCAACACGGACGATGACACACAGAAGGTCATCCGCAAGTACAAAGGCTTGAAGCTGGACATCCACACCTTCAACCAATCCTGTCATCCTCGCATCAACAGGGAGTCCCTTTTGCCCATTGCTCATAGCCCTGATGTGCACTCGGATATTGAAGCGTGAGTATTATAAGTTTTTAATAATACTTTTATAATTTAAAAATAAATAAACCCCTCACACCCAACAACCCCCAGTAGGATTTATTCCTGTGTCGGGGAACGAAAACACACACACACACACACACACACACAATACACAAGCACAAACACCCAGACCATGACAAACATCTGAATGGCCAATACAAACATATTTTATGTCTTGTGCGTCGATCAAGCCAGTAATGTGACCATTGCGCTAACGCTTCGTAAATAATAGAATAAGAGTAGCTTCTGCGCGCGACTTCGTCCCCGTGGAATAAAATGAAAAAAAACCCGATTTTGAAACATTCTTCATTGGTGCTACGCTTCTATTGGTCTTAGCGTGATGATATATAGCCTATAGCCTTCCTCGATAAATGGGCTATCTAACACTAAAAGAATTTTTCAAATCGGACCAGTAGATCCTGAGATTAGCGCGTTCAAACAAACAAACAATCAAACAAATTTATTATATTAGTATAGATATTGAAGGAAAGTACAGCAGGAAATATGTTGCTAAGGAGAAGTAGCCTTTGCCCGACAGTGGCAGATTTACAAATTTTTACAGCAAATTACAGAACAGACATCTAATAATGAATATTATTTAATATATCTAAAAGGTTTACACAACCATTTTAGCGAATGTTTGAAACAGTAAATTAATCATTATTATATTTTAGGTATTCGGATAATTCTTGACGTTTGTTTCTTAGTCAATTTTTAACATTAAAATTCTAATTCAGAAAATTATATTTTTAACATAAGATTTTTTTATAAAAACGAATAAAAATGTTCACATTAACATGACAAGATTTATTTATTTATTATTTGTACTTTTGTAGAAAATTTACCGTTGAATATAAAAATTCAAAATTCAAAATATTTATTTCGTTATAAGGTGGTATTACACACTTAACGAAAGTCAAAAAAACTAAACAATACAATAGAAAGTTAAGCAAACAATCAAACAATAAAATAAAAAATAAAAATTTATATCTTAACACTAGCTTCTGCGCGCGACTTCGTCGGCGTGGACTCCGCTCCTATTGGTCTTAGGGTGATGTTACATAGCCTATAGCCTTCCTCGATAAATAGGCTATCTAACACTGAAAGAATTTTTCAAATCGGCCCAGTAGAACCAGAGATTACCGCGTTCAAACAAACAAACAAACAAACAAACAAACAAACAATCAAACAAACTCTTCAGCTTTATATATTAGTATAGATTAGGTACATTACAAACTTACGTAATGTACCCAGTGTTATAAGCAACCTTAACTTAGTCAAAATATTGAATTACTAATGTCTCGGTAGACATTACCTACCTACTTTATCCTCGGCTTTATTAAATATTACAATAAATAACATGTCCCTTACCTAGTGTAGGCCGGGAGAAAAAAAGCCGGCGGAAAAAAGCTCTCGGTACTCTTTTAAAAAATTTCAGTCAGATACAAGATAAAAACGCAGTAGTGGACCATGAAATGATCAGGACAAACACGAGACAGCCAATCGTGCGTGCCGAGACCATCCCATGCCACCTGCTCACAATCTTTGTAACTGTTTAATTTACAAGACATAGCCTGGTCGAGCTTTATTCAATCCCATATAATATTTATTACACTACAGTCAGGCATATTTTAAAAATATGAAAATTTAAACGTTACCGATAAAAAAAAAACATGCGTGCACGCATATCTAACATATTTGTGTATCACTAAATGACTATTGAAATTTGATTACATTTAAAACTCATGGTGATAGAAAAAGATAAGGTTTTAGTTGATAATACAACGACACTAATCGCCTTAATCTTACAATACAATCGTATGATTGTATTGTTATAATTTTATAATTATTTTATTGTTTCTATGTTGATTAAAATTGTATTATTATAATTTTAATCAACATAGTAACTAAACTCGTGCAATCCGATCTGGATGGACCGACGGCCAGCCGTTGGTCCATCGAGGACTAGTATTACATAACTTGCATAAGGGTGGATTTAGACCAAACGAACAAAGAGCTAGAGCTAGAACAAGCTTTCTTGACCTTTATGCATAAACGAAAACTCGTATTACTATTACTCGTACACTAAAGGAATTTGATAAGAATTTGATATAGTGGGGATAGAATGAGCATTCGCTCGTCTGATGTACTACCTCAGTTAATTTTTCATGACCTCATGACCCCATGATCCCCCTGGATCCGCCCTTGAATATTGGTAATATAGTTTAGATCTCTTCAAAATACCTATTCACATTTATGTCCATATATTTCTATAACGTTTCCTGTGTCCAAATGTATTCTGATAGATGTGAATCTTTCAGATATTAAACATCCACTGGTAAAAATGTTTCTTATATTGTGTTAGAACTTTAGTTTGTGTTTAGGTGTACAATTAATACTATTATTATAATTATGAATAGTAAAATAGAGTAATTATTCAGTTATTTGCCAAAAAAATATTTGTCATGTTTTGGTCGCAAATATCAATAAATATATTTCATTATACAGGTGGTACCCACCGGGTCACGGAGACTTCTACGAATCCTTCTACAATTCCGGTCTCCTCCAGAAATTCATCAAAGAGGGCAGAACGTACTGCTTCATCAGTAACATTGACAACTTGGGTGCCACTGTTGACATGAACATTCTCGATCTTCTCCTTAATCCAGAACAAAAAGCCTCATCGGAATTCGTAATGGAAGTTACCGATAAGACAAGAGCTGACGTCAAGGGTGGTACTCTGATTCAATACGAGGACAAGCTACGTCTCCTTGAAATCGCCCAAGTACCCAAAGAGCACGTTGATGATTTCAAATCAGTCAGTCAATTCAAGTTTTTCAATACAAATAATTTATGGGCCAAATTAGATGCGATACAGCGTGTTGTCGAACAAGGCTCTCTGAACATGGAAATAATCGTTAACAACAAGAGTTTAGCGGATGGTATTAATGTAATTCAATTGGAAACGGCTGTTGGTGCCGCTATGAAATGTTTCGAAGGTGGTATTGGTGTCAATGTACCGAGAAGCAGATTCTTGCCCGTCAAGAAGACATCGGATTTAATGCTCGTCATGTCCAATTTGTACAGTTTGTCTCATGGTTCGTTGGTGATGTCATCGCAGAGGATGTTCCCGACAACACCGCTTGTGAAGTTAGGTGATAACCACTTCGCTAAAGTCAAAGAATTCCTGAATCGATTCGCTACCATTCCGGATTTGATTGAACTAGATCATTTGACCGTGTCTGGTGATGTTACGTTTGGTAGAGGAGTGTGTTTAAAGGTGCGTTCAATTGTTGTTTTTCGATTTTTGTTCAACTAAAATGCATGTCATAAGTGTTATTTTTATTAAATACTCGTAATGTTGAAGTTAAACCTTGAGTTAATCTCTAGTTTATTTTGCTCTGTAAGTTTTGTTTGTTTTTTATCCATTTCATATTAAATTAAAAAGATATATTGTCTATTAAATAACTTGTCTTAGCCTTGTCACAAACTGGATAGAAAAAAGTTTATAAAAAAGTATTAAAAGTATTAATTTATTTGTCACGTAATTTTTAAGTTATTATTAAATATATTAATACAATTAATGTAATTTTTGTTTTGTTTTCAGGGTACCGTCATAATAATTGCTAACCACGGCGATCGTATCGATATACCATCTGGCGCTCTTCTTGAAAACAAGATAGTGTCTGGCAATCTACGTATATTGGATCACTAGTCACAATTTTAACTTTATTTTATATAAAAAAAGTTGGTTTACTATATACTTAGACTAGGTGATACCATTGAATACAAAAAATTGTTAAAAACTATTTCCCGCATGTGAATTTATGCATATTTATTTATTTAAATTATTTAATATTTATAAACGAATTCATTTAAGCAAAATATTTTGCGCAAGTTTGCGTAAAATCGTATACCTACTTGTGCAAATAATTTTTTTTCTTTAGGTGCCAGAGAATGATATAATAGTATCATTGTGCAAAATTATAAAGATCTTATGTACCTATTCTATTTTTATACGTTGTTATGTTTTCAAGTTAGCAATATTATTGTAAAGAAAACTACTTTTTTTAAATGTTGATTTAATATTAACATATTTATTTAATTAATAAATTCTTAATATTTAATCGCTTTAATATTGTTTATCGAATTATAGCGAGTAATAGTATGATTAAATTTCGATTCTTTAGACATTTTTGAGAATAATTTTGTAATTTTTACTGAGAAGTTTAAGTTTTATAATAGTCTTTATAGTTCACTCGTAGAACGACTGATAAAATATGAAACTGTCGGGATTTATTTATTGTTTGTGATATATTTATTTGTCAAAAAAAGAAAGGATTGTATTAAAAAAATTCTTTTTATCGTTCAAACCAAACAACATTTTTTTTTTTTTACAATAAATATCCGTAAATGTCATATTTTATATAAACGTCAAACTGTTGAAATTAATATATGCATAAATTATTAATTATTTAATCTATATAAATTAACAACATAATTGAAGTGAATGCAAAACAATCCAATGCTTCAGGAACCAAATTGCTATAATATTGTTTTTGTAAGAAAAATTACTTGCCTACAAGCTTGTTACTTATGTCTAATTATTATAATTAATGCTTGTACTTGTAACATTGTACTCAAGGGTACTATTTGCAAAACTTGAAAGAAATCACATTAGCCAACACAAGTTATTTATATAAAAAAAAACTTTATTTTATGTTCGCACTAGAATTTTGAAATATATACGTTTGCGTGGAATTGTACTATGTGAGGTAAAACAAAAAAAAAGAAAAAAAAATACTACGTACAATCTGGCTAACTTTGGCCCACTTTGCACACAAAAAATTAAACCAAACTTTAAATTAATACTTTACTCAGAAAAATACACTTTTTATAGTGTCTTTAAGTAACCTACTTTTAGAAAATGTAATCGTGTGCTTATCATTTAAGGAAAATAGTTGCAAAAAATCCGATAAACCATTGGGCCAAAGTTACACTGCGAGTTGGGCTTGGATTGGCCCAGGTCCCAATAACAGGCTGTTTTTGCCTATTTTATGTAATTTAAAGTGTATAGCTAACATTATCCTGCATTTTTGCTATGAGAAACACAGCTGAGAGCCATAAACAATAATTTTGGATACCTACGTTTTTAATTTTTATTAATAAAATGGGTAAATAAAATGGTAACATAGCAAAATCAATACAGCTATTTATTTTGGTTGGTAATTAAGGCCGATATTCGTAACCTGACTTGCCATAAAGCTTAATAAATGAAGAAAGCATTAAAATAAATAAACTTGTACTTAATCCTACACACGATGAGATCAAACTTTGAAAAATTAGTCACCCCATTCCATGGCCAGAAAGTCATCTTCTCTGACAAAATAGCCTGACTGTTGTGGATCATCCGTTTGGTTGCTTGTTTTTTTCTTCTCTTTGCTTTACTGTTTTTGGAACCAATAGGCCACCCCCATTTCTTAGTAGAAGTTTTAGGTTTGTTCTTAGATTGTTCCCGTTGCACGATATGCTTTTGAATTTCTTCTACTGACACACTTTTCCCGGCTACAATAGGAATCTGGAACTTTTGAATTTGCTTGACGCCCAAGTCATTGTTTCGTAATAAGTCATTTAGATATCTTTTAAAACTTTCTACAAGACTCTCTCGTATATGACTACGGCAACCCAATAGACGTATTGGAGTCAGGAAGTCAGGGAGTTTGTTTAATGGTACATTGACATCACAAGGATACAATCCAGTTGCTTTCAAGCCTGCTCTTATGTTTGGTCCCGGAGTATCAGCTCCTAAATCCACTTTGGATTTTTTTAATAATGCAATAAAGATGTTATTTGGCAGCGCAGCTGCAATTTTTCCGCGTCTCTTGTTTCTCCAGTCACTTAAAACAGATCGCTATTTGTTTTTTAAGGAACTAAAGTAAGCAACATCAAGAGGCTGCAATAAATGAGTTAAGTTTTAGTATAACTAATGAACAATAATGAAAATCGCGGTAACTTAAGCCCGGGCCAAAGTTACCCTAATTCACCGGTAATAATTTACCTGTTCGATTTTTATAGCAATATAATTTAAATAAGCTGACTAACTTCGTAAATTTTAAATGAAATCAAAGATAGGCACACATTAGTTAATTCAAAATAACACTTACCTCAGTAAGTATTCAAACAGCAACACAGCAGACAACTTTTTGGCGCTTTCTTAACAAAGCGCGAAGTTCAAACAACAGAGAAAACCGACTAACGTCTAAACAATAACAGATGTCAATTGTTTGGTGGAATTTGAGCTTTAACGAAGATACATTTAACTCGTTGTTTACAAAAGTTGTTTAAAAAAAATAAAGTTAAAGCGAAAAAAAAATGTTAACACGCAACTAAAATTTTGGGCCAATGTTATATTGAAGGCTTAAGTTACCCAGATTGATGGTAAGCTCTGAAACGTCGAGTTAATTAGCTCAGAAGTTTCGATTGCGTAGACATAGACAACTTTTTTTTTATTGCGTAGACAACAAGCGTAGTTTTAAGAGCGCACAATTATTGATTACCGTGCATACTTGTTAAAAAAATACTTTGTTTCTCACTATATACTAAGTAAGAACTTATAAGAATAAAAAGTACAGAAAAAATATTTTATTAATATATTTTTCATCTATTTATAACTGTGCCATTAGTTGAAGAAAAAAAAGTTGGTTTTATAATTCTTCACAATTTTGTTTAAAGAAAAATACAATTTTTTAAAACGATTTTGTATATCTATTTTTAAAAACAGTGTACATGTAGTCAATATTTAAATAATTGGATGAATATTAAAATGAAATTATAAATATTCTTGTTTAATTTTTCTCATTTTTATATTAATTATACTCAACAAAATTTTCCTATAAAAATTCCATTTAAAAATTTATAACGCCCAAAGACAGCAAAGAAAAATGTCTATATTTCTAGTATGAGAGATGAGTTTAATTGGGCAAAATAATTTGCACGGGTAAACGCAAATCTGCGCAAACATTTTCACAACATAAAAATATTAAAACAAACATTAGTTTGTAAGGATAAAATAATTTATTTTAAACACAGACAATTCAAAATAATTAACATAATTATTATAAAATACAAACGTTAATAATAATAGGTATATTTACACATTTTAAAAGTAACTATTACATCACCACATGTTAAGCATGTCGATTTACTTAAAAAATTAAGTAACAATATTCTCATATTATATTTATTTATTTAGGGACTGTCTCACAGTTTGTGGATAACGCTATTTAATGGATGATGATATTCAATAAATAAATTGACGGTATCAAACTACTGTTTATCAGTAAGAAGTTTCTATTCGCTTTTATTTTAGTATATATTTTATAACTCTGCGAACTGAACAATAACTTTTTTGTTAAATTCCACGCGGACGATGTCGCGGGCACAGTTAGTTATTCAATATAATCCTTTGGCGTGACTCTATATCGACTCGCTAGTATACTGAAGATTCCTGATAATACAGTCAGAATAATGCTGGCCAATCCAATCGTCCAAACCGTAAAGTGATGGAAAAGACATTCGCCGTCTTGCTCGTAAGCACACGTGAAATCTGTAAATATACAAAAAATATATAATGGCTACGTTATACTTCTTAACCGACATTGCACAAAGGGAGGCTATGTGTTCATTTTGTGTCTGATCTGTTACGCCGTAGTTTTCAAGTGTACCTAATTCGATTCTTTCTGTTACTAATATAATACATTTCATGGGTGTTCTATAATTTTGTAAGAAAGTGCCTTAGATCAGGGGTCAGCAACTTTTTTTTAGTAGAGGGCCGCAAATTTTTGAAAAATTGATATTCGTGTCAAAAGCACAGAATGATGGAAAATAATAAGACTTGATGGTACAAGTATTGAATTTTGGTGTGCCTTATTATAATAAAACTGACAGTTTTGAAAATTTGAAATCTCTGGCGACTGGCGGGCCGCACAAAATCTCTATTCGGGCCGCGGGTTTCTCACCTTCGCCCCCAAGGGCGCCCCCGCCTTAGATGATAGAATAAGTTACTTGAGACATACATTTGGACAAATGCTACCTCATCACTAAAAGTTTAAGAACCACCTATTTAAATTATCTCATTGATGCTACAGAGCATACAATAAAAAAAAAATCAATAATACAATACATAGATACATTTGTTTCATAAGTAATTAAGCTAAAAATTGGGTTATAATAAGAAAGTCCAATACTTACGACTGATGACCATGTAAACGAAATGTCCGATGACATTCGATAACAGTCCAACGATGGCGAAGCTCACGCCCACTGCTATGGGCTTGTCCCGCCGGGGAACTGATCTCAGGATCGCCATGCCTTGCATGAGGAATGCCGCAGCTGAAATTGTTATCATTACAGTAAATAACCAACAATTTATATCGGACCTATAACGAACTCACGCTTGATGACAATCGGTTACCGGTTCGGTTTTGGATTCTGTTAAATCCAGATGACTAAAATATACGGAACCGGATAAAGCGTCTAATATGACATTGATATTTGGTAAAGGAAATTTGTCATCTTGTATTCTTTCAGTCAACTTTCGATAATCAATTACTATACGCCACTTCTTATCGCCTGAAGTCTCACTTCTTTCAACACAAGAAGAAGAGGACTAATAGACCATTCACTTTGACTTTATTCTATTATATCCTCTTCCAATCGGTAATCGGTTATCGGTTATTATAGCCTTTGCACATGATATCACCATGAGTATTAAGGGTGTTTAACGATCCTACCCTGCTAAAGACATCGCGTCCTCAGCTCTAGCTATTGCGCTAAAGGGTCACCCTACAGGTTTTTCTGCTCAAATCTGGAGGAACCCATCTGGGTAATCACCTTGATCTTACAGAAAATCACAGCTTAATAACACTGCTCTTAAGTAGTGTTGTGTTCCTGTGGTGAGTAAGGTAGTCAGAGCTCTCGATTAGTAATGTATTCCTGTGGCAAGGTGACCAGAACCCCTGAGGTGGGTCAGGGACTCAGGGTGATAGGAGATAGGCTACGGTGACCACTTGCCATCATGTCGGCCGTACGCTTGTTTTCCGACCTAATCTTATAAAAAAAGAAAAAAAAAACGAAGAGTAAGCCTACTATTGATTGGCTCTAATCTTCTATAAGGTTGAGGTCTTCGTTAGTTGGGCTGCTCCAGGTTTTAAACGATAATTTCTTCCGTGCACTACTTCCCTTTGGATGTAAGTAATCAAACAGTGCGTCGATTTGTAGAAGAAATGAAATATTGCCAAAAATTGAACTCAATATTTTAACTGACATCAAAAAAGGAGGAAGTTCTCTATTCGACTGTATGATGATGATGATTCTTTTTAATCAAAATATGCTGGTGCTTGTCACGTAGTCCCAATTAAATTTGATCGAGAGCTGACGTGTACTTTTTTGGTGATACCTAATAATGCGTATTTACTTGATTGTTTTACCGACTATACGGTACTTACGAGTACCTATGTGTATATTACTTGTCGAAGTAGTTAGTCATTTTCGGAATTTTCCGAACAAACACAATTATTTTCTTACCTGTGGCTGCGAGAGCCACTGTGAAGAAAACGATGTAGATGTTATATATCAGCCAGCAGTCAGGTAAGGTGCAGCTGCCACGAATAGCCCGATGTGGACCGCAGTCGCAGTTGTCAAATATCCTGTAATATTAGAAATATAAAAATATTATTAATAAATATAATCATCCGAACAAACCGCCTTGGTATAGTGGTACGTGTGCCGATTAGGCGCCTAAAAACCGACGGTTTGCGGGTTCGATTTCCGCTCGGAATGGATATTTGTATTTGCACAAATATTTCTTTCTGGTTTAAATGTCTGACCATATGGGTCTTCCCACCGTTCCTAGGAGAGCACGTTAAGCTGTTGGCCCCGGTTGTTATCATGCACACCGGATAGTAACCGTTTCTTATAGTATGGAATATATCCGCCAACCCGCAGTGGAGCAGCGTGGTGGATTAAGTTGCGATCTTTCTCCTATACCTATGGAGAAAGAGGACTATGCCCTGCAGTGGGATATTACAGTCTGAATCGATAAATATAATACCTATGCGTAACATAATTATTTGATCTGTATTTATAAGTAGACTAGCTGACCCCGCAAACGTTGTTTTGCCATATATGTTGTTAACCCCCGCAACCCCTCTCCTCTCCTCTGTGGGTAGAATTACGTAAAACCCGTTCTTAGCTGACCTCTACTCGGTGAAAGGAATATTCCTACCAAATTTCAAGTCTCTACGCCTTATGGTTCTAGAGATATCGTGATGAGTCAATGGGTGGAAATCTCTTTTATATAATTATATAGATTAAGATTGTCTATTGTTAGACAACTAGTCTAAAAAAAATCTTGTCTAGAGTTTTCCATCATGCAAAGACTTTTAAACTCGTAATAAAATATAAAGTACCCATGTATAAATCATCCTAATATGTCTATTATTTCTGTCGCATATATCACCAATAATGTCATAGAGAAACTGAACTTGGAAGTTGTTTGACTAGATATTGTCATTCTAACATATAAAAGAACCTACACAAATCCATTCAAATCTTCATATTGCCTGCATCCCGCGTGACACGGTGAGAAATAAGTTGTGGATGTATTCAATATACATACAGGACTGAATCCGTAAGTCTCTGAAGCACATCTGAAACAGTAACGTTACACACACATTAGGTGAAGTTACTTAGTTACGTTTACGGTTTATGTGAATTCAAATTAAATTTTTCGTCGTTATTTGCCTTTTAGTGATACGATTTTAGTCAATAAAGAATCGTAAATTGGGACCTAATGAATGTGTGATAGGTGTGATTAAGAAATTTGAGTTAATTTCTTTGCTAATTTCAATATTTACTCAGAAAACCGAAGATTTAATTATTATTTATATGTGTGTTAATGCCCCAATAACCAAGATATAACAATTTATAATTTCTACATTTTTGGAGTTTACTCCTTAAGAATCGATTTTCACATAAGTTATGAAAAAAACCCCCCGGTATTTAAAAAATATGAGGTGTAAAATCTATTGAACGAATGAACTCGATACGTTTTTTGCCTTTCACTTTTCAGGCGTGAATATAAAGTTGATCCAACGCCATCTATCGGAAACTAAGAAAACGTCGTCGATAGACGATGACGCTTTCTAATAACGGCATCGATCGATCGATAGATGGCGTTATTTGATATGGTATTAATATTTTTCTTAGACTAGTAAGCCTTTTTTGTGCCTATTTAGAAATATTTTTTGTTTGTTGATCTGAAGAATAAACTCCAGTCATGCGTCTAAACTGACAGACATACTTTTTTTTGGTTTTATTGCTTTCGATAGTGCCGTAAGAGCACAGAATTATCTCAAATTTATTATTTTGACGTTTTTACTGTTTACCCGCATCCACTACTGCAGCTCGGTTGTTGGTACTCCCCGTTTAACCCAGCCAGCTCCCCAGTGCTACAGCTGAGACCAGTCAGTACTGCGTAGAACGCCGCAGCCAAAACGCACACGAGACCACCGACTTTTGAAGCCGTGTGTGACTTAACCCCATCACTGCGCCGACCGGAAAATCTCATCCGGAATATCTGAAAAAAAAGTTTTATTGGTAATTTTTTTTAATATACGACTAGGTCGGCAGTCAAAGTACACAATTATGTCAGGAGTGAAATTTCTTTGGCAAAGTAATTTAAAAAAAAACTACTTAATTAAAAAAAATATTGAAAAAAGCAATTTAAAAAAAAAAACACCAAAAAGCCAACGTCACGCGGTGTTTCCAGGCGGTCACCCATCCAAGTACTGACCGCGTGAGCGGTCGCTTTTTTACCCCTCATGCGCCTAAAGAAGTTTCACTTTAACAATAATCAGTAGATGAGTTAAGAGAGAGAGTGAGAAAGAGTTTATTTAGTATGCTTTGTTTAGTACCAATTAATGGAAATAAAGTCATACCGATACGAAGAAGATAATGACGAGAGATCTATAGATCTCTAGAATAGTCCGTGCGGTGCGCATGTCTTGACGTATGGTTTCAATGTAAAATTTAGCCTGTGCAGGAAAGAATAACACACATTAAATGTAATAATTATACAAGTAATAATAAATATTACAAAAGTAACATTTACATACTCATGTACAAAAATATAAAAAAATAGAAATAGGTAATTTTTGCTTTCTATAATTGAAAAAAATATAAAATAAATTCCCTTTTAGTTAGTTTCACTAACATTTTTGGGTCTTTTGTTATCCGATTGAGAAAAATGTTCACACGGCATTAAAAATACAGCTTATTATATATAAAAAGCAATTTCTTCAGAAAACTTACTAGATTAATACATACTAATTTTATTTTATATAAAACTAGCCGACCCGTGCCCACTTCGTTGGGCGTTATAATCCATTTCACATAAGAAGGATACGGTGAAATTTGATATGTTCCAATACACTCTCACTATTTTCAGAAAATCAGATAACTATAAATGTTTTAAAATCACCAACTAATTTCTAAGGCAAATAATAGTGCTTGATTAGATTGAATTGTTGACACGGCACGTCAGAGGGCGCAGGTTCAAATCCTGCTGATTTAAAATCTTTATATATTTTTATCTTTTTCCTTTTATCTTGTCACTCCTGAATAGTGTAGCTTTCTGTTAGCGAAAGAATTTTCATGATCGGATCAGTATTTGCGAAGATTACCCCGTATATACAAACAAAGTTATAAACTTTACCTCTCTATAATATTAGTATAGATTAAAACATCCAAGTATCTAGGCGTGTTAATGTATGTACCTATATATGTGTATATTTAAATATCATTGACCAACCTGTATGGACGCCGTGTCATAATTGACATAGCCGAAGGCAGCTGTGTTGAGAAGTGACAGCGCAAACGTCTGCAGCATTAGAGCCTTATTTTTGAGCATGCGACCAATTGGAGTAAGAATACCTGAAATTGTTATTTATTAGACTTCAATAATTTGCGATGCAAGAACGTATTAACGTATATCAATATTGTATATTTATCTTTTGGAGTTTACTACTTAAGAAACAATTGAGGCTCGTGGTATGAAAAAGATATGGTGAGTGTAATAGTTACAACAAATGACGTTGATGCTCATTTGGGGAGACCCACAAGGACTACACAAACACCCAGACCACGGCAATCATCTGCATGGCCAATACAAATGTTTGTCATGTGCGGGAATCAAACCCGCAAACGCCAGCGCAACAGCCACGAACCAGTGCTGTGACCGTTGCGCCAACGCGTCGTCAAATTTAGTTAGATAGCCTTAATGAAAGCCGTCAGCGCTGAATTCAACCAATTCCATAAACGGAGTTATTATGAAAAACCTAGGATGCGTTTTAAAAATGATTGAAGGCTTCAATGTGGAAAAAATTAAATTATATAAAAGGTTTTGTAGTTATTAATTTATCGTCTTAACTGATTAATTTGGAAAGTCTGCTAAAGAACCTTAAACGGTCTTCATATCATGTGAGTGTTTGGTAGGTGCGAGGAACAGGGTGGTTAAGTCCCTCATCTACCACCGAAAAGGGAGGATCCTCCGACCAGACGGGTGTTGTGTCTGGCGGTTGTTGTCGGGTTCTTGTATATATTGTTCAATCGCTCTGATAACTTCGATAGCGCGATGTAGAATCGTCAGTTTTTTTAAGTTCGTAGATAAATGTCGCTACAAGTGTTTCCTAACTTTACGATTCACTTATGAAACGAAAAAATTGACATTTTCTCGTACTTTAGTTTCGAAAAAAAAGTATGAGTGTAAGCTCCGACACACGACTGGAGTTTACTTCTTCAGATCGACTGTCTAAATAGGCACAAAAAAGGCTTACTAGTCTAAGAAAACATTAATACTATATCAAATGGTAAATAAACGAATCAAATAACACCATCTGGCGTTATTAGAAAACGTCGTCGTCTGTGGCGTATGGCGTTACCAGAAACGTAACGGGGTCATTCGTTCAGCAGATTTAACTCCTCATATTTTTTTCATACCGGGGGCCCAAAATCGATTACTCCAAAAATTGATTTAAAAAACCATATTAAGTATATTACCACAAAACTTACAATTATATTCAATAGGTTCAAACTCCTGATACCCTTCCATCCTCCTTGGGAACAGAGCGAAAAGAATGCTGAACATGAGGGTCAGCATCGACAGAGACACGTGGGCCTCATACCAGTCGTCCCTCACAGATCCAGGCCTCAACCAGTTCGTAGCGCTCAGGCCCACGGAGAGGCGAATTGATATTAGTATACCTATAAAAAGCAAATGCAGAATTTCGTATGCAAATAAAATATAGGCGGATAGGTCTGAAATACTTGAAATGTTGAGGTTTATTTAATACACTATGTACTCGTATGTATTTATTTATCTACTCATATAATTGGCTTACCAACGAAATACGTATTAGATAAATAATTGTAGATGCACAACATTTAAATAAAATAAAAGTAATTTACAGATTAATTCGATATAAATATATAATTTTTTTTGGTTGGTTTTATACTACTTTTGACTGACTGGTGACTGGTGACTATGGGTAAAACACATGAGTTCACACCATTATTGGCGCGAACGTGTGGAGGCCTATGTCCAGCAGTGGACTGTGATAGGCTGAAATGATGATGATGATGATGATACTACTTTTGTTTTTAACCGACTTTCAAAAAAGGAGGAGGTTCTCAATTCGACTGTATTTGTTTTTTTTTTATGTATGTTAGATCAGAACTTTTGACTGGGTGGACCGGTTTCGATGAATTTTGTTTTAATTGACAGGTGTAGCGTATCATGTGGCCCCATTTAAATTTAATTGAGATCTGACAAGTACTTTTATAGTTATATCTAATAATGCGTATTTACTTGACGACTTTGTCGTCGACCTACGTTTTATTAAACCACATAACTTTTTACTGGGTTTATCGATTTTGATGATTCTTACTTTAATTAAAAGCTAATACTTGTCACGTAGTCTTGTTTAAATTTGATCTAGATCTGATGACTACTTTTTGAGTAATCTTTGATAGCGCGTATTTACTTGACTATTTTTTCGTCTTATTACGTCGTATTACTTGTCGATGTAATTGAAGTCGGTTTTTTTTTTCGTTTGCGAGCAAACACAATTATTAAAGTATCGAGACTGTCGAAAAAATATCAATGTCACAACTTTCATTAAACTCATTGTAGCCCCTCATCATAGAGCAAACTGGAGATAAATTCTCTCTCTATTCTTGGCCATACTTTCTCTTTTTTGAAACAACATTGCATTCAGTCAGTATTACTCCACTATTGGGAATATCGACCGTAAGCTGCCAATACCTTCTAACTAACATTTTTAATGAAATTGTTTTTTTTGCGCCATCTGTTAGCTTTATATCGTATTGATAGAAGTGGCTATTTATTTTAACTGACAAAATGCACTAAACATCCAAAAAGTCGTTACACAAATACCTACTATCTACAGCGAAATAGTGTTTGGGCGGCAATACCTCCTATCTATATATATAATACCTTCTAACTTACTTACAGCCCTAAAGGACTACTAAATAAAACTACTGTAAAAATAATAAACTTGGATCTTGGGTTCATAAATACCATCCGTAATTTTGTTAATATTTAGTTTTTATAGTCTCCTGTAAAGTTGACCTCAAAGCATTTAGGAGGTATTGGCAGCTTACGGTCGATATGCCTCTTTTTTCACGTTAGAACTTAGTTGTCGTAATAAGCATCTTACCGTAAAAGTACGGCCCACTTTGCGGTTCGTGGTCATCCAAGTATGTGATCCCGTGCGCCCAAACGCTGATCTTGGTCAGTCCACAGAGGATGGCCGTCAGTACGAGGAACACGGTCCTGGGTACAAGTAGATCGTCTTCTGCATTCTGGACGTTGAGTTGTTCCGAGTACTCGGAGATTGGACCTCCTCCACAGAGTTCTGGAGAAGACATGATTATGTACTTTGTGATATATGGTGTGTAAAATATGTTATTTTAGAGCCTAGATATGTAGTATTATGTAAAATTACTTAGTCATATTTTCCTGATATTCCCGGTTTTGGAAAGTAAATGAAAATGGGAAATAAAATTTTAGCAAAAAAAAATCGAGTGTGCTTTAGGCCATACAGCTGAAGTAAAACTTACGGAACGTAACGCTCTCTCTTTCTATCTTCACTAATTTATGTCTCAAAGTCATTTTCGATGTATGCTCATACATCGAAAATGACTTTGAGACATAAATTTTTTTTTTAATAAATTTTTTAAAATTTTTTTTTCATTTTAATTTTATTATTTATTATTAAAGTAAATACACAATTAAGTATTTTGTGAATATTTCAAGTGCCTACCTCTTACCATTTATTAATATCGAGCAAAAATAGGCAATAAATCGCGTTTGTTGTATGACTTGTATGGGAGCCCCCCTTAAATATTTGTTTCATTTTGTTTTTAGTATTTGTTGCTATAGCGGCAACAGAAATACATAATTTGTGAAAATTTCAACTCTCTAGCTATCGCCGTTCTTGAGATACAGCCTGGTTACAGACGGACGGACGGACGGACGGACGGACAGCGAAGTCTTAGTAATAAACAGGGTTCCGTTTTTACCCTTTGGGTACGGAACCCTAAAAAAAGAATACCTTACCTATTTTGTTTGTATTTTAAAAACTAATATAGACAAAAAAATGTTTTTCAAGTTGGATATTAGTCTATGTCAAGGTCATATAACAACGATGAAACTACAAATTTTCAATTGAAATTAATTTATCATTGATCGATATACCGACGTACGCGTGTACCTTGCAAGATATTCATTTAACAAGATGATAAATAAATAAAAATAAAATCGTTAATATGATAAACGTAATGTACAGATAAACTTATGTATTTTTCTGTAAATTACGCAAATAATTAAAACGATTATCAAATGGTAAGTAGATATACGTAGATATTTAGAATTTTGTTTTCTAATTACAATTTTATCAGATTTATCTTAAGCTTTTTAAGGCTGTGACTCACGTGGAATGAAGGTTTTATAATATTTTTTCAGTCTTCCGTATGTTTTTTTTTATATTAAAAAATATGTAAGTACGTAATGTTCATATTTTTAAAATTAATATTACATATTTGTAATTATTAAACCGAAGTATTTGCAATATTTATTTTGTAATTTGTATATTGGACAGTTTCAGTACATTTGTCATTGATTTCACGTCAATTACTTAAATTAATAAAGTTTTAGAAGGCTAAGAATTGGCTCTACAGAACGACATTCTTACCCACCGATGGCCGCCCGGAGTTAGGGTACGGAAAAGCTAAAACTATCAGGCCGGATACAGCTGTGATTCCCAGCCAACCAGACAATGCGAAATGCCTCCACCCTCGTCCGCACCACGCCACCAGCCCACCTAACAAAAATTCAGCACCACCAACACCCAATCTAACCCAGTCTGAAACAAAAGTAATTATATACCTATTTACATTGGAATTTAAGCTATTTTGTTATCCAATTCAAAAAAGGAGGAGGTTCTCAATTCGGCGGTAAAGTGTCGTAAATCGGTGTACTAATTTTGATTATTCTTTTTTTATTCGAAATATGGTGTTTGTCGTGTGGTCTTAATATAATTTGAGCGAAATCTGACGAGTAGTATCTAATTGAGTTATTACGCCATGTTTGTAATGCGTATTTAATTAACTATTTTTTGACTATATATACCTACGTTGATAATGTTCTAACTTTGGCTAGTTAGCAGGATTTTTTATTGATTCAAAATATACACTCCAAGTTTTATCGAAAGATAAATCTTATAAGTATCGATTATTTTATGAAACCGCTTCTCAGGCTTCATTTACGGAAACGCGGGGCGTTGCTAGTCGCGTGTGGCGTGGCGTCGCGCGTGTGAAATGTATAGGAATGTACGCGTGTAAAATCGCTTTTCCGTAAACGCACTAATCCAACGCCCTACATTTAAATTTAGTGCAGCCTATCGCGACGCGCGACGCGCCGCGTCTCTGTGAATGAGGCCTTACTGACATTGTAAATTTAGCAGTATATTAAAAAAAAAAAAACCCAGAGTGCGTGCTTAAGACCGTACGGCAGAAGTGAAAACTTCATTGGCAATCGCAATCAAGCAATAACGCAATAAGTACCGAGTTCGTCCGATCGAGCCTTTCACTGTTCAGCAGCGAAGAGAAGCTGTCTGTATCTTTCTCGCTTTGGTACACTCAGGGGTCCCGAGTTTTTTAGCCTTTCACCTCAGAGCGTGACGGATCAGCCTAACTTACTACCTAGGAAAAAATGTGTGTGCAGTGCGCCAAAAGAAGTTTTCAGTTCAAAAATCCATAAAACTTTATAATGGTTTGAATTTATTTATATTCGTTACTGTACCTTCATTTATCGAAGTCAGGTATCCAGTGCCAGCGTTTCGTCTCAGCAGCAAGAAGACGTTGCTCTCCAGAAAGACCACGATCAGAAGTGCTCCTTGGAGGAACAGATCGAACCTCGCCAACGTCAGAATGTACTTGCGGAGGAGGAACCATAGTTTTGCAATCACTGAAAATGTGCATAATTTTATCTGTTAACTCTTTATTACATCCTATCAAAAAACTCAGATTTTTTTTTACAAATATTTTCATTTTTAAAAGTTTTTATTTAACTGAGGTAGGGAATAGCAGGATATATCCTGCCCGAAATCTGGAGTAGGCCGACTGGGGAAGTACCACGACCTTACAGAAGATCACAACCAAATAACGCCGCTGAAAATTTTTTTGGTGTATTCTGAACACTATAAATTAATTAATTCCCTTTGGAAATTTTACTCAAAGTTAATTTTTCAACAAGTTAAACGATTGTCAACTAAAAAATTTTTCTCGAAATCACATCTCAATTGTAAATGAAAAAAAAAATGTAAGTAATCGTTGTAAAAATTTTCGCTTCGTAGAGCCTTTCTTATATACATAATTAACAAGATCACGGCATGAAAGTAAAAAAAAAATATTGATACTTTGTTTATAATAAATTTTGTAGTTCCAGAAAAATCATCACTTTTTGGAAAAATCACCAGTTTTTGTTCAAGTACAAAAATTATTATAAATAAAGTATGATTTTTTTTAACTTTTAGCTTTTTTTCATCAGAAATAATATCGAGAAAACTGTGTTAGTTAACAATCGTTTAACTTGTTGATAAATTAACATTAAGTGAAATTTCAAACGGGAATTAAGTATTTATAGTGTTCAGAATTCACCATAATTTTTTCAAATTGAAAAAAATATAAATTCCTTAAATAAATTAATCAATGTGTTGTACTCGCTTTTGACTCCGCGCGTGCAACCTAAAAATGTCACGCGGAGACCCATCCACCATCCTCTTCTTTCAGAATCTATTTTTAACATTTCGTAGATATTAATAGTTTATGAAATATTGGCAAAAAACGAAAGTCCATTTTTTTCTTTTAATTGCATAAAACTTTTGAAATTTTTGATGTGCTAATACACGATTTTAGAACATTTTTCTAGACGATATTCCGGATCCAATGAGCTATCACACATAATTTTAAGAGCGACCATTTTCAACTTGTCGACTAGAATATCTTGTTTTTAGGTAATATCCGACTGATAAATAATTATTAGTT
The DNA here is from genome assembly GCA_905220545.2 of Melitaea athalia. Lineage (NCBI taxonomy): Eukaryota > Metazoa > Arthropoda > Insecta > Lepidoptera > Nymphalidae > Melitaea > Melitaea athalia. The sequence goes on along the minus strand of HG992197.1, from coordinate 14,843,816 downwards.
TTTTTTATTTTTTTTATTTTACTTATTTAAGCTCAATTTTTTTACAAGGACAATGTTACGCATTCAGCATGTAACATTGTCTTTGTGAAACTGTTATCACTGTTGGGCATAGGCCTCTTTCTCCATGTAGGGGAAGGATTGGAGCTTAATTCACCACGCTGCTCCACTGCGGGTTGGCGGATATGTACCCTACTATGACTAACGATCGCTATCAGGTATTTATAATAACGACCGTGCGTAAAGAAGTTTTAATTCAAAAAAATTTGGCGACTTCGGTTCGCCAGGTCAGCTAGTATTATGTATATATCTAGTCATTTTCAAGTTACCAGTTGAAAGATATACTATAAACAGACCTTTTTAAAGATTAATTTGTATTTTGATTTCGAATTATATAATTTTATTATCAATAAATTTTAAATATGTACCTATTTTTTACAACACTAATTTACTACAGTCGCGTGTGGGTTCAATTTTATCTTTGGGATTATAAATTTTATCTTATAATAATTTGGCGTAAACACGTGATATACAAAAACTTTTTTTATAAAATGTAATCTTAAATCCGTATTTTTTTTTATATGCAGATATCCCGGTTTTTCGCAATCCTAATCCAGCCTACACCGGCAATCTTATGTACCTAGATTGTTGGTCCAGCGGGCCGGAGGTCGTCCACACTAACGTTTCCCAAGACGCGGTCTCCACTCCAGGACACCTTTGCTCCATCGGCCATCGGTCCTGCGACACAGATGACCAGCCCACTGCCACATCAACTTGTTAATTCAGTGGGCTATGTCGGTTACTTTCGTTCTCTTGCGGATAGTTTCATGTCTAATCCTATCTTTGAGAGAAACCCCAATCATAGCCCGTTCCATTGCACGCTGAGCGACTTTAAACTTGTGGGTCAGTCCCTTCGTCTGTGTCCACATCTCTGCTCCGTATGCCAACACAGGCAGGACGCATTGCTCGAAGACTTATGTCTTCAAGCATTGCGGAATCTTCGAAATGAAGACTCGACGACGCCTGCCAAACGCCGCCCAGCCCAACCTAATTCTCCTATCGGCCTCCTTTTCTCGAAGTTGTAGCGGCCTAGTTGTATGGTATGGCCTAGGTAAACATAATCCTGAACAACTTCAAGAAGGGTACCATCGACCGATACCAGTATCGGTATGACTTGGTTGTTAAACATAACTTTCGTTTCGTCTAAGTTTATAAATAAATAAAGACAAACGTAAATAAATTGCTGAAATGTATATACATATATGTATACGCGTATAACTGAATAAATTGGATAATTCTATTTATTCTGAGTTTGTTATTGTCATGATAAAGTTTTTCTAGAAGTAAAAATTAAATTAGAATCGATATATACATGAAAAAATATGGCGATACATAAATATAGCCCGTTGGTACAAAAATAATATAGCCCGTTGGCGCATTTTGTAGTAGCCCGGCTATCTGCTTCGCGGGCTGCGGGTTCGATTCCCACCTGAGTCTGGGTGTAATATTTATATTTTATCTCTGTACATATTAACAAAAAAATATTTAGCTATAACAGTTGGCAAATCGGAGTTGCCAAGCACGACGAAGACTGGCTCGAGAATATTAAGCAGAAAAAGCTTCGCTATGCCTCATCTCCTCCAGCGGATTCGCGGTTTGAGTGCAATCGATGTGGCAAGAAATGCCGGGCCATAATAGGGCTCTATAGTCATCAACGACGATGTGGGATCCTACCAACCCACTAGCGCTGCAACAACCATCTACTGTAGATGCAGTGGCCAATTAGGAAGTTGCTTACCGTAGGAACTGAATAAAAAAAGAGATCCTGCTCAAAATTTGGATCAGTCCAACTCGGAAATTACCACGAATTTACAGAAAATCACAGCTAAATAATAATGCTTTTAAGCAGTGTTCCTGTGAGTACCAGTAGTAAGATGACCAGAGCTACTGAGGGGTTGGGGGTAGGTCGGCAACACGCTTGCGATGCTTCTGGTGTTGCAAGCGTCTATAGTCTACCTACGGTAATCACTTGCCATCTGGTGAGCTGTGCGCTTGTTTACCGACCTATATATTATAATAATAAAAAAGAAGAATAGAACAATATTTAAAAAAAATACCTACCCATCATATTGTAATCTAAAATTAATAAAATCACAGGAACATCACTTTTAATTTAAGAAATTAATTAATTTACTTTATTTATCTTACGAAAAAAAAATCAGCACACGTTTAACAATAGGCAAATAAGTGCGCACTGAGTTTTCACTTACGTCTCATAGATTAATTAATCTTATCTCGTCGATAATTAATCAGCAAGAGATTATTATATAATGAACAAAATTGTCTTTGTTTGTTTAGATTATCGGAATCATTAACTAAATATTTTCTATGCTTCTCATTTTTATTATACAATGTGGGGATGACAATAGAACGATAATTGAAAACACCGTTAGTACTAGTATAAAGAAGTATTTCAAAACCATCAGATAAGTCCTAACATCAAAATAAAAAAAAAAAGATTTTTTCATACAAACTAATTCAATTTAATTTAATAAAATTTTATAACATCATTTTTGTAACTACAGGATCACTGACCTGTACACGCGTCATCGCGCGTGTAACAGGCGCGTGACCTTCTTTCTACGCGGCAAAGTCGCTTAGAAGTGGTATGTGCTTGTACCTACAAAACTTCTTTATTTTGATTGAATAAAAAATAGTAAGTTAGAAAAGTAAATTAAAATAAATTGTTACGCATTTAAAATTAAATTGAATAAAAAACTATTTGATTTAAATTTTCTCAAACCATCAATTTTTTTTTAAATATGCAGAACTGATCAGTAGCCGATACTGAATAAGTTATTTTTTTTTAAACATTAGCTAATATAATATTATTTGGTCTGCGAACTGTCACTAAATGGCAATGATTAAAAATTGTGCCTTTTTGTGGCAGTCGATGCCATATCCATTTCTTAATCTATGATTTTAAAAATAATAATAGCTGTCCTTGAGTCGTTAACCGCCGGTTTTAGGGTAGGTCAGGTCTTTAGTCTAATACATACGTAGAAATTTTAAAAAATGAAAAATCATAATTTGTGACTAAACTACTGGATGTATTTTATTGATTTTTTGTATGTGGGCTTGGAATGTCATTACATATACGCTGTCCAAGTTATCGTTGTATTATAATCCCCACCCTGTATAGTTACTAAAGAAATTTTGTTTCTTAGTTTTGTATGATTGACAGCACTGCGTATGCTCTCCACATATTAATTAAAAGCCCAATGAATTACATCAATTGTAAGTAATATTTAATGCCGTTTGTACTTATTTAGACTAATTTTCTAATGCTTCCAGTTCAATTACTTAATGACTACATATTATTTATTATAAGAACAACTTGACAGGAATCGTCGAAGTAGACGTATTGTTTGTCGTGAGGTTTTAAGAATAATAGTAAAATATTAAATAAATATGATTACAGTGAAATCAGAAAATTTTAATACTGTGGAATTTAGAAGAATCTTACCAAACATACTTAAAATATTTTTTGTTGTATTTCAAATCATGTTTGGTTATGATTTCGGTTTCATCAAATATAAGTCAACTGGTCATAAAATAATCATTAAATTATGTTTTGCTGTTGTACCATTTGTGTCTGGGATTGCTTTCATTTTATTAATATTACCCGACTTTGAAACAAGGATTGTCGTGTGGCATTTTATATTTATTGTACAGTGCTTCTCTTATATTGTCACGTTACTTCTGGCTTCTGAACGCAATACGCTTCAGAATTTCCTAAGTCATTTACTATGGATAGATTCCGAACTTAAAGTGGATAACTCCTCCTACTATTTGGAACTTAAAATCATTTTATGTTGCGTAATCTCACTGTTGGGGACAATCTGGTTAGGAGTCAAAGTTGTTACACTTTATAGCTGTTTCTATGCAAGAATATCGTATTTTAGTGTTTTTTTACCTATAAGCATTCCTATGGTCATACTGTTTTTTATTTTTCTTGCCGCTAATATTAGATTAACTGCGTTGCGAAAATCAGCAAACGTAGAACCAAAAAAAGCGCAATTATTGTATAAATCGCTTGTAGAGTCGGTCGAAAACGTTAAACAACCATTCAACAGTATCGTAAGTAGCATAAACCTGGCTGGAAGTAAAAATATTTTTGTTAAATTTACAAATGCGTATAATTCTTTTTTTTCAGATTTTCGTATCTTTTTGCACAATTATACCCAGCATCATGGCAGCAATATATCAAATAGTAAGAGACTTTAAGGCCACAGGACTTGTAAGTTTTAGTTTAACAAATTTAAACATATTTGCATATCCGTATTGTTTTCATACAATAATCGTGTACAGCCTTTAAGTTTGTTTTTCATACAAGTAGGTCATCAAACCACCGTATGTTTTTTGTACCGTATGTCATATGTAGCCTATAGATTCTTGAAACATCAGAAGCATCGCAAGCGCGTGGCCGACCCTACCCCAAATCCCCTCCACGAGCTCTGGTCAAATTACTCACCACAGGAACACAATACTGCTTGAAAGCAGTATTATTTAGCTGTAATCTTCTGTAAGGTCGAGGTACTTCCCCAGTCGGTGTGTTCCAGATTTTGAACAGGACATTTCCTGCTGTGGCCTACCTCAATGAAAAAATTACAGACCGACTCGGGGCTTTAAAGGCTACATATAAAACCATAGCATGTGTCGTAAATTAGGAATATATATTTAATAAAAGAAAACATAATTATTTGTATTGACTAGCCCGTTGGCGCAGTTTGTAGTGACCCTGCTTTCTGCTTCGATTCCCACCCCGAGTCTGGGTGTAATATACATATTACATACATATTCATTTATATATTTAGGTATTATTTATAAGTATGTTTATCGAAAAAAAAAAATGTAGCTTTACCAGTCGGCTGTTACCGCTTAATTAGGTTGCTTACTTTAGGAACACGACCGTGTGTGTATTGTGTAGAAATTTATATACAAAAAAATTATACAATAATCATGTTTGTGTAACTTTGAAATGATATTATTTTGAATTTTTTATTACGTTTAAACTTTAGTACCGACGCTGAGTTTGAGAGACCGTGTCTTTTGAAAATGACTGAACTTTCCGATATTAATTTGTTGGCACTATTTTCTTAGGTTTTTTTTGTGGCATGTGGTGATATCGGCGCACACGATTGACTGTCTCATGTTTTTTCGTATTCATTTCATGATCATAATCATAACGCTGCATTGTTTGATTTTTATAAATGACTATAAGAGTGCCGAGAGTTATGTGTACACACCATATGGTGAAATAAAGGTTTTCATTTCATTTTATTTTATTACAGGGTAATCCGTATGACATCTCATGGGCGTGTGTTGTGTCTGCTGTATTTCTTTTACAATTTTTCGCGCCAGCTCTAGCAGCCGGGGCGTTTTCAACACAGGTCGAAAAAATAAAGTTAAATTTGCATGATACGCTCCTTCAAGAAAATGGTACTTAAAATTGGAAAAAAATACATTTTAAATCAACTCCAAATCACGTATACAATATACATTACAGTATGTTTATTTTGGCTACCAAACAACGTGTGTAATTTGCTGGAAGGAAAATCTATTTTCATACATATTATTTAGTTTTCAAACAAACCAGCCCTGCGGTCATCAACCCGCCTGCCCAGCGTGGTGACTATGGGCAACATACATGAGTTCACGCCAATTTTGCGCGAACTTGTGGAGGCCTATGTCCAGCAGTGGACTGCGATAGGCTGAAGTGAAGTTACGAGAAAAACCAGATATAATTGGAAGGTAAATCCAATTAACCTAAACATTGTAATACTAGTTTTTTATAAGTACCCCAACTCGTTGCAGCAACATCTATTGCGTTAAACAGTTGTTATAAGAATTAAGTATTCGATGCAATGGGAAATTGTTTACCTGCATTTGTACGTAAGCGTGAAGTGGCAAACATCTTAAGTATATTGCAGCATTGCAGTGGGTTCTATTCGGCACTCGATAACATACTTGGTTGACAGGACCAGGACAATCAAATTTATTGTGACACAAGTCATAAACAAACATGAGCTTATCAGTATGAGTATGATCAGTTGCTCCAGAAATAGAGCTGACTACGTCTAGCTTCTATTTCTGGAGCAACTGATCATACGGCAGTCGACACAGACAACACTTGTAACGGCTACTCTTTAAGAAGTTGGTTCCGCACAAGCACATCATATTCGACCTGAGAGCGGACCAGAGCATTATTTAGAGAAAAATTAATTAATGGCTTAAGCTTAATGTAAAGCTTTAGTCCTATTATTTTCTTTTTAATTACAATTCTTTTTAAGTCATTATGTACAAGAAACGCCGCGTTCACGCCGCTTTGGCGCAGCGGTCACAGCACTGGATTGCGATTGGCTGTTGCGCAGGCGGTTGCGGGTTCGATTCCCGCACACGACAACATTTGTATTGGCCATGCAGATGTTTTCCGTGGCCTGGATGTTTGTGCAGTACTTGTGGGTCTCCCCACCGTGCCTCGGAGAGCACGTTAAGCCGTCGGTCCCGGTTGTTATCATGTAGGTACACCTGATAGCGATCGTTACTCATAGTAGGGAATATATCCGCCAGAACGCATTGGAGCAGCGTGGTGGATTAAGATCCGATACTTCTCCTACATGGGGAAGAGGCCAATGCCCAACAGTGGGATATTACAGGCTGAATCGTTCGTGAATCGTTCATGTACAAGAAAACTATATTAATAAGATACATTAAAAACATATTTGTGACATTATTTGACTTTGTATTTCTATTTTTATTTACAGATGAAAACCGAGTGGAAGATATAAAAAGATTCTTGCGTTACATCGAAGCTCGGCCTTTCAAGGTTTACGTTCTGCGGATCATTCCTTTAGACGAGTCGTTTATTGTCATGGTGTTAAATTTTAGTGTCACTTATTTAATTGTAATCCTACAACTAACTCATATTTATTAAAATGAAATAATCGAGTAGTTTGAAATGGTTATTAAAGGAGATAGAGAAATGTTAAAAATAATGCTTCTATTAACACTTTGAAGATGTGATTTGCACGTGTTTTGAAAGGCACATACTTAAATACTAGAGTACACTATTACTGCATTAAATTAGCTTATTTTTTTTAAATTAACTTAAAACACTGTGTACCTACTGTTTTTGGTTGTCAATAAAATCACACTATATCAAAATAACGTGGTTTGATTTAACTGCCTTAGATTAAAATTAACAAATATACATATATCTACCGAGAAATCTTTAGTATGTTAACATCGTACCTATATAAAAAAGTTAACTTTAAAAATCAATAAAAAAGACAGATCTGTAGCTTAGTACATGTTGTACCCCACATACATACATATTGTATACTTTATTGCACAACAAAATAATATACAGAAAATTAGTTGTATGGTTAATGGCAAAGGTGCACTTATCCCTAGAAAAGATCTCTAGAATAACAGCGTAAAAAATACTTAAATAACTGTAATATATTACATACTTACAAACGAACATATTACAGTTTCATTTTTTAACTAATTAAAATCAGAAGAAATCAGAATAGACGCCGCGTTGGCGCAGTGGTCACAGCACTGGTTGATGGCTGTTGCGCGGGCGATTGCGGGTTCGATCCCCGCACACGACATTTGTATTGGCCATACAGATGTTTGCCGTGGTCTGGGTGTTTGTTCAGTCCTTGTGGGTCTCCCCACCGTGCCTCGGAGAGTACATTAAGCCGTCGGTCCCGTTTGTTATCATGTAAACCTGATAGCAATCGTTACTCATAGTAGGGAATATATCCGCCAACCCGCATTGGAGCAGCGTGGTGGATTAAGCTCTGATCCTTCTCCTACATGGGGAAAGAGTCCTATCCCCAACAGTGTGATATTACAGGTTGAAGCGTACATCACACAGACAGTACAGAGGTCGAAATTCGACCATAATTAAAATTTTAAATTAAAGAAAACCAAATAATTATGACAATAAAGAACCTTCTTTTAAATACCTTTTCGATTTGACTATGTACAGACTTTGTCAATCAACAAAATAGTATAATATGCGTGTGTGCGTGTGGTAGTGTGTGTAATGCTTTTTTATTAATTTAATGTATATTTTATGTATAATTTTGAAAATATTAGCATTCCGCACTCCTTTTCTATATTAACTATAAGTGTGCGAAATTTTCTACTCCTCCGTCAGGACACCTTTGCTCCATCGGCCATCGGTCCTGCGCCACAGATGACCAGCCCCCTGCCATATCAACTTGCTAATTCAGTGGGCTATGTCGGTTACTTTCGTTCTCTCGCAGATAGTTTCATGTCTAATCCTATCTTTGAGAGAAACCCCAATCATAGCTCGTTCCTTTGCACGCTGAGCGACTTTAAACTTGTGGACCAGTCTCTTCGTCAGTGTCCACGTCTCTGCTCCGTCTGCCAACACAGGCAGGACGCATTGCTCGAAGACTTTTGCTTTCAAGCATTGCGGAATCTTCGAAGTGAAGACTCGACGACGCCTGCCAAACGCCGCCCAGCCCAACCGAATCCTCCTATTGGCCTCCTTCTCGAAGTTGTTGCGGCCTAGTTGGATATTATGGCCTAGGTAAACATAATCCTGAACAACTTCGAGTAGGGTAACATCGACCGATACCGGTCTCGGTATAACTTGGTTGTTAAACATAACTTTTATTTCGTCTAAGTTTATAAATAAATACATTAAGATATGTAAATAAATCACTGTAATGTACATATATACGCGCATAACTGAATAAATCGGATATTAATTTGTATTTATTTTGAGTTTGTTATTGTCAGGATAAGGTTTGTTTAAAAGTAAAATTAAATTAGAATCGATATACCTATACGAGTACATACACGAAAAAATATGGCGATACGAATATACTAATTCAGCTTGTTTAAATATATAAGGCCGCCCGACTAGCCCGTTGGCGCAGTTTGTAGTGGCCCGGCTTTCTGCTCCACGGGCTGCGATAGATGCGGCTTGCGTGCTGGGCCCATATAACCTCTTGAACGGTAGATGTGGCTAATGTGAATACTTTAAAACTGAAAAGACACTTTAAGACTGACTAATAAACTATTTATTGGTAATTTAACATTTTGAATTTTTCTGATACAATAGAGTCGTTATAAAATTAATATATAAATACAAAAAAATATGTTTGATCAACTAAGACATGTTACTTTTAAGAGAGCTTCAAACGGAATCAAGAAATATGACAATACAATTTTAACGAATAAAAACTAAAATTCTAAACTTAAAATAATTCAAACATAATATACCAAAGAGATCATATAGTTAATATCAAAATAGTTTTTATGTATATCTGAGATTACTATTCAACACACCCCCTTAATCTCAGATATACATCATAACACCAGACAACCAACAAAATAATTTAACACCAACAAAATAATTTCAAAGTTAACAACAAACAAAACTACCAACACTAACACACTCTTTCTCAACACAAAAAAAAATCTTAATAATAACTAAACCACATAAAATACAAGGAAAACACAATGCACTATAAAGGAAGAGGAGATATCAAAAATTCTATAAAAAAAATTTCTAAAGATTCCGTTTTTTTAATTCCATACAACAATCTCATACACACGCTTCCACTGCGCGAATCTCTATTATTAACACCCCTTTAAACTAGCACTACCTATACTAAAAGGTTTAGAATTAAAATACCTAAAAAAAGTCATAATATCATCAATCATCACAAGAAAATAACACCAATCACTTTAAAACCTAGTCACTTAAGTCATTTCCTACCTACACCATCACATCACTAAAAATTGATTACGAAGCCGCAAATATTCAACATTGGTTAGATTCTTCCTTAGGTCCACACTTTCTGCAACAACTTCTGTTTCTTCTTCATTTGTTACGTCAGCATCATTAAAAAACATCAACAACCTCCTTTCCAAAAAATCATCGACAACAACAACTTCCTCTCTACAATAATCTCCTCTCTTCTATCCTCAAAAACATCAACAACAATAATCTCCTCTCTTCTATCCTCAAAATCATCAACAACAATAATCTCCTCTCTTCTATCCTCATCAACATCAAGAATCTCCTCTCTTCTATAACTTCTTCATCAAAATTCACATTCCTCACACCTTCAATTGTTTCTTCACAAACGAATTCATTTGTCTCTGTTCTCTTCATTTTCAACACAGTCAATTGTTACTTCTAGAACATTCTGGTTCCAAGACCCCTTAAATGGAAAATGCGGCTTGCGTGCTGGGCCCATAACCTCTTTAACGGTAGATGCGGCTTGCGTGCTGGGCCCATAACCTCTTGAACGGTAGATGTGGCTAATGTGAATACTTTAAAACTGAAAAGACACTTTAAGACTGACTAATAAACTATTTATTGGTAATTTAACATTTTGAATTTTTCTGATACAATAGAGTCGTTATAAAATTAATATATAAATGCAAAAAAAATATGTTTGATCAACTAAGACATGTTACTTTTAAGAGAGCTTCAAACGGAATCAAGAAATATGACATAATACAATCTATCTATACTTATTATAAAAATAAGTCCCCCGGCCGCGTCTTTCTGTCCTCCTGTCTGTCTGTCTGTCTGAACGCGATAAACTCGAAAACTACGCAACGGATTTTTATACGGTTTTCAACAATAGAAAGAGTGATTCTTGAGGAAGGTTTAGGTATATAATTTATTATGTTTGAATGTAAATTAGCAGAAATACGGCGATAAATGTTGAAGAAGTCGTAAAAAATCTCGCCAACGGGGAGCTTTCCACGCCAACGCTGCGTAAACTAGCAAAGATATAGTTGTATAATGTACTAGCGAATTCAAAATCTATAAAAATGCTACAAAAAAGTCCGCGATAGCATATCTCTATCTCTTAGGGTTGACTTACAATAACCACTTTTATGTTCAAATTTTTAATTAAAAACATTAGGTTATTTTTAAAGATATTTTCTTCAGTTCAGTATTAATCCTTATCCAAATTAATATGATATTTAGCTTAGGCATTTAATGCAGATTAAAATTGCCCTTTACACTATATCAATCAGATAAATAGTTTTTGAGATATCATCGTTAGAAGTAATTAGCAGCGAAACATTTAATGCTCGGCGAGCTAGCGTTCTTTCCTTGAGATGCCTACGGGCGGCGCGGGCGCGGGCGAGTCCATACCCTCTGCCCCGCATCGCTCGACCGCCTGCTCATGCTAATAAAGGAAATCAAAGAATATCAAAGATCATTTTATCGAACTTTTTTTAATTTTTTGTTAAATTCCACGCGGACGAAGTCGCGGGTACAGCTAGTTTTAACTAATAAAAACTAAAATTCTAAACTTAAAATAATTCAAACATAATATACCAAAGAGATCATATAGTTAATATCAAAATAGTTTTTATGTATATCTGAGATTACCATTCAACAATATTTGTATTTTATCTATGTACATATTAACAAAAAAATATTTTGCTATAACAATCGGCTGTTACCTATAACACAAGCATTAAGTTGCTTACCGTAGGAACTGTATAAAAAAAAGATCCTACTCAAAATTTGGATCAGTCCGACTCGGGAAATTCGCTTTCGAATTCGGGCGGCCCGCCAGTATTGTAATATAGAATTTATAAAATCACACTTTTAATTTAAGAAATTAATTAATTTACTTTATTTATCTTACGAAAAAAAAATTAGCACACGTTTAACAATAGGCAAATAGGTGCGCACTGAGTTTTCACTTACGTCTCATAGATTAATTAAACTTATCTAATCGATAATTAATCAGCAAGAGATTACTATAATATAATGAACAAAATTGTCTTTGTTTAGATTATCAGAATCAATTAACTAAATATTTTCTATCCTTCTTATTTTTATATACTTACTGAAGAAATTTTGTTTCTTAGTTTTGTATGATTGACAGCACTGCGTATGCTTTCCACATATTAATTAAAAGCCCAATGAATTACAAGTAATATTTAATGCCATTTGTACTTATTTAAAGTAATTTTCTAATGCTTCGAGTTCAATTACTTAATGACTACATATTATTTACTATAAGAACAATTTGACAGGGAAAATCGTCGAAGTAGACGTATTGTTTGTCGTTAGATTTTAATAATAATATTAAAACATTAAATAAATATGATTACAGTGAAATCAGAAAAATTTAATACTGTGGAATTTAGAAGAATCTTACCAAACATACTTAAAATATTCTTCGTCATACTTCAAATCATGTTTGGTTATGATTTCGGTTTCATCAAATATAAGTCAACTCGTCATAAAATAATCATTAAATTATGTTTTGCTGTTGTACCCTTTGTTTCTGGGATTGCTTTCATTTTGTCAATATTGCCTGACTTTGAAACTAGGATTGTCGTGTGGAATTTTATATTTATTGTGGAGTGCTATTCTTATATTGTCACGTTACTTCTGGCTTCTGAACGCAATACGCTTCAGAATTTCCTAAGTCATTTACTATGGATAGATTCCGAACTTAAAGTGGACAACTCCTCCTACTATTTGGAACTTAAAATCATTTTATGTTGCGTAATCTCACTGATGTGGACAATCGGGTTAGGAATCAAAAGTGTTACTTTTTATAGCTGTTTCTATGCAAGAATAACGTATTTTATTATTATTTCACCTATAAACATTCCGTTGCTCATACTGTTTTTCATTTTTCTTGCCGCTAATATAAGGTTAACTGCGTTGCGAAAATCAACAAACGTAGAACCAAAAAAAGCGCTAGTATTATATAAATCGCTTATAGAGTCGTTTGAAAACGTTAAAAAGCCATTCAATAGTATCGTAAGTAACATAAACCTGGCTGAAAGAAAAAAATATTTTTGTAAATTTACAAAAGTGTATTATAATTTATTTTTTTTCAGATTTTTGTATCTTTATGCACAAATATACCCAGCATTATGGCAACGATATATCAAGTAGTAAGAGACTCTAAAGCCACAGGACTTGTAAGTTCTAGTTTAACAAATTAATAATTTTTTTCATATCTATATCGTATTCGTACATTAACCGTATAACCGTATAGAGCATTTAACTTTGTTTTTATATAAGCGATTAACGTAGCCTATTGATCCTTGCAACCAACACCAGAAGCATCGCAAGCGCGTTGCATAGGGTATGCAACGCGCTTGCGACCCCAAATCCCCTCCAGGAGCTCTGGTCAACTTACTCACCACATGAACATAATACTGCTTGAAAGCAGTATTATTAGCTGTCATCTTTTGTAAATTTATGATTTATAAAAAAAATGACTGAGCTTTCCGATATAAGTATTATAGTAGTTGTAGTAGTAGTAGTTGGTACTATTTTCTTATATTTTTTTTAACGGCCTTTGGTGATTTCTCCACATAGGTACATTGACTGTCTCATGTTTGTCCTATTAATTTCATAATCATAATGCTGCATTGTTTGATTTTTATATGACTTTAAATTTTATAAAAGTGCCGAGAGTTATGTGTACAACCATTATGGCGAAATAAATGTTTTCATTTCTATTACAGGATAATCTGTATGACAAATCATTGGCGTGTGCTGTGTCTGCTGTGTTTCTTTTAGAAATTTTCGCGCCAGCTCTAGCAGCCGGGGCGTTATCAACTGAGGTCGAAAAAATAAAGTTAAATTTGCATGATACGCTCCTTCTAGAAAATGGTAATTAAAATTTGGTAAAAATTAAATTTTAAATCAACTCCAAATCACGCATAAAATATGCATCACAGAATGTTTGTTTTGACCATTAAATAAACAAGATGGAGATCCAACGTGTCTAATTTGTGAAATCTGTTTTCATACATATTATTCGTGGTTCAATAAGTCCCGAGACTAAGTACTAAAAAAAGGTCTTTTTTATAAAATTAATGTTTATTCATCAACATAGTCTCCTCCAAGAGCGATACAGTCCCTCCAACGCTTTTCTAACTTTTCTATCCCATGTGTGTAGAACGATTTGTCTTTGGCTTCAAAATAAGCCGCCGTTGCTGCGATAACTTCACTATTTGAGTCAAATTTCTTACCCTGAAGCATTTTTTTGAGGTCTGCAAACAGCCAGTAATCGCTGGGGGCCAAGTCTGGCGAATAAGGGGGATGAGGAAGCAATTCGAAGCCCAATTTGTTAATTTTGGCCATCGTTCTCACGGACTTGGGACAAGGCGCGTTGTCCTGGTGAAACACCACTTTCTTTTTGTTCATGTGAGGCCGTTTATCCGCAATTTCGTACTTCAATCGCTCCAATAAGCACATGTAATAGTCACTATTTATATTTTGCCCCTTTTTAAGGTAGTAGATGAAAAGTATTCCATGCGCATCCCAAAATATAGACGCCATAACCTTACCGGCCGATTTCTGAGTCTTTGGACGCTTCGGGCGGCTTTCACCAGCCGCTCTCCACTTCGCTGCCTGCCGATTGGATTCCGGAGTGAAATGGTATATCCAGGTTTCATCCATTGTTACATACCGACGTAAAAAATCCTTTTTATTATGATTCATCAGCGCCAAACATCGCTCTGAATCATTGATACGTTGTTCCTTTTGATCAGTTGTAAGCAAACGCGGCACCCACTTAGAAAAAAGCTTTTTCATGGCCAAATTTTTATGTAAAATAGTGAAAACACTACCAGCTGAAATCTTCACTATCTCGGCTATCTCTCGCACTTTTACCTTCCGATCTTCCAATACGATTTTGAGGACTTGGTTAATATTTTGTTGAGTCACTGCTTCATTTGGACGACCTGAGCGTTCCCCATCATTGGTGTCCATGCGACCGCGTTTGAAGTCGGCATACCACCGACAAATGGTTGCTTTAGAGGGAGCTGATCCTGCATAACATTTTATAAGCCATTGCTGTGCTTCAACGGTATTTTTTCCCATTAAAAAACAATGTTTTATCAAGACGCGAAACTCGTTTTTTTCCATTGTATCGAAATTACAACCGTAGCGTCACTTAAATGTTTCAAAATCAATAATTTTATTGTTCCATTTTTAAAAATTTGACACATATTCTTGTATTGATAGCCAGTACTTTTTAAAAATCAAAAGAGTTTTTAAAATATGCGCCATTTCCAGGTTAGTCTCGGGACTTATTGAACGATCTAGTAGTTTTCTGCTTGATGTATAGTTATTATTTCCTTTTATTTTAATTTACCATTCTTTATAAATCATTATGTACAGAAAACTATATTAATAAGATACATTAAAAACATATATTTGTGACATTATTTGACTTAGTATTTCTATTTTTATTTACAGATGAAAACCGAGTGGAAGATATAAAAAGATTCTTGCGTTACATCGAAGCTCGGCCTTTCAAGGTTTACGTTCTACGGATCATTCCTTTAGACGCGTCGTTTATTGTCACGGTGTTAAATTTTAGTGTCACTTATTTAATTGTAATTTTACAACTGACTCATATTTATTAAAATGAAGTAAGAGTAGTTTGAAATGGTTATTAAAGGAGGTAGAAATTCTGTAAATAATACTTCTATATTAACACTTTGAAGATGTGATTTGCAAGTGTTTTGAAAGGCACATACTTAAATATTAGACTACACCATTACTGCATTGAACTAGCTTATTTTTTTTTTCATTCAACTTATAACACTGTGTACTGTTTTTGGTCGTCAATAAAATCACACTATATCAAAATAAAGTGGTTTGATTAATTTAATTGCCTCATTAAAATTTAAATATTTTATAATATTTTAGCCAGAATTGCTAAAATAGTTTGTTATCGGCACCAAAAAATCGGTAGTATGTTTACATCGTATTGCACGCGACACACGCTTAAGCGTGTGGGTGTGCTTTACTATCGAAAGACGGCTCTGTGTCGATTTTCCTAGATAAAATTGTTCTTATATGTAAAGTTAGGTACTGAATTTTAAAAAAAAGTATGTTTCGGAAACTAGACAGCTTAAATCATATAGTCAGCGTATTTTTTTTCCATTTTGTTTAATATATATCACAAAAAAATGTAATCAAAAAATGATATCTACGGCTGTCCGTTGGTCTGTGCCCTTTCGTTGTCTTCACGTTTTAGAAAAATATAAACAATTAATTGTAATAAGTATGTAATTCCTTTTGAATAATACTTCAGTCACTCAAATGATGAACTGTATGTTTTATTATGATTGAACTCTTAACCGTTTTAAAGATATTAACGAAATTCGAAAGATTTTCTAGGTTTCTTTCATAATTTTTTCTTTTTTAACCCCCGACGCAAAACGAGGGGTGATACCTATAAGTTTAACGTGTCTGTGTAGATACACATGTATCGTATATATGTATATACACATAGCTCCCAAACGGATAAACCGATTTTTGTTTAATTTTTTTTTGTGACATAGATAATTTTAATCCGAGTATTAATAGCCATGTCTCATGAAAATTAGTTCAGCCGTTTGAAGATCATCAGCTATTTTCTAGTTGATGAGGGGATCTGACTAACTTCCCTATGTCATATATGTAGATTCGAAATTTGGTACCGTGTTACTTCAATGATATTGAAAGTGTATGGTAAGGTATCGTAATATGGTTGGTAAGGCATCCACCAAGCCGCATTGGAGCAGCGTGGTGGATTACGTCCTTTAATATATATAACAAAAAAATTTAATCAAAAAAATAATATCTACAGCTGTCCGTTGGTATGTGCACTTTTAGTTGTCTTCTCGTTTTAGAAAAATATAAAAAATTTTAGCGAAATGTATGAGCAAAACATCTTATTACCTACTTCTCCGCTCGTTCTATTGAATACGATGATAAGATGTTATCTATCTTCGCAGACTCTTTATTAAAGAATAATAATGATAGAAAAACAATATTCAAGTAGCAAAATATAATTATAAGATGTACGAACAAACGGAAAATATTTATTTATTTATTTTATACTTTATTGTACATCACAACTACACACATCATTTACAGACTGTGAAGTACAATGGGCGGACTTATGGCTATTTAGCCATTTCTTCCAGACAACCCAAACTCAAAATAAAACTTACTAAATCGTAAAACAAATAACTCTCGGTAGAGTTGTATCCAGCTTAGTAGAACTCATTCGCTGTGTGTACGGGGACATCAGTCGTATACCGCACCAGCAGAATTCTTGGGTGTGTGAGTGGGCCATATTAACGAATGCATTCTCTCGGAAATTGAGGGGAATGAAGTGGTCTACACCTCTATGAACTCTGTCGTCGAGCAAGATGACGCCACACATTATCCCGTGGAATTTCTGAACTCCCTGTCAGCAAGTGGACTTCCAGCGCATACTATCAAGCTGAAGGTCGGTGTCCGATTATGCTTCTTCGGAACCTATCTCCTCCGAAGTTGCGTAACGGGACCCGCCTTAAAGTCATCTCGCTCCACAGACACACCATTGAGGCGGAAATTCTTATGGGTTATGGCGTCGGCGAGACATTATTTATACCACACATTCCCCTCATACCTCACAAATTCCCGTTCCAGTTCAAGCGCGTACATTTCCCCGTGAGTGTTTTCTTCGCGATGACCATCTATAAGTCGCAGGGGCAGACACTGAGGGCAGCGGGTGTCGACCTCAGGACGAGCTGCTTCTCACACGGGCAGCTGTACGTCGCTTGCTCCCGCGTCACCAGTCCTGACTCTCTTTACATTTTGGCAGCGGCGAGCCAAACCACCAATGTTGTTTATCGAGAAGTCCTATAAGTATGTATTTTTACCATATTCTGTATTCCTTATTCATTATTTTCTCCATCTGCTTCAGTCACAACTTGTGACTTAATTCAGCAGAATCACCATAACGTCATTTATTCAAAGCAGGCTGAAAATAAGCACTTTTTGAAGGTCAATTTTACAAAAAACAGTCTCCTTCTGTTACTGCACTTTCTGTAGATATGAAATGTAAAGAAGAAACGGGTAAATGAATGTTATTTTTAACCGACTTCAAAAAAGGAGGAGGTTATGTATTCGACGCGTATATATTTTTTATGTATGACTACGCATAACTTTTTACAGAGTAGTCTGATTTTGATAATTCTTTTTTTATTGGAAAGAGTATACTCCGAAATCGGCCCCATTTAAATTTGAAAATAAAAATATAACCCTAAGTGTAGGAAAAAATGAATTGATTGATTATTCAGTCATTAATTGTAAGGTATGACCACGCATAACTTTTTACAGAATAGTTCGATTCGATGATTCTTTTTTTTATTTCGTCTACCTACGTTGTATTACTTGTCGATGTAATTGAAGTCGATTTTTTTTCGTTTGAGAGCAACACACAATTATAAAAGTTATAATCGTATGTAATTTTGGTGCTGTATAGAGTTCACGCAGACGACGTAGCGGGCAGCAGCTAGTCATAAATAAGTAATATTTAATGCCACATATGCTTAAATGTACAATACTATAAAGATAATTTACTAATGCACTCAAAAACCATTACTTAACATGTAATAAATAAAATTCCCATTATTTATAACAAAATTAACTTAAAACAAACATTCATCGAAGTCAATCACGCAATTAATACTTTTTTATTACAAAACTAGCTGTGCCCACGACTTCGTCCGCGTGGAATAGTGACTTTGGACAGCATTTTTTGGATATATCATTTGGTTTATTTTGGATTATAAACACCGTCGTTTGGGTATTTACATGTTGAACGTGATTCTTTAAATTGACATAACTTTTATGACCCGATTGACGTGAAACAAACACTAAATGTTAAGTGAAGCTTATCACAATATATTAGTGAAAACCGCGTCTAAATCGGATAAGCCGTTTCTGAGATTAGTATGCACAAACATATTACATTTACATTTTTATTATATTATGTATGTAGGTATTGATTGATGATAAATAAATGAAAAAAAAAGAGTTTATGAAGTCGACGAATTGCCTGTCTTACTGTTATTAGTAAAAAATATTAGGTAATTAAACACGGCTAACTTCTCCTACATGGGGAAGAGGCCTATGCCCAACAGTGGGATATTACAGGCTGAATCGTTCGTTCGTTCAAACACAACTAGTATGAATCTAGAAAATGTAACTTTAGAATCTAGAACATCATTATCAAATATACTTATAAAAATATTCTTCATTATAATTCAAATAACATTTTGTTACGATTCCAGTTTTATCACAAACAAGTCTATTTATAAAACAATTTTAAAATAAATATTAGTATTACTTTTACTTTTTTATATTAATTATCATTAGTTTATGCTATATAATTTTTGTTCATATTTCAATGTACTATTAAGAATTAAAATAATTGTGTTTGCCAGCCAACAAAAAAAACCACTTCAATTACATCGACAAATAATACAACGTAGGTGCCTAGATACGAAAAAATAGTGTTACGTGTTAGGGTTCGAACGATTTGGAGAGAAAGACCTGCTGACTCTTTTAGAGACTTTATTCACTAGCACTAGGTCCGACACAAGCACTAGGTACAAACACTACGCACTAAATACAAGCACTAAGTACTAGGTACACTCACTTATCACTAGGTACACTTCACTAAGCACTAACAATGTCCGAGGTCGTAGCCAATGTCGTAGGTTTCCGCTGGAATCACTTCTAGTCTTCACTTCGAAGTCGCTTCGTCGTTAGCTCAAACTGAACTGACTCCGCTCGGCCTCAATCGGCCTTTTTATACCGGGCCGAGCCTACACCCAGACAGTTCTAGAATGTTCGTGCGTGTACTCGATCTGTAGTTCATTCACCTTATATAAGTCCTCTAGCGCCATCTAGTGTTGAGTGGATGTTTCACGTTGTCTTTGTAACAAAGTGGTTTGTACAGCACACAACGTGGTTCCTCTGCTCAACGCTAGATGGCGCAAGCTCCTTTAATTCGTGTACTCGTAACAATAGTAAAGTAAATACGCGTTAATAGATATATGTAACTCAAAAATTACTTATCAGACTACAATTTTTAATGGGACCACATGACAAGTACTATCTTTCGATTAAGAAAAGAATCATCGAAATCGGTCCTCCCAGTAAACATTTCTTAGGTCAGTCAGTCAGTTCAGCCTATTGCAGTCCACTGCTGGACATAGGCCTCCCCAAGATCGCGCCAGACATCCCGGTTTTCCGCAATCCTCATCCAGCCTACACCGGCAATCTCACGAAGATCGTCGGTCCAACGGCCCGGAGGACGTCCCACACTGCGTTTGCTAAGACGCGGTCTCCACTCCTGCCGGGCTAGCATGCGCGCCACGACAAAAGTTTGTCTACCCCTTTTCTCGTATTATCTCTTTATGTCTACAGTAGCTAGCATGCGTGCACGTGATACTCTTCTCGTCACGACAATTGAAGAGATAACAAGAAATTTTAGTTATCGTAGTTTTGTCGAATTTTGACGTGATTTTGACGTTTTAAGAAGATAAACTACTCGTTGTCAATATTAGAAAGACTACGATAAACGAAATATATTAAAATTATAAATATTATTATAATATCTTTTGTATACCATGGCGTTTCCGTTCCGTTTTGTCTTCGGAAGAGAATTATTTCTCTCGTATTGCGCATGCTAGGGTAATCGAGAAAATACTCGATGTAGACATTATCTATCTCTCTCGTCAAGAGATTATCTCGTTGTACGCATGCTGGCCCGGCAGGACACGTCTGCTCCGACGACAATCGGTCCTGCGACACAGATGACCGTTTTTCAGAGATTTCTTAGGTAAAATATTAAAAAATAAATCCAGAAATGAAAACCTATTCCTTTTTTTTGAAGTCGATTAAAAAAATCCTTTCAAAGGAATAAAAATAGTTTAGCAACATTGGTAGCCCTGTTATATTCTCTACATAAATTAATCAGATAATGAATTCACTTCAATTATTACAAAGTAATTTGAAACAGTATTAAGTACGTAGGTAAGTCTGCTTACCGCTTGTCACGTCTCTATATACAAGAAAATATTAAACCAAAATGACTATTGTGAAACTAGAAAATACAACATCCTTGAAATCCAAACGATCATTATCAAATATACTTAAAATATTCTTCGTCATTCTTCAAATCATATTTGGTTATGATTTCGGTTTTATTAAATATAAATCTACTACTCATAAAATAATTATCAAAATTCTTATTGCTATTTTAAACATCGTTTCAGGATTTATTTTCTTGTTATTAATACTACCTGGCTTAGATTTAATGGATAAAATATGGTACTTCATACTTATTTTAACGTGCTGTTCTTATGTTCTCACGTTACTGCTGACTTCTGAACAAAATACGTTCCAGACATTTTTGAATCATTTACTGTGGATAGATTCCGAACTTGAAGTGGACAACTCTTCGCACTGTTTCGAATTTACTATCGTGCTAAGTTGCACACTCTCAATTTTGTTTGAAACTTCGTTTGGGATCATTGACGTTCTAATCTATAGGAGTTTATACACAAAGATATTGTATTTTTTCATTTTCGTACCAATGAGGATTCCGTTTTTGGTACTTTTTTTCGTTTCCCGTGCCACTAATGGCAAATTAGCTGAATTGAAAAATCTGATAAATAATGAACCTAAAAAAGCGCAAATTTTATATAAATCTCTTATTGATTCGGTTGAAAATGTTAAGCAGTCATTTAATTATATTGTAAGTAACTGTTAATCTGTGTAAAACTATAAATGTCTTTTATATTAAAATTATAGACAAGTCTTAAGAACAGAAGTTAATAAGGTTTTTTTTTTGTTTTTCAGTTTTTTGTCACTATATTGGCGAATATACCCAGCACGATGCTATTAATATATATGTTAGTAAGAGATTTAAAAACTATTGGATTTGTAAGTCCTCTTTAATAATGTTAATAAATACGAAAAAGCCGAACTTTCGGACGTCATGACATAACAACACGTTAACATATTATTAATAGGACTGTAAAAGTAGCTTATGTTTGAAATTCAAGTCTAAAACTTGCATTCAGTTACCATTATAAAGATAATTATGACTTCATCATGTAATTATTCATTATTGGCTTACTCTTTATTCTAAAACAACATAAAATTACTATTATTATTTTGTATAACTAAAAAAATGTTTAGTCTAAAGGCTCAAAATCTTAGGTGACAATTTCTGATAAATTATCAATTATTTTAATTCATTATTTTTAAATTAGTACAGCACGAGTTGGCGCATGAGTTCCGAAAACTATTCCACCTCAATTTTTTTATGCGATCCTCTTCAAATAGCCCTACTGATGATATAAATGCATGTTGCCAGGGGGAAATCCGGGGCCATATTTTTTAAACCAATTTTTTTTTCTCAATTGCAAGGAACTGTTATTTTTGAACCGGACAATTTTTTTTTATATTCTTTAATAAAATACAAATAAAAAAGGTCCAATGATTTTTCACGATTAAGTTAATATTTTTAGAGATATGAATTTTTAAAGGTTCGAAAAATCTCAAATTTGGGTACTTTTGACCCATGAAATATATATTAAAGACTAAAATAAAATATAAATTATATATTTTTTTGAATTCTTTATACAATAATTAATGGTTTCCTAATGGAGATTTAAAAAAAATTCATTGTTTATGCCTATTTTTCAATTGTTAATTTCGCGCGCTCACAAGTATTCGCTGCACTAGGCTCCCTGTGTCCTGAATCATTATTTATCATTTATCTTAAAAACTATTAACTGTATCAAGATTGTTAAAGAGAGTAATGCTATTAATAATAAAATTCTCTATAATTTGTTTTTAACAAACTTTTTTCTGGAATAAAGGTTATTGGGCGGAATCCGACCCGGTCGCGGACATGAATGAGAATGGTATAATATGAAAGAGTGTAAATTCACCTAACATTATGTATAGTTATTTTATTTTGAATCCACGGGACAACAAAGTTATAGCCAAAAATATATTTATTCAAAACATCGAATACTTTTAGAGTTCCGAACATCTATAAGGAAAAATCGGAACACATAAATTAAGAAACCAGCTTCTGTCCGCGATTTCGTCTGCGTGGAATAGTTACTTTTGGCTAACGTCAACTTTAACAAAAAAAAAGTCGAATTTCAAACAATCTGCATTGGTGCTCCGTTTCTTTTAATCTTAGCGTGATGAAAGCTAGCTCGTATATCGCTATAGCCTTCCTCGATAAATGCGCTATTTAACATTGTTCACCACCCACATTCAAATCGGACCAGTAGTTCCTGAGATTAGTGTGCGTTCAAGCAAACAAACAAACTCTTCAGCTTTATAATATTATAGTATAGATATAAGATGTCGTTATAACATCTACTAAAGGGTTTTAGCAAGTGCATGTAGCTGCTAGCTGCCCTGCGTGATCAAATCGGCGCGGCGTCGCTCGTTGTCATCGCTGGCGCATTGTATCGTTCGTTTTATCGCAGTCCTTCGTTATCTTTCGTTGAGATATGCGATTCCGTTTTTACCCGACTGTGCCAGAAGAAGAGTTATGTTTTTCGAGTTTATGTATGTATGTGTATTTCCGTTACCTTAAGAGGAAAGGATACCAGCTCTTTCTCCATACAAACGTATTCGACTGTTTTCTCCCTGGATAATGACACTAGATCAAATATTTTTGTAAAATAAAACTTTTACCTGCCATGACCATGCCCCTACGTTTTGTTTTTTTTCATATTCTTATTATATTAGGTAGTAGGAGTCTTCAAAAACTAGAAATATTGCCTAATTTTTTGTACATTTTCAGACACTCATAAAAAAATAATAATTCATATTTACAAAAAAAAGAAAACGGAGCGGCATAGCTGAAGGCTTTGTTTATTTACCTAAAAAAAAATAAAAAAAAAGTTGGCATGTTTCGAGGAGAAAACAGGCGACTACGAAATGATGTTTTGGTCAATAATTATCTACCTAAAACGGTCTGAGCTGCAGTTGTCCCTTTCTTGCTGTTTGTGGGATAGGTCTGGGGGAGGGAAGGGTCAAAGCAGTACGTATACACGCCAGCGAAGTGATGCCTCATAGTCGATAATTATATAGATACACTAGTGATGTATTATTTTGTCGATATTTTCAAAAATTCGTATTAACAAAATTAAATAATCTCTCTTTTCATAAACTACAATAAAACCTTATTTGGATGCGGTTTTCATTGTAACATTGTGCAAACCTGGGCTAAGGGTAGGGGTAGGGTAGGGCTAGGGTTTCTCTAACAAATAAAAATGATAATTATGGTAAATAGTTTAAATAATTATGTTGTTTATGTTTTTGCTTTGACTATAATTTTGGCTAACGGTAGTCTTATTACTGAGGCAAAGGAAGGATACTGTAGAACGACTGACGGACAGACACTAGGAAGAGTAGGTTAACTAAATAAAGCTACAAAATTTCAAAATAAGAAGCATTATTTTATTCAGTTCAAGTAGGTAAAGAGTTATTTAATTATTTCCTTTCCTTTCCCTTAAGGCAATCATAGTAAAATTTTTCTAATATTGGTTCTATTAAATTCCAGAAAGCATCTTTCATTTTAACCGACTTTTAAAAAAGGAGGAGGTTCTCAATTTGACTGTATTTTTTTTAATGTATGTTCTCAGAACTTTTGACTGGGTGGACCGATTTCAATCAATTTTGTTTTAATTGAAAGGTGTTGCGTGTCATATGGTCCCATTTTAATTTAATTGAGATCTCACAAGTACTTTTAGAGTTATCTATACATATAATAAAATGGTAGGAAAGTCAAAACTGTACATTGAATATTTTTTTAAAAGAATACTTGGAGTGTGATCTACAATCGATACCGAAGCCAAAAATATAGTTTTTAGAATTTTTGTCTGTTTGTCTGTATGTATGTCCGGGATAAACTCAAAAAGTACTGCATGGATTTACTTCAAATTTGGCACGAATATTATTAAGAAGTCGGGTCAGAACATAGGCTACATATTATCACGCTATCACCTACGGGGAACGAGCAGTGAACGCACGCAGACGACGTCGCGAGCAGCAGCTAGTATCTAATAATGCGTATTTACTTGACTACTTTTTCGTCGACCTACGTTGTATTATACCGCATAACTTTTTACTCGGTGTACCGATTTTGATGATTCTTATTTTAATCGAAAGCTAATACTTGTCATTTAGTCTTGTTTAAATTAGATCGAGATCTGATTACAACTTTTTGAGTAATCTTTAATAGCGCGTATTTACTTGACTATTGTTTCGTCTTATTACGTTCTATTACTTGTCGATGTAATTGAAGTCGGTTTTGTTTCGTTTGCGAGCAAACACAATTACCAATTTTTTGGTAAATGATTCCTTTAGGGCTCCACAAAATAAAATAGCAGTAACTTCGTTATAGCCTTTCCAATATTTTTTTAAATTAAATTCGGACTACTCTGTAATGAGTTATGCATGGTCAAACATATAAAAAAATATACGTGGCGACTTTAGAACCTCCTCTGTTTTTCTTCATCGGTTAAAAATTCTTTATCAACCACAAAATAATTAAATAAAAAATGAATAGGTGGTCCTGAAAATCTGTGTTAGGGTTTATCCCTAACTGAAGCCAAGGACTTATCTTTTTGTGAGACACACTGCCACCTTTATTAGTGACTATTATTTTTAATGTCTTTATTGTTAGTTCTGAGTTCAGTTGTTTCAAATTTTTTATTATTATTATTATTATTTCTTTTTATTTATAGTTTGTTCTTCCACATTTAGTTTGATGTTTTTTTTTGTAATAAGTATACTAATTTTTATCTTATGTTCATCATTTGTATTTCAGTGTGTTTCGCAAATAAAGCGCTTATTATTAGGTATTATTACGTAATTTGCCTAACTAAAAAGACATCAATAAAATAATCTATACTAATATAATAAAGTGGAAGAGTTTGTTTGTTTGTTTGTTTGTTTGTTTGTTTGTTTGTTTGAACGCGCTAATCTCAGGATCTACTGGTCCGATTTGAAAAATTCTTTCAGTGTTAGATAGCCCATTTATCGAGGAAGGCTATAGGCTATGTATCATCATGCTTAGACTAATAGAAGCGGAGTCCACGCCGACGAAGTCGTGCGCAGAAGCTAGTAATTTATAATATGTATATGTCACCAGCATCTCATTTGTTTTTTTTATTACTATTTTTAAACATTTTTATATCGTCCCAATGCATGTGTTACGTATAACCGCGACAAACATGAGACATTACAACTTATATGTATACTATTTCTTTTATTTAACATATTTCCTTATAATTACATTTTTAAATATATTTATAAAAAGAGAAAAATAAAAATATTTAAAATATTATTATATATAATTTAAAATATTATTATACTATTATTATTATTATACTTATTTTGTTGCGTACGTATGTGTGTATGTACCTATGTATGATTGTTATGTATTCTTTTTTTGCTTATGTATTTATATTTATATACCACCTGCCCATCTGAAAAGCGATATCCATTTCATTATCAGGTTGTCTGGAAGAGATTGCTTTTTAGCAATAAGATCGCCTGGTTGTACAATTTGTGACTATAATTGCTTGTAATGTAAATTTTGTTCTTTATCTAAATGTACAACAAAGTATATTATTATTATTATACTAAGACAAACATATTAATTACTATGTATGTATGGCTACAATACATTTATCATGTACACTATATGTATGTATCTCAACACCCATTCTTACATACACCTCAACCATGTAATTACATACCTAATTCATAAATAAAATACCTAAGTATTTCAATAATTACTTACCAAAATACAGTTATGTAGATAACAATCCAATGAATTAACAAACAATAATTCAAAATAATAAGTACTAAGTAGTTTACGAAATCCAATAAAAGTAAGCCGAGTAACAGAAGAACGAAGCAGAAAAAATTAAATAAATAAAAATAAATAAATATGTAAAAATGCGGTCGTCTGTTCCTATGGTAAGCAACTTAATGCTTGTGTTACAGGTAATAGCCGACTGTTATAACTATATGTATATATGTATATTTTTATAAATATACATAGAAATAATACACATAAATGTGTATATAAATACAAATATTACACCCAGACTCGGGCAGGAAACGAACCCGCAACCCGCGGAACAGAAAGCAGGGCCACCACAAACTGCGCCAACGGGCTAATCAAATGAAACAAGTAAAATACAGAAAAATAGCATGACGCGAAGCGCGGGTGAAATGCACACGCACACTAACACCACGCCACTCACACATAGACAAAGCAGTGCGGGGCTTGCGGGAGGCGCGGTAGCGGCTAACAGCAATAGTCAGTGAAACAGGAATATTTTATTCAAATACCTATTTTTCAAAAGTCTATTCAGTATCCTTTCCTCTTAACGGCTTGATGAATTTTAGCTTGAGAGGTGTCGTTAGCTTCGTCTTGACTATGAGGGTGACACTGGGTATATAAAAATAAAAGCAATAGATTTTTGGCGCCATATTACGTATTATCCGCGAGAACTTCACTAATACGAGGAAGGCAATTACCATTTCCGCGTTTCTCAAAAGAATGCAGGGAAGTAAAACGTTATTTTTCATATTATACATTTAATTTAACTAATATTAAACGTTTTAAAGTGTAATATTAATTACATTAATCAGATTGGAACATTGTAGGAGTGTTGTAATGTTCCAAACTCAAAAATATACACGTGTATACACGGCCGCCGTACCGTCGGGAATTGTGCGCATATTGCCAGTATAGTTTATTTTTTATCCTGGGCTAGGCACCAAAAGCAAATTGAAGCCCCAGCGGCATTTTTAGATGAAATAACGGTAGACATTGATCAGGCCGAGTAGGTGACAATGTAAAATGTGAATTTTCGTTTTCCTTTTTTTTTCAAAATTCCCACAACCCACAAGAAAGCGACCCTTACCATGATAAACTAGATTCATTTGTCTTAATATCCTCAAAATTTCATGTCTGTCCGCCGTGGGTTTTCCTCCCATAAAATTTGCCCATTGTCTTTTAACAAAAGTTATTTAAGCATGAATCGGAACATGTAATTAAAAGTACTTTTTAACAGTTTATATTACTTTTTTGTTATTAAAGCAGAAAGTAATTACATTGAATAACTTCTTTAGACGAAGTTAATAGATGTAAAAGTAAGAAACCTTGAAAAACTAAAAAACAAAAAAAAATCTTTTCCGTACCTACTTAGACACAATCTTACACACCATGATACATATATGCATTTAAGTATTTTTTATTTTATTATTTTTCAATTCGAACATTTAACATATATATATATAATCACGCCTCTTTCCCGTAGCGGTAGGCAGAGACCACTTCTCTCCACTTGCTACGATCCTTACATACTTGTTTCGCTTCATCTACTTTCATTATTCCTTTCATACATGCTCTTCAGTTTAGGGTACTCTTGACCTGGCCTTTTTTCAGGACGTCCCTAATTTGATCTCGAAACTTCCGCCTAGGTCTACCCCTTCCAACATCCATTCTCACTCGCCTTATACACTTTTTTTCGTCAATCGTTCTTCATTCATTCTCTTGATATGGCCAAACCATCTCTGCATATCTTTCTCAATTTTTTTCACTACATCTTCTTTCAGACCACAACGTTTCCTTATCTCACTATTTCTTATCCTGTCACTCAGTTTAACTCCTATCATACTTCTTAACGCTCTCATCTCAACTGCATTTATTCTGCTTCCATGTTTCTTCTGCCATACCCAACTTTCACTTCCGTCCATTAGTGTCGGAACCAACACCCCCCATGCACAGCCAAACGAGCCTTATTAGACACCCTTCGACTGTTCGTAAAGGAATGCAAAGCTCCATTCACCATGTTTCCAGCTCCTCTTTCAATATCACTCTCACACTTTCCATCTCTTGTAAACTTTGAGTCCAGATACACAAACTCATTCACCTGTTTCATTTGGTCATCTCTAATCACGATATTGCAGTCTGTCATTTCCTCGTCTCTTACAACAAGTAATATAATTAAAAGAAAACAAAAAACCCGCCTGCGTAAAAACGGAAAGAGCAAAGTCAACATTTTTTAAACTTTCTTATTGTATTTCTTTATTATTATTACAGTAATAATAATCATAATATACATTTTTGAAATCCTTGTATTAAGCCCTTTAATTTGATACCCATACTATAGTATTCTAAAAAAAAATTATTTCTTCATTAACTACAATGGCTTCGCACAGCCGCCATGTTTGTTTTTTTTTAATGTCACCTATCTAAGAACACTTGGGCTGCTAAGACAAATCTAACGATATCTCAATTATGCAAATCCGTTCAGCGGTTCTAGAGAAATGAGGTAATTAAGAATATTACATACATACATACATACATACATACAAGATACGCGCGAAAAACATAACCCTTCCTTGGCAGTCGGGTAAAAACCATCACATTCATCTTAAAGTTAAGTTAAGTACGTAACAATATCTTTTTATTATTTACACATAACTGTGATTCCTTCAAATACCATTATATTAGACCGGGAGATAGTGACACAAAATATTTGGTCATTTGTACCAGTATGGCGGTTCGTCAGGGGTCTAATTACGTAAAGGCAAAAAGGAAAATGATGGTCATAGCGCTCGCACCGGCGGCCCAATCGCGTGGGCGTTAATCGAACGCGTCGGATAAATAACGAGTGTCGAACGATTTGTTCCACAAAAATGCTTGTATTTTCAGATAGTCGGAAAAAAAAGAAGTAGGCGGTAGCGGAATGCCATACTTCTCGGGTGTGACTTACAGCCCGCCATACCGACGCGAATACATTAATTTAAATAAAACAATTCAACCATTTGTACCAGGCTAATTTTTGCATAGCTAATCATCGTCGAGTAGCCATTCACGAAAATCACCTTGCCATACTTTTCCGACAGTTCCCAATGGCCGCCATACCACTGCAAAGGAGTAATTTTTTTTATATTTCGCCAAACGATTTGTACCAGTATTGCATTTGAATTATTGGAAAGTATTTGACAAAATGTGACCGTTATTATTTATCCCATACTTCTAGTAGGGGGAAAAGTGCTGCCATACTTGAAATACTTATTTATTTGACACGTTTTTAAAATACGACTGTAAAATACGTAAAATCATTTTTTACATCATGGCATCATTGTATTCTCGTCATTTGGATGCAATTGCACCTAAAAAAAATTATTACAGATTGTAACCATCGGGCGGATGACTTGAGCTAAAAGGTGAAAAAAAAAAAAAAATTTGACGATTTGTACCAGTATGGCATTTCGATTTTTGGAAATTATACGATACAATGTGACCATTATTATATTTGCCATACTTGTAGTAGAGGGAAAAAGTGGCGCCATACTTGAAAAAAAACTCGAATTACGAATAAAATCTTAGGATTTCGAAAAAATATTGTTCACATTCGCCACCTCCCACAGGTATGGCATTATCAGACTTCTATTTATGATCATACAGGGAACTGATAAAAAAAGTTTCAGGGTGGTACAAATCGTTTGGCGAAATATAAAAAAAATACTCCTTTGCAGTGGTATGGCGGCCATTAGGAACTGTCGGAAAAGTATGGCAATGTGATTTTCGTGAATGGCTACTCGACGATGATTAGCTTTGTAAAAATTAGCCTGGTACAAATGATTAAATTGTTTTATTTAAATTAATGTATTCGCGTCGGTATGGCGGGCTGTAAGTCACACCCGAGAAGTATGGCATTCCGCTACCGCCTACTTCTTTTTTTTCCGACTATCTGAAAATATAAGCATTTTTGTGGAACAAATCGTTCGACACTCGTTATTTATCCGACGCGTTCGATTAACGCCCACGCGATTGGGCCGCCGCGCCGGTGCGAGCGCTATAACCAACATTTTCCTTTTTGCCTTTACGTAATTAGACCCCTGACGAACCGCCATACTGGTACAAATGACCAAATATTTTGTGTCACTATCTCCCGGTCCTTTATATTGTTGTTTAAAATGCATAAATTACTATGATAATAACAAAAAAGTAATATAAACTGATAAAAAGTACTTTTAATTACATGTTCCGATTCATGCTTAAATAACTTTTGTTAAATTTATTTGAGAAAAAAGTTTGTTAAAAACAAATTAAAGAGAATTTAATTATTAATAACATTACTCTCTTTATCAATCTTGATACAGTTAATAGTTTTTAAGATAAATGATAAATAATGATTTAGGACACATAGAGCCTGGTGCAGCGAATACTTGTGAGCGCGCGAAAGTAACAATTAAAAAACAGGTATAAACAATGAAATTTTTTTAAATCTCCATTAGGAAACCATTAATTATTGAATAAAGAATTTAAAAAAATATATAATTTATATTTTATTTTAGTCTTTAATATATATTTCATGGGTCAAAAGTACCCAAATTTGAGATTTTTCGAACCTTTAAAAATTCATATCTCTAAAAATATTAACATTATCGTGAAAAGTCATAGGACCTTTTTTATTTGTATTTTATTAAAGAATATAAAAAAAAATTGTCCGGTTGAAAAATAACAGTTCCTTGCAATTGAGAAAAAAAAATTGGTTTAAAAAATATGGCCCCGGATTTCCCCCTGGCAACATGCATTTATATCATCAGTAGGGCTATTTGAAGAGGATCGCATAAAAAAATTGAGGTGGAATAGTTTTCGGAACTCATGCGCCAACTCGTGCTGTACTAAATATCTGTGACGAAGTTGTTCTTTGTGAAGTGTGCGTGTGTGTGTTTTGAACCTTCATATTTTTGTAACCGTTTCAACTAGGTTAATGAAATTTGGGGTTCTAGTTGTCCTTATGGATATAAATAAATATATGCAATTTGATCTGTTTCTGTTGAATAGATTTTGAGTTATGGAGGGGTCAAAAGTCGCTCGAAATGGTTCGTGTAAATATACACACGGCGCTGAGTCGCCAGTTCTTTTGCTTGAACTTGGCTTGACACGCTGCCGCGTGTCTCGATATATATAAATGTATACAAGTATTATATAGGAAGTACAGCGTGTTTGTCCGTGTTTCAATATGTATACCTAATAATGTTTTTTATCATATAATAAAAAGTTATTTTAATAATATTCATTAATTAATTAAATAGGTATTGGGCAGATATATTATGTGTGTCTTCGCACAGTGCAGTGTGATGTGTGGTTTAGGAGTTGACGCCCTAGCCCTACGATGTCAATATCTTGGGATCGGTACATGACCACTAGGGAGCGTTAGCTTGCCATCGTGTTCATTATATCGATAGCTAACGATTCTAATGTATTCAGCGAAAGTCGAAAGTCGCGAAAGTCGCGCACACTCATTTACTATCAGTTTTAATAACTCCAATTAGTTTCTTTTTAAAATTTGTTTTAGAGAATGCAAATAAATCTATATCCTTAAATGATTAATTAAAGATACGTGGTAATCTATTAGTTAATGCAGAATTGGCAGAGTAATTTCTGCTACTACAAGGAACAGATAACAGAGGCGTATGACGAGTACGACGTTTAGGTGCACAATATGACAGTGCGCTTACTAGCTCCGGGCAATCCACGTTTCCATTATATCATAGAAAAAACACATACCTAAAACATTGCGGCGTTCCTCAAGGGATAATAGGTTATTTCGGTGGCAATCTTCCACATAAGATTCGGAGAACTGTTGATTGCGATAGAGAATGTGTTTTAAAAACTTTTTTGGATCCTTTCAAGTCCACTACCACTACAGCCTATCACAGTCCACTGTTGGACATAGGCCTCCACAAGTTCACGCCCGACATTATGACGAGAACTCATGTGTTTTGCCCATAGTCACCACGCTGGGCAGGCGGGTTGGTGACCGCAGGGCTGGCTTTGTCGCACCGAAGACGCTGCTGCCCGTCTTTGGCCTGTGTATTTCAAAGCCAGCATGGATGGTTATCCCGCCATCCGTCGGCTTTTTAAGTTCCAGGGTGGTAGTGGAACTGTGTTATCCCTTAGTCGCCTCTTACGACACCCACGGGAAGTGAGGGGGTGGCTACATTCTTTAGTGCCGTAACCACACAGCACCCTTTCAAGTCGGTCCTTGTAAATATTGTACATTGGAGACCAGATAGGACTTGCATATTCGAGATCACTGCGAACGTACGCGAAGTATAGGTACTGTTTTGATGGCCTCAATGTCAGGAAAACACTTAAAAACCCGAATCACAAAACCCAAATTCCTAAACGCTTTTTATGTGATCATAAGATTATGATTGGAAAATGTCATTTTATCATCAAAATATACACCAAGGTCCCGAACGATGTTGACTCTTGCTATCGCGTTACCATCAAATTCATATGAAAACTTTATGGGATCTCTCTTACGTGTGAATGTTATACATTGACATTTTTTAACGTTGACACTTATTTTGTTTCGAGCATAGAATGTATAGAGATACATAAATACATATTGTATACTTTATTGCACAACAAAATAATATACAGAAAATTAGTTGTATGGTTAATGGCAAAGGTGCACTTATCCCTAAAAGAGATCTCTTTCAATCAACCAATGGTCATATAGCGGGGTAGCCAATGCGAGAAATAACAGCGCAAAACATACCTATTTAACTGTAAAATATTACATACCTAAAAGTACAAACCTATAACTTTTTTTTTTACGTGGGGAAAATCCATCATGGATACCCTCGGTCGTGGGGGCACCGGAGGGTTATGTCAGACTCCTACTGACTAAAAACCGCCACGTGTGAACCGTCGTCCGCCTGGGTGGGGCGAGATGGGGTTGCGCTAGCAGTCGCCACCTCGCCCCGGCACAAAGTTGGGGTGGCCTCGCTCACAACAAGGCCACCCCGCAGACCTGTGGAGTCACGTCGTCCGGCCGGCCGAAGTCCCCCGACTGTCGGCCGGCGACCCCACTATTACGAGGGGGGCAGGAGGTGGGCAAACCTCCTTGCCCCCGTACGTCTGCGCCGGAGCGGGTCAGCGGAGGCGTCACTCTCCCTGGCCCGCTCCGCGGTCTCCTTCTGCGTCATTACCTCTTTGCAGAAGGAGACCGCTGCCTGCCACAATCTCTCACTGTCGAGCATGGCTTTTACGAAGCTCAGCAGCGAGAGATCCAGCGCATGCGTGCGACCTCCTCCCACGTCGGGGGCTCCCCCCGGGATCTCCTCGCCGCCACGAAATTATACGTTTCAGCGAGGATCTCCGCCTGCAATTCCCAGGGGGGATCGCCAGCCAGCACGTCTGTAGTCAGATTGAAAAATTTTAAAAAGGGTTTTTTATTTTCTTTATTATTTGGTTTCCTTTAATTTAAATATGTATCTATGTGTGTTTTTTAAATACATGTGACACATGTAGAAGTAATACAGCCAGACTTAGATACGGAACTTCGTGAAACATTAAGTTCTACCGATTTTTTTGTTGCCAAAGAAAAGATGGTTTAATGTCATTGTTATCAGGTTGTTTATATATTATATACTAGGTTTTACCCGCGGTTTTGCCCGCATTAAATTTTTTAATAAAAAGTATCGTATGTTACTTCTAATACCTCCAAAAATATGTGTACAAAGTTTCATGATGATCGGTTAAGTAGTTTTTGCGTGATAGCGTAACAAACAAACTTACATTCACATTAATAATCTTATATTATTATATTAGCGATATGTATAAATGTTGGATGTATTGTGTAGCTTACTACAGCCGTGTATTACTTATCTATACTAATATATAAAGCTGAAGAGTTTGTTTGTTTGTTGTTGAACTACTGGACTGATTTGAAAAATTCTTTCAGTATTAGATAGCCCATTTATCGAGGAAGGCTATAGGCTATGTATCATCACGCTAAGACCAATAGGAGCGGAGTCGACGCCGACGAAGTCGCGCGCAGAAGCTAGTTGTAACTAAACACACACATTTTCACCTTCGATATAATTTTTATTGACAGCTTAATGTTTTTTTAGTTTTGTATGATTAGTAATATTGTATTAGTAATACTGTATTAGTAAAGTGGTTGGGTTGGTTAGTTATTTCGGTATTCCACATGTTTAAAACATAGTTTATCAAGATAAAATCATACATATCTAAGTAATATTTAATGCCACATATGCTTAAATGTACAATACTAAAAAGATAATTTACTAATGCACTCAAAAACCAATATTTATAACAAAATTAACTTAAAACGAACAGTCATCTATGTCTCTCTAGTATACTCTTTATAAAACAATTTTGAAATAAATATTAGTATTAGTTTTACTTTTTTAACCGACTTCAAAAAAGGAGGAGGTTACTCAATTCGACCGTATATATATATATATATATATATTCGGGGATAACTTCGTCGTTTATCAACCGATTTTGATAATTCTTTTTTTTGGAAAGGAAATATCCCAACTTAGGTACCATGATAAGGAAACGAGGATCTGATGATGGGATCCCAGAGAAATCGAGGAGAACGCTCAAAAATCGTAGTGATGACTAGTGCGTTTGTTAATTAATTTATTATTTATTACTTGTCCATGTAATTGAAGTCGGTTTTTTTCATTTGCTAGCAAACACATTTATTTATATTAATTATTATCATTAGTTTATGCTATACAATATTTGTTCTTTTAATGTAGGTAGGTACTATTAATAATAAAAAAATATTGTGTTTGCTAGCCTACAAAAAAAACCGACTTCAATTACATCGATAAGTAAACGTAGTTGCCTATACGAAAAAATAGTCAAGTAAATACGCGTTATTAGATATTTTAACAGCCTTCAATTTCTAAGTCCGTCGAAATCGGTCCTCCCAGTAAAAATTTCTTAGTTATAATAACATTAATTAAAAAAATAAAGCCCGAAATGAGAACCTATTTCTTTCTTGAAGTCGATTAAAAAAATTCCTTTTAAATTTATGCAAAATTGGTAGCCCTGTTATATTCTCTACATCATTCAATCAGATAATGAATTCACTTCAATTATTACAATGTAATTTGAAACAGTATTAAGTAAGTAAGTCTGCTTACCGCTTGTCACGTCTCTATATACAAGAAAATATTAAACCAAAATGACTATTGTGAAACTAGAAAATACAACATCCTTGAAATCCAAACGATCTTTATCAAATATACTTAAAATATTCTTCGTCATTCTTCAAGTCATGTTTGGTTATGATTTCGGTTTTATTAAATATAAATCTACTACTCATAAAATAATTATCAAAATAATTATTGGTATTTTAAATATCGTTTCAGGATTTATTTTCTTGTTATTAGCACTACCTGACTCAGATTTTAGTGATAAAATATGGTACTTCATATATACTTTAACGTGCTGTTCTTATGTTCTCACGTTACTGCTGACTTCTGAACAAAATACGTTCCAGACATTTTTGAATCATTTACTGTGGATAGATTCCGAACTTGAAGAGGACAACTCTTACTACTGTTTCGAATTTAGTATCGTGCTAAGTTGCACACTCTCAATGTTGCTGGAAACTGCGTTTGGGATCTTTAACGTTTCTATCTGTAGTTTATACGCAAAGACTTTGCATTTTTTCATTTTCGTAGCAATGAGGATTCCGTTTTTGGTACTTTTTTTCGTTTTCCGTGCCACTAATGGCAAATTAGCTGCATTGAAAAATCTGATAAATAATGAACCTAAAAAAGTGCAAATTTTATATAAATCTCTTATTGATTCGGTTGAAAATGTTAAACAGTCATTTAATTATATTGTAAGTAACTGTTAATCTATGTTAAGCTGTAAATGTCTTTTAATACCTACAATTAAATTATAGATAAGTCGTAAAAACAGAAAGTTAATATGTTTTTTTTTTTGTCTTCCAGTTTTTCGTCACTATAATTGCGAATATACCAAGCACGATGACATTAATATACATGATAGTAAGAGATTTAAAAACAATGGGAATTGTAAGTCCTCTTTAACAATATTAATAAATACGAAAAATTCGAGCTTTTGGACGTCATGACATAACAACTAAAGAATTTAGCCTCCCCCTCTCTTCCCGTGGGTGTCGTAAGAGGCGACTAAGGGATAACACAGTTCTACTACCACCTTGAAACTTAAAAAGCCGACGGATGGCGGGATAACCATCCATGCTGGATTTGAAATACACAGGTCAAAGACGGGCAGCAGCGTCTTCGGTGCGACAAAGCCAGCCCTGCGGTCACCAACCCGCCTGCCCAGCGTGGTGACTATGGGCAAAACACATGAGTTCGCGTCATAATGTCGGGCGCGAACTTGTGCAGGCCTATGTCCAACAGTGGACTGTGATAGGCTGAAGTGGTGGACATAACAACACGTTAACATAATAATAGGAATGTAAAAGTAGCTTATGTTTGAAATTCAAGTCTAAAACTTGCATCCAGTTACCATTATAAAGATAATTATGACTTCATCATGTAATTATTGACTCACTCTTTAGTCTAAAACGAGATAAAACTACTATGATTTCTGATATTATCAAATATTTGAGTTCATTATTTTAATTACAAATATCTACGACGAAATTGTTCTTTGTTTACTGTACTTACGTGTGACAAGTTGCTAGTTTAATCATGTTGACATCTATAGATTCTTTTTTTTTTGTATTAAGACAATAATTATTAATTATCAGTATTCACATAAAGCTCATAGATAAATTTCAAAAAATAACACGTTAATATCAACCTTTCCCCTATTAAACCAGAATTTTTATTTATTGTTTTTTGGAGTTTACTCCTTAAGAATCGATTTTCATATAAGGCCCCCGGTATGAAAATAATATGAGGTGTAAAATCTATTGAACGAATGACCTCGTTATGTTTTTTTCCCTTTCACTTTTCAGGCGTGAATATTAAGTTGCTCCAATGCCATCTATCGGAAAGATAAACTACTAAGAAAACGTCGCCTATCGACGTTTTCTAATAACGGCATCGATCGATTGATAGATGGCGTTATTTGATTGGTTTATTTACCATTTGATATGGTATTAATCTATTTATTAGACTAGTAAGGCTTTTTGCGCCTATTTAGACTGTCGATCTGAAGAAGTAAACTCCAGTCGTGCGTCGGAGCTGACACACACTTAATAGTCCACTAGGAATTACTACTGTGTCGGGGGTGCAGAAAACATACACAATACACAAGCACAAATGCCCAGACCATCGCAAAAATCTGTATGAAATACGCAAATATTTAGATGAGCGGGGATCAAACCCACGACCGTTAGCGCAACAGTCATACCTGTGTCCTTATGACCAACGCGTCAACGAAAATTATTCTCATTTACGTCGTTGCAGGAAAGTTTATATAACAACTCAGGAAATATTATTGCCGCTCTCATATTTCTATCAACGCTTTTCGTGCCGGCGCTAGCAGCGGGAACATTGCCGAACGAGGTCAGAAGGTTGACGATTGCTTTGCAAGATTTGCTCATTTTAGAAAACGGTTTGTGAAAATGTTTTTTTTTATCTTATCAAAATTTCCGATCCAGCGGGATTCGAACCCGCACCCCCGACATACCGTGTCCGCTGCTTTAGCTGTTAAGCTATGCATCTATGTCCAGCGAAATCGAAATTCTTGATATGCTTTTTATTCGGTTTTAAGCAACCGTGGTGCCATCTATAGCGAGTCCTTTACAGCACTCACTATTCAAAGTTTCATATTACAATGAATTCTTTGACAAGAGACGACACCAAGCTATTTTTAATTCGTATTATTTTTATTTTTGTGTTTCCCACACATGTGGAAATTGGAAAATGTTTTTATTATCATATCAAAATTTTAGATCCAGCGGGAATCGACCCCGCACCACGGACATACGAGTCAGACTGTAATATCCCACTGCTGGGCATAGGCCTCTTCCCCATGTAGGAGAAGGATCGGAGCTTAATCCACCACGCTGCTAGTTGTGGTTAACGTGCTCTCCGAGGCACGGTGGGGAGACCCACACGGACTGCACAAACACCCAGACCACGGCAAACATCTGTATGGCCAATACAAATGTTGTCGTGTGCGGGGATCGAACTTGCAACCGCCCGCGCAACAGCCAATCGGAATCCAGTGCTGCGACCGCTGCGCCGACGCAGCATTACATTATATACCTGACTGTAGTAGGCACCAGGATACTGCTGACTGAGGTTATTGACCTGGCTGCAGGTAAGTATAGCAATCATAGAGATGGGTGCCAACTACAGTCAGGTAAAATATTAACGGTTTTAGCTTAATACATGTAAAAAAATACATGTAAAAAAGTTAAGCATGAGGGAAAAGATTAAAAAAAAATATTTGCAGCAGGCTTGTGGTGGCAGAGGTTGTTTTTATAAATTCACAATATTGAAATCAGCCTATAAAAAATTGTTTCATCTAATTAACAGATGAGGGAATATTTTGTTATATCCCGGATCTTAGACCATAAAGTCAGTAGTATAATTTTATCTTACATCGAAACTGATCCAGTTTGAAATTTTGTACTATTGACTTTTCAGATGAAAGCCGCGTCCAAGACATAGAACGATTCATAAGATACATCGAAGCTCGACCTTTCAAGCTTACCGTGCTGCGGATCATTCCTTTAGACGCCTCGTTTGTCGTCATGTCGTTAAATTTTACTGTCACGTATTTAATTGTAATCCTACAACTGACTCATATCTATTAAAATGAAGTAAGAGTAGTTTGAAATGGTTATTAAAGGAGATAGAAATGCTATAATACTTCTTTATTAACACTTTGAAGATGTGATTTGCAAGTGTTTTGAAAGACACATATTTAAATATTAGACTACACTATTACTGCATTAAATTAGCTTATTTTTTTCAATTAACTTAAAACACTGTGTACCTACTGTTTTTGGTTGTCAGTAAAATCACACTATATCAAAATAACGTGGTTTGATTTAACTGCCTCAGATTAAAATTAATATATATACATATATACCGAGAAATCGGTAGTATGTTTACATCGTATTTAAAAAGTTAACTTTAAAAATCAATAAAAAAGACAGATCTGTAGTTTGGTACATATTGTACCCCAAATACATACATATTGTATACTTTATTGCACAACAAAATAATATACAGAAAATTAGTTGTATGGTTAATGGCAAAGGTGCACTTATCCCTAGAAAAGATCTCTAGAATAACAGCGTAAAAAATACTTAAATCACTACATAGTATAAAACAAAGTCACTTTCTCTGTCCCTATGTCCCTTTGTACGCTTAAATCTTTAAAACTACGCAACGTATTTTGATGCGGTTTTTTTTAATAGCTAGAGTGATTCTTGAGGAAGGTTTATGTATATAATTTAGTATACTTTTATGTAAATAAGCAGAAATACGGCGATAAATGTTGAAGAAGTCGCAAAAAATCGCGCCAACTGGGAGCTTTCTACGCAAACGCCGCGTAAACTAGCAAAGATACAGTGGAGTAATGTACTAGCGAATTCTAAATCTATAAAAATGCTACAAAAAAGTCCGCGATAGCATATCTCTATCTCTTACGGTTGACTTACAATAACCACTTTTATGTTCAAATTTTTAATTAAAAACATTACGTTATTTTCCAAGCTATTTTCTTTAGTTCAGTATTAATCCTTATCCAAACAAATATTTTAGTTAGCTTAGAAATTTAATGCAGATTAAAATTGCCCTTTACACTATATCAATCAGATGAATAGGTTTTCAGATATCGTCGTTAGAAGTAATTAACAGCGAAACATTAAAGTTCGGCGCCTACTATGCCTGCACATGCACATCTTGATCTTTATACATAGTAATTAGTACCTATAAAATTAAGTCACTTCCCGCCGTCTGTATGCTTAGATCTTTAAAACTACGCAACGAATTTTGATGCAGTTTTTTTTAAATAGATAGTGTGATTCAAGAGGAAGGTTTATATGTATAATACATGCATAATATGGTAGAAAAACACTGATAATTTTAGACTAGAGGTTTCTAACGTATCTTTTATTGTTGAAAGTATTTAGTATCATCATTGCACCCGTGCGAAGCCGGGGCGGGTCGCTAGTAACTGTAATATATTACATACTTACAAACGAACATATTACAGTTTCATTTTTAAATTAATTAAAATCAGAAGAAATCAGAATTGCACGCGTCACACGCTTAAGCGTGTGGGTGTGCTTTACTATCGAAAGACGGCTCTGTGTCCATTTTCCAAGATAAAATCGTTCTTATACGTTAAGTTAGGCACTGAATTTAAAAAAAAAGGTTGTTTCGGAAACTAGACATGTTAATCTATAAAGTCAGCGTATTTTCTTTTCATTTTGTTTAATATTTATAACAAAAAAAAACGTAATTAAAAAGTGATATGTCAGCTGTCCGTTGGTCTGTGCCCTTTTGTTGTCTTCACGTTTTAGAAAAATATAAACAAATAATTGTAATAATTTCTTTTGAATAATACTTCATTCACTCTAAGGATGAACTGTATATCTTTTTATGATTGAACTCTTAACCGTTTTAAAGATATTAACGAAATTCGAAAGATTTTCTGGGTTTCTTTCATAAATATTTTTTCTTTTTTAAACCCCGGCGCAAAACGAGGGGTGGTATAAGTTTAACGTGTCTGTGTATCTGTGTAACTGTCTGTGGTACTTTTTTCTAGTTGATGAGGGGATCTGACTACCTTCCTTATGTCCTATCGATT
Source organism: Melitaea athalia (assembly GCA_905220545.2). Classification (NCBI taxonomy): domain Eukaryota; kingdom Metazoa; phylum Arthropoda; class Insecta; order Lepidoptera; family Nymphalidae; genus Melitaea; species Melitaea athalia. The sequence goes on along the minus strand of HG992197.1, from coordinate 14,802,228 downwards.
CGAAATTTGGTACCGTGTTACTTTAATGATATTGAAAGTATATGGTAGGGTAACCATGACCTGATCAGCCGTTCGAAGATCATCAGCTCTTTAATAGTTGATGAGGGAATCTAATTACCTTCCATATGTCCTATCGATTCGAAATTTGGTACCGCATTACTTCAATGATATTGAAAGTGTATGGTCAGGTATCGTATTATGTATAGTAAGGCATCCGCCAACCCGCATTGGAGCAGCGTGGTGGATTAAGCCCTTTAATATATATAACAAAAAAATGTAATCAAATAATATATCTACAGCTGTCCGTTGGTATGTGCACTTTTAGTTGTCTACTCGTTTTAGAAAAATATAAACAATTTTAGCGAAATGTATAAGCTATTGAACGATCGGATAAATAATAAGATGTTATCTATCTTCGCTGACTCTTTATTAAAGAATAATAATGATAGAAAAACAATATTCGAGTAGCAAAATATAAAAAAGTAGCAAAATACAAAATATAATTATAAGATAATAGATAACGTGCTACGGGTACGTACATAATTTTACTTACTAAATTGAAAAACAAATTATCAAGAAGAATTTAAAATCAAATTCTTTGACGACTATCAAAAACACGCCACATTACTCTCCTCCGAGACCGAAGGTCAATAGCCGGTTGGCGGAACCAGATGCTGCATAGCTCTCAGTGAGTTGGAACTGTCTGCGCCTCTGCGGTGATGCTTGCGAAGCCTGCGTTGCCGTTCAAGCTCGAGGTTACCAGCTTAGCGAATGACCACCAGTTTAGCAAATGAGCTCGGTTTAGCGAATGGATGAGCGGTTGATAAAATATTCGCTAACTCCGCAGACTTTTTATTAATGAATTGTTATTTTGTTATAATATAAAAATGAATCAAGTAGCAAAATGTAAAATATTAACAAGAAGAGTTTAAAATCAAATTCTTTGACAACTATCAAAAAATATTTTTATTAAAATGATAAAAAGAGGTTTTTATTATTATTTATATAAAAAGTCTATATATGTAGAGACACCAATTAATTGTAATTATTCCTTTTGAATAATAACTCCAGTCACTCTAAGGATGAACTCTTTTTCTTATTATGACTAAACTCTTAACTGTTTTAAAGATATTAACGAAATTCGAAAGATTTTCTGGGTTTCTTTCATAAAAATTTTATCACCGTCTATTTTTTTTTCCTCTCTTCTTTTTCATGAATTATTTATTTTTAAATAACTTCTGCTGCATCTAGCGACATTATTGATATTTTTGGCAGTGAAGTTAAAATTGTATCTATGTTTCGTGACGTGTCGACAGATTTTCGATAATATAAAATGCCAAAAGAAAATAAAAACTCTGCAAGAAAACGTGATCAATTACAACGTGATTATAAAAGAGAATGTCGTAAAAATTATGAGTCTTTCGAAAAATTATAAAGATGATGTTATGATTGAGCTGAATAAACCTGAAAGCTGCTGTCTTGGAAATAAACATAGTGGAATCTATTCTGCTCAAATTCCTAATAAGGATGATGTAAACCTTGCTCAAAAAAAATGTCGAATGTCTCAAGTTCGTCAAAATTATGATTTTAGACAAAGCAAACGAGAAAAAGATAGGTTAGCTAAGCAGGCTCAGCGATAATTTAGTGCCTACCTTAACATATAAGAACGATTTTATCTTGCAAAATCGACACAAAAAATAATAATATTTTATTCGATTGATTTCTCTTTTAGGCAATTATTATTAATTTCAATTCGTAACACAATGAGCGTGTGAGGCGTGCACTTTTGGATTTTCCAGATTACACTTCGAAAATTCCGCAATGCTTGAAGACAAAAGTCTTCGAGCAATGCGTCCTGCCTGTGTTGACATATGGAGCCGAGACGTGGACACTGACGAAGGGACTGGTCCACAAGTTTAAAGTCGCTCAACGTGCTATGGAACGGGCTATGCTTGGGGTTTCTCTCAAGGACAGAATAAGAAATGAGACTATCCGTGAGAGAACGAAAGTAACCGACATAGCCCACAGAATCAGCAAGTTGAAGTGGCAGTGGGCTGGTCATCTGTGTCGCAGGACCGATGGCCGTTGGAGCAGACGTGTCCTGGAGTGGAGACCGCGTATTGGCAAACGCAGTGTAGGACGCCCTCTGGCCCGCTGGACCGACGATCTACGTAAGATTGCTGGTGTAGGCTGGATGGGGATTGCGGAAAACCGGGATGTCTGGCGCGAGCTTGGGGAGGCCTATGTCCAGCAGTGGACTGCAACAGGTTGATATGAGGTTTCTAACGTATCTTTTATTGTTGAAAGTATTTAGTATCATCATTGCACCCGTGCGAAGCCGGGGCGGGTCGCTAGTAACTGTAATATATTACATACCTACTTACAAACGAACATATTACAGTTTCATTTTTAAATTAATTAAAATCAGAAGAAATCAGAATAGACGCCGCGTTGGCGCAGTGGTCACAGCACTGGTTGGTGGCTGTTGCGCGGGCGATTGCGGGTTCGATCCCCGCACACGACATTTGTATTGGCCATACAGATGTTTGCCGTGGTCTGGGTGTTTGTGCAGTCCTTGTGGGTCTCCCCACCGTGCCTCGTAGAGTACATTAAGCCGTCGGTCCCGTTTGTTATCATGTAAACCTGATAGCAATCGTTACTCATAGTAGGGAATATATCCGCCAACCCGCATTGGAGCAGCGTGGTGGATTAAGCTCTGATCCTTCTCCTACATGGGGAAAGAGTCCTATGCCCAACAGTGGGATATTACAGGTTGAAGCGTACATCACACAGACAGTACAGAGGTCGAAATTCGACCATAATTAAAATTTTAACCAAATAATTATGACAATAAAGAACCATCTTTTAAATACCTTTTCGATTTGACTATGTACAGACTTTGTCAAACAACAAAATAGTATAATATGCGTGTGTGCGTGTGGTAGTGTGTGTAATGCTTTTTTATTAATTTAATGTATATTTTATGTATAATTTTGAAAAAAATATTAGCATTCCGCACTCCTTTTCTATATTAACTATAAGTGTGCGAAATTTTCTACTCCTCCGTCAGGATACCTTTGCTCCATCGGCCATCGGTCCTGCGACACAGATGACCAGCCCCCTGCCATATCAACTTGCTAATTCAGTGGGCTATGTCGGTTACTTTCGTTCTCTCGCAGATAGTTTCATGTCTAATCCTATCTTTGAGAGAAACCCCAATCATAGGTCGTTCCTTTGCACGCTGAGCGACTTTAAACTTGTGGACCAGTCTCTTCGTCTGTGTCCACATCTCTGCTCCGTATGGCAACACAGGCAGGACGCATTGCTCGAAGACTTTTGCTTTCAAGCATTGTGGAATCTTCGAAGTGAAGACTCGACGACGCCTGCCAAACGCCGCCCAGCCCAACTTAATTCTCCTATCAGCCTCCTTCTCGAAGTTGTAGCGGCCTATTAGTTGTATGGTATGGCCTAGGTAAACACAATCCTGAACAACTTCGAGAAGGGTAATCATCGACCGATACCGGTCTCGGTATGACTTGGTTGTTAAACATAACTTTCATTTCGTCTAAGTTTATAAATAAATACATTAAGATATGTAAATAAATCACTGTAATGTACATATATACGCGCATAACTGAATAAATTGGATATTTGTATTTATTTTGAGTTTGTTATTGTCAGGGTAAGGTTTGTTTAAAAGTAAAATTAAATTAGAATCGATATACCTATACGAGTACATACACGAAAAAATATGGCGATACGAATATACTAATTCAGCTTGTTTTTTTTATGGCTAATAGACAGGCATTTGACCGCAAATCTCACCTGATGTTAAGTGACGATGCGGTCGAAGGTGGAGCATGCCTGCCTAATAACAGCCTATTCACTCTGGCCTTGAAGACTCCCAGATTGTATCGTTCGGGAAACACAGACACGGGCAATGAGTTCCATTCCTTAGCCGTGCGCATCAAAAAAGTATTGGCAAAGCGTTTTGTACGCGTAGGTGGCATATCGATGACATAAGACATAAGGATGGAACGATCGACCGCGCCTAGTGTTCCGATGGCGGAAAGTTGTTGGGGGAATTAGATCATGCAATTCCTTCGCACACTCACCGAAATATATTCTGTAGAACACCGACAGACGAGCTACCCTACGCCGATGATCGAGACTCTGCAACTTGGTGTCTGTCAGAGTAGGGTCACCTATGAGTCTCTTAGCTCGTTTTTCCACCGAGTCCAAAGTTGCCAGTTGGTATTTGGCGGATCCATCCCAAAGATGGCAGCAATACTCCATACAAGTCCGAACTTGTGCTTGATATAGCTGAAGCAGCTGTTCTGGAGTGAAGTATCGCCTGACCTTAGAGAGAATACCAAGTTTTTTTGCTGCAGTTTTTGCTTTGGACTCGATGTGCTGCCCAAAGTTCAGATTGGACGATAGCTCTACACCGAGGAGCTGTAGGGAGTCGGTAATTTCTACAAAAACATTCCGGAAAGTCGGAGCCAGGTGTAAAGGGCTCCGTTTAGATGAGAACACACACGCCTGTGTTTTTGTAGCGTTGAACGTGACCAGATTGGCATCGCCCCAATCGGAGACTGCCTGGAGGGCGACGTTCAAGCGGCTGACCATATCCTCTCGACAAGACTGGATAACATCCTTACTAGCCTTTGCACTCGAAAAGTATCTGTCCGTCACTGTGCTGTCGTCAGCATGATCCCTGAGGAACACCGGAGTCGATAGCTTTTGTTTAAATATATAAGGCCGCCCGACTAGCCCGTTGGCGCAGTTTGTAGTGGCCCGGCTTTCTGCTCCGCGGGCTGCGGATTCGATGCCCGCCTGAGCCTGGGTGTAATATTTGTATTTTATCTATGTACATATTAACAAAAAAATATTTTGCTGTAACAATCGGCTGTTACCTATAACACAAGCATTAAGTTGCTTACCGTAGGAACTGTATATAAAAATAGATCCTGCTCAAAATTTGGATCAGTCCGACTCGGGAAATACCACGAATTTACAGAAAATCACAGCCAACTAATAATGCTTTCAAGCAGCAATCCTGTGAGGACTAGTAGAAAGGTGACCAGAGCTACTGAGGGGTTGAGGCTAGGCCGGCAACACGCTTGCGATGCTTCTGGTGTTGCAGGCGTCTATAGCCTACGGTAGTCACTTACCATCTGGTGACCTGTACGCTTGTTTACCGACCTATTATAATAATAAAAAAGAAGATTAGTACTATATTTAAAAAAATACCTACCCATCATCACTACATATTATAAAACAAAGTCGCTTCCCGCTGTCTGTCTGTCTGTCTGTATGTATGCTTAAAATTTTAAAACTACGCAACGGATTTTGATGCGGTTAGATAGAGTGATTCAAGAGGAAGGTTTTTATGTATAATACATGCATATTATAGTAAAGGAACACTGGTAATTTTAGAGGTTTCTAACGTATCTTTTATCGTAGATAGTATTTAGTTTCAGCATTGCAACCGTGCGAAGCCGGGGCGGGTCGCTAGTATTGTTATATAGAATTTATAAAATCACAGGGACGTCACTTTTAATTTAAGAAATTAATTAATTTACTTTATTTATCTTACGAAAAAAAATTAGCACACGTTTAACAATAGGCAAATAGGTGCGCACTGAGTTTTCACTTACGTCTCATAGAATAATTAATCTTATCTCATCGATAATAATAAATCAGCAAGTGATTATTATATAATGAACAAATTGTCTTAGTTTAGATTATCGGAATCAATTAACTAAATATTTTCTATCCTTCTTATTTTTATATACTTACTGAAGAAATTTTGTTTCTAGTTTTGTATGATTGACAGCACTGCGTATGCTTTCCACATATTAATTAAAAGCCCAATGAATTACATCCATTCTAAGTAATATTTAATGCCGTTTGTACTTATTTAAAGTAATTTTCTAATGCAGCTTCGAGTTCAATTACTTAATGACTACATATTATTTATTATAAGAACAACTTGACGGGAAAATCGTCGAAGTAGACGTATTGTTTGTCGATAGATTTTAATAATAATATTAAAATATTGAATAATTATGATTAATGTGAAATCAGAAAAATTTAAAACTGTGGAATTTAGAAGAATCTTACCAAACATACTTAAAATATTTTTCGTTGTATTTCAAATCATGTTTGGTTATGATTTCGGTTTCATCAAATATAAGTCAACTGGTCATAAAATAATCATTAAATTATGTTTTGCTGTTGTACCATTTGTGTCTGGGATTGCTTTCATTTTATTAATATTACCCGACTTTGAAACAAGGATTGTCGTGTGGCATTTTATATTTATTGTACAGTGCTTCTCTTATATTGTCACGTTACTTCTGGCTTCTGAACGCAATACGCTTCAGAATTTCCTAAGTCATTTACTGTGGATAGATTCCGAACTTAAAGTGGACAACTCCTCCTACTATTTGGAACTTAAAATCATTTTATGTTGCGTAATCTCACTGATGTGGACAATCTGGTTAGGAATCAAAAGTGTTACTTTTTATAGCTGTTTCTATGCAAGAATAACGTATTTTATTATTATTTCACCTATAAACATTCCGTTGCTCATACTGTTTTTCATTTTTCTTGCCGCTAATATAAGGTTAACTGCGTTACGAAAATCAACAAACGTAGAACCAAAAAAAGCGCAAGTATTATATAAATCGCTTATAGAGTCGGTTGAAAACGTTAAAAAGCCATTCAATAGTATCGTAAGTAACATGAACCTGGCTGAAAGAAAAAAATATTTTTGTAAAATTTACAAATGTGTATTATTTTTATTATATTATATTTCTTTTTTTTTAGATTTTTGTATCTTTATGCACAAATATACCCAGCATCATGGCAACGATATATCAAGTAGTAAGGGACTCTAAAGCCACAGGACTTGTAAGTTCTAGTTTAACAAATTAATATTTTTTTTCATATCTATATCGTATTCCTACATTAACCGTATAACCGTATACAGCATTTAACTTTGTTTTTTATACAACTAGGTCGTGTATACGTATGGCTCATTTGATCCTAAGCTATTAACGTAGCCTATTGATCCTTGCAACCAACACCAGAAGCATCGCAAGCGCGTTGCATAGGGTATGCAACGCGCTTGCGACCCCAAATCCCCTCCAGGAGCTCTGGTCAACTTACTCACCACATGAACATAATACTGCTTGAAAGCAGTATTATTAGCTGTCATCTTTTGTAAATTTATGATTTATAAAAAAAATGACTGAGCTTTCCGATATAGGTATTATAGTAGTTGTAATTGTAGATATAAGTATTATAGTAGTTGTAGTAGTAGTAGTTGGTACTATTTTCTTATATTTTTTTTAACGGCCTTTGGTGATTTCTCCACATACATTGACTGTCTCATGTTTGTCCTATTCATTTCATAATCATAATGCTGCATTGTTTGATTTTTATATGACTTTAAATTTTATAAAAGTGCCGAGAGTTATGTGTACAACCATTATGGCGAAATAAATGTTTTCATTTCATTTCATTTTATTACAGGATAATCTGTATGACAAATCATTGGCGTGTGCTGTGTCTGCTGTGTTTCTTTTAGAAATTTTCGCGCCAGCTCTAGCAGCCGGGGCGTTATCAACTGAGGTCGAAAAAATAAAGTTAAATTTGCATGATACGCTCCTTCAAGAAAATGGTAATTAAAATTTGGTAAAAATTAAATTTTAAATCAACTCCAAATCACGCATAAAATATGCATCACAGAATGTTTGTTTTGACCATTAAATAAACAAGATGGAGATCCAACGTGTCTAATTTGTGAAATCTGTTTTCATACATATTATTTAGTTTTCTGCTTGATGTATAGTTATTATTTCCTTTTATTTTAATTTACCATTCTTTATAAATCATTATGTACAGAAAACTATATTAATAAGATACATTAAAAACATATATTTGTGACATTATTTTACTTTGTATTTCTATTTTTATTTACAGATGAAAACCGATTGGAAGATATAAAAAGATTCTTGCGTTACATCGAAGCTCGGCCTTTCAAGGTTTACGTTCTACGGATCATTCCTTTAGACGCGTCGTTTATTGTCACGGTGTTAAATTTTAGTGTCACTTATTTAATCGTAATCCTACAACTGACTCATATTTATTAAAATGAATTAAGAGTAGTTTGAAATGGTTATTAAAGGAGATAGAAATTCTGTAAATAATACATCTATATTAACACTTTGAAGATGTGATTTGCAAGTGTTTTGAAAGGCACATACTTAAATATTAGACTACACTATTACTGCATTGAACTAGCTTATTTGTTTCATTCAACTTATAACACTGTGTACTGTTTTTGGTCGTCAATAAAATCACACTATATAAAAATAAAGTGGTTTGATTAATTTAATTGCCTCATTAAAATTGAAATATTTTGTAATATTTTAGCCAGAATTGCTAAAATAGTTTGTTATCGGCACCAAAAAATCGGTACTATGTTTACATCGTATTGCACGCGACACACGCTTAAGCGTGTGGGTGTGCTTTACTATCGAAAGACGGCTCTGTGTCGATTTTCCAAGATAAAAATTGTTCTTATATGTAAAGTTAGGCACTGAATTTAAAAAAAAAGTATGTTTCGGAAACTAGACAGCTTAAATCATATAGTCAGCATATTTTTTTTCCATTTTGTTTAATATATATAACAAAAAAATGTAATGAAAAAATTATATCTACGGCTGTCCGATGGTCTGTGCCCTTTCGTTGTCTTCACGTTTTAAAAAAATATAAACAATTAATTGTAATAAGTATGAAATTCCTTTTGAATAATACTTCAGTGACTCAAAGGATGAACTGTATGTTTTATTATGATTGAACTCTTAACCGTTTTAAAGATATTAACGAAATTCGAAAGATTTTCTAGGTTTCTTTCATATATTTTTTTTCTTTTTTAACCCCCGACGCAAAACGAGGGGGTGATACCTATAAGTTTAACGTGTCTGTGTAGATACACATGTATCGTATATGTGTATATACACATAGCTCCCAAACGGATAAGCCGATTTTTGTTTAATTTTTTTTGTGACATAATTTTACCCCGAGTGTTATTAGCCATGTCTCATGAAAATTAGTTCAGCCGTTCGAAGATCATCAGCTATTTTCTAGTAGATGAGGGGATCGGACTAACTTCCCTATGTCATATAGATTCGAAATTTGGTACCGTGTTACTTTAATAATATTGAAAGTATATGGTAAGATAACCATGACCTGATCAGCCGTTTGAAGATTATCAGATCGTTAATAGTTGATGAGGGAATCTAATTACCTTCCATATGTCCTATTGGTTCTAAATTTGGTACCGTGTTACTTCAATGATATTGAAAGTGTATGGTAAGGTATCGTAATATGGTTGGTAAGGCATCCACCAACCCGCATTGGAGCAGCGTGGTGGATTACGTCCTTTAATATAAATAACAAAAAAGTTTAATCAAAAAAATAATATCTACAGCTGTCCGTTGGTATGTGCACTTTTAGTTGTCTTCTCGTTTTAGAAAAATATAAATTTTTTTAGCTAAATGTATGAGCAAAACATCTTATTACTTCTCCGCTCGTTCTATTGAATACGATGATAAGATGTTATCTATCTTCGCAGACTCTTTATTAAAGAATAATAATGATAGAAAAACAATATTCAAGTAGCAAAATATAAAATATAATTTTAAGATGTACGAACAAACGTAAAATATTTATTTATTTATTTTATACTTTATTGTACATCACAACTACAAATATCATTTACAGACTGTGAAGTACAATGGACGAACTTATGGCTATTTAGCCATTTCTTCCAGATAACCCAAACTCAAAATAAAACTTACTAAATCGTAAAACAAATAACTCTCGGTAGAGTTGTATCCAGCTTAGTAGAACTCATTCGCTGTGTGTACGGGGACATCAGTCGTATACCGCACCAGCAGAATTCTTGGGTGTGTGAGTGGGCCATTTTAACGAATGCATTCTCTCGGAAATTGAGGGGAATGAAGTGGTCTACACCTCTATAAACTCTGTCGTCGAGCAAGATGACGCCACACATTATCCCGTGGAATTTTTAAACTCCGTATCAGCAAGTGGTCTTCCAGCGTATACCATCAAGCTGAAGGTCGGTGTCCGATTATGGTTCTTCGGAACCTATCTCCTCCGAAGTTGTGTAACGGGACCCGCCTTAAAGTCATCTCGCTCCACGGACACACCATTGAGGCGGAAATTCTTACGGGTTATGGCGTCGGCGAGACAGTATTTATACCACACATTCCCCTCATACATCACAACTTCCCGTTCCAGTTCAAGCGCGTTGAACACAAGCACATTTCCCCGTGAGTGTTTTCTTCGCGATGACCATCTATAAGTCGCAGGGGCAGACACTGAGGGCAGCGGGTGGTGACCTCAGGACGAGCTGCTTATCACACGGTCAGCTGTACGTCGCTTGCTCCCGCGTCACCAGTCCTGACTCTGTTTACATTTTGGCAGTGGCGAGCCAAACCACTAATGTTGTTTATCGAGAAGTCCTATAAGTATGTATTTTTACCATATTCTGTATTCCTTATTCATTATTTTCTCCATCTGCTTCAGTCACAACTTATGACTTAATTCAGCAGAATCACCATAACGTCATTTATTCAAAGCAGGCTGAAAATAAGCACTTTTTGAAGGTCAATTTTACAAAAAACAGTCTCCTTCTGTTACTGCACTTTCTGTAGATATGTAATGTAAAGAAGAAACGGGTAAATGAATGTTATTTTTAACCTACTTCAAAAAAGGAGGAGGTTATGTATTCGACGCGTATATATTTTTTATGTATGACTACGCATAACTTTTTACAGAGTAGTCCGATTTTGATAATTCTTTTTTTATTGGAAAGAGTATACTCCGAAATCGGCCCCATTTAAATTTCAAAATAAAAATATAACCCTAAGTGTAGGAAAAAATAAATTGATTGATTATTCAGTCATTAATTGTAAGGTATGACCACGCATAACTTTTTACAGAATAGTTCGATTCGATGATTCTTTTTTTTATTTCGTCTACCTACGTTGTATTACTTGTCGATGTAATTGAAGTCGATTTTTTTTCGTTTGCGAGCAAACACAATTATAAAAGGTATAATCGTATGTATTTTTGGTGCTGTATAGCGTTCACGCAGACGACGTAGCGGGCAGCAGCTAGTCATAAATATGTAAGTAATATTTAATGCCACATATGCTTAAATGTACAATACTATAAAGATAATTTACTAAAGCACTCAAAAACCATTACTTAACATGTAATAAATAAAATTCCCATTATTTATAACAAAATTAACTTGAAACAAATATTCATCGAAGTCAATCACGCAATTAATACTTTTTTATTACAAAACTAGCTGTGCCCACGACTTCTTCCGCGTGGAATAGTGACTTTAGACAGCATTTTTTGGATGTATCTTTTGCTTTATTTTGGATTATAAACACCGTCGTTTGGGTATTACATGTTCAACGTGATTCTTTAAATTGGCATAACTTTTATGACCCGATTGACATGAAACAAACAGTAAATGTTAAGTGAAGCTTATCACAATATATTAGTGAAAACCGCATCTAAATCGGATAAACCGTTTCTAAGATTAGTGTGCACAAACATATTACATTTACATTTTTATTATATTACCTATGTAGGTATTGATTGATGATAAATAAATGAAAAAAAAAAGTTTATGAAGTCGACGAATTGTCTGTCATACTGTTATTAGTAAAAAATATTAATTAAACACGACTAACTTCTCCTACTGCTACGTGCTGTGTGGTTACGGGTGCTGTGTGGTTACGGCACTAAAGAATGTAGCCACCCCCTCTCTTCCCGTGGGTGTCGTAAGAGGCGACTAAGGGATAACACAGTTCCACTACCACCTTGGAACTTAAAAAGCCGACGGATGGCGGGATAACCATCCATGCTGGCTTTGAAATACACAGGCCAAAGACGGGCAGCAGCGTCTTCGGTGCGACAAAGCCAGCCCTGCGGTCACCAACCCGCCTGCCCAGCGTGGTGACTATGGGCAAAACACATGAGTTCGCGTCATAATGTCGGGCGCGAACTTGTGGAGGCCTATGTCCAACAGTGGACTGTGATAGGCTGTAGTGGAACTTCTCCTACATGGGGAAGAGGCCTATGCCCAACAGTGGGATATTACAGGCTGAATCGTTCGTTCGTTCAAACACGACTAGTGTGAATCTAGAAAATGTAACTTTAGAATCTAGAACATCATTATCAAATATACTTATAAAAATATTCTTCATTACAATTCAAATAACATTTTGTTACGATTCCAGTTTTATCACAAACATGTCTATTTATAAAACAATTTTAAAATAAATATTAGTATTACTTTTACTTTTTTATATTAATTATCATTAGTTTATGCTCTACAATTTTTGTTCATATTTTAATATACTATTAAGAATGAAAATAATTGTGTTTGCCAGCCAACAAAAAAACCACTTCAATTACATCGACAAATAATACAACGTAGGTGCCTAGATACGAAAAAATAGTTGAGTAAATACGCGTTAATAGATATAACTCAAAAATTACTTATCAGACTACAATTTTTAATGGGACCACATGACAAGTACTATCTTTCGATTAAGAAAAGAATCATCGAAATCGGTCCTCCCAGTAAACATTTCTTAGGTCAGTCAGTCAGTTCAGCCTATTGCAGTCCACTGCTGGACATAGGCCTCCCCAAGTTCGCGCCAGACATCCCGGTTTTCCTTAATCCTCATCCAGCCTACACCGGCAATCTCACGAAGATCGTCGGTCCAACGGCCCGGAGGACGTCCCACACTGCGTTTGCCAAGACGCGGTCTCCACTCCAGGACACGTCTGCTCCAATGGCCATCGGTCCTGCGACACAGATGACCGTTTTTCAGAGATTTCTTAGGTAAAATAATTATTAAAAAATAAATCCAGAAATGAAAACCTATTCCTTTTTTGAAGTCGATTAAAAAAATCCTTTCAAAGGAATAAAAATAGTTTAGCAACATTGGCAGCCCTGTTATATTCTCTACATAAATTAATCAGATAATGAATTCACTTCAATTATTACAAAGTAATTTGAAACAGTATTAAGTAGGTAGGTAAGTCAGCTTACCGCTTGTCACGTCTCTGTACAAGAAAATATTTAACCAAAATGACTATTGTGAAACTAGAAAATACAACATCCTTGAAATCGAAACGATCATTATCAAATATACTTAAAATATTCTTCGTCATTCTTCAAATCATATTTGGTTATGATTTCGGTTTTATTAAATATAAATCTGCTACTCATAAAATAATTATCAAAATAATTATTGCTATTTTAAATATCGTTTCAGGATTTATTTTCTTGTTATTAATACTACCTGGCTTAGATTTAATGGATAAAATATGGTACTTCATACTTATTTTAACGTGCTGTTCTTATGTTCTCACGTTACTGCTGACTTCTGAACAAAATACGTTCCAGACATTTTTGAATCATTTACTGTGGATAGATTCCGAACTTGAAGTGGACAACTCTTCGCACTGTTTCGAATTTACTATCGTGCTAAGTTGCACACTCTCAATTTTGTTTGAAACTTCGTTTGGGATCATTGACGTTCTAATCTATAGGAGTTTATACACAAAGATTTTGTATTTTTTCATTTTCGTACCAATGAGGATTCCGTTTTTGGTACTTTTTTTCGTTTCCCGTGCCACTAATGGCAAATTAGCTGAATTGAAAAATCTGATAAATAATGAACCTAAAAAAGCGCAAATTTTATATAAATCTCTTATTGATTCGGTTGAAAATGTTAAGCAGTCATTTAATTATATTGTAAGTAACTGTTAATCTGTGTAAAACTATAAATGTCTTTTATATTAAAATTATAGACAAGTCTTAAGAACAGAAGTTAATAAGGTTTTTTTTTTGTTTTTCAGTTTTTTGTCACTATATTGGCGAATATACCCAGCACGATGCTATTAATATATATGTTAGTAAGAGATTTAAAAACTATTGGATTTGTAAGTCCTCTTTAATAATGTTAATAAATACGAAAAAGCCGAACTTTCGGACGTCATGACATAACAACACGTTAACATATTATTAATAGGACTGTAAAAGTAGCTTATGTTTGAAATTCAAGTCTAAAACTTGCATTCAGTTACCATTATAAAGATAATTATGACTTCATCATGTAATTATTCATTATTGGCTTACTCTTTATTCTAAAACAACATAAAATTACTATTATTATTTTGTATAACTAAAAAAATGTTTAGTCTAAAGGCTCAAAATCTTAGGTGACAATTTCTGATAAATTATCAATTATTTTAATTCATTATTTTTAAATATCTGTGACGAAGTTGTTCTTTGTGAAGTGTGCGTGTGTGTGAAAAGTTGCTATTATAATCATGTTGACATGTATAGAAATCTATATCTATGCTAATATATAAAGCTGAAGAGTTTGTTTGTTTGTTTGTTTATTTTTTTGAACGCGGTAATCTCTGGAACTACTGGGCCGATTTGAAAAATTATTTCAGTGTTCGATAGCCTATTTATCGAGGAAGGCTATAGGCTATATGTCATCACGCTAAGACCAATAGGAGCGGAGTCCACGCCGACGAAGTCGCGCGCAGAAGCTAGTTTTTTATATTAAGACAATCATTTTCATTTATAAAGTTCATAGACAAATTTCAAACAATAACACGAATATCATCCTTTCCCCTATTATACCACAATTTTTATTTATTGTTTTTTTTTGTTTTCACAACGGCCTCCAGTAGGAATTACTACTGTGTCGGGGGTCCGGAGAACACACACAATACACAAGAACAAACGCCCAGACCATCGTAAGCATCTGTATGAAATACACAAATGTTTGCGATGAGCGGCGATCGAACTCATCACCATTAGCGCAACTTTTGGCCAAAGCGTCATCGAAAAATAATAATTCTCGTTTACGTTGTAGCAGGAAAATTTATATAACAACTCGGGAAATGTTATTGCCGCTGTCATGTTTCTATCAACGCTTTTCGTACCAGCGCTAGCAGCGGGAACATTGCCGAACGAGGTCAGAAGGTTGACGATTGCTTTGCAAGATTTGCTCATTTTAGAAAACGGTTCGTGATTTTAAATATTTTAAGTAACTTAAAACAAAGTAATAATAATAAATACATATTAAACTATACTCTTAAGAACTAAGTTACAAAACAGGGGCAGATAGAAATCGCATATCCCATTTATTTCTTACACTATTCACATATTCATAATTTTTGTTAAAAAAAGTAACAACTCAATTGATGATAAGCGATTACCGTAGCTTATAGACGTCTGCAACACCAGAATCTTCGCAAGCGCGTTGCCGACCGTATCCCTAATTCCCCCCAGGAGCTCTGGTCATCTTACTTAAGAAATACCTACAACACCGCTTGAAAGCAGTATTACATATTATGATTGATCTTTAAGGCTACTCCATATTTTGAGCAGGAAAGGACAATGCCAATTTTCTATGAAGCCGTGCCCAGGTACGTGCTTTGACGTGTTCAGACAATTCATATAATTATTTAAGTATCCTTTATTAATTGAAATTAGATTTTTAATAATATTCTAAAAGTGATCAAAGCCGCAGTTTATACTTTAATTAAAAAAGATATTTTATTTGTATTCCGGGTTTCTGCTATCAAAACATGTTAAATACAAATACCAAGTCGGAAACGCAACCATAGAAATAAACGCTTTTTTTAAATTAAATTATAAACCCCACACGACCAGAAAATTGACATATTAAAGTTTTCTTTATTAATTAAAACTAGATTTTTAATAATAATCGAAAAGTGATCAAAGCCGTGGTTTATAGTTTAATTTAAAAAAAGCGTTTGTTTGTATGGTTGCTATGACGACTTGCTATTTATATTTTTAATCTATTTTGACATAACAAACACGGAATACCAACGGAATACTAATAAAATACTGGCGTTGGTGTTTATTATCAAAACTCTAAAATAGTGTTACTATATCAGTGCCCACCACATTCCTCCGTTTTCACGGGGGAATGTATTGGCATTCTAGAGGCATGTCTTTTTATTGAGAGTCACAATATTAAAGATTCGGTCATTTTCTCGGACTCAAGGAGTGCCTTAGAATCTCTTTCTCATAGTTCTCTTTATAACAAACTTTATAGTTCCATAATTTTAGATATCAAATCCTCCCTTCTTAGAAGCTTCAATAAAAATTTAAATATAACGCTTGCATGGATTCCCGGGCACTCGGGTATTAAAGGCAATGAATGTGCAGATTCACTAGCTAAACAGGCAGCTAACTATTGCTATGACAAGAAATACTTTAAATATCAAATATATGACCTACTAAATTATCCCAAGAAAGATATTTATCGGGTCTGGCAAAAAAATTGGGAATTATCTAGCAGAACAAAAGGTAGGTTTTATGCTTCAATTCAACCAGAAATACCTAGGAAGCCATGGTTCTGTAAATTCAAAAAATTATCTAAAGCTACTGTATCGATTTTATGTAGAGTTCGTATAGGTCACTGCTGTTCCCCTGTTTTTCTTCATAAACTCAGAATAAAAGATTCCTCTCTCTGTGAATGTGGATTAGATGAAGGAACTCTCGACCATATCTTCCTCTCTTGCCCAATTAATAATTCTTTTTGCCTCCTTGATAAATTATCCCAACTTAATATTCCCCTTGCTATTAATTTTACTTCACTTTTACACTTCTTTAAAGATCCTAAAGTGGTTTATACCCTTGCAAAATTTATTAACGCTAACAACATTAAAATTTAATTTATCTATAACTATGTATATATATTATAATGTCCTCGTGAATTAAAAGTTTATAATATCTATTATATATATTATTCAAATCCTTAATTGTCCTAACTCCCTAAATTATATATTTTTATAATTAAAATATTTATATATTCTTCGAACAACAAAATAGTTCAAAATTAAAATTTCAAGTCCGCTAGTTATTTTTATATTGATTTATACTTGACACTGGCAGAATGTCGCAAATGGCGATCGTATGCCATAAATAAAAGAAGAAGAAGAAGAAGAAAATATTACCTACCTCAGTTAAAGAAGAAAAAGTAGATATACATTTCTTTTGCATGTACACTTAATTCCATATATTCATCAAATTTTACAACATTATACATACCTATCTACAATTCACAACTTTAGAACTAAATATTGTTACGTGTTAGGGTTCAAACGATTTGGAGAGAAAGACCTGCTGACTCTTTTAGAGACTTTATTCACTAGCACTCGGTCCGACACAAAGCACTAGGAACAAACACTGGGTACAAACACTAAGTACTAGGTACAAATACTAAGCACTAGGTACACTCAATAAGCACTAGGTACACTCACTAAGCACTAACGATGTCCGAGGTCGTAGCCAATGTCGTAGGTTTCCGCTGGTATCACTCTTGATCACTAGTCTTCACTTCGAAGTCGCTTCGTCGATCACTCAAACTGAACTGACTCCGCTCGGCCACCCGCGGCCTATTTATACTGGCCGAGCCTACTCCTAGACCATTCTGGAATGTTCGCGCGTGCACTCGGTTCTCGAGACTATTCCTCTATATAAGTCCCCTAACGCCATCTAGTATTGAGTGGAGGTTTCATGTTGTTGATTTGTACAGCACACAAAGTGGTTCCATCGCTCCAATGCTAGATGGCGCAAGCTCCTTTACTTTATGTATTCGTAACAATATTTACAGATAGTTAAATCTGTATATAATGTATATCTATACATAAATCAAGTCCGCGAGGACTGGTGCCAAAAGTGCTGTGCCAAAAACATGTGCCATAATATTGTTACGTGTTAGGGTTCGAAGGATTTAGAGAGAAAGACCTGCTGACTCTTTTAGAGACTTTATTCACTGGTACTAGGACCAACACAAAGCACTAGGTCAAACACTAAGCACTAGGTACAAACACTAAGCATTGAGTACAAACACTAAGCACTAACAATGTCCTAGTTCATAGCCAATGTCGTAGGTTTCCGCTGGTATCACTCTTGATTACTAGTCTTCACTACGAAGTCACCACGAAGATAGCTCAAACTGAACTAAAGTGGCTCGCCTACCTGCGGCTTTTTATATCAGTCGAGTCGATTCCCAGACCATTCTGGAAAGTTCGCGCATATACTCGGTTTTCGAGTCTATTCCTCTATATAGCTCCTCTATAGCGCCATCTAGTATTGAGTGGAGGTTTCACGTTGTCTTTGTTACAAAGTGGTTTTACCGGTTGCCGCTAGATGGCGCTAGTTTTGTGCTATGTGTATTCGTAACAATATTTTACTTGACAACAAAAGCAGAACTTACTAAGAACTAACTAGCAGAACTAACTAAAGTTGGTAAAATTATATTATCTTACATCGAAATTGACACAGTTTAAAATTTTTGTCCTATTTACTTTTCAGATGAAAGCCGCGTCCAAGACATAGAACGATTCATAAGATACATCGAAGCTCGACCTTTCAAGCTCACCGTGCTGCGGATCATTCCTTTAGACGCCTCGTTTGTCGTCATGTCGTTAAATTTTACTGTCACGTATTTAATTGTAATCCTACAACTGACTCATATTTATTAAAATGAAGTAAGAGTAGTTTGAAATGGTTATAAAATGAGATAGAAATACTATTAATAATACTTCTATATTAACACTTTGAAGATGTGATTTACAAGTATTTTGAAAGGCACATACTTAAATATTAGACTACACTATTACTGCATTAAATTAGCTTATTTTTTTCAATTAACTTAAAACACTGTGTACTGTTTTTGGTTGTCAATAAAATCACACTATATTAAAATAACGTGGTTTAATTTAACTGCCTCAGATTTAAATTAATATATATATATACATATACCGAGAAATCGGTAGTATGTTTACATGGTATTTAAAAAATTTAAATTTGAAAATCAATAAAAAAGACAGATCTGTAGCTTAGTACATATTGTACCCCGCATAAATTTTTATTTATATTTTTTATTATTAAGAAAACCAACAGCGTTTCAGTTGATACATTTTATAAACAAATTACAAAAAATAAGGCCAATAACAGGTTTCCCTTTATAAAACATATAAGTATAATTACATTGTTGCATTCGGACCAATGGGATGGCGTGCTTATAGTAGTCACAGCTATGGATCAATTATTAATCATTATCCCACCAAAAACATAAATGTGAAAAATGACAGCCAAGTTCAATAATAAGAATATGTTGTTTGTGGACTTCGCCGAAAAAAGTATTGAGATCTAAATGAGCGCCAAGTTCTAAAGAAAATATTAAATTAAGCTAAAGATTTCACTTTGCCAGTTTTCACTAATAATTCATCTTTTATTTGGCTAATAGCTTTTTAATGTTGTTTTTAGGTAAAAACTAGCCAAGTGAAATCTTTAGCTTAATTTAATATTTTCTGTAGAACTTGGCGCTCATTTAGATCTCAATACTTTTTTCGGCGAAGTCCACAAACAACATATTCTTATTATTGAACTTGGCTGTCATTTTTCACATTTATGTTTTTGGTGGGATATCATTACTTTTTGTAGATATATTTATTTGAAATTTATTCTTTTTTCTTGCTCATTCTGTTAACGGATTCGATGTCGGAGACCAACCGGATTCTCAGATATCGATTTTGAAAGCAATCTGTCAAATAACTAAAAAGTTCAAGATGGCGGCTACTTTTTCTCATTCTGTTATCAGATTCGTTTTTTGAGACCAACCATGTCCCCAGATATCGATTTTGAAAGCAATCGGATGAATAATTACAAGTTTTTTGTATGGGGACACTCTTTATTTTTTGACTTCATTTTGTTTTTATACTTGTTTTATATAGCAAATGTGTTAATTCATATTTTGTGCAAGTTTCAAATATCCACTTATAACGATTCAGACGCTACAATTAAAAAACGTTTTTTTTTTTGTATGGGGACCCCCTCTATTTTTTAACTTTCTTTTGTTTTCAGATTTTTCCTGCGCTTACACGTAATTACCTAGCTAGATGCCAAATTTTGACTTCCTAGGTCATCTGGAAGTGGGTTAGGTTTTTGATGAGTCAGTCAGTCAGTGGAAAATTTGCGACTTTTGAACCTTCATATTTTTGTAACCGTTTCAACTAGGTTAATGAAATTTGGGGTTCTAGTTGTCCTTATGGATATAAATAAATATATGCAATTTGATCTGTTTCTGTTGAATAGATTTTGAGTTATGGAGGGGTCAAAAGTCGCTCGAAATGGTTCGTGTAAATATACACACGGCGCTGAGTCGCCAGTTCTTTTGCTTGAACTTGGCTTGACACGCTGCCGCGTGTCTCGATATATATAAATGTATACAAGTATTATATAGGAAGTACAGCGTGTTTGTCCGTGTTTCAATATGTATACCTAATAATGTTTTTTATCATATAATAAAAAGTTATTTTAATAATATTAATTAATTAATTAAATAGGTATTGGGCAGATATATTATGTGTGTCTTCGCACAGTGCAGTGTGATGTGTGGTTTAGGAGTTGACGCCCTAGCCCTACGATGTCAATATCTTGGGATCGGTACATGACCACTAGGGAGCGTTAGCTTGCAATCGTGTTCATTATATCGATAGCTAACGATTCTAATGTATTCAGCGAAAGTCGAAAGTCGCGAAAGTCGCGCACACTCATTTACTATCAGTTTTAATAACTCCAATTAGTTTATTTTTAAAATTTGTTTTAGAGAATGCAAATAAATCTATATCCTTAAATGATTAATTAAAGATACGTGGTAATCTATTAGTTAATGCAGAATTGGCAGAGTAATTTCTGCTACTACAAGGAACAGATAACAGAGGCGTATGACGAGTACGACGTTTAGGTGCACAATATGACAGTGCGCTTACTAGCTCCGGGCAATCCACGTGTCCATTATATCATAGAAAAAACACATACCTAAAACATTCCGGCGTTCCTCAAGGGATAATAGGTTATTTCGGTGGCAATCTTCCACATAAGATTCGGAGAACTGTTGATTGCGATAGAGAATGTGTTTTAAAAACTTTTTTTGGATCCTTTCAAGTCCACTACCACTACAGCCTATCACAGTCCACTGTTGGACATAGGCCTCCACAAGTTCACGCCCGACATTATGACGCGAACTCATGTGTTTTGCCCATAGTCACCACGCTGGGCAGGCGGGTTGGTGACCGCAGGGCTGGCTTTGTCGCACCGAAGACGCTGCTGCCCGTCTTTGGCCTGTGTATTTCAAATCCAGCATGGATGGTTATCCCGCCATCCGTCGGCTTTTTAAGTTCCTGGGTGGTAGTGGAACTGTGTTATCCTTTAGTCGCCTCTTACGACACCCACGGGAAGTGAGGGGGTGGCTACATTCTTTAGTGCCGTAACCACACAGCACCCTTTCAAGTCGGTCCTTGTAAATATTGTACATTGGAGACCAGATAGGACTTGCATATTCGAGATCACTGCGAACGTACGCGAAGTATAGGTACTGTTTTGATGGCCTCAATGTCAGGAAAACACTTAAAAACCCGAATCACAAAACCCAAATTCCTAAACGCTTTTTATGTGATCATAAGATTATGATTGGAAAATGTCATTTTATCATCAAAATATACACCAAGGTCCCGAACGATGTTGACTCTTGCTATCGCGTTACCATCAAATTCATATGAAAACTTTATGGGATCTCTCTTACGTGTGAATGTTATACATTGACATTTTTTAACGTTGACACTTACCTATTTTGTTTCGAGCATAGAACGTATAGAGATACATAAATACATATTGTATACTTTATTGCACAACAAAATAATATACAGAAAATTAGTTGTATGGTTAATGGCAAAGGTGCACTTATCCCTAAAAGAGATCTCTTTCAATCAACCAATGGTCATATAGCGGGGTAGCCAATGCGAGAAATAACAGCGTAAAACATACCTGAATAACTGTAAAATATTACAATACCTAAAAGTACAAACCTATAACTTTTTTTTTACGTGGGGAAAATCCATCATGGATACCCTCCGGCGCGGGGGCACCGGAGGGTTATGTCAGACTCCTACTGACTAAAAACCGCCACGTGTGAACCGTCGTCTGCCTGGGTGGGGCGAGATGGGGTTGCGCTAGCAGTCGCCACCTCGCCCCGGCACAAAGTTGGGGTGGCCTCGCTCACAACAAGGCCACCCCGCAGACCTGTGGAGTCACGTCGTCCGGCCGGCCGAAGTCCCCCGACTGTCGGCCGGCGACCCCACTATTACGAGGGGGGCAGGAGGTGGGCAAACCTCCTTGCCCCCGTACGTCTGCGCCGGAGCGGGTCAGCGGAGGCGTCACTCTCCCTGGCCCGCTCCGCGGTCTCCTTCTGCGTCATTACCTCTTTGCAGAAGGAGACCGCTGCCTGCCACAATCTCTCACTGTCGAGCATGGCTTTTACGAAGCTCAGCAGCGAGAGATCCAGCGCATGCGTGCGACCTCCTCCCACGTCGGGGGCTCCCCCCGGGATCTCCTCGCCGCCACGAAATGATAAGTTTCAGCGAGGATCTCCGCCTGCAATTCCCAGGGGGGATCGCCAGCCAGCACGTCTGTAGTCAGATTGAAAAATTTTAAAAAGGGTTTTTTATTTTCTTTATTATTTGGTTTCCTTTAATTTAAATATGTATCTATGTGTGTTTTTTAAATACATGTGACACATGTAGAAGTAATACAGCCAGACTTAGATACGGAACTTCGTGAAACATTAAGTTCTACCAATTTTTTTGTTGCCAAAGTAAAGATGGTTTAATGTCATTGTTATCAGGTTGTTTATATATTATATACTAGGTTTTACCCGCGGTTTCGCCCGCATTAAATTTTTTAATAAAAA
This sequence comes from Melitaea athalia, assembly GCA_905220545.2. Taxonomy (NCBI): domain Eukaryota; kingdom Metazoa; phylum Arthropoda; class Insecta; order Lepidoptera; family Nymphalidae; genus Melitaea; species Melitaea athalia. Next base: position 14,779,288 of record HG992197.1, on the reverse strand, counting down.
GTATCGTATGTTACTTCTAATACCTCCAAGAATATGTGTACAAAGTTTCATGATGATCGGTTAAGTAGTTTTTGCGTGATAGCGTAACAAACAAACTTACATTCACATTAATAATGTTATATTATTATATTAGCGATATGTATAAATGTTGGATGTATTGTGTAGCTTACTACAGCCGTGTATTACTTATCTATACTAATATATAAAGCTGAAGAGTTTGTTTGTTTGTTGTTGAACTACTGGACTGATTTGAAAAATTCTTTCAGTATTAGATAGCCCATTTATCGAGGAAGGCTATAGGCTATGTATCATCACGCTAAGACCAATAGGAGCGGAGTCGACGCCGACGAAGTCGCGCGCAGAAGCTAGTTGTAACTAAACACACACATTTTCACCTTCGATATAATTTTTATTGACAGCTTAATGTTTTTTTAGTTTTGTATGATTAGTAATATTGTATTAGTAATACTGTATTAGTAAAGTGGTTGGGTTGGTTAGTTATTTCGGTATTCCACATGTTTAAAACATAGTTTATCAAGATAAAATCATACATATCTAAGTAATATTTAATGCCACATATGCTTAAATGTACAATACTAAAAAGATAATTTACTAATGCACTCAAAAACCAATATTTATAACAAAATTAACTTAAAACGAACAGTCATCTATGTCTCTCTAGTATACTCTTTATAAAACAATTTTGAAATAAATATTAGTATTAGTTTTACTTTTTTAACCGACTTCAAAAAAGGAGGAGGTTACTCAATTCGACCGTATATATATATATATATTCGGGGATAACTTCGTCGTTTATCAACCGATTTTGATAATTCTTTTTTTTGGAAAGGAAATATCCCAACTTAGGTACCATGATAAGGAAACCAGGATCTGATGATGGGATCCCAGAGAAATCGAGGAGAACGCTCAAAAATCGTAGTGATGACTAGTGCGTTTGTTAATTAATTTATTATTTATTACTTGTCCATGTAATTGAAGTCGGTTTTTTTCATTTGCTAGCAAACACATTTATTTATATTAATTATTATCATTAGTTTATGCTATACAATATTTGTTCTTTTAATGTAGGTAGGTACTATTAATAATAAAAAAATATTGTGTTTGCTAGCCTACAAAAAAAAACGACTTCAATTACATCGATAAGTAATACAACGTAGTTGCCTATACGAAAAAATAGTCAAGTAAATACGCGTTATTAGATATTTTAACAGCCTTCAATTTCTAAGTCCGTCGAAATCGGTCCTCCCAGTAAAAATTTCTTAGTTATAATAACATTAATTAAAAAAAATAAAGCCCGAAATGAGAACCTATTTCTTTCTTGAAGTCGATTAAAAAAATTCCTTTTAAATTTATGCAAAATTGGTAGCCCTGTTATATTCTCTACATCATTCAATCAGATAATGAATTCACTTCAATTATTACAATGTAATTTGAAACAGTATTAAGTAAGTAAGTCTGCTTACCGCTTGTCACGTCTCTATATTATACAAGAAAATATTAAACCAAAATGACTATTGTGAAACTAGAAAATACGACATCCTTGAAATCCAAACGATCTTTATCAAATATACTTAAAATATTCTTCGTCATTCTTCAAATCATGTTTGGTTATGATTTCGGTTTTATTAAATATAAATCTACTACTCATAAAATAATTATCAAAATAATTATTGGTATTTTAAATATCGTTTCAGGATTTATTTTCTTGTTATTAGCACTACCTGACTCAGATTTTAGTGATAAAATATGGTACTTCATATATACTTTAACGTGCTGTTCTTATGTTCTCACGTTACTGCTGACTTCTGAACAAAATACGTTCCAGACATTTTTGAATCATTTACTGTGGATAGATTCCGAACTTGAAGTGGACAACTCTTACTACTGTTTCGAATTTAGTATCGTGCTAAGTTGCACACTCTCAATGTTGTTGGAAACTGCGTTTGGGATCTTTAACGTTTCTATCTGTAGTTTATACGCAAAGACTTTGCATTTTTTCATTTTCGTAGCAATGAGGATTCCGTTTTTGGTACTTTTTTTCGTTTTCCGTGCCACTAATGGCAAATTAGCTGCATTGAAAAATCTGATAAATAATGAACCTAAAAAAGTGCAAATTTTATATAAATCTCTTATTGATTCGGTTGAAAATGTTAAACAGTCATTTAATTATATTGTAAGTAACTGTTAATCTATGTTAAGCTGTAAATGTCTTTTAATACCTACAATTAAATTAAAGATAAGTCGTAAAAACAGAAAGTTAATATGTTTTTTTTTGTCTTCCAGTTTTTCGTCACTATAATTGCGAATATACCAAGCACGATGACATTAATATACATGATAGTAAGAGATTTAAAAACAATGGGAATTGTAAGTCCTCTTTAACAATATTAATAAATACGAAAAATTCGAGCTTTTGGACGTCATGACATAACAACTAAAGAATTTAGCCTCCCCCTCTCTTCCCGTGGGTGTCGTAAGAGGCGACTAAGGGATAACACAGTTCTACTACCACCTTGAAACTTAAAAAGCCGACGGATGGCGGGATAACCATCCATGCTGGATTTGAAATACACAGGTCAAAGACGGGCAGCAGGGTCTTCGGTGCGACAAAGCCAGCCCTGCGGTCACCAACCCGCCTGCCCAGCGTGGTGACTATGGGCAAAACACATGAGTTCGCGTCATAATGTCGGGCGCGAACTTGTGCAGGCCTATGTGGAACAGTGGACTGTGATAGGCTGAAGTGGTGGACATAACAACACGTTAACATAATAATAGGAATGTAAAAGTAGCTTATGTTTGAAATTCAAGTCTAAAACTTGCATCCAGTTACCAATATAAAGATAATTATGACTTCATCATGTAATTATTGACTCACTCTTTAGTCTAAAACGAGATAAAACTACTATGATTTCTGATATTATCAAATATTTGAGTTCATCTATTACAATGTACTCTGTGGAGTTCATTATTTTAATTACAAATATCTACGACGAAATTGTTCTTTGTTTACTGTACTTACGTGTGACAAGTTGCTAGTTTAATCATGTTGACATCTATAGATTCTTTTTTTTTTTTTTGTATTAAGACAATAATTATTAATTATCAGTATTCACATAAAGTTCATAGATAAATTTCAAAAAATAACACGTTAATATCAACCTTTCCCCTATTAAACCAGAATTTTTATTTATTGTTTTTTGGAGTTTACTCCTTAAGAATCGATTTTCATATAAGGCCCCCGGTATGAAAATAATATGAGGTGTAAAATCTATTGAACGAATGACCTCGTTATGTTTTTTTCCCTTTCACTTTTCAGGCGTGAATATTAAGTTGCTCCAATGCCATCTATCGGAAAGATAAACTACTAAGAAAACGTCGCCTATCGACGTTTTCTAATAACGGCATCGATCGATTGATAGATGGCGTTATTTGATTGGTTTATTTACCATTTGATATGGTATTAATCTATTTATTAGACTAGTAAGGCTTTTTGCGCCTATTTAGACTGTCGATCTGAAGAAGTAAACTCCAGTCGTGCGTCGGAGCTGACACACACTTAATAGTCCACTAGGAATTACTACTGTGTCGGGGGTGCAGAAAACATACACAATACACAAGCACAAATGCCCAGACCATCGCAAAAATCTGTATGAAATACGCAAATATTTCGATGAGCGGGGATCAAACCCACGACCGTTAGCGCAACAGTCATACCTGTGTCCTTATGACCAACGCGTCAACGAAAATTATTCTCATTTACGTCGTTGCAGGAAAGTTTATATAACAACTCAGGAAATATTATCGGCGCTCTCATATTTCTATCAACGCTTTTCGTGCCAGCGCTAGCAGCGGGAACATTGCCGAACGAGGTCAGAAGGTTGACGATTGCTTTGCAAGATTTGCTCATTTTAGAAAACGGTTTGTGAAAATGTTTTTTTTTATCTTATCAAAATTTCCGATCCAGCGGGATTCGAACCCGCACCCCCGACATACCGTGTCCGCTGCTTTAGCTGTTAAGCTATGCATCTATGTCCAGCGAAATCGAAATTCTTGATATGCTTTTTATTCGGTTTTAAGCAACCGTGGTGCTATCTATAGCGAGTCCTTTACAGCACTCACTATTCAAAATTTCAAATTACAATGAATTCTTTGACAAGAGACGACACCAAGCTATTTTTAATTCGTATTATTTTTATTTTTGTGTTTCCCACACATGTGGAAATTGGAAAATGTTTTTATTATCATATCAAAATTTTAGATCCAGCAGGAATCGACCCCGCACCACGGACATACGAGTCAGACTGTAATATCCCACTGCTGGGCATAGGCCTCTTCCCCATGTAGGAGAAGGATCGGAGCTTAATCCACCACGCTGATAGTTGTGGTTAACGTGCTCTCCGAGGCACGGTGGGGAGACCCACACGGACTGCACAAACACCCAGACCACGGCAAACATCTGTATGGCCAATACAAATGTTGTCGTGTGCGGGGATCGAACTTGCAACCGCCCGCGCAACAGCCAATCGGAATCCAGTGCTGCGACCGCTGCGCCGACGCAGCATTACATTATATACCTGACTGTAGTAGGCACCAGGATACTGCTGACTGAGGTTATTGACCTGGCTGCAGGTAAGTATAGCAATCATAGAGATGGGTGCCTACTACAGTCATGTAAAATATTAACGGTTTTAGCTTAATACATGTAATTAACATGAGAGGGAAAAGATTAAAAAAAAATATTTGCAGCAGGCTTGTGGTGGCAGAGGTTGTTTTTATAAATTCACAATATTGAAATCAGCCTATAAAAAATTGTTTCATCTAATTAACAGATGAGGGAATATTTTGTTAGATCCCGGATCTTAGACCATAAAGTCAGTAGTATAATTTTATCTTACATCGAAACTGATCCAGTTTGAAATTTTGTACTATTGACTTTTCAGATGAAAGCCGCGTCCAAGACATAGAACGATTCATAAGATACATCGAAGCTCGACCTTTCAAGCTCACCGTGCTGCGAATCATTCCTTTAGACGCCTCGTTTGTCGTCATGTCGTTAAATTTTACTGTCACGTATTTAATTGTAATCCTACAACTGACTCATATCTATTAAAATGAAGTAAGAGTAGTTTGAAATGGTTATTAAAGGAGATAGAAATGCTATAATACTTCTTTATTAACACTTTGAAGATGTGATTTGCAAGTGTTTTGAAAGACACATATTATTTAAATATTAGACTACACTATTACTGCATTAAATTAGCTTATTTTTTTCAATTAACTTAAAACACTGTGTACCTACTGTTTTTGGTTGTCAATAAAATCACACTATATCAAAATAACGTGGTTTGATTTAACTGCCTCAGATTAAAATTAATATATATACATATATACCGAGAAATCGGTAGTATGTTTACATCGTATTTAAAAAGTTAACTTTAAAAATCAATAAAAAAGACATATCTGTAATTTAGTACATATTTTACCCCACGTACCTACATAAATACATATTGTATACTTTATTGCACAAAAAAGAATATACAGAAAATTTGTTGGATGCTTAATGGCAAAGGTATGTACACTTATCCCTAAAAGAGATCTCTTTCAGTCAACCAATGGTCATAAGAGTGTCATATAGCGGGGTAGCCAATGCGAGAAATAACAATGTAAAAAATACCTAAATAACTGTAAAAAATTACATACTTACAAGTACATAGGTACGTGTACATTATCTCCCTGCCCTTATCGCACTTAAGGAGGGTCGGCACAACATGAGTCATGGAACTCATGTTGTAAAATAGTTGACATGGTATATTTTACGACCGGCTGCCTGCCTGACATCAACCCTCTTTGAGATTTCATGATTAAGAAGAAGGATAGATGGGAAGGATTTATGTGAGAACAGGATATGGCGTTAGGGGATACCAGTGCCACGGATTACGGGGTGGGGTGTGTGATACTAGCAGCTAGAGCAGTCCGGGGTCGCCTACCCCTATCGGTTCCAACAGTTATATATAGATATCTAGTGGTTTCACCCTCTGGACTGCACGTACATACTGTAAGTATATACATACATACGTACATAATTACAGTTTTGTTTTTAAATTGATTAAAATATATATATATGTACAGGCTGTCCCGTAAAGAATGGATAATCCTGAACGTGCGTGTGTGGAGGGGGAGGAGGGTTACAAAACCAAAAAAATTTTTTTTTTATCTCAAACAGTTCGTGGTCTATGCCGTTTTTTGTAAAATTTAGAAAAATCCCAGTTTTTCTCACATTTGTAGGCACCACGTCCGCTATTTTAGGCCAAGATCGGATTTTTTTTCTTTAAAGTGTTCCCTAATAATGCTGTTCCTTAATTATGTTTCAAAAAACTCAAGTACTATGAATAGTAGTTTAAAAGAAATCGCTAAACTTAAATTTTAATTTTGAAATTTAATTAACTACTAAGTTTGAACACCTGTGGTGTAAAAAAAATGTATAGGAGTTGTCGCGGCCAACTCCTTAAAAAAATAGCCTACTTCATAAGGATTCTAAAACAGTACCATACTATCTACTTTATATCGTAAAATTATTGAACTATAGCCATTAGTATGTAAAAATAGGCATTTCATCACAAAATTGCAAAATTATTTGCAGATATTTTTTTTGAGTTTTTACTAAGTAAGTAAAGCTATCGACCCTAAAAATTAGATTTTACTACCTGCTCGGCTTATTCAGATGAATTTTAAACTGTGTGAGGGAGACAAACAGTGCTTGTGAAATTTTTCTGACAATGCGACAACTATTGTCAAAAAATTTGGACTTTATCCGTATCACCTTACACGTGTACAAACGCTGCAACAACGCGACTGCCGAGCACGAATAGTTTTCTGCAGAGAAATGTTAAGAAGAATCGAAGATCAAAATTTTTTCAGAAAAATTTTCCAAGCACTGTTTGTCTCCCTCACACAGTTTATAATTCATCTGAATAAGCCGAGCAGGTAGTAAAATCTAATTTTTAGGGTCGACAGCTTTACTTACTTAGTAAAAACTCAAAAAAAATATCTGCAAATAATTTTGCAATTTTGTGATGAAATGCCTATTTTTACATACTAATGGCTATAGCTCAATAATTTTACGATATAAAGTAGATAATACGGTACTGTTTTAGAATCCTTATGAAGTAGGCTATTTTTTTAAACAGTTGGCCGCGACAACTCCGATACATTTTTTTACACCACAGGTGCTCAAACTTAAGTAAATTTTGACTTAAGTAAATTTCAAAATTAAAATTTAAGTTTAGCGATTTCTTGTAAACTACTATTCATAGTAGTTGAGTTTTTTGAAACATAATTAAGGAACAGCATCATTAGGGAACACTTTAAAGAACAAAAATCCGATCTAGGCCTCAAATAGCGGACGTGGTGCCCACAAATGTGAGAAAAACTGGGATTTTTCCTAATTTTTACAAAAAACGGCATAGACCGCGAACTGTTTGAGATAAAAAAAAAATTTTGGTTTTGTAACCCCCCCCCCCCTGCACACACGCACGTTCAGGATTATCCATTCTTTACGGGACACCCTGTATATGTCGGAGATCAGAAGTAAGGAGGAGACGGAAGGGGGGCCGAACTAGTTTATTAACAATGTAATTTAACACAAGATACTTACACAGATTAGTTAACGGGGTGGAGACGAACTACTTAGTATGCTGATGACAATAAAATATTTAAAAAATCAAAAACCCTGAGGACTGCTTGTGTTTCCAGGAATATCTTGACAGTTTCAGTTCCTATTGTTCAAATAATTCCTTATTTCTAAAATTGAAAAAATGTAACGTAATAACGTTTACCTACTAGAAAAAGATTAGTTATTGATTTTGAGTACAAATTTTGGTGGGAGGTCGTTTCTAGAGTTGACATTATCAGGGATCTTGGTGTCTACATCGATTCTAAGCTGCTTTTCGATTATCACATTGGTATATAATAATCATACACATATATCTGATAAGGCTTACCGATTGCTTGGTTTTGTGGTGAGGATTTCAAAAGAATTTAAACATTCATTTACGCTTATATTATTATATACCTAATGCTTTTGTAAGATCGACTTTAGAGTAGGTATGCTTCATCCGTTTGTAATCCTCAGTATAAGAATCACATATCTAGAATAGAACGTATTCATAATCGTTTTGTCAAGGCCCTTAAATCGACCACAACTTATAACCAGAACAATTTTGTTACAATGATGACGACCGCTGACCGACGTGTTCTTTCAACGAGATCAAATATTACTGTGTAAAATCATAAAAAGTCATGTTGATTCGCCTTATCTGCTCTCGACATGGTTTTTCCATTGTCCACGAATTAGTCCTAGACGTAAGGAGACATTCTGCGTTCCTGCAACCAGAACTAATTTCGCACGAAATGCATTTATTAATAGAAGTTGTTATAAGTACAACAAGTTATTTCTAGACTGTGATATATTTGATCTTTCGTTAACCTTTAATTGCAATATTAAAATATATATTAGCTAACGGTAATGTTAACTGAATTTAAAAAATTATATTTTTACTATAATTTTATAATCATTTTTAATTTAAATTTTAGTTAATAATCTAAAGGTATTATTGATCGATAAAATTTGTTATTTATTATTATTGTTTTATTGTAATTGGTAAATTGAATGATTTTCACACTCTGTAATCTCACTAATGTATTTGAGTTTGCTTAGTTTCGTAAGGCGCATCTACTCCATGTACTTATTATGTGTTAAAAATCTTTGGAAACTGTTCTGGTGATAATTATCGAAGTATGTGCTATAAATATCAAAAAATATTATATACTGTTTGTTTCCATTAAAATAAATAAAATAAAAAATAAAAATAAAGTAAATAAATTTAAAAACGTTTCTAATAAAAAGTGTTCCCTAAAACATCGTCTATAAAAATACTCTAATATTATTTTTTTTGTAATATGATTAGAAAAAAGGTTTAATCAACAAAGTTTTTTTTCTCTCAAATTTTTATGGATTTTCACTTATAACTTTTTTATTTATGATTCTACGACTAAAAGTTACTAAACAAAAGTTGTAGATAATTTTATTTGCAACAAAAAATGTTTCATAATTTTTTTTGTGAGACTTATAGTTTGGCATATAAACCATAAAAACCATTTGAACCTCTTTTTCCAAGATGGCGGCCGTTGCACAAGGGTTGCAACCCCACAAACTTGGATTTAACTTTAGACTAACCCCCCCTTCTTATCTACAAAATAAAATTGCGTCCTCTGACAAACGCAACCCTAAATGTAACTTTTCAATGGACTACCTAATTAGCATTCCGCACTCCTTCTCTATATAAACTATAAGTGTGCAAAATTTCATACTCCGTACGTACGCGCAATTTTCGTAAAAAGGGGTACAAAGTTTTTGCTTAACATACCGGGTTGCAATCTCTAGTGACCACCGTAGCCTATAGACGCCTGCAACACCAGAAGCGTCGCAAGCGTGTTGCCGACCCTATCCCCAATCCCCCCAGGAGCTCTGGTCACCTTACTCACCAACAGGAACACAATACTGCTTGAAAACAGTATTATTTAGCTGTGGTCTTCTGTAAGGTCGAGGTACTACCCCAGTCGGGCTGCTCCATATTTTGAGCAGGAAATTTCCTGCTCAAAACATTTGGTTATGATTTCGGTTTTATCACGTACAAGTCCACTCTTTATAAAACAATTTTTAAATAAATATTAGTATGTATTAGTTTTACTTTTTTATATTAATTATCATTAGTTTATGCTATACACTATTTGTTCATAATTTAATGTAGGTAGGTACTATTAATAATAAAAATAATTGTGTTTGCTAGCCAACAAAAAAAACCGACTTGAATTACATCGATAAGTAATACAACGTAGGTGCCTATACGAAAATATAGTCAAGTAAATACGCGTTATTAGATATTACTCAAAAACTACTTATCAGACTTCAATTTTTAAGTAAGACCACATGACAAGCACTACCTTTCGATTAAAAAAGAATCATCGAAATCGGTCGTCCCAGTAAAAATTTCTTAGGTAACATACATTAAAAAAATAAAGCCCAAAATGAGAACCTATTTCTTTTTTTTTAAATTCCATTTAAAAAAATCCTTTTAAAGAAAAAAAAATATAGTTTTGCAAAATTGGCAGCCCTGTTATATTCTCTACATAATTTAATCAGATAATGAATTCACTTCAATTATTACAATGTAATTTGAAACAGTATTAAGTAAGTAAGTCTGCTTACCGCTTGTCACGTCTCTATATACAAGAAAATATTAAACCAAAATGACTATTGTGAAACTAGAAAATACAACATCCTTGAAATCCAAACGATCATTATCAAATATACTTAAAATATTCTTCGTCATTCTTCAAATCATGTTTGGTTATGATTTCGGTTTTATTAAATATCAATCTATTACTCATAAAATAATTATCAAAATAGTTACTGCTATTTTAAGTATCGTTTCAGGATTTATTTTCTTGTTATTAACACTACCTGACTTAGATTTAATGGATAAAATATGGTACTTCATACTTATTTTAACGTGCTGTTCTTATGTTCTCACGTTACTGCTGACTTCTGAACAAAATACTTTCCAGACATTTTTGAATCATTTACTGTGGATAGATTCCGAACTTGAAGTGGACAACTCTTCCTACTGTTTCGAATTTACTATCGTGCTAAGTTGCACACTCTCAATGTTGTTGGAAACTTCGTTTGGGATCATTAACGTTCAAGACTTTAGTAGTTTATACGCACAGATTTTGTACTTTTTCATTTATCTACCAATAAGGGTTCCGTTTTTGGTACTTTTTTTCGTTTTCCGTGCCACTAATGGCAAATTAGCTGCATTGAAAAATCTGATAAATAATGAACCTAAAAAAGCGCAAATTTTATATAAATCTCTTATTGATTCGGTTGAAAATGTTAAACAGTCATTTAATTATATTGTAAGTAACTGTTAATCTGTGTAAAACTATACATGTCTCTAAATAATATTAAAATGACAGATAAGTCTTAAGAACAGAAGTTAATATGGTTTTTTTTCCAGTTTTTCTTCACTACATTGGCGAATATACCCAGCACGATGACATACACATATATGATAGTAAGAGATTTGAAAACAATGGGAATTGTAAGTCCTCTTAAACAGCTTATGTTTGAAATTCGAGTCTAAAACTTGCATTCAGTTACCATTACAAAGATCATAATTATAACTTAATCATGTAATTATTGACTCACTCTTTATTCTAAAACAAGATGAAATTACTATTATTTTTATAACTAAAAAAATATTTAGTCATAGGGCTTAAAATCTTGAGTGACGATTTCCGATATTATCAATTATTTATTATTTTATTAAGACAATAATTTTCAGTCTTCACATAAAGTTCATAGACAAATTTCAAAGAGTAACACAAATTAATATCAACCTTTCTCTTATTAAACCACAATTTTTAGGGTTCCGTACCCAAAGGGTAAAAACGGAACCCTATTACTAAGACTTCGCCGTCCGTCCGTCCGTCCGTCCGTCTGTCACCAGGCTGTATCTCAAGAACGGCGATAGCTAGACAGTTGAAATTTTCACAAATTGTGTATTTCTGTTGCAGCTATAACAACAAATACTAAAAACAAAATAAAATAAATATTTAAGGGGGGCTCCCATACAACAAACGCTATTTATTGCCTATTTTTGCTCGATATCAATAAATGGTAACAGGTAGGCACTTGAAATATTCACAAAATAGGTACTTAATTGTATATTTACTTTCATCATTTCAGCCTGTCGCAGTCCACTGCTGGACATAGGCCTCCACAAGTTCGCACCAAAAACGGCGTGAACTCATGTGTTTTGCCCATAGTCACCACGCTGGGCAGGCGGGTTGGTGACCGCAGGGCTGGCTTTGTCGCACCGAAGACGCTGCTGCCCATCTTTGGTCTGTGTAGTTCAAAGCCAGCAGTTGGATGGTTATCCCGCCATCGGTCGGCTTTTTAAGTTCTTTGGTGTAGTGAAACTTTGTTAGCCCTTAGTCGCCTCTTACGACACCCACGGGAAGAGAGGGGGTGGCTAAATTCTAAAGTGCCGTAGTAGTAACCGTATATTTGCTTTAATAATAAGTAATAAAATTAAATTAAAAAAATATCTAGGGGTCTCATACAACAAAAGTGACTTTTTTGCCGCTTTTTGACCGATATTAAAATCACTGTACCTGATTTTTACCTAGCCAATGGTACGGAACCCTTCGTGCGCGAGTCTGACTCGCACTTGGCCGATTATTTATTATTTATGTTTTTTTTGTAGGTACTTTCACAATGACCTCAAGTAGGAAAATAATTACTACTGTGTCGGCAGTCTGGAAAACACACACAATACACAAGCACAAACGCCCAGACCACCTTTATGAAATCACCTTTATGAAATACACAAATGTTTGTGATGAGCAGGGATCGAACCCGCGACCGCTAGCGCAGCATTCATAGCTGTGACCTTTTGGCCAACGCATTATCAAAAATTATTTTCATTTAAGTCGTTGCAGGATAATGTATATAACAACTCAGGAAATATTATTGCCGCTCTCATATTTCTATCAACGCTTTTCGTGCCAGCGCTAGCAGCGGGAACATTGCCGAACGAGGTCAGAAGGTTGATGATTGCTTTGCAAGATTTGCTCATTTTAGAAAACGGTTCGTGATTTTAAATATGTATTTTATTTTAATTTCTCTTCACTTTCGATCAGTAAGTCATACAGCCAGCCAGCATCCACGGCTACAACTTGTTCCTCGCACTACCAAAATATTTATAATTCACAACTTAAGAACTAAATATTTACAGATAGTTATTAATAGCTATCATATAATGCATAAATCGTGTCCACGTGGAATGGTGTCAATGCAATGCTATGCCAATAATATGTGTTTTAATATATATATACATAATATGTATCTACTTATTATATTATTGTCTGACATAAAAAACTGAAACCAAAATTTTACTTGACAACAAACGCAGTTACTAAACGTAGCAGTGACGTAGATCACTCCGTGTATAACGTATCAACCATTATCAAATCATTTTACCCGCTGTTACCTTGATTCATTTCCTTTTATCTGTCCAAAGTTAGTGACATAATATTATCTTACATCAAATTGACACAGTTGAAATTTGGTACTTTTTACTTTTCAGATGAAAGCCGCGTCCAAGACATAGAACGATTCATAAGATACATCGAAGCTCGACCTTTCAAGCTCACCGTGCTTCGGATCATTCCTTTAGACGCCTCGTTTGTCGTCATGTCGTTAAATTTTACTGTCACGTATTTAATTGTAATCCTACAACTGACTCATATTTATTAAAATAAATTTACTGTTATTTGTATTTTACTGCCTCTTACATAATGAAAGACTACAATTTGCCCGAACTGCAAATTGCTTTATTTTGGTCAAATATGTGTTTTATAGTTAGAACAGGAGATCGAAGAATTGGACGGCGCCCGGCCCGGATGGCATCCCGGGCCGGGTACTGGGAATCGCCCTCCAGGAGATGGGTGACCGGCTTCGGCAGTTGTTCAGCGCTTGCCTCGCGTCTGGACGATTCCCGAAGCCGTGGAAGGAAGGAAGACTGTGCCTGTTGCGGAAGGAGGGGCGACCCGTCGACTCGCCTTCCGCATACAGGCCCATCGTCCTGCTGGATGACACGGGTAAACTACTGGAGAGTGTCGTGGCCTCCCGTGTCATTCGGCAACTGGAGGGAACTGGGCCCGGGCTGTCCGAGGCCCAGTACGGGTTCAGAGTGGGGCGGTCCACATTAGACGCTCTGCTCTGGCTCAAAAGTTGGACGCAGGCGGCGGTCCGCGAGAAGGACATCACTGGACAGAAGGAGTTACTGGACATCGCCAACGCCTTCAACAGCCTCCCGCACGCGACAATACAGGAGGCGCTTCGCCACCACCGTGTGCCCCTGTATCTGCGGAGGCTGTTGGGTGACTACCTCCAGGTCCTGGTGCTGGGGCGCGACGGTCTGAGGCGACATCGCGTCTCGTGCAGAGTTCCGCAGGGGTCAGTGCTTGGACCGCTCCTGTGGATCATCGGCTACGACTGATGCTTCTGGGTGCTGACTTCTGGGTGCTTCGGGGCACGCTGCCCGCAAGCGTGCGGGTCTCGTGCTACGCCGATGAGTAGTACTTCCTTTAGCCACGGGTAGGGACTCGTGACCAAAGGAAGGGACCTCGCGGAGGTGATGCGGTCGGCCACGGCCGGCGCAACTCTCGTGGTCGGCCGTTTACGAGCGCTGGGGCTGGAAGTCGCCCTGACGAAGACCGAGGCCCTACTGTTCCATGGGCCTCGGGGAGGACCCCCTCCAGGTACGTGGGTAACTCTGGACGGGGTCCCGGTCCGGGTGGGGACCCAGATGAGGTACCTGGGCCTCACCCTGGACGGGAGATGGGCTTTCGGGGCTCACTTTGCCCAGCTGGCCCCGAGAGTCGTCAGAGCTGCCGCCTCACTCGGAAGGCTGCTGCTGAACGTTGGTGGTCCAAATGCCAACTGCCGTCGGCTGTACTCCGGGGTCATCCGGAGTATGGCCATGTACGGGGCGCCCGTCTGGGCGGACGCCCTCGGTCCGCAGCGGGTTACCGGACGGTCTCCTGGACGGCGGCGTGCGTGCTGGCTGGCGATCCCCCCTGGGAATTACAGGCGGAGATCCTCGCCGAAACATATCATTTCGTGGCGGCGAGGAGATCCCGGGGGGAGCCCCCGACGTGGGAGGAGGTCGCACGCATGCGGAGGCAGGCGCAGGATACCCTGTTGCGGCGGTGGACGGAGGACCTGGCCCCGCCGGTCCCCGGTCAGTGGACGGTGGGCGCGGTCATGCCGGTCCTTCAGAAGTGGATGAGGCGGCTTGACCGCTGACCTTCCGTTTGGTGCAGGTGCTTTCCGGACATGGATGCTTCGGTAAGTATCTGCACCAAATCGCAAGACGGGAGGCGACTCCAGCCTGCCACGAGTGTGGGGCGCCAGAGGATATGGCGCTCCACACGCTGGAGATGTGCGCCGTGTGAGAATCACAGCGGCGTGCGCTTTCGGCGGTCATCGGGCTGGATCTCTCGCTGCTGAGCGTCGTAAAAGACATGCTCGACAGTGAGAGATCGTGGCAGGCGGCGGTCTCCTTCTGCGAAGAGGTAATGACGCAGAAGGAGACCGCGGAGCGGGCCAGGGAGAGTATCGCCGCCGCTGACCCGCTCCGGCGCAGACGTACGGGGGCAAGGAGGAGGCGGTTTACCCACCTCCTCCCCTCCTCGTAATAGTGGGGTCGCCGGCCGACAGTCGGGGGACTTCGGCTGGCTGGACGACGTGACCCCACAGGTCTGCGGGGTGGCCTTGTTGTGAGCGAGGCCACCCCGACATTGTGCAGGGCCGGGACGTAAACGTCCGGGCCTACTGCCGGGGCGAGGTGGCGACTGCTAGCGCGACCCCATCTCGCCCCATCCAGGCGGACGACGGCTCACATGTGGTGGTTTTTAGTCAGTAGGAGTCTGACATAACCCTCTGGTGCCCCCGCACTGGAGGGTATCCATGATGGATTTTCCCCACGTAAAAAAAAGGAGATCGAAGAATTACAACAATACTTCTAGATAAGTTGAAGACGCAATTTATATGTGCTTTGTGATACAAATATTACCACTTTTTGAGTCGTTCAAATCATATCTAGCAAAGAGACTTCAGTTTGTAGTCCTCAACGAACGCAGATCACGGAACTCCATCGCTGGGTTAGGAATGCCTCAGAAATCCGTCTTAGGTAAAGGGGAAGTACCTTGAGCTTACAGAAGATCACAGCAAAATAAAACTGCTTTAAGTAGTGTTGTGTTCCTGTGTTGAGTAAGGTGACTAGAGCTCCTGGGGGATTGGAGGTATGGTCGGCAACGCGCTTTCTATGATTCTGGTGTCGCAAGCATCTATAAATAATTACGGTAATCGTTTACCATCAGATGAGCCGTAAGTGAGTCTTTAACGAAATAATCTATTCGTAGAATTTAAGGCACAGTTAATAAGTATTTATTTTTTTTTTTTTTTTGGTATCGCAGGGTAACCCATTTACGGGTGATATCCAGGACGCCCGGGTAGGCAGTCCTAGACCGTATGTCGGACTCAGCATTTGGGGTGCTACTACCGCACTAAACCCCCTGCGGGAGCCTTCAGCCGCTATACTTGGAGGGTCCCGGATCTGTAAGTGAGTCTTTAACGAAATAATCTATTCGTAGAATTTAAGGCACAGTTAATAAGTATTTATTTATTTATTTATTTATTTATTTATTTTTTTTTTGGTATCGCAGGGTAACCCATTTACGGGTGATATCCAGGACGCCCGGGTAGGCAGTCCTAGACCGTATGTCGGACTCAGCATTTGGGGTGCTACTACCGCACTAAACCCCCTGCGGGAGCCTTCAGCCGCTATACTTGGAGGGTCCCGGATCTGCAGGCAACAGGATCCCTCCAGCGACAGGCTGGCCTCGGCGAAAAGGCCAGACTTCTCCTCCATGGGGACTGTCCGGCTCACCTCTGAACAGTCCCGACGACGCCGTGTCTAGCAGGACCGGGTTCCCATCCCGGCCCGACACGGGCACAGGGGCGTTACTGGAAGCGCATTAAGTAGCGCCTCCTACGCACCCCCATTCGTCGCCCGCGGGTGGAAGCCACGTCGGCGGCCTCCTCTCTCACCCGCTCGTCGGCCTCCTTCTGGGACATTACTGTCTCGCAGAAGGAGACCATCGCCTTCCAGGACTCGTCGTCGCCGAGCATCGCGGTGATGACGCTCGGGAGTGACAAGTCCCCTCCGAGGACCGACGTCAGACCCTGACGCAGTGCCGCCCATCTCGGGTACACCTCGAGAGTGTGCTGGGCAGAGTCCACCGCCGCGCCACAATCGTGACATTCAGTCGTCGGCCTACTTTGGGCCGTCCGACACAGGTAGTCACCAAAGCAACCGTGCCCGGTGAGAACCTGCGTCAGACGGAAGGTGAGGGGCTTGCGTTTTCGACGCATCCACCGCTCAAGGACCGGGCGCAGGGCAGCCGTTACGCGTGTGCCATACGGTTCCTCCGCCAGGTCCTCCCCCCACCTCCGCATTAGCGCTTCCTGCCCTATCCGGCGCACCCGCAGGATCCCGTCCAACGTGGGGTTCTCACCAAGAGCCCTCCTACCCGAGACGTATGAGTAGGTCTCGGCAAGAACCTCCGCCACGAGTTCCCACGGGGGGTCGCCGGCTAGAGCAGTAGCTGCAGCCCACGATACCGTACGGTACCCCCGAATCACCCTCACCGCGATGGTCCTCTGCGCAGAGCGCAGCGCGGCCCTATTCCTCGCAGTGAGGCGATCCGCCCAAACCGGGGCACCGTACGTCGCCATACTCCGGCAGACACCGGAGTACAGCTGCCTGCAGGCGGCGCTGGGTCCTCCGAGGTTCGGGAGGAGTCTGCCCAGTGCACTCGCCACCTTCACGACCTTTGGTCCCACCATAGCGAAGTGTGGGCCAAAGGTCCACCCTCCATCGAGAATGAGCCCCAGATATTTCATTTGGGGGCTCATTCTGACCCTCCCCTCTCCGATCTGCAGGGTAGCCCCCGGTGGGGGTCCCTTGCGTCCGGTCCCGCGGAAGAGGAGGGCTTCGGTCTTATCAATTCTGACACGAAGCCCTAAACTCTTTATGCGGCTGATCACGAGGTCGATTCCAACCTCGGCCAGCCGCGCCGCCTCCTTGAAGTCACGTCCCCGGGAGTACACGAGGGTGTCATCCGCGTAGCAGATGACACCCATCCCGGGGAGGAGACGGCCTCGCAGGACCCAGTCGTACCCAATGTCCCACAGGATCGGTCCCAGAACCGATCCCTGTGGGACACCGCAGCCGACTTGCCGCCATTCCACGGACCCCGACCGGTTCTCGTAGCCTACCCTCCGATCAGAGAGGTACGCCTCCAACAGCCTCTTTAGATACGGGGGCACCCCGAAGTATTTCAGTGCCTCCCGTATCACTGCGTGCGGGAGACTATTGAAAGCGTTCGCGATGTCCAGGGACACCGCGACAACCACCTCCCTCCTTTGTTCCGCCTCACCCGTCACTGCCCTCAGGCGTTTGAGGGCATCGATGGTCGACCGACGTGCTCGGAACCCGAATTGAGACTCTGAAAGTCCGGGTCCCGACCCCTCCTCCAGGTGCTGAACGAGCCGGGAGGCAACCACTCTTTCCAAGGCCTTCCCAGCTTCGTTCAGCAGCACCACCGGTCGCACCGCCGAAGCCGAGTCCGGGGTCCGCCCTGCCTTGGGAAGAAGGCAGAGCCGACCCTCCTTCCAGGCTCCCGGGAACTGGCCAGACCGCAAGCAGCGGTCAAACAGCTCCCGAAGGCTGTCGCCGAGGTGCCCGAGAGCGATCGCGAGTACCCTCCCGTGCACCCCGTCCGGACCCGGCGCTCTCTTCTTACTCTGAAGGCGGGACAGAGCCGCCTCCATTTCAGTCTCTGTGACGGGTGGCGGAACACCCTCCTCCTCGTCCGGCGTATGCCGAGCCATCGTGGGGGGCATGAAGCCCTCGGGTTCGTCGGGGAAGAGTTCCCCAACGATCCTCCCCAGTTGGTCCGGCTGGAGCGTTTCGCTGATGGGGGCCGACTGAGCGCGAAGCCTGTTCTGCGCCCAAATATACGGTCGGCCCCAGGGGTCTCTCTCCAGACCCCCAACTAACTCCAGCCAGGCCTCCTCCTTGGCTCGGTATATGGCTTGCCGCAGGATCTTCGTTTTCTCCACGTAGATCCTGCGTAGCCTGTCGTCCCTGTCCACCGCGTAGGCGTCTCCGCCTACTCCGGGTATATTGTCTCCTGGCCCCGTTGCAGGCGGCCCGGAGACCGGCTATCTCAGCCGACCACCAGTAGAGCGCCCGCCGCGGGGATGAACGCTTCGCGGGCGGCATGGCCGCTCTGCAGACAGCAGTAAATACGTCGCAAAGCCGGCTAGCCGCTTCATCCACCCCAACCTCCGACAGCGGCGGGAGACTCCAGCGGCCGATGATTGCAGCCTCCTCTGCCAGTTCCCGGTCGAGCTTGGAGAGTGCCCAACGCGGAAACTGGCTACGCCCCCTAGAAGACGTATACGACGACGACGACGCCGGACGGACGGGAGCTGGAGACACCTCGAACCTTATGTATCGATGGTCCGAGAGAGTCTCCACCTCCGTCTCCACCCTCCACCCTTCCACTCTGCGCGCGATGGCCGGCGTGGCGAACGTGACGTCCACCACGGAACCTCCCGACCACCGCACGCACGTCTGGACTGTCCCCACATTGAGCAGGCACAGTCCGGCAGCCAGCGCCCACTCCTCCACCTCCCTCCCTTTTGGGTTCGTAACCGGGTTACCCCAAGCCGTGGACTTGGCGTTGAGATCGCCTGCCACGAACACTTGAAGGGGAGCTAGCTGCCCCACCAGCGGGCCCAGAACGTCGAGAAACCGTTCCAGGGCCGCTAGGTCACTGTTCGGGGAGAAGTATACTCCAACGAAAGCCACCTCTCCCCAAACCGCCGCCACGTACCCGCGGCCCCTCGCCTTGACAACGAGAGGGGGGCCGGCTCCAGGTCTCACCACGATCGCCACCAAGCCCTCGGTGTCTCCCGCCCAGTGTGGGCAAGGAGGCACGGCATATGGCTCGGCGACGATCGCGACGTCAACACACCATTCCGCCATGGACTGCAGGAAAAGGTCCTGGGCCCCGGCGGAGTGGTTGACGTTCGCCTGGAGGACGCTGAGATGTCCGGGCATTATTCGGTCATCTCAGCGTCTGCTGACACCACTCGGTTCCCCCCTTGGGATGTTTGCGGGGGGAACTTCCCGCGAGTTGATGGGGGCTTGCACGCCATGCCCCCCATGACGTGGCCTGCCGGCCTACCAGCGTCCGCGCACACCGCGCAACGAGCGGCGGCCGAGCACCCGGCGGCTTTGTGGCCAGCCTGACCGCAGCGATAGCATAGGGTGCTGCGGTCAGTGCCCGCCGGGCACGCGGCACCGACGTGCCCTAGTCCCAGGCAACGGAAACAGTGCCTGGGACGCGCCTGCAGTAGGTGGACGACCCCCCTGCTCCACCCAACCGTTATGTTCCCGGCCTGCAGCAGTTTTTTCCCTGCCGCCGCCAGGAGCTCAATGTGGGCTGTCCCCGAGCCCATTTGTCCCACGCGGATGTTTCTCACGTGGACCTGCCCCGGGGAACAGCCCCCCTCCTTCGCCACCGCGGTAGCCAGGCGCTCCGCGGTGACCGCGTCGCTCAGGCCAGAGATTCTCATCTCCGCCCTCTTCTGAGCACCTCCACCTCCTCAGCCAAGGCCTCCTTTAGACGAGCGGCGAGGGCATCGGCCTTCTCCCCGCTTGTGGAGCCGGGCACCTCAATGAGGCGCGCCCCAGTCGCCGACTGGCGTATCCGGAGCGGGCCGATTCCCAGCTCATTGAGGTCGATACTGCTCTCGGCCTTGAGCAATGTCGACCCATACGTGGCCCCCTTGGCCGCTGCCTCCGGCCGTAACTTGATTATTACGGCCGCTGAGCGGGGGAGCACCAGCTTAGGCTTCGGAGCCTCCTTCTTGGCCGGCGGCGTTGAGGCCGCCGTTTTTTTGGTCGCCGTATTCTTCGCCGGCGGCGCTGAAACCGTTCGTTTTTTCACCGCCGTTTTGCGGCGGACGACTTCCGTCCAGCTTGCCACCGGCTCCTCCTGGGGTTTGGCCCCCTCTCCCTCTTTCCCTTGAGGGCCCGCTTCCTTTGAGTTGGAGGGACCGAACGCGGTCCACTCCACCTCCTTAACCTTTCCCTTCCCCTTGCCCTTCCCCTTGCCTTTCCCCTTGCCCTTCCCCTTTCCTTTGCTCGATGGTTGGGGAAGGGCAGGGAGCTCCTCCGAGTCTGCTTGCACACCCACGCTAGTGCTAGGGGCCGCTGTCACTCTGTTCTTGTCCGCAATGTCGGCCGTTGTGGCTCGCGCCAGTGGTCTGCTGTCCCCAGCCATTGTGGAGCGGCAACGAGGGGCAGCCGGAAGCTGAAGATCCGCCAGGCGGTCATCCACGATGTTGCCGACCATAGTGGCTATATCCTGCCTTAGGTCGGCAGGTCCCTTCACACCTGTGGATTCAGGAACCTTTTTGCGGCTGTCCTCGTACTGCCGTTTGTAGGCCTGCGCCTCATTGCGGACCAGTTCCAACTCCCGCGCAAGCCGACAATTGTCAGCCTTCAGTCTTCGGACTTCATCCGTGTCGGTGCGGACCACTAGGGACTGCAGTACCTCCCTAATAGAACCAGCGGCCCTCCTGATTTTGGCGGCATAGCCCCCCTTGAGATTGACCGACTTCCCAGTCAGGCCGAGGATTAAATTGAGGTTGGCCTCAGAAGCCTCCCTCAGCTCCTCGGCCCCTCGGTTCTCAATATCGTCCAACTCGATTGGGGTCTCCTTCATGTGACCCCCCACCACCTTCTCCTTCCTGAATACCCTCTTGTGGAGGGTCGCCACAAACTCGTCTTCCCGGTCTCTCTCCACACGCTCTCTCAAAGCCGCTCTGGCACCCGTAAGTGTGAGCACTTTGCCCCTCTTGGACCGGGACTTACCCCCCGCGGTTACTCCCGTCTCTGTCTCCGTGTCGGAGTGTTCTGACCACTCTGAGTAAAGGACCTTTTTCCCCAGCCTTGACTCAGACAGCGAGGTGATATAAATGTCCTCCAGGACTTCGATGCCGCCCTGTGATTGGCCCTGAGAAGGCCCCTCGGGTTGGCCCTCAGAAGGGCCGTCGGGTTGGCCCTGAGAAGGGCCGTCGGGTTGGCCCTGAGAAGGGCCGTCGGGTTGGCCCTGAGAAGGGCCGTCGGGTTGGCCCTGAGAAGGACCGTCAGGTTGGCCCTGAGAAGGGCCCTTAGAAACTCCACCTCTACTCTCGGGTAGAGGAAACATCGCTTCACAATCGCAGTCACATGGACCAAAAACAATCTACAACCAAGTACAGCTTATAGCGTTCAGTCACCTGCCTGCCACCTGCGTTACCGGGGTCAGGACAGGGTCCAGGGGAGACGACGAGGACGTAGCTATAAACACTTGGTGACTCCCCCACAGTTAATAAGTATGACTCCTAGCGGAGTGGACACGGTTGGGTTAGTTTACTCCTAAAGGTCATTTTGAACGTTAATTTGAATTTTATTCAGTCTAAGCCTGCCTCAGTAAATGAACCATCCAACTCAAAAATATTTTTTTAATTCGAGCCAGTAGGTAGGATTGAAACAAACAAACAATTTTTTTCAGCTTTATACTATAGGTATAAATAAAATTACAATACTTCAAAGGTTTCTTCATATAAAGCGCTTGGTTTTATTTTCTTCTGTTCCTAATAATAAATAGTGTAGGTCGATTAAGCTGCCTTACATTCAAACCGTTCACGTCACACGCACGCGTAAATCAATAACTTCTAGGTACCTCCTTCACTGATGACAAGTTACTTACAAGTTACAACTATAAATTGCTACTTCTAATTAGGGATGTCTTATGTCTATATAATTGTATCATAGTTATACAATATCGATTATTTATCTTCACATAATATCGTTGTATTAATGGCCTAGAAAATTCTTTCCTTATTTATTTCTTTCAAAAGCAAAAAAAATTGTGAAACATTAAATAATTATCATGATAACGTCTAAAGTACATGATTTAGTCTTTTTTTATTTCGTTCAATATAATCAACGCAATCAAATGTCCAAATTCACTCTCACGTCTGTTGCTTATTAACGTGTGCTATTTTTGGTTCTGTACGATTGGCAGTTTTGGGTCATAGGTAGGATATTTAACTGAACTATATTGTAACTGACGTAGAGCACATCATGAAATTTCATGCTCAAAATGGAGCAGCCTGACTGGGGTAATAATACCTCGACCTTACAAAAGATCACACCTAAATAATAGAATTTTCAAGCAGTGTTGTGTTCCTGTTGATGAGTAAGGTGACCAGAGCTCCTGGTGGGGATTTATGGATAAGGTCAGCAACAGGCTTGTAATGCTTCTGGTGTTGCAGACGTCTATAAGCTACGGTAATCGCTTACCATGAGGTGAGCCGAACGCCTGTGTTCCGACCTAGTTATATAAAAAAAATTAATCTTTAAATATTTAAAATATAATTTAACGAGGTACCTTTCGTATCTGAGAAATTTTTAATGACGTTTACTAATAAAACTAATTTTCTAATACAATCAAAATCAATTACTTCACAGGTAATAAATTATTTGTTACAAAATTAATTTGAAACGAACTGTCATCGAAGTAAACGTATTGCTTGTCGTATTGAACCTAAAGAAATAAATAAAATTGGAGTGTCTGTTTGTAATATTAAAAGGTGCTAATTAAACATACTTCTTTTTAATATCATTATTTGCCTCTAAAAACCTACATTGTCGTCTAAATTAATAAGTCAGCCACAATATTAACGAGCGTCAGAATGATACTAACTTAGCCACTAGTTATCTTCAATGTAAGCCACTCTAAATACAACTCAGCATGGTGGTTATTTTTAAGCATCTAAGTTTGTAGCATGCTGTTCTGAACCGAATTTATCGGTAAATGTAATTAGTATTTGTTAACACTAATAGTTCTGTATAATCTATGTTGCCTATGGCAACACTGCTTCCTGTGTAACTTGACAGCTCAGTCCTCTTGCTAACCGGCGTGTGCGCGCTCGCCGCCTTTGTCCATACTGTGTATTGAATATTAGATATTATTGTTAACTACATTCGAACGCGTTCACTAACGCCATTATTTCGTGTCGATAAGTATTAGTTAAGTTTATTATTTCTGTTGTATATTATAAAGTGTTAAAAGTGTATGTGAATTGTGCCACGCCGATACCAGCGGTCATATTCGTCGTTCCTCAATCATCCTGCCGTTTCACAGCTGAGTATCTCCCTTATTAACATAAAACTGCATTTGGCCATCTGTGTTTTTATGCTAATTTAGGTTGATACCGGCCAGCGACCAGCGCATCTTCACGAAGAATCCAGGTAAAATCAATAAGTTTAAGCACTGTGTTAACGCAGTCATATGTATGTTCGTTCACCTGATGATATTTAATTTCACGCTTCCACATAAAACAAATAATCCCAGGTCGAACATTAACACATGCATTCAAGCAATAAACGTCTAAAATATTAATACCTATATGACATCAAATAAGATATTTAATTTGCTTCTCATTTTTTGACTCAGTATGTTTAAAATGTAACTCATCCCACATTTATTGATCGTCAAACGATTCACGATTCAGCCTGTAATATCCCACTGTTGGGGATATGCCTCTTCCCCAGTGGCGTAATGTAGGGGGGGGGGGGGGTTGTCGGTCGTATTTTTTCATTATCTGAAAACACGGGTAAAACGAAATTTTCTAAAAATTAATCCTAGCTAGATACAGATGTTTGCCGTGGTCTGGGTGTTTGTGCAGTCCTTGTGGGTCTCCCCACCATGCCTCGGAGAGCACGTTAAGCCGTCGGTCGCGGTTATATCATGTACACCTGATAGCGATCGTTACTCATGGTAGGTAATATATCCGCCAACCAGCATTGGAGCAGCGTGGTGGATTAAGCTCTGATCCTTCTCCTACATGGGGAAGAGGCCTGTGCCCAACAGTGAGATATTACAGGCTAATGCCAATCCTAGCTAGATCAATTTGTCGCCCCCGAAACCCCCTGCATACTAAATTACATGTAAGGGACAACTTTATAAACTTTTGAAGTGAAACTTTTTTAGGCGCATGAGGGGTAAAATTTGAACGACCGGTAACGCAGCAGCGTCAGGGACAGTCAGTTATTGTTATTTTTTTTTCAATTATTTTTTTTGTTTTTTTAAATTCGTTTTTTAAATTCGTTTTTTGAATCACTTTTATTTTAAATTAGTTTGCCAAAGAAGTTTCACTTCTGACATGTGTACTTTGTAGACACTCAATTTGTTTGTTTTTCTTTTTAAATTAGTTTTTTTTTTCAATTATTTTGCCAAAGATGTTTCACTTCTGACATATTTTGTGGGCTCGCATTTTTTTTTCAAATATAACCTGTAACAGTACAAAACAATGATGACTTTTCTTGCCGAAAAATTCTCTATAATAATGTATGTAATGTACTACTCTGTCAAGAAAGTACCGGGAAAGATCAAAATATCACATCAATATACAAACTGTTTGTTATTCATCCCAATTTATTTTATCACCTTCAAAGTATGCTCCTTCAGAAATTACTCACACTAACGAATAATTCAATCATCAAAACATTTTTTAACTACTGCTTCCGGAATTGAGTTCAGTTCTCGTCGCGAATTCTCCTTTATGTGTAGTTTGTTTGTGTTCTACCTGTGAAAAAGAAAAAAGTCGGCTGGAGCCATATCTGGTGAACATGGTGGTTGCTCGATGGTATTTGTTGAATGTTTGGTCAAAAATTCGTTCACAGTGGTGGCCTTATGCGAAAGCGCATTGTCGTGGTGCAAAATCCAAGAAATTTCTTTCCACAAATTGGCCTTCTTCGTCGAATTTGCTCTCTTAAACGCCGTATAACGCTCAAATCGATGAATTCCGAGTGCACAACACCACGATCTAGTCAAAGAAAACACTCAATATGACTTTGACTTTTGAACGAGTTTGGCGTGGATTTTTTGGTTTCGGTTCAGTTGGAAGGCGCCACTCCTACGCTTGTTGACTAGTTTGCATGTCAAACTCGTAAACCCACGTCTCGTCACCAGTAACAATGCGTTTCAAAAATGTTGGGTCAGAATTGACTCGTTCTAGCATGTCCCCAGCGCCTCTAATGCGATTGAGTTTTTGGAGAAAATTCAGGTCTTTTGGGACTAGCCGAGCGGCAACATGTTTCATACCCAAATGTTCAAATGGTACGGATCGACTCGTGAGATACAAAAAGTTTGGTGGCTATCTATCTCAAAGTTGAATGAGGATTTTCAGTCACTGTTTCCTTCACTTTTGTTAACTTCAGTTACAGACGTTGATGGACTACCAGAGCGAGGCAAATCTTCCATCACATCTCGACCACTTTTGATATTTTTGTACCACGCATAAGCACGAGTTTTGATAAAGTCAATTCACCGTAAGCCTTCTGTAACATTTTCATTGACTCCGAACACGAAATTCCATTGGCGATGCAAAATTTAAGACAAACTCTTTGTTCGATGTGTTTGTCCATTATGAAATTCGCAATATACACTAGATATGATATAACTAAAAACAGCACAGTATTTAATATAATCTTGTGCTGATAGCCTCTGTTATCCTATTTCTATATTATTTAATAGGTCACTACAAGAAGGAATTTTTCCTGATGCTTGGAAAAAAGCCCAAATTGTTCCCATCCATAAAAAGGGTTCTAAGTCTTTAATTGCAAACTATCGTCCAATATCCATCCTAAATACTATCGCTAAGTTGTTCGAAAAAGGGTGTATGAAGATATCTACTCAATTATTGCTAAGGGCATCCCACAGACACAACACGGATTCCTACGCGGTAGGTCCACCTTATCTAACTTAACTTTGTTTTCTGATTTTGTCTTGAAAGCGATGGAGAAAGGTGGACAGGTTGACGTAATCTATACGGATTTTGAAAAAGCTTTCGACCGTGTCGACCACGACATCCTTCTTCAAAAGTTACACAGTCTCGGAATTCATGGTGATTTGTTACGTTGGGTGCGGTCTTATCTTACTAACCGCACGCAGACTGTTGTTCTTGGAGGTTATAGGTCTGACTATATCCATGTACCGTCTGGGATACCCCAGGGTTCTCATCTCGGCCCTCTCTTCTATAGCGCATATATTTATGACATAAGTACGGTTCTTGTAAACTCAAAACACTTGCTCTATGCTGACGACAAAAAAGTATACATGAGCGTACGCACGGTTGATGATTGTAAGCGGTTACAACATGATCTTGGCAACTTATTTGATTACTATACTAAGAACAATATAAATGTTAATATTCAGAAATGTCAGTGTATTAGTTTTACTCGTAAAAATAATCCTATCGTTTTTAAATATAATTTTAATGGCATTGAAATTGGCAGAACAAAGATGGTCCGTGATTTAGGTGTATATTTTGATAGCAAAATGTTGATGTTTACTCATATTGACATAATTAAATCCAAAGCACTAAGAAATCTTGAATTTGTCATACGAACCTGTAGTCCTTTTAAAGATCCTCTTACCTTCAAAATAGTTTATTACGCATACGTTAGAACCATCTTAGAATATGCTGCTCCTGTGTGGTCCCCACGATACGATATTTATATAAAACGCATCGAAAGTGTACAGAAGAAATTTGTTCATCACCTTAAATTTAAGTGTAGAAAAGTTGATATAAGCGATGACTACATAGATATCTGCCGAGCTTATAACCTTCTGACGTTAACGGAACGCAGAGAGGTATTAGACATGGGGCTATTATATGATATAATTCGTGGGCGCCTAGACTGCCCAGAACTCGCTGAACGAACTATCTTTACTACTATTATTATTATCATTTTTATATGTGTTATATTTCCTTCTAAATATAAAAATTAATTAATAAATAGTTAATTGTTTGTAATTTGTACTTCCCATGGGTTTTATTAGTTTAATATGTAACTAAGTTTTAATGTAATAAGTCTTATTTGTTTTGTTTAATTTTAAACGGATGGATGGTCGTAATTGGCCTTTATGATTATATTTAATTCTTATTTTTATTTATAACTTTTTCTGTGCTGAGTACCATTCCTGATAAATAAATAAATAATTAACAGATGCAACTCAAACTCCGCGCCAAAATGGAAAACAGTTGCACCACACTAACAAAAAAATAATAATTTGGAACCATAAACAAATAATCCATTCCCGATACTTTTTTGACTGAATGTATAGTATACATTAAATTGAAATACCTAAATAAGAGGGCGGCAAAATTTATTTCCGCCCCGGGCGGCCGACAACCACGCTACGCCACTGCTCTTCCCCATGTAGGAGAAGGATCGGAGCTTAATTCACCACGCTGCTCCAATGCGGGTTGGCAGATATATTCCCTACTATGAGTAACGATCGCTATCCGGTGTACATGATAACAACCGGGACTGACGGCTTAACGTGCTCTCCGAGGCACGGTGGGGAGACCCACAAGGACTGCACAAACACTCAGATCACGGCAAACATATGTATGGCCAATACAAATGTTGTCGTGTGCGGGGATCAAACGTCGTGTGTCGGGTGTCACGTGTCATGTGGTCCCATTTAAATTTAATTGAGATCTCACAAGTACTTTTAGAGTTATATCTAATAATGCGTATTTACTTGACTACTGTCTTTTTCGTCTTATTACGTTGTACTAAGTACATGTCGATGTAATTGTAGTCGTTTTTTTTCGTTTGCAAGCAAATACGTTATTATTAACTCAAGAGGCTGGTTTCAAATTTTCGTTATTTTGCAATTAGTTTCAAATTAAACAGGATCATAACTGACCCGTGGAATAGACCTAAAAGGCGTTAAAAAACGCGCTTAGTACACACAGGTAGCGTTGAAACGTGTGCATATTATGACGATTACAGCTTTTACAAATTTTTGAATCGCTATATCTCAGAAATGGTGACTCGTAATAAAAAAGTATCTGTACCTTTTTTATACACAATTTTATGATCTACAATTTTGGTCTGAAGTATTTTTATCACAAAACTTACCGTTTTGGTGAAAATAGCGAAAAACTCATTTTTTTGACCTTGATTAAAATTTCCATACAGGAGAAAGATGGGGAACTTCCAAATTTTATTAATAATTATATTTTGAGCGATTTTACCAATTTTCAGCTTGTTGTGAATTTATAAAGCTTCAAATGTCTAAATTGACCGGACTATTATCAGACTTCAATTTATAAGTAGGACCACATGACAAGCAGTACCTTTCGATTAAAAAATCGCGTGCGTACAAAGTACGCATGTCAGAAGTGAAACTTCTTTGGCAACTATTTAAATTAAAAAATTCTTAAAACCATAAAAAAACCAATTCAAAAAAACTAATAAAAAAACGATTTTAAAATACAAAAAAAAACTAATTGACACTGACGCATTACCGGTCGCTCAAATTTTAACCATCATGCGCATAAAGAAGTTTCAAAAAGAATCATCGAAATCGGCCCTTCCAGTAAAAATTTCTTAGGTCACATACATTAAAAAAATACAGCCGAAATGAAAACCTCCTTTTTTGAATTCGATTAAATAAAATATCGCTACATAAGTTGTCACAATTCTTTCTCATATTTATCTGTTTATTTATTCATGTAACTTTCAAAAAACTTAATTAGATAATGTATTCAATTCAATTATAACAGAGGAAATTGAAATAGTAATCAGAAAAAGTTGACAGAGTAAGTCTACTCGTACCTACTTACCGCTTGTCACGTCTCTATATACAAGAAAATATTAAACCAAAATGACTATTGTGAAACTAGAAAATACAACATCCTTGAAATCCAAACGATCATTATCAAATATACTTAAAATATTCTTCGTCATTCTTCAAATCATATTTGGTTATGATTTCGGTTTTATTAAATATAAATCTACTGCTAATAAAATAAATATAAATTTATATTATTATAATTTATTTTTGACTTTTTAGTCGGTTATCACGTCACTTTATTCGAATTATTCTTAGCAAGCCCTTTCATTTGATACCCATATTGTAGAAGTGCACTAAAAATAACTAGTCCGCACTCTTGGATATGCTGCCATATTGGATTTAGAATGACTTCACAAAGTTAACCATGCATTGTCATCCAAATTGAACCTGCATACAAAATTTCAGCTCAATTGATTGCTTCAAAATCGAGTTGCAAGATTTCACCCGAACAAACATACATACATACACGCATACATACAAACCATGGATTTTCATCCAAATTGAACCTGCATACAAAATTTCAGCTCAATTGGTTGCTTCAAAATTGAGTTGCAAGATTTCACCCGAACAAACATACATACATACATGCATATATACAAACCATGTATTGTCATCCAAACTGAACCTGTATACAAAATTTCAGCTCAATTGGTTGAAGATATCTGCTTCAAAATTGAGTTGCAAGATTTCACCCGAACAAACATTCATTAAAGTTACATACATACATACATACATACATACATACATTGCAAGTTAAATAAAAGCTTGTAATAATTATCAAAATAGTTATTGGTATTTCAAATATCGTTTCAGGATTTATTTTCTTTTTATTAGCACTACCCGACATGGATTTTATAAGTAAAATATGGTACTTCATACTTATTTTAACGTGCTGTTCTTATGTTGTCACGTTACTGCTGACTTCTGAACAAAATACTTTCCAGACATTTTTGAATCATTTACTGTGGATAGATTCCGAACTTGAAGTGGACAACTCTTCCTACTGTTTCGAATTTAATATCGTGCTAAGTTGCACAGTCTCAGTTTTGACCGAAGTTTGGTTTGGGATCATTAAAGTTCAATACTTGAGTAGTTTATACGCACAGATTTTGTATTTTTTCATTTTCGTACCAATGAGGATTCCGTTTTTGGTACTTTTTTTCGTTTTCCGTGCCACTAATGGCAAATTAGCTGCATTGAAAAATCTGATAAATAATGAACCTAAAAAAGGGCAAATTTTATATAAATCTCTTATAGATTCTGTTGAAAATGTTAAGCAGTCATTTAATTATATTGTAAGTAACTGTTAATCTGTGTATAACTATAAATGTCTCTTAATAATATTAAAATGACAGATAAGTCTTAAGAACAGAAGTTAATATGGTTTTTTTTCCAGTTTTTCTTCACTACATTGGCGAATATACCCAGCACGATGACATTCACATATATGATAGTAAGAGATTTGAAAACAATGGGAATTGTAAGTCCTCTTAAACAGCTTATGTTTGAAATTCGAGTCTAAAACTTACATTCAGTTACCATTACAAAGATAATTATAACTTAATCCTATATAATTATTGGCTCACTCTCTATTCTAAAACAAGATAAAAATTACTATTATTTTTATAACTAAACAAAAATTTTTGTCATAGGGCTTAAAATCTTAAGTGACGATTTCTGATATTATCAAATTTAAATTTATTATTTTACTAGCTGAGCCCCCGGTTTCACCCGCGTTGATTTGAGGGAAAAAATAGCCTTCTCTCTTTTTAAAGCATAACCTTTCTCTTTAAATAGGCTATCCACCTCAGAGGAATTTTTCAATTCGAATCAGTAGTTCTTGAGTTTAGCGCGTTTAAAAAAACAAACAAACAAAACAACTTTCAGGTCTATAATCTATGCTATAATATTATAAATGCATAAGTAACTGGGTCTGTCTGTCTGTCGCGGAATCACGCGAAAACTACTGAGCAGATTTAAATGAAATTTGGTATACAGATAGTCTAGAGTCTGAAAAAGGACCTAGGCTACTTTTTAATGCGAAAAAAGGGTGTAAGGGGTCGAAAGGTTGTAATGAAAATTTGTATTTATTTATTTAACAATTTATCTACATTGGAAAACAATAGGAAATAGCACTTATAAACAATGTTGGTACAAAGGCACTACTTATCCCATGATGGAAGCTCTTCCAGTAGTCCTGCTACAGGAAAGTTATAAAATAAGAGACGTAGGCATCGGTGAAGGTCGCTCGACCTTCACCGATGCCTACGTAGGCTTGCCTACTTATTTTTGGTCATGGCTACCTCCTGGCAAGTAGATGTGAACAGGTAGGTCAATATATACCTATATTCGATACTACATCGATCTGTTCGAATCAAAATTGATATCATAGGTAAGATATTGTAATTACAAAACCAATCATATATGCTTGCCTGCAAAAACTAAAAAAAAAAGTAAAAAAAAATAGCTATGACCACTTTTCGATAGGCAAGTTATTAAAGGCATATTTGTTTATAAATTATATTTGTTAAAAAATATGTCTCATCGAGTTATCAGATCGTTGAAGATCGATGTTCCAAGTCTCCTATACTATAATGGAATTATGATGCATAACGTTCGTGTTTCGTAACTGTCAAACATTTCATGTTCATCCCATCGATATGGTAAAGTTTCCTCTAAAATTAGAGAACGTATTTAAGTAAAGGTTTTGAATCGACAACATATATCCACATTATACGGATAGTGGCATATTTTAGATTTTAAAAATGTAGAATAATGTCAGTAATGAAAACGGATTGACATAATAAATATTGGTTGTCAAATATGTATGCGTGCAGTGCGTTCAGAAATGTATTTAGAGTAAACTTAGAAAAATATATCAAGCTACTTAAATGTACAATAAATGATAAATGTAAAAATGAATTAAATACAAAAAAAACCGTTCAATTGATTGGTCTCATTGAAACATTGCAGATTATTCTGTCAACCCAGTTAAAGTCAATATATTATATAAATACTTTATAGCTTTTAGTAGCTTGATATATTTTCCTTAGTTTACACTAAATAAATTTCTGAACGCACGAATATATTTGACAACCAATATAAATTATGTCAATCCGTTTTCATTAGACATTATTATACATTTTTAAAATCTAAAATACGCCACTATCCGTATATTGTAGATATATGTTGTCGATTCTAAACGTTTATTTTAATACGTTCTTTAATTTTAGGGCAGGGTTTACCATATCCGCGGGATGAACATTAAAAGTTTGACAATTAAGAAACACGAACACACTTCCAAACAAATTTTCGTTCCCACCTTTCAACCCCTTACACCCTTTTTTCCGCATTAAAAAGTAGCCTATGTCCTTTCCCAGACTCTAAAATAGCTATATACCAAATTTTATTTAAATCTGCTTAGTAGTTTTGGCGTGATTGCGAGACAGACAGACAGACAGACAGACAGAGTTACTTTCGCATTTATAATATTAGTATGGATTATTAGACAATAATTTTCAGTATTCACATAAAGTTCATAGAAAAATTTCAAAGAATAACACAAATTAATATCAACCTTTCCCTTATTAAACCACAATTTTTATTAATGTTTTTTTTTTTTTTTTGTAGGTACAAACGCCCAGACTATCCCATACATCTTTATGAAATACACAAATGTTTGTGATGTGCAGGGATCGAACCCGCGACCGCTAGCCCAGCATTCATAGCTGTGACCTTTTGGCCAACGCATTGTCAAAAATTATTTTCATTTACGTCGTTGCAGGATAATGTATATAACAACTCAGGAAATATTATTGCCGCTCTCATATTTCTATCAACGCTTTTCGTGCCGGCGCTAGCAGCGGGAACATTGCCGAACGAGGTCAGAAGGTTGACGATTGCTTTGCAAGATTTGCTCATTTTAGAAAACGGTTCGTGATTTTAAATATTTTAAGTAACTTAAAACAAAGTAATAATAATAAACACATATTAAACTATAGGTACATAACAGGGGCAGATATAAATCGCATATCCCACTTTTTTCGCATGTTCACTTATTTCCATATATTCATCAAATTTTACAATATTATACATATTATAGAGACATCTATCTACGAACTTAAAAACTGATGATTCTACATCGCGCTATCGAAGTTATCAAAGCGATTGTACAATATATACAAGAACCCGACAACAACCGTTGGGGGTAGTAGCCCACCAGGACCAACACCCGTCTTGTCGGAGAATCCTCCCTTTTTGGTGGTCGATGAGGAACTTAACACCCTGTTCCTAGCACCACCAAACTGGTGACCCCGAACATAAACATCAGCGCGGCCTTCGTCAATTTACGTCATCATCACTTCTCTTCACTTTCGATCAGCAAGTCATACAGCCAGCCAGCATCCACGGCTACAACTTGTTCCTCGCACTACCAAAATATTTATAATTCACAACTTAAGAACTAAATATTTACAGATAGTTATAGCTATCATATAATGCATAAATTGTGTCCGCGTGGAATGGTGTCAATGCTATGCCAAAAATATGTGTTTTAATATATATATACATATTTGTACTTATTATATTGTTGTCTGACATAAAAAACTGAAACCAAAATTTTAAAAATTTTACTTGACAACAAACGCAGTTACTGAACGTAGCAGTGACGTAGATCACTATTCACTACGTGTATAATGTATCAACCATTATCAAATGATTGTACCCGCTATTACCTTGATTCATTTTCTTTTATCTGTCTAAAGTTAGTGACATAATATTATCTTACATCAAATTGACACAGTTAACATTTTGTCCTATTTACTTTTCAGATGAAAGCCGCGTCCAAGACATAGAACGATTCATAAGATACATCGAAGCTCGACCTTTCAAGCTCACCGTGCTTCGGATCATTCCTTTAGACGCCTCGTTTGTCGTCATGTCGTTAAATTTTACTGTCACGTATTTAATTGTAATCCTGCAACTGACTCATATTTATTAAAATAAATTTACTGTCATTTGTATTTTAAAGTCTTTTAGATAATTAAAGCCTACAATTTGCTCGAACTGCTATATTTTTGCCAGATATGTTTTTTAGAGTTAAGAACAGCTAGGAGATCGAAGTATACGGGAATGGGAGATGATACCTACTGAATTATAACTTGAAGATGCAATTTATATGT
The DNA here is from genome assembly GCA_905220545.2 of Melitaea athalia. Taxonomy (NCBI): domain Eukaryota; kingdom Metazoa; phylum Arthropoda; class Insecta; order Lepidoptera; family Nymphalidae; genus Melitaea; species Melitaea athalia. The sequence continues at coordinate 14,744,612 of HG992197.1, read as the reverse complement.
GCTTTGTGATGAAATATTAACTCTTTTTGAGTGGTTTAAATCCTATCTAGCAATGAGACTTCAGTTTGTAGTTCTCAACGAACACAGACCATGTTGATGACCATGACCATGGGTGACGGGACTACGTCGCTGAATTAGGAATGCCTCAGAAATCCGTCTTAGATAATGGGGAAGTACCTCGAGCTTACAGTAGTAGAAAAGTAGAGTTGTGTTCCTGTGTTGAGTAAGGTGACTAGAGGTCCTGGGGGTAGGGTCGGCAACGCGTTTTATATGCTTCTGGTGTTGCAAGCCTCTATAAATTACGGTAATCGCTTACCATTCGTTGAGCCGTAAGTGAGTCGTCAACGAAATAATATATTCGTAGAATTTAGTCACAGTTAAAAAGTATGACTCCTAGCGGAGTGGACACGGGTGGGTTAGTTTACTTCTAAAGGTCATTTTGAACGTTAATTTGAATATTATTCAGTCTATGCCTCCGTCAGTAAACGAACCATCCAACACAAATATATATATTTTTAATTCGAGCCAGTAGGTAGAGATCAAACAAACAAATTCAGCTTTGTACTATTAAATTACAATACTTCAAAGTTTTCTTTGAGTAAATTATTTTGTTTCATTTTCGTCTGTTCCTAGTAATAAATAATGTAGGTCGATTAAGCTGCCTTACGTTCTCGACGTTAGCGTCACACGCACGCGTAAATCAATAACTCCTAGACACCTCCTAGATATCCTTCACTGATGACAAATTACTTACAAATAATTGTATCATAGTTATTCAATATCGATTATTTATCTTCATTCATAATATTGTTGTATTAATGGCCTAGAAAATTCTTTCCTTATTTCTTTCTTTTAAAAGCAAAAAATTGTGAAACATTAAATACATGATAACGTCTAAAGTACATGATTTAGTCTTTTTTTTTATTTCGTTCAATATAATCAACGTAATCAAATGTCCAAATTCACTCTCACTTGTGTTGCTTATTAATGTGTGCTATTTTTGTTTCTGTACGATTAGCAGTTTTAGGTCATAGGTACGATATTTACTGAGATATATTTTAACTGAGGTAGAGCACGCAGTAGGAAATTTCTCGCTCAAAATGGAGCAGCCTGACTGGGGTAATACCTCGACCTTACAGAAGATCACAGCTAAATAATACAATTTTCAAGCAGTGTTGTGTTCCTGTTGATGAGTAAGGTGACCAGAGCTCCTGGTGGGGATTTATGGATAAGGTCAGCAACAGGCTTGCAATGCTTCTGGTGTTGCAGACGTATATAAGCTACGGTAATCGCTTACCATCAGGTGAGCTGAAGGCTTGTTTGCCGACCTAGTTATATAAAAAAATTAACCTTTAAATATTTAAAATATAATTTAACGATGTACCTTTCGTATCTAAGAAATATATAATGACGGTTACTAATAAAACTAATTTTCTAATACAATCAAAATCAATTACTTCACAGGTAATAAATTATTTGTTACAAAATTAATTTGAAACGAACTGTCATCGAAGTAAACGTATTGCTTGTCGTATTAAATCTAAACAAATAAATAAAATTCGAGTGTCTGTTTGTAATATTAAAAGGTGCTAATTAAACATACTTCTTTTTAATATCATTATTTGCCTCTAAAAATCTACATTGTAGTCTAAATTAATAAGCCAGCCAAAAATAACGAGCGTCAGAATGATACTATCTTAGTCACTTAGTTATCTTCAATGTAAACCACTCTAAATACAACTCAGCATGGTGGTTATTTTTTAGCATCTAAGTTTGTAGCATGCATTCAAGCAATAAACGTCTAAAATATTAATATATGACATCAAATAAGATATTCAATTTGCTTCTCATTTTTTGACTCAGTATGTTTAAAATGTAACTCATCCCACATTAATTGATCGTCAAACGATTCACGATTCAGCCTGTAATATCCCACTGTTGGGGATATGCCTCTTCCCCATGTAGGAGAAGGATCGGAGCTTAATTCACCATGCTGCTCCAATGCGGGTTGGCGGATATATTCCCTACTATGAGTAACAATTGCTATCAAGTGTACATGATAACAACCGGGACTGACGGCTTAACGTGCTCTCCGAGGCACGGTGGGGAGGCCCACAAGGACTGCACAAACACTCAGACTACGGCAAACATCTGTATGGCCAAATAGTAAATTATGGCCACTAGTATTACCCAGAAACTATTGAATGTAGACAAAATAAAATACTTTATTTTGAAAAATCAATTTGTGTATTGAAATACCGTTCCGTGATGTCTACGGCGCTTCGGAAGGTGCAGCCCCTTCACCCTTGCGTAACAAAATGCAGACACCCACGTCTGCGTTTTGTTACAGCGGGCGGGGGCTTCCATACTTCCGCCCTCCGACATCAGTCTAAAGAAAACTCTAGGGGTAGAGCAAACAATACTACGTGGAATCGGGGTAAACTGATTTCGTTCTGTGACCGTTTTGAGGAATAAGTAAATCTCCGTTAGATTCCTCACAAATTAAAAAAAAAAAATCTCATTGCGTTCGTTGCAAGCGCGTATCTACTCGTACGTTTGTTTTTTAACGCAAGAGCGAAGGAATTCCGTAGCTACGTAAATGTCACGGAACGAAATTATGCCGATAAAATATCTAATTTTGCGCTTAGGTCTATGGGATTTCCTATAAAAAATGTTACATTATTTTGTATTGCGAGTGGTATGGGGGAGTATGGTGGAAACCATTTAATTACACATGAAACAATTGCAATACGAACGATACGTGACTAACTCGTCGTCGGTACATGAATCGAATGACGCTCTCTAATTGGTGCAAATGGCCGGTCGCTGTCGTCTCGCGTGCTCATGCCAAATCTTGCATTGGCTATTTTCACGACAAAATAATATGATGTATTATTTTACATGCTAAGTTATAATAAACTAGCTGTGCCCCGCGGTTTCACCTGCGTTGATTTGAGGGAAAAAATGCTTTCCTTTTTTTTTAATAGTAGGTATAAGATTTAATTAGCTTGATATATTTTCCTTAGTTTACACTAAATAAATTTCTGAACGCACGCATAAATATTTGACCAAAGAGTATATAACCACTACGTTTTATATTTGACAACCAATATATATTATGTCAATCCGTTTTCATTACTGACATTATTATACATTTTTAAAATATAAAATACGCCACTATCCGTATATTGTGGATATATGTTGTCGATTCGAAACCTTTATTTAAATACGTTCTTCAATTTTATCGGAGAGTTTACCATATCGACGGGATGAACATTAAATGTTTGACAGTTACGAAACACGAACGTAGTTCCATACAAATTTTCATTCCCACCTTTCAACCCCTTACACCCTTTTATTCGCATTAAAAAGTAGCCTATGTCCTTTTTCAGACTCTAGACTATCTGTATACCAAATTTTATTTAAATCTATTCAGTAGTTTTGGCGTGATTGCGCGACAGACAGCCAGACAGACAGACAGACAGACAGAGATACTTTCGCATTTATAATATTAGTATGGATTATACTGTCTATTGTAGCTTGATTATATTTTTTGAGGACCTTGCTTTGAAGCTGTAAACGTTAAATGGTGATAAGATGTAAAATTCGTACCTGAGTTAGTAAATTAGGTGGCAAACAAAAATAAGAAGGACAAGTAAAAATAATTGTTGATCTTTACTTGACGCTTCCAGTATAGAACGTTTAGTTGGCGTTGTAAAAAAGACGAATTAGTTTATTAGAGGCTATCCCATTTTCCCGTTGCTTAGTTATAAAATGAGAAGTTAGATCACAGTCATAGCCAATAAAGAAATCTGTGGCTAGACTTTACTTTTTTTTAAAGCGGTTATTTAATTATTAAAATAACCGCTTTTTACTGAATGCATAATATGGATGTATACACGATACATATACCAAAATAATATTTTTTACAATTTTTGTCTGTCTGTCTATCTGTCTGTTTGTTCCGGCTAACCGGCTAATCTCTGAAACGGCTGGACCGATTTTGACGGGACTTTCACTAGCAGATAGCTGATATATTAAAAGTAGCCTAAGTTACTCCTTACTATAATTAGTAAGGAGTAACTTAGGCTACTTTTATTTTAGAAATTTATTTATTTTATAACTGCGATCTGAACAACAACTTTTTTGTTACAGTCCACGCAGACGAAGTAGCGGGCACAGTAAGTTATGTTAATATTAGTACAGTCAATTTGTACTCTATAGGGCCGCTAGTGGGAAAATTTTGGGGTAGTTCTGATTCCTTTCATTCTATACGTATTTTGGAGAGCTGAAACTCGAAAACTATTAAATTTAAGTACCTAAATACTTTGTAAACGAAAATTAAAGTACCTACTTAAAATTCTCTACAAATATCACTATATAGTTTTTTTTTCAGACCAACCGTTCGGTCTCAAATTCGAGTTGAAAATTGGTAATTTTCAGCGTTCTCTGCAAAACCCACGTTTTACAGTCCAAAACTTTATTTTTTACTACCATTAGAATGCTGTTATTTGATATATTTCTCCTAGTTTACTGTACAAGTAATTAAAAAGAAAAAATAAGATCGAAATTATTAAAATTCAGTATCAAAAAAGGTAGGACTCTAACAAAATAAAACTTAAAATATGGTTGCTTATGATCATAATTATATTAATAATATTATAAATTATAATATGCAGAAATTCATCATACCATCATCATATCAGCCTATTAATTGCAGTCCACTGCTGGACATATGCCTCCGGAATGTATGCGCCAGACATCCCAGTTTTCCGGAATCCTCATCCAGCCTACACCGGCAATCTTACGTAGATCGTCGGTCCAGCGGGCCGGAGAACGTCCTACACTGTGTTTGCCAAGACGCGGTCTCCACTCCAGGACACGTCTGTCCCAACGGCCATCGGTCCTGCGACACAAGTGACCAGCCCACTGCCACTTCAACTTGCTGATTCTGTGGGCTATGACGGTTAATTTCTTTCGCTCACGGAAAAATTATGGTATGGCAATCTTATCTTGATCTGCGTTAGAACCTTTAAAAGCTTCAATATCTGGTTGTATCTTGGTTCTTCTGTATGACTTTAAGAAATTTCAGTTTCCACTGATTAAACATTGCAGAAGTAGTATCACAACCACTCATCGCATGCAGGATATAATATAGGCAATATAACAAACGCTCATATAATTTTTGTAAAAACACAATTTGACTAAATTAAATGTCTCATGAAAAATATTAAAAAATAATGACAAACTTAAGCTCAGATAAAAGGTATTATCACTACATATCTTAAAATTAAAAATAACGCTGAAATATATTTATATATATTGTAATTGCTCGCAAAAAAAATCAACGTCCATTAAGTACATCGACAAGTAATATAACGTAGGTAGACGAAAAAATAGTCAAGTAAACTCGCGATATCAAAGATTACTCAAAAAAGCCAATAGATCTCAATCAAATAATCATCAGCTTTCAATTAGAACAAAGATCATCAAAATCGGTTCATCCAGTAAAATTTATTATTTATTTATTTATAGTTTGATGAAAAAATAGTCAAGTAAACACGCGTTATTAGATATAACTCAAAAACTACTTATCAGACTTCAATTTTTAAGTGGGACCACATTACAAGCACTACCTTTCGATTAAAAAAATTGCGTGCGTACAAAGTACACTTTAGCAAACTAATATAAAACACAAATTCAAAAAACTAATAAAAATAACGAATTTAAGATACAAAAAAAAATTTATTGACGCTGCCGCATTACCGGTCGCTCAAATTTTACCCCTCATGCGCCTAAAGAGGTTTCAAAAAGAATAATCGAAATCAGCCCTACCAGTAAAAATTTCTTAGGTAATATACATTAAAAATATAGGTACAGCCGAAATGAAAACCTCCTCCTTTTCTTGAAGTCGATTAAATAAAATATCTCTACATATTTTGTCACAATTCTTTCACACATTTTATCTGTTTATTTATTCATGTAACTTTAAAAAAACTTAATTAGTTAATGAATTCACTTCAATTATAACAAAGGAAATTGAAATAGTAGTCAGAAAAAGTTGACAAAGTAAGTCTACTTGCCGCTTGTCACGTCACTATATATACAAGAAAATATTAAACCAAAATGACTATTGTGAAACTAGAAAATACAACATCCTTGAAATCCAAACGATCATTATCAAATATACTTAAAATATTCTTCGTCATTCTTCAAATCATATTTGGTTATGATTTCGGTTTTATTAAATATAAATCTACTGCTCATAAAATAATTATCAAAATAATTATTGCTATTTTAAATATCGTTTCAGGATTTATTTATTTTTTATTAGCACTACCTGATTTCGATTTTATAAGTAAAATATGGTACTTCATCCATATTCTAACGTGCTGTTCTTATGTTCTCACGTTACTGCTGACTTCTCAACGAAACACGTTCCAGACATTTATGAATCATTTATTGTGGATAGATTCCGAACTTGAAGTGAACAACTCTTCGCACTGTTTCGAATTTAATATCGTGCTAAGTTGCACACTCTCAATTTTGCTGGAAACTGGTTTTGCGATCATTAAAGTTCAAATCTATAGGAATATATACGCACAGATTTTGCATTTTTACTTTTTGATGCCAATGAGGGTTCCGTTTTTGGTACTTTTTTTCGTTTTCCGTGCCACTAATGGCAAATTAGCTGCATTGAAAGATCTGATTAACAATGAACCTAAAAAAGCGCAAATTTTATATAAATCTCTTATAGATTCGGTTGAAAATGTTAAACAGTCATTTAATTATAAATTAAAAGTAAAAAACCTTTTTAAAAAACAAGCTTTTATTTGAATGCACTAAAACGAAAAAAATAAATTTTTACTTTAAAACTTTTACTATCTACTTATAAAGTCATTACACATAATCTATATGATAGAAAAGCTTGTCGCGAGATAGTACTCGTATTTCTTTAGTTTGAAAATTTTAATAGTTAAAATCAATCACATCAATTTATTTAATTTACTTGTTTACAAGCAAATCTCGCGACAAGCTTTTATATCATATAGATTATGTGTAATGACTTTATAAGTAGATAGTAAAAGTTTTAAAGTAAAAATTTATTTTTTTCGTTTTAGTGCATTCAAATAAAAGCTTGTTTTTTAAAAAGGTTTTTTACTTTTAATTTATTTTTGACTTTTTAGTCGGTTATTACGTCACTTTATTCGAATTTTTCTTAGCAAGCCCTTTCATTTGATACCCATATTGTAGAAGTGCACTAAAAATAACTAGTCCACACTCTTGGATATGCCGCCATATTGGATTTAGAATGACGTCACAAAGGTAACCATGCATTGGCATCCAAATTGACCCTATATACAAAATTTCAGCTCAATTGTTTGAAGATATCTGCTTCAAAATTGAGTTGCAAGATTTCACCTGAACAAACATACATACATACAAACCATGCATTGTCATCCAAATTGAACCTGTATTCAAAGTTTCAGCTCAATAGCTTGAAGATATTTGCTTCAAAATTGAGATGCAAGATTTCACCCGAACAAACATACATACATACAAACCATGCATTGTCATCCAAATTGAACCTGTATACAAAGTTTCAGCCCAATTGCTTGAAGATATATGCTTCAAAATTGAGTTGCAAGATTTCACCCGAACAAACATACATACATACATAAATACATACAAATCATGCATTGTCATCTAAATTGAACCTGTATACAAAATTTCAGCTCAATCGGTTGAAGATATCTGCTTCAAAATTGAGTTGCAAGATTTCACCCGAACAAACATTCATTAAATTTACATACATACATACATACATACATACATACATACATACATTGCAAGTTAAATAAAAGCTTGTAAAATATTGTAAGTAATCGTGAATCTGTGTAAAATTTTAAATGTCTTTAATAATAACAAAATTATAGATAAGTCTTAAGAACAGCAGTTATTAATTTTTTTTGTTTTTCAGTTTTTCATCACTATATTTACGGATATACCAAGCACGATGACATTCATATATATGATAGTAAGAGATTTTAAAACAGTGGGATTCGTAAGTCCTCTTTAAAAAATTTAATGAATACGAAAAGTCGATCATTTCAACGTGATGACATAACACCACCCGGTGACCCGTACCATTTACTAATCTGTGCCCGTACAGACTATTTGATGTGACGATTTCTGATATTAACAATTATTTGAATTAAACCTATGTATATATCTACTAGCTCAGCCCGCAAACGTTGTTTTGCCATATATGTTATTAACCCCCTTAATACGCCCCCCTTATAACTTAGGGGTATGAAAAATTGATTTTGGCCGATTCTCAGACTTACCCGATATGCACACAAAATTTCATAAAAATCGATCCAGCCGTTTCGGAGAAGTATTGTGACTAACATTGTGACACGAGAATATTATAAATAAGATTACTAAAGTTGTTCTTAGTGAAGTGTGCGTGTGCGTAACTGCGTATGTGTAACAAGTTGCTATTTTTATCATGTTGACATGTATAGAAATTGTTTGTAGACATTAAACATACAAACTTCGAAGAATAACACTAATATTAACCTTTGCCCTTTTAAACCACAATTTCTTTTTGTTGTTTTGTTTTTGTACTTTTACAATGACCTCCAGTAGGAATCACTATAGTGTCGAAGGTGCGGAGAACAAACACAATATACAAGCACAAACGCCCAGACCATCGCAAACACCTTTATGAAATATACAAATGTTTGCGAAGAGCAGGGATCGAACCCGCGACCGCTAGCGCAGCATTCATATCTATGACCTTTTGGCCAACGCGTCATCAAAAATTATTCTCGTTTACGTTGTAGCAGGAAAATTTATATAACAACTCAGTAAATATTATTGGCGCTGTCATATTTCTATCAACGCTTTTCGTGCCGGCGCTAGCAGCGGGAACATTGCCGAACGAGGTCAGAAGGTTGACGATTGCTTTGCAAGATTTGCTCATTTTAGAAAACGGTTCGTGATTTTAAATATTTTAAATAAGTTAAAACAAAGTAATAATATTAAAAATACGTTTTAAACTATATTCTTTAGAACTGTGGTACACAATAGAGGCAGATAAAAATCGCATGTCCCATTTATTTCGCATGTACAGTGTACACTTATTTCCATATTCTTCGTTTTTGTTACAAAAAATGGAAGTTTTATTCTTATATAACTTGGTCGGCAAGCAAGCGTACGACTACCAAGTACCGTAGCTTATATCTAGTCGTCTGCAACACCAGAAGCATCGCAAGCGCGTTGCCGACACTATTCCTAATTCCCTACAGGAGCTCTGGTTACCTTACTCACCAACAAGTAGACAACACTGTTTGAAAACAATATTATTTAGCTTTGATCTTCTGTAAGGTCGAGGTACTACCCCAGTCGGGCTACTCCATATTTTGAGCAGGATATCTCCTGCTGAGCCATACCTCAGTTAAAGAAGAAGAAGTATACATTTCTTTTGCATGTACACTTATTTCCATATATTCATTACTCATTTTCAAATCATTTTACCCACTGTTTTATTATACTTTGATTTATCTTCTTTTATCTGCCTAACGTTAGAAACATAATATTATCTTACATCGAAACTGATCCAGTTTCAAATTTTGTTCACTTTTCAGATGAAAGCCGCGTCCAAGACATAGAACGATTCATAAGATACATCGAAGCTCGACCTTTCAAGCTCACCGTGCTTCGGATCATTCCTTTAGACGCCTCGTTTGTCGTCATGTCGTTAAATTTTACTGTCACGTATTTAATTGTAATCCTGCAACTGACTCATATGTATTAAAATAAGTTTACTGTTGTTTGTATTTCACTGCCTTTTACATAATGAAAGACTATAATTTGCTCGAACTGCAAATTGGTATGTTTTGGTCAGATATGTTTTTAAATGGTTTCATTTAGCTTGACCAGTTTATTTATTTGTTTGTGTATGTGTTTGGGTCAAATTTAGTAATTGAAATTTTACCCCCTTCCTGATGACAGATTTGATACACACTCTTAATCTTGATGACAATACAACATAATATATTCTTTATGCTTGTAAATCCAAGATGGCCGCCGATACAAAATGGCGGATCACATATTACTTCACAACAACCTCAATATGGGTATCAAATGTAAGGGCTTGATTGGTAGAATAGAGCTCACTATAAAAATCCAAGATGGTCGGCGTCAGAAAATGTCCGATTTCGTATTTTCCACAAATACCTAAATATGGGTATCGAATTTAAGGGCTTGATTGGTAGAATAGGGCTCACTATGAAAAATCTAAGATGGCTGCCACCACAAAATGGTGGATTACATATTTTCCACAAATACCTTAATATGGGAATCAAATGAAAGGGCTTGATTGGTAGAATACAGTTTATTAGACAGTGTAGGTATATTTATTACTAATCTAAAAACTACTTAACCAAACTAAAAACTTGAAAATAAAATAAACTTTTTTATATTAAACGCGTTTATTACAATAAAAATGATGTAGTTAGGTTATGTACTAAAAGCTAAAAAATACTTCGGTAAGTCCTAGCTACCAGGTTGTACAAATCTTTTCATTAATCTGGGGTATTGATTAGACAAAATTAAATAATATCAAATCTTTGGGAGTATAGAGTATCCAGATCTTATATATATATCTTATACTATTAAACGAGCAATTCTTGTATATATATATATATATATATATATATATTTTCTGAATCTCGGAATCGGCTCCAACGATTTTCGTGAAATTTAGTATGCACGGGATTTCGGGGGTGAAAAACTGATCTAGCTAGGATTCATTTAAAAAAAATGTCGTTTTATCCCTGTTTTTAGGCAATGAAAAAATATCATTAGAATACGAAGCTTAATTTCACAATTATGCACATAGCTGTAACAGCGTAATTAGGAAATCGGCGGGTGTCAAATCGTGTTGACCCGGGTTCGAATCTCAGTCTCCATATTATTCTTTTTTATTTTTTTTTAAATTTCACTCGTGATTTATTATTTAAATAAAATTAAAATGTAAAAATACCGAGAAAAAAAAACAAAAAAAAAAATGAAAATACCGAGCTAGGCTCGGTCACCCAGGTACTTAAATATTATGATAGAAATTTCACGTGCCCAGAGTTAGAACAGCTAAAAGATCGAAACAAAAATTTATAAGTTGAAGATGCAATTTATGTGATTTTTGATAGAAATATTACACCTTTTTGTATGGTTCATCATCTTCATAATAATATCATATCTAGTAAAGAGACTTCAGTTTGTAGTTCTCAACGAACACAGACCATGGGTTAACTACGCTACGTCGCTGAATTAGAAATGCCTCAGAAATCCGTCTTAGATAATGGGGAAGTATCCCTATTATCTAAGACGGATTTCTGAGGCCTTCCTCGAGCTTACAGAAGATCACAGCTAAATAATATTGTTTTAAAACAGTGACAACACTGTTACACAAGTTGCTGTATTGACTAAGGTGACTAGAGCTCCTGCGGGGATTGGGGGTATTAGGGTCGGCAACGCGTTTTCTATGCTTCTGGTGTTGCAAGCGTCTATAAATTACGGTAATCGCTTACCATCAGATGAGCCGTAAGTGAGTCGTGAACGAAATAATCTATTCGTAGAATTTTAGGCAAAGTTAAAATGTATGACTCCTAGTGGAGTGGACACGGGTGGGTTAGTTAACTTCTAAAGGTCATTTTGAACGTTAATTTGAATATTATTCAATCTAAGCTTTCCTCAGTAAATGAACCATCTAACTCAAAAATATTTTTTTAATTCGAGCCAGTAGGTAGGATTGAAACAAACAAACAGTTTTTTCAGCTTTATACTATTCGTATAAATAAAATTACAATACGTCAAAGTTTTCTTTCAGTAAAGCGTTTGGTTTTATTTTCATCTGTTCCTAATCTATATCTACTAATATTATAAAGAGGTAAAGTTTCTAACTTTTTCGCAAATACTGATCCTATCATGTAAATTTTTTCACTAACAGAAAGCTACACTATTCAGGAGTGATATAGGCTATATTTTATCGCTATTGAACAAAAAAATCAGTGAAAGATAATAGTATACGTAAATCAATTCGTAGAAATGCGAGCGAGATGAAAACTACTACATCAGTATTTGCATCACAAAAATAATTAATGCCCAACGAAGTGGGCATAGGTTGACTAGTAATAAATAATGTACTTAGATCGATTAAGCTGCCTTACATTCACGCCTTCGCGTCACACGCACGCGTACCTAAATCAATAACTTCTAGGTATCTCCTTCACTGATGACAAGGTAGGTACCTTGTTACCTACTTACAACTAATTGCTACTTCTGATTAGGAATGTCTTATGTCTGTATTAATTATATCATAGTTATACAATATAGATTATTTATTTTGAAATAATATCGTTGTATTAATGGCCTAGAAAATTCTTTCCTTATTTCTTTCTTTTAAAAGCAAAAACATTGTAAAACATATCATGATAGAGTCACCTCCCTCTCTGCACACGCACGTTCAGGATTATCCATTCATTACGGGGCAACCTGTATATATAGATATGTATCTTATGTTGCAGTTGCGTATTGATGGTATTGATTTGTGTTTTGTTACCGTGCCAAAAATAAATTAATATAGTGTTAGCATATACGGACTTTTTATAATAAAACCTCTTTTTATAATTCTTATAAAAAAAAGTGATGTGACGGCGCTCTTTCGAATTTTGTTTGAGCATAATGGTGTGATATCGAAGATATAAATCTGTGGTTATTTTGCTTGGTTAATGAATTATTTTGTCAATGTAAAATTAGATATAAATGTTGAATAAGTAAATTGTGATAGTTTGAGATATTATAAACATAATAATTGTAATTTTCGTGATTTGTGTTTTATTTTAATAAATCTCACTTCTGGTTTTTAACAATAGCATAAATACAAAGTTAAGGGTAATAATAATTAAGAAACATTTAAGATTATAATCGTTTATTTTAATTTCTCACTGGTATTCAAATACACATCTAAATTAAAAAAAATGTATTTATCAAAAAATATATCTAATACACTTATACCCCCGTACCTATATTCAAAAAACGATAAGTTCATAAAAGGAAGAGTTAAAATGAGCTCTTCCGAATATAGGGACCTGGCTATAATTATCAAACAAACATCAGTCATTACATTTTATATTAGAATAAATAATAAAGATGGACGAAAATACAAAATACGTAAAAATATTTAAAAAAAGTTATGCAATCGTGTTGAGTTAAGTAGAGTTACACGAAATGATAGAAAAACAACAACATTGATAGCAAAACAACAAAATTGTTTATATTCAAAATATGGGAAAATATTTTGTCTAACACACATTCTTGTCATGGCGGGGTTTTGTGTTTGTGCGTTGCGTTTCTGGGCCCCCGACACAGATCTGTCATCGGATCGAGACTGATTTCAACTTAACAAGCGTCAATAAAATACATTCTATTAGTAATCTCATTAAAAGAAGTAAGTCTAAAATTGTAATGTATTCTGCTGTAAATATAAGTTTAGCTGCTAATCATAAAATTAATAACAAAAACATTGTTTGTCACTTTAATATATTAATTGATCACAAAGCACTTTCAAACAAATATTTACAAACTGTGCTCTATCAGTTCCAGGTAATCAAATGGTGATTAATCGTGGCCAAGTACGTTTTGCTGCAGCCAGGGTACAAAGTTGGTAACACGGGTGTATACTCCGGGGAAGCCAGCCTCTGCGCAACGCTTTCCGTACGATATCACGCCAGTTTGGAAGAAGTAGGTCGTCAGGTTTTCAGGATTGTACTGTAACGTAAGGAAAGATATGTTATAATGTGATGTTTTTTAACTTTTGACCCCCTTTGAGATATTTGGTAAGATTTTAAACTAAAACTACCCAAAAATCACGTGTAATTTTCATGCCAAGTAAATTAAAAAAAAATCTGAATTATTTATCGTAATACAAACTAGGCAGATATCCAAGGTTGCAGGGTGTTTTTTGGATGTTTTTTTGGTTAAGAAATCGTGAGTTCATCGAAAAATTCATACGTGATAGCTCACTATAGCCTAGGGGGGCTGAATTGAGTGATGATGATATATTATATACTAGCTGTGCCCGCGACTTCGTCCGCGTGGAATTAAACAAAAAAGTGATTTAGTTTATTTAGATTTTTATTCGTTTTAAAAAAAATTCGTTCTAAAATAAAAGTAGCCTAAGTTACGCCTTATTACATCAGCTATCTGCCAGTGAAAGTCCCGTCAAAATCGGTCCAGCCGTTTCAGTAATTAACCGGAACAAACAGACAGACAGACAGACAGACAAACAAAAATTGCAAAAAAAATTATTTTGGTATATGTACCGTGTATACATCCATATGCATTTAGTAAAAAGCATTTATTTTAATATTAAAAACAGACACTCCAATTTTATTTATTTGTATAGATATAGATATAGATTACTACTGAACCGATTTTATAATTTCTTTTATTATTAGAAATTCAAAAATATTACTCACAACAGGCTGCATCAAAGGTCCACCGCTGTCTCCTTGGCAGGCGTCTTTACCGCCATTCTTGAAGCCAGCGCACAGCACTCGTTCGTCTATCACTTGCGCCTTGTATTGAGAATACGCTTTAGCGCAGAAATCATTACTGACAACTGGAAGCTGCAAAACTTGAAGATGTGATGCCGAGGGACCGCCTGAAATGAACACAAGATTAAGTAGAATAAAATCAAAGAGTCTTACACTTGATGAGTAAATGGTGGTGATGTTAAAAGTGGTACCTAATTAATATAAGATAGGGTTTTTTGAAGTTATACTTCTTTAGGCGCATTCGGGAAAAATGATGCGAGTAAATTTTTACGATGCACGTGCACATCGTCGCAAAAAGCCGACACCCTGAAGCTAGCTAGTCAACGAAGAAGAAGTTAGCAACTTGAAACTAGCCGACGAAGTATAACTTCTTACGTGCGTACATAAGTCCACACACACACACTTTTTTATAAACTAGGTCGACACACAAGCGTACGGCTCAACCGATGGCAAGCGATTACACAGCCTATAGACGCCTGCAACACCAGAAGCAACGCAAGTGCATTGCCGATCCAACCCCCAATCCCGCCCAGGAGCTCTGACCACCTTACTCAATAGGAACACAGCACTGCTTTATTGTAATTAAGCTGTAATCTTCTGTGAGGTCATGGTACTTCCCCAGGCAGGTGTCTTCAGATTTTGAGCAGGATATTTCCTGCTGTGTCCTACCTCAACTTTCTGCTATAGGCAGCTTTTCAGTTGAATGAATTGAAGATAGAACTTGGTATGTAGATAGAGGATTAAGTGAACTAAGACATGTCTTCTGCTCTTCTACTTACGGAACTCTGTGTTGCCCCATCCAGCAATAAGAGGGGTGTAGTTCTCAAAACTCTTGGCTCGTAACTCATTGCTTGTAGGTATGCATATTGGTCTGATGAGACCTAAAATAACATTAATATATTAACGAATTTGTATTTTTTGTTTTAATTAAGATAATATTGTGATAAATAAGCGCTTCACACTCAACGTCCTCCAGTAGGATTTTCTCCTGTGTCGGGGGTCCGGAAACACATACAATACACAAGCACAAACGCCCAGACTACGACAAACATCTGTGTGGTCAATACAAATGTTTGCCATTTGCGAGGTCGAACCCGGAATCTCCAGCGCAACAGCTACAGACTGATTGTTGCGCCAACGCCTCGTCAAATGATATTAAATGCCAAAGCATACATGAGAAATTACGAAATCGTGTACGAGTTCATGTGTTTTTGCGTGAGTGTATGTGTGAGGATCTCAGGGTGAGTGCAGGCGTTCATGCGTGTATGCATACATGCTTACGTGGGTTCGTTCGTATGTGCGTACGAGCGTGTAGTGGTTTGGTTGTCTAAACCAGAAGGAAAAATGATATAATAAGCTCATGTCAAACTTTGATAGCAGTCTCTCACGATAATTTAACACTGCAATTGTGTAGTGCCGTATGAACAAAGTAAATACATTAAAAAGAAAATAATAAATTATTTTATTACGAAAATTAAAAATAAATAATATTTAGATCACGAGACTCGTGATCAAGACATTCGCAGTCAATATCGAAATATCGAGCTCCGCAAAGCGAAAATAATAAACATGGTAAATATCCCGTTTTCGAATAATTTTCGTAATAGAAGTAACCGTGTTAATCTAAAAATTATTATATTATTTAGTATTTCCCTTGAAGAGCTACTTACTTGAGAACTGCACATTGTTTTGTAAAACCAGCAAGCCGATGTCATTCGTGAAAGACTTGGGGTTGTAGCCTTCGTGCTTGATCTTGTATTTAATGAGTACGTCTATGGGGATCGCCCCGTCGTCCTCGCTCGCGAGGTCGAGTTCTCCAAGACGAACTACATACCTGTAAATAAAGTCGTTTAATACAGATTGAGGTAGCACAGCAGGAAATTTCCGGCTCAAAATATGGAGCAGCCCGACTGGGGTAGTACCTCGACCTTACAGAAGATCACAGCTAAATAATACTGTTTTCAAGCAGTATTATGTTCCTGTTGGTGAGTAATGTGACCAGAGCTCCTGGGGGGGATAGGGTCGGCAACGCGCTTGCGACGCTTCTGGTGTTGCAGGCGTCTATAGGCTACGATAGTCACTTACCATCAGG
This sequence comes from Melitaea athalia, assembly GCA_905220545.2. NCBI lineage: Eukaryota > Metazoa > Arthropoda > Insecta > Lepidoptera > Nymphalidae > Melitaea > Melitaea athalia. The sequence continues at coordinate 14,727,896 of HG992197.1, read as the reverse complement.
TGAGCCGTACGCTTGTTTGTCGACTTAGTAACATAAAAAAAAAGATTGGTTTTCATGGCTTTGGCACGGCATGATTTGGAATGGCCAATGTTCTTAAAAACTATCTGACCTGGCGAACTTCGTAACGACATTTATTTCTTAATATATATACCTATCTCTATAATATCTTTTCCTGACAATAATGGACACAAAAACGAGTTATCCGATTTGTGCAGTCGTTCGAAAGTTATGCGCGAACATTTCAGCGATTTATTTTTAATTATATAGATTATATAGAAGATATATATATCAGTATGACAACTTTTATTATCCGTAATAAAATTTGATTTTAATATGGAAGTATTAAATTAATTGCAATGGCACGTTATTGTATTTTTTTAAGTTTCGAAAAAGTTAAAATTTTTCAATTCAATTGTGTTCGAATTTCGTTCAGAGTATGAGATCATTTTATAAGTATTTTTGTTTCTGGTGTTTTTTGTTCTAATATGTGTGTTTCCTCGTGGATCTTTCGACTTTAGTCTAGTCAGAGTTTAGTCAAACTGGATTATGTAAATTGGTAGGGTAACTTAATAGATAATGAAACAGCAATGTGTTTAAGCTCCAACTTTTTTCCTACCTAGAAGCCTTTGGCCAAATCATGTACCTACAGTATGTAATTGAGTTCAGAGCAGCTGTAAAAGGGACAGCGCCATAATTCTGATATTTCAATCGTGTTCCAATGACATCAGAAATTTGAGAATATTAATTACTAGCTGCTGCCCGCGACGTCGTCTGCGTGCATTCACTTCTCGTTCCCCGTAGGTGATAGCGTAATAATATGTAGCCTATATTCTGACCCGACTTCTTAATAATATTCGTGCCAAATTTGAAGTAAATACATGCAGAACTTTTTGAGTTTATCCCGGACATACATTGACTTTCCTATCATTTTATTATATGTAATAAGATTATTTTCGAAACACGCTTCGCCACTACTTTATAATTACACTTATTTAATACAAAAGATGAATAACATTTTCATATATGAAGATTATATTCATTTATAATTGGTTATTGTTATTTTTCTCAAAAAAGTTTTCCTTGTTATTCTTTTAAAATATTTTTATTATATACATCACATTTCTGGTGACCGAGATAAAAGCATATAAAACATATTATTTAACATATAAAAAATTCAAGGTTTGTGAGCCGTTTGATAATAATCATTTATCGTAAAGTAAATTATACTTAATGATTTCGCACAATCCTATATCCGTTTCGATGTGAATATCATTATAATATAAATCTACGGTAAATTACAGCATATATCTATCACTTACTAGATTCATCATTAGCTGTATGTACTTCTCCATTCATCGTGACATTGGTGTCATCAAACATTTGTACTTTATTTTTGTAAGATATTTTTTAATCTCAAGATGGCAATTCATCATAGGGATGCCGCCGTCATTAATATAAAATGCATGTAATATAAAAGGAAGACATTACTGATGTATAAATAGTGTAGATTAGGTAATACAAAATTCATGTAATATAAAAGGAGTAGTAATACTATAGGAGTATAGGATTAATTATACATGATTTTTAAAAAAAAACTTACTAATATTAACATAGGTTAAGTGTACATTGTAAGTATCAAATAAGTACACATAATATATTGTAGCTAGGAAATAAGTGTACCTACATATATATTGTAGTTAGCAAGTAAGTGTAAATATATAACAAAATTATATTATAGAATAGTTTTGGTCAGTGGACTCACGTTGATTCTAAGTCTAGTTATTAGGTTTTCGTAAGTTGCAGTACAGTACCGAATACCGATGCATGTTTTAACATATAATATTACAAAAAAAAGTTATTTTTTATTTTGATTAACTTCTTTTGACGACGCGTTGGCGTAGCGGTGTCAGCACTAGGTATATTTTGCGCAAGCGGTCGCGGATTCGATCCCCGCACATGACAAACATTTGTATTGGCCATATAGACGTTTGTCGTGGTCTGGGCGTTTGTTCTTGTGTATTGTGTATTTCCGGACCCCCGACACAGGAGAAAATCCTACTGGGCGCCATTAAGTGTCAAGCTTCTTGTTACGAAGCGCGTTTGTCTACGATATGATGTTTAGATTAATCAACTTCCTACCTTATGTTGATCGATATTATTAAGTTTCTTACTATTTATCTCTATATATATAAAAATGAATCGCTAAATGTGTTGCTAAGCGCAAATCTCGAGAGCAGCTGAACCGATTTCGCTTATTCTTTTTTTATAATATTTCTTGAAGTACGAGGATGGTTGTTACGGAGAGAAAAATTTAAAAAATTCCCTGAAAAGTCTAAAAACAACACTTTTCTATATTCCCATACAAAAAATTCGTAATAATACTTAAGTCAATTTGAACTTTAGTACCATACCATAAAGTTTAAGTGTTAGAGGACGGGTTCCGGGAAGGATAAGTATTTTAAAGAATCGACTGTTAGGCGGTACGAAGTTCGCCGGGTCAGCTAGTTTTTAATAAAAATTGATATTCAAATTTGACTTCCTCAATTAACTTACAAATCTTCTTTGCGGAAAAAATTCTAATAACATTATTCTAATCATGTCACAAAACGTCACAACGTCACTAGCTGACACCTAACTTACTACAGGAACACAACACTGCTCGAAAGCAGTATTTTAGTTTAGCTGTTATCTTCTGTAAGGTAGATACTGCCGCAGTTGGATTGCTCCAGATTTTGAGCAGGATATTTCCTGCTGTGCCATACTTCAGTAATGTGATGAATAAACTTAAATAGGCATAAACGTAGAACAAAATAAGTGGTTCACAATTGTAACTCACAAGTCTGTTTCGTGGTTGTGTATGCAATGCGCAGCAGTCATCACATGGTGTGAGGTGATGAGGGAACCTCCGCACAGCCAGCGAGTATCGGCACCTCGTCGGCCTTGGTAACCCAAGAGCGCCATCCAGGGGAAGTCACCTGATATAAATGAAAGTGTAATCGGTAAGTCTTTAGATTAAGAACGGTTGACTGTTTATCGGCATATTTTTGTCACAGAAACAAAAAAATAACCCTAACCTATCTAATTTCCGACCGACCGACCGACGCCGTTCTTAATCTAAAGACTAGCCGTGTAATCAATAAAATGTCATTGTCAACAAACAAATAAATACAACCAAACAAAATAAAATGTGTTACGTAACCCTGATCCCACGAATATGCTGACGTACCAAGCCGACGGAATCTTCCCAAGCGAACACCTGGCGATCACCCTACGAGTTCCCCGTATTAGCCTTTCAATGCTCCCACTCTTTTAATTCCTAACTTTATTAATTGTAATGTTATTTTAATCACTCTTTAGTCTCACATCGACTGAAGCAGTCGTTAGTTTTAAGATCTAGTTTTAGTATCATTATTGTATTAATATCCCATTGATACAATATAACGTTAGTTATAGGATGTAGTTATAAGATAATTATTGTATTAATATCGAATTAATACATAATTAATAATAACAATAATAATAATAATATTAATCAAAACTATCTGTAAATATTTAGTTCTTAAGTTGTGACTTGTAAATATGTATAATGTTTAATAAACTATTGTAAACTTTAAAAAAAAAAAAAAACTAATAATTATGTGGTTTTTTTTTCGACCTCCTGATCGCCGAAAACGTAATTAATGTTTGGTTGTATAACCAAAACCAAACAATAATGTTTCAGGAAATCTGTGCTACGCAAATCCTGGCAACATGGTCAAGTGAACGCTCACACTCGAAATCCCGCAATAGAATAAAAATACAGTATCTTTCGGGTTGGGCATATGAAACCATGTATGAACTATGAACTACGCAAATACAAGTCCAGACCATGGAAAATGTTCGTATGTCCCTAAAAAGACTGCGAGTGTTTGAACAATAAATACTTATTTCTCTATAAGAATTTCGTTTCTACAGGTCTTCTTACCAAGCTTAGCGTCAACTCCGCCAACAACTCTGCTGAATGAGGCATTGCTAAGTCCACACTCAGGAGGCGATGGGAATTCAGTTACGAAATCTGATGTTAAAGACTTTCCAGCTGCGGTGTCGACTGAGGTGTCTGGAGCTGAAGTAGGTGTTGTTGTCGCCTCAGGGCGAGGCGTCGGTGGCGGTGTATTTGGTATTCTTGCGAGAGGACAGCAAACCTGAGACAAAGATTTCAAAATGACGATTTATTTCTTGAAATTTAGGGTTAATTTCAAGATAACGTGGCCGTATTTGTCTAACACGACGTTTTATAACATATAATTCCACATATTATGACATGATCGCTTACCCTATAATAATTAACATCTAGAATCCAAATTTGAAAATTATGTTAAGTTAGCAAAAACACAAACTTAAAGCAATCACTGATCAATCTGCTATGAAAACAAACGGTGCCATTTTGGCATGTTTAATTTGATTTCATAATTGTAGCGTCCCATTACTGAGCAAAGTTTTATTTTTATATCTAATGTGATCGAAGCTTGGCACGTCCGGCAGAAGTCATTAACTCAAATGAAAGAATAAATGAGCTTTAAGTAAGCTCAAGACCATCACGCGTAAAACACAATGGATTATGAATCAGACAGTATCAAATGTTTACTTTCCTACCTTTGGGTTGGAACCTTCAAAGCCACAGTGAGCTTTCCTCAAGACTTGCACAGCGGCAGGATTTGTCTTCGCTTGTGCCAGCAGTTTGACGTATTGTTCGCAAGATGGAAGAAGAATACAGCTTCCAACACCGCCTTCTATCGTTGTACATGTTGGGTCTGAAAATAGCAATTAGATCAACGTTAGCAACTTCATTTGTTTATTTAAGCCCGGTTATCGTTAAATTATCAATGAATCAATTCACAAGTAATTAGTGGGTGAAATGGCTCCTTTCCTGAATAATGGAACCGGACTTTATAATGCATTGAGTGAGATATGTGTTGAAATCAATAAACTATAAATTTTTATGATCTTTGTGGTCATAAAAATGTATAGATAATTGATTTAAAGTACGTTGATAATTGTCTTATTTTATTGTCTATGTAAATTAAAGTCGGTTTTTTTCTTTAAAAACAAACACAATTATGTTTACATTAGTTTTTTTTATATATACCTATGTATAATAAGGTCAAAGCAATATGTAAAATTATTAGTATACCAGATTCCTTGTAGTTAGTACCTACTGACAATTAATTGACAAGCCTTTAAAGAAGAAAGAAAGAAAAATATTTATTCTTCACAATAAAAAAAAAAACAAAGAGATACTAAGACACTTTACCGAGAAAGACTATTTAAATATATAGACTATACTATAGGTTACATCATATTTCAGTGTGAACGCGGGCGAAACCGCGGGGCACAGCTAGTAGAAATGATAGACCGACGACATTTTATAATTTTATCTAAGCTATGTTCAATACGTGTAAGTAATAAACGTGTAAACTTAATAAGAATAATTTTATAGATTGATATCGAGCAAAAAACAACTGTCTAGCTATCGCCGTTCTTGAGATACAGTCTGGTGGCAGGCGGACGGACAGCGAAGTCTTAGTAATAGGGTTCCGTTTTTACCCTTTGGGTACGGAACCCTAAAAAAGGATACAATGTGTAACAGGATACAACATTAAACAGGATACAACACGTAATAAGCATGAGACATGTCAAGGCGACTTCCGACAAAGAAAAATTAATAGATCTTATATGAAAGTCGATATTATATGGAGCGAATGAATGATTCAATATCCTTTTACTATTCATGAAATGACAACACATTGTTATGTACACGTACTTATTTTTAAATTTTCCCATTGACTGCGCAATTTCCTTTATTTTTCGTCCAGTAATAAACTTCTACCGAGTAATAGCGAAATAAAAAAAAAAAAATTAACCAAATGAAGTATCAAGTTTTGGGCTTAGTAATCACTTCAGCCTATCGCAGTCCACTGCTGGACATAGGCCTCCATAAGTTCGAGCCAAAAATGGCATGAACTCATGGTGTTTTGCCCAAACGGCACCACGCTGGGCAAGCGGGTAGGTGACCGCCCGCTTAGTAACACACTTAACAATTTACTAAGAACGCCGCCCGAGGAACTGTTAAGTGCAATGACTCCATTTAAACTGACATTCAAAGTCTGTTAATGAATCTTATTTTATAATTAACTAAGTTAATTTAACTACGGTTTTTATTAAATGTTTTTTTTCAACGTGAGCCATTGTTATAGAAACAGGTACATTCATCCATACTAATATTATAAATGCGAAAGTAACTCTGTCTATCTGTCTGTCTGTCGCGCAATCACGCCAAAACAACTGAACAGATTTAAATGAATACAAATTTTCATTCCAACCTTTCAACCCCTTACACCCTTTTTTCGCATTAAAAAGTAGCCTATGTCCTTTCTCAGACTCTAGACTATCTGTATACCAAATTTCATTTAAATCTGTTCAGTAGTTTTGGCGTGATTGCGCGACAGACAGACAGAGTTACTTTCGCATTTATAATATTAGTATGGATTATAAACCTGAAAGTTGGTTTGTTTGTTTGTTTAAACGCGCTAATTTCAAGAACTACTGATTCGAATTGAAAAATTACTCTGAGGTGGATAGCCTATTGAAAGAGAAAGGTTATGCTTTATGAAGAAGGAAGGCCCTTTTTTCCTCAAATCAACGCGGGTGAAACCGCGGGGCACAGGTAGTATTTTATAGATTAGCTACGCCCTGCGGTTCCACCCGCGTAACTTCCGATCCCGTTAGAATGTCGGGATAAGAAATAGCCTATGTGTTATTTCAGATCTAACTGAGGTAGGGCACAACAGGAAATATCCTGCTCAAAGTCTGGAGCAGCCCGACTAGGGAAGTACCTCGACCTTAGAGAAGTTCGATTTCTAGCAGTCTTGTGTTCGTATGGTGAGTAAGGTGACCAAAGCTCCCGGGTGTGATTGGGGACAGTGTCGGCAACGCATTAGCGAAGCTTCTGGTATTCCACGCCTCTATAAGCTACTGTAATCGCTTACCATAAGATAAGCCTTACGCTTGTTTGCCGACCAAGTTTCATTTAATTCGGTCCAGTAGTTTTTGCGTGAAAGAGTTACAAATATACATACATACTCGTACATACATCAATCCACCAAACTTTCGCATTATATTAGATATAATATTACTAGGATTAGTAGGATAGAACTATCACTCTCTTATTCATATTTTTGATAGTTATGTACAAAATTTAAAAACCCGTTTTAAGTTCACTTGTTTAGTTAAGTTTTGACTACAATTTTCTACGGAGTATTAACTCAAATGTTAGATAGTCGGTAGATACTAAATGTACCTACTAATTTCGTGCAGCGTAATTTATTTCGATGCTAGACTAGTGCTTGTATGTATGTATGTATGTGTGTGTGTGTGTGTGTGTGTGTGTGTGTCGTGTACATAATATTATGTACATCGGTATTACAATTATATAAGATGAAAAGAAAAAAACCTATATAGTCATTCGTATACATAGCTACTACGTTATTTCATATAAGTTCATATAAGAGGTACCTACTTAATAACGAAGAGGCACTGGTAACTTTTTTATTACGGTCATAACAGATAAACAAACAATGTACATCCTTATGTTGATGTTCTTTGAGATAATATTTTTATCGAGATGTTCGTATGAATGCTAATTGACCACCTATCACACCGATGTGTATTAGATTTTAAAGAAAAATTATTTAATTCATATATTTTAATGTACGACTAGGCTAGCCAGGTGATGAGCGGTCACCCTACGTCATGGTCCATAAAGTATGGTAATCCTGGTGGAAATATTTTTGTTTCAAAAAATCTTAAATTTTTTTTACAAGACTTTTAAAATGAATAAGTTAACGGTCTCCGAAATAAAGTCTGATATTTTAGAAAACACCTATTTGATCTTTTTAGAGTTTTACAGAGTTATAAAGACTTATCATTTTAAAAGTCTTATTAAGACTTATAAAGACTTTTTTTTAATTTTAATATTTCCACCAGTGTATATCACACATCATAAGCGTGTTGCCAAACCTACCCTGGACTCTTCCAAGGCTTCTTTACTAACCACAGGAATACAACACTACTTGGGACACACTACAGTATTGTTTAGCTGCGATCTTCTGTAAGGTTCTGGTACTTACCGAATCGGGCTGCGGCAGACTTTTGAGCAAAATATTATTTCCTGCTGTGCCCTACCTCAACACTTTATTGTACATTTTCAAATTACATTAAAAAAAGGTTTTACCAAAAAATTTGTTTTTGATATTTGGTCTTTTACTTTTTTAGTTGTAATTTTTTTGTGATATTTTCTCACAACGTGTAGTTTGCCTTATGGTTTGGATCTAATAGAATACGTTTGATAATATGTGGTCAGCCTTCACAGGTCCATACAACATTGTAAACAAACACGATCGAACGTTAAGCCAAGTACAAATATTGATATTACAAATACTTATTAAATTTTGCATACTAAGTATGTTTTATGTTTTCATTTTATGATGAGTTTAATAACTACACTCGAAGGCGATGAATTCAGGTCACTTAAAGGTTCCTAAAAATCTCGCAAACTAAGAATGCTAGCTTAATTAAATAAATTGTGTTTAACAGACAATTAAATACATCCTTAAATTAAAGTAATAAAATTTATGAGTCACCACATTTTGTGGTGTCACCACATCGTAATGTTGTTCAAAAATGTCATGTTTCCTATCTTTTTTTTAGGGCGAGATCAGCCAGTTTTTTTTTTTTTATGTTACTAGGTTGGCAAACAAGCGTGCGGCTCACCTGATGGTAAGACCGTAGCCTATAGACGCCTGCAACACCAGAAGCATCGCAAGCGCGTTGCCGACCCTATCCCCAATCCCCCCAGGAGATTTCTATCTCCTGGGGGGATTGTGGGGGATTGGGGGAGAGAGGATATTTTCTTTATGTACTTATTTTTTTTTTGTAAATAAAATGTGATGACTCATAAATTGTATTACTTTCATTTAAGGAGTATTTAATTATCTATTAATGAAACACAATTTATTTCAGCTAGCATTCTTAATTAGCGAGATTTTTAGGATTCTTCATGTGACCCAGATTCATTGCTCTCGAGTGTATTAAACACGCTTTTATTAGCTTGACCTGTATATATGTATGTATGTATGCATGTATGTATGTAACGGAATCTTTGAACTTCATTTTCACCTACTTCTAGGAGTCTGATTAACTTGGAAATTTGCACAGGGGTCAAGGGCCGATGACAATACAATCTAACACGCTTTTTTTTTAATTGTCGTCTTGACACTAAAAATTCAGAAAATAAATTATAGTTTAAAAAAATAAAAAAAAACATGCTTTAATAGCATAAAAAAGTAGAAAATAATTAAGTGAAAAAGCGTGGGGTGCTTGCTATCGAATTTGAGGATCATTTTATTAGTTATTTTGGAGTTTAGAATCGATTTTCATATAAGGCCTTCGGTATGAAAAAAATATGAGGAGTAAAATCTACTGAACGAATGACCTCGTTACCTACGTTTTTCGTAACGCCATCTATCGGAACCAAAAAGGAATTTTTCTTAGACTAGTAAGCCTTTTTTGTACCTATTTAGACAGTCGATCTGAAGGAGTAAACTCCAGTCGTGCGTAGGAGCTGATACACACACTTTTTTTTGTATCACTAGTATGATAACCAGTAGCGTGCATCACATATAGGCAGAAAGGCACTGCCTACCCAGGCATCTTACTAAAAATGATATATAAAACATGAACATTAAATATTTTTGAGAAAGACATAAACCATAATTCAATTTAAATCTCCTTCAATTTTAAAAACACGCCGTCGTATAAATTATAATATGTATGCGATATCAGCGCGCCGGGCCTTTTATGAACTACTAGCCTAACTCGAAGTTAAACTCCCCATACAAATCTTAGTAATTTCAGAATGACATAATTATAATCCTACAATTTTATAAAGTCACGCGTCATATGGAATTCAAACAAAGTATTGTGTTTTTAACATTGGTCGGTTAACCAATGGTAGAGGCACTGCCTAAAGAATAACCTGTCAAATCAAATTGTCTCGTTTGTACCCATTTTGTACCAATAATTATGATTTTTGACACGATCGCGTAATCGATTACGCAATCACTGCCGCCGTCCAATCAAGTGGCACAGTGTAATATTATCATATTATGACAATTCACTATTCAGTTTCAGTAGTCAGTATTCGCTTTGAATTTTTCGTTTGTGCGTTGTTTTTTAGATATATCAATATATTAGTGATAGATAAGTTTATTTGTGAAATATGTAACGGAGATGTGTGTTTAATGAAAGTAAAGTGTTTTTTTTTTTTGCTTGTTATTCGAAACTTCTAAATCAGTTTGGAATTGTAATGGGTACGTAGATTTGCACAATTTCACTAATGCTGTAAAAAAAAAAACATGATCAGTCCGAAAAACATCTAGCATTTTCTATAAAATTACATAGACTTTTGGCAAAAACCGCATCGAAACAAGCATTCAAATGATACATTGAACGCCATAATATAGATCGGACATTTGGAATCGAAACATTTCGACGGCTAATTGATATAGTGAGTTTTTTGGGTAAATAAGAACTACCTTTCAGAGGACATGATGAGTAACTTTTTACTAAATAAAGGTAATTATTCAATTAATAATTAATTAAGAACAGTAAATAATATTCATGTAAATTATTTTCTGGTTGTAATATAAAGTGACATCTAGTGTAGAATCAAGTTTTGTTTCCTTTGGTATAGATGGCGCTATCAGCAGTTTGGTGATTTTTAACCTTTAATTACCGACCCTCATTTTTAGTACTCATTCGCCGAGGTTAGGTCATGGTGACACCCTATTTGAAGTGACGTTTTTAATAAAATCTAGTTTAAAATTTTGTTAAAATTATATATAACCTAAATATTTACTTAACAAACATTGGGATAAAATCATAAAAACGACAAAACTACATTTTATAAACTTTTAATAGCAAAAATATAAAAATGCCACATTTTTAGGAACATAAGTTTAGAGTCTTTGAAAAAACTTAGTAAGTCATAAAATATTTTAGTAAAATTAACTTTTCTTATTATAATCAGTAAACAGAAACTCTAATCAACAAGATACCATAATATTTTAAAGATCTAATAATTTGAGGCACAATTCTGGCAAAGGTTTTGGGCGCATTGTAGGCATGTGTATATTTTGCACCCGATGCACTGATGAGGGGTCTTCCTTTTGAGCTTGGATGGACAAATGTTACACAACTTCCTCTTTTGGCTAACTACGACTCCTTCATAGTCATCTGGTTCTTTGGCTGTCAAGTCTTTACCAAGAAAACGCTTTATTGTAAGTGTCAGCCCCCTTGGCAAATGTGTGTTATAGGCACGTCGATTCAAATGCATCAAAACCAACTCTCTGACAAGACTTAGCAAGTAGCAGGACTGGTACATTCTCTTTGCCTCTGAGGTATATTTCTGACTATATTATGACTCAAAGATCTACAAGACTTTGTTACAGGCTCAGAAGAACTGCACTTGTATCCATTTTTACCATTATATGATTTTCCTGTTCTTTGTCGTAATTCAATGTTCGAAGAGTTGATTTTGTGAATCACGCAATGGATTTTCTTCCTCAGATTGTTCCTAGCCTGTATCATGCTCGCTGAATCCGCAAATCTGGGTCAACCAAGTACTAATCATCACAATGACTAAAATCTTGTAACTCTTCGTCTAACCAGCTCTCTAGAACAATTTCATCACTAGGATTATTCAAATTCAGTTGAATTTTATCTTACGACCGATTCCTGACTTTCTTGCTTGCGCCATCTAAAAAATTAAGACAAAATAAGCATTTCACAAAAAACATAAAATCATAAAATAGTTACATTAACACCGACCTTACGTCACGTTGACACCAGAGGTCTGATTGCGGGACCACCTGTAAACGTACAGCGTGTGCACGATCGTCTAACGAAAGATCAAGTCAAAACAAACAGCTACTGAAAGAGACAGATTTGTAACCCTATTGGTTGTTAAAATATTCCTGGTTCAACTTGCGCGGTGTCACGTTGACACCACCTCGGCAATTAAAAGTTAATTGTATTTTTGTTATTCAATTCGTTTTTTTAAATTAGTTTGCCAAAGAAGTTTCACTTCTGACATGTGTACTTTGTGCGCACGCAATATTTTTTTTGACTGCCTACCCTGTCTAAAAACTTTATGCACGCCACTGATGATAACGAAGTGTACAGGTGCACTTGATAAGCGGTTACCGTAAAGTATTGGTGCTTGCAACACCAGGATCATAGCAAGGGTGCTACGGAACCCACACAGTACATTTTCAGGAGCTCTTGCTACCTTATTCATCACAGGAACATAACACTACTTGAAAGCAGTATAAGCTATGATCGTTTGTAAGATAGAGGTTCCCACTTCCCCATTCGAGTTACTCCATTGTCGAGTAAGTTGATGTGCAACACCCAAATAATGAAAAAAAATCAGTAACTTAATTTACCATGTACTCGTAATTAAATATACCATACCATACCATATACTCGTAATAATAACATTTATACTCGTAATACTAATAGAACAACTATTAAAAAGACTAGTTCTTATTTCCCACATTTGGGCTACTACGGCTTAACTACTAAACAGCTTTTAATACAGGCTCAGTAGTCAGTAGTGACAAAATAAACGCATTCAGACGATCTAGCTTATAGTGACTTTACTTATATATATTATTTGTATAGAATTCGTCTCAGAGTCAGTTTGAGTCTACAAACGAAGTCAAGGGGGACTAGATTTAGTTCTAGATTTCTAATAAGTACGTCATTTGCTTACTAAAACCACCTGTTTTCGTGGCTTTTTCAAACGACGTTTAATCTTTGTTCCTTGTCATTCAACTTTGAATTCAAATTAATAAAATAAACAAGCTACTAAAATTCACCTTAAATTGTTTTCGAATCAATAGTAAAGATTGGTTACAATTGATTTTACTGCGCCACAGTGTTGCCAACCCCAAGAAACTAAAAAACAGCAGATCACCAATTAAAAAACAGGAGAAAACAGTAGGAGAAAAAAGTAGAAAAGGCAGATTTTATACTTTCCTCGTATAATTAAAACAATCACCTACTTTTACCAATTGGTTATCAGGACTCGCATACATTATTAGGTATGTTTTAATATTGAACACAACATAATAAAAAATAAAAATCAAAATAAAATTATTTTCCACTTTCATTTCATTTCATCTTCATTATTTTCAAACTTTTCTTTATGTGCCTTTTTGTGGCTTCAAATGAGTAGCAATCGGTTATTTCGGATTTAGTGTATAAGGCTCCTTTAATAGTTTCAGTCGATATTTTGTTGCGTAATTTAGTTTTCATAATATTTATAACTGAAAATAATCTTTTCACGGTGGCGCTGGTATGTGGTAAGCACAAAAGTTTCTTCACCAATTCACAAAATTCACACAAAGGTTATTTTGTGAATGTTTGAAATGTTTTTAAAATCGGAAAAATGTGTTTTGGAGAATTTTGTTCATGGTTAATTTTGTACAAATTTTGTACATGATTTCCCAGTGCATAAAAATATGAGTGTCAATCACATAAGACTCAGGTCGGGGAATTCCTTCAAATCCCGACAAGAGTACATATACTGCCATCTAGTAATCATTATGTATTATTATATAGTGGTTATCAAAACATATTACATAGTGTAATAGGTGACGCTGAACGCTAATTGAAAAACAGTAAAAATTAGGAATAAAACAGAAAACAGGGCCATCGATGTAAAAACAGTAAATATACTGTTAAAACAGTAGGGTTGGTAACACTGCTGCGCCATAATGACGTTATTTTGTACTTTTCTAATCTACGCTTCTACGCTACGCTTCAGCTTGTAATATCCTCTTTCCTCATGTAGGAGAAGGATCAGAGCTTACTCCACGACGCTGCTTCAATGCGGATTACTTTTATCTATAGTGTATAATTATAAGTAATCTTGATTTGATATTGTTCAAAATTTTTACTAAATAAATGCAACCAATTAGTATAAAAAACGAAAAAAAACCTGTTTTATTATTACCTATTCATTTAAATTTTTTACTCTTTTAAATTTTAAACTTTACATTTAGAAGATGATTATGGAAATATTATGATTATGAAAATTTTATTAATATAACCATAATACCAAAAACTTCGAACACAGACAGTTTACACTAGCAAAAATTGTTTCATTAAGACCTATATTATTCAATGAAGAAGCAAATATACGGCTCTGTACATTAGTTTACGTATGTAAATATAAAATTATTAATTATTTATTTATTTCGAGACTACGCTTCGTTCTAAACATACAATTTATTTCTCATTCTAGTCGCACAGTAGTTTGACCTGTCAGGTGACCAACGTAACCTTGATGCTACATACATGATGAGGAAAATCAAACTTTTGTTAATAGCATTTTTTTACCACTTATAATAAAATTAAATTAATCCTGTGGTCAGAGTTATGTTCGGTGATAATATTAACTTATGTATACCTACATCTGTTAGCGCAGTTTGAAGTGACCCAGCTTTCGGTGTGTATTATTTGTAATGTATAGATACATATAAAAATATGTGTCTGTATCAGTTGCCTGTTAATATTCATAGCACAGGCATTTGTTTGCCTATCTTAGGAACAAGTGAGCGTGTGTGTATGTCAATTACATTTGTTAATATTACTTAAAGAAGACAAAGAAGACAACCGAAATCATTTTACTCAGTTACGTACAGTAGGTACCCGGCCATCAATAGTGCACATCGACCTTCCGAAAGAGACAATCGGCTAATTTCGACTAAAATTGAGGCGGAGACCCCAATTGGAGAACTATTTTTTTTTTGCAACGAAGGTTTTTAGATATACTTAGATTTTATGAATTAAAGTGAACAATTATAGTTATCTTTGTTTTTTTTATGTTGAGTACTAATTAATTCGTATTAGTATTGAATTTAAAAATGCGAAACAAGCTATTTGAAAAGTTCTTGACCCTTCGATATTTGGGTATTTTATTTTAATCTCTAATGTGAACTGGCCTTTCTTATGGAAGCTCGCGACTCATCCCCATTATACTACTAAGTTCGATATTCCATTCTTTAACTATTAATTACGACATTTTAACTATTAAACACGTAAAAATAAATTGTCTTTAACCACAAACAATTACATGTTTCTGAGCTCAATGCAATTGTAATTTGCAAGTTTTTTAAAAGGTTTTTCGCCTTTTTTCTTTTAACTATCTAAAATAGAATTCAGTTGTTACAAAAGTTGCTTGTCATTTTAGCGTTCTGCTAATCAATGTGCTATTGAAAATTGTCACGATTTTCAGTATCAAATTCGTATTATATTCAATAGTTTTTTTTTGTTACGCCATTTTTTGTTGTATTTTTTCGTTGTATTACCTATGTATCTAATTATCTATGTATTTGGCTTTGACAAAGATTTGCTTTATTATACGCTGACGTCCCATATAGTAGTTGTATATAATGGTCACAGCAATTGACTGTTGTGATATCTGTCACAAGTTCGATGCCCGCTCATTACAATTATTATTTGTACGGATTATGTTGATGTTAGTCTGGGTCTGAGCGTTTGTAATTATGGACACTAGATACAGGAATTCATCCTACTACGTACCGTTTGGTGTGAGATATTCCTAGCTAGATTCTAGGTATAATATTATATTACCTAACACAGTGTTCTGCAAACTTTTTGTGTTCAAGGTACACCTAGGAATAGAAAAATATTTTGGAGGTACACCACAAATAAAAAATCATTTTTTAAGTAACATTAATCAACATTTATTTATTAATCATTGAAACAATATTTATTATTAATCAATAAACGTAAACTTTATTTTTCCGAGGCACACCAATAAACGATCACGGCACACCAGTGTGCCGCGGTACACCCTTTGCGGAACACTGACCTAACACACAGGCAAGACATTTGCTACGTTCATTAAGTTACATTAGGAACAGACGATCGTGTGTGTATCATTTTTTTATTTATTATTCAACATCCAGGGGCTATTACACTCAGCCAGTTTATGAAACCCAGTTTTATGAACTGTGTTGTTAAGCTATTGCATAGCTTCTTTCGCGGGCCTTGAGCGCGGGGACAATTTTGAGAATATCAGTAACGAAAAAACCTCACGCTCCCCCAGTAACGAAAAAACCTCACGCTCCCCACTCCGACGGGCACGGAGGTGTGGCTTGAAGGCCGTGCATCGTCTAACGTCGTTTCAGTTCGGCAGTCTTCGACACGGCGTTGTGTGCGTGCGATTAGACGTCTGAGCTTCGACGCGAGTTTGCCGGCATTTATCAATGAATGCGTGATGAAATAAAAAATATGACCTACATGAATGGGATAGCACCGGCGTTAGTACTATTATCTAGTTGAGCGTATTACTCATTGATGCAAATATGATATTGCCTATAATGTTACTATTTCCGGATAAAATTTGGCATTTAATTTTTTTAATAAAAGAAAAAAATTTGTTTTCTTATCGGTCACCACGCTCAAAAAGTGTAACTTGAATTAATATCAAAGAAAAAGAAATACTGCATAAATAAAATAAATAAATATTATAATTATTGCATAAGTTGATACAAAATGCTATGCAATAGCTTTACCGCGGCAGTCCCCGAGTGCCACACATCTTTTTTTTTTATGTTACAAAGGTGGCAGTAATATAATTATATACCTTAGCTACAACATCAGGAGCGCTACAAGAACGTTGTCGAACCTATCCCCGACCTCCCCAGGGGCTCTAGCTCCACTGGCATACAACTTTATTGAGAGCAGAATTATTTAACTGTGGTCTTCTCAAGGTTGAGCCAGATTTTGAGCAAGATTTTTCCAACTTAACTCAATAAAAATTATCAAATTTAGCATACCACATAACAGTCATTACTGTGACCAGTATATCAACTCGTCTATAAGCGTCTTTTTATATACAGGGTGTCCCGCGATAAAGTGCAACCCCGAAAGGGGGTGAAACTAGACCATAAATTATCACCAAAAAACCGAAAAAATTAAAAAAAATAAAAAAAAATTTTTTATTTTTTATTGACGAATTGAGATTTTTATATAGCTTACGCAGCCTCTTTGTACAAAAAATGATGATTTTTGTACGTGTTTTTTGGGATAGAGGCGTAATTTTTTTTTATTTGAATGGCAATATGGTAAGAAATAATAATAAATCATAAAATTTCCTGGTATTGGGGGCATAATTCTGAGAAAATTAGAGATCATTGAAAAAAACAGTCATAAAAAATGGATTTTTTTTCACAAGAAGCATAGTTAAAGACATAATGCCACTTTTTTGCGAGCTAATTTTTATTTTATCGTTACCGCCAAGTACGTGGCGTAATATTTTATTTTATTTTAAAGTAATCGACCCACTACTTTGGAAGAAATCATCATTTTTTGTACATAGAGTCTACGTAAGATATAAAAATCTTAATTCGTCAATAATAAATAAAATATTTTAAAAAAAAAGTTTTTTCCATGTTTTTTGTCGATAATTTATGGTCTAGTTTCACCCCCTTTCGGGGTTGCACTTTATCGCGGGACACCCTGTATAAATAGGTCGGCAAACAAGCGTACGGCTCACCTTATGGGAAGCGATTACCGTAGCTTATAGACGCCTGCAACACTATCCCTAATCCCCCCAGGAGCTCTGGTCACCTTACTCACCAAGGGGAACATAATACTACTAGAAAACAGTATTATTTAGCTGTGGTCTTCTGTAAGGTCGAGGTACTACCCCCAGTCGGGCTGCTCCATATTTTGAGCAGGAAATTTCCTGCTGTGCCCTACCTCAGTTAAATAATACTCAGTAAAAAGATCATAACTCTATCAGAAATCATAATGCAAATGAATCAAATTGTTTATGAAAAAAATACTGCGAGCGAAATAAAAATAATATATAACCTCGTTATGTAAATCATTAAAATAACTGCCCAATATTTAGTATGCACAAGTCATTCGTGAAGTTCATATAACCAAACATCTTAGTCGTCATTCATCGTCTTGTGCCTACTCCGTAAATTTATACATATTATATATACTAGCCAACCTGGCGAACTTCATACCGCCTTATTTTTTTTCTTGAATATAATAATTATATATATCGAAATAAAATATTATCTTTCAAGTTGGATCAAACTGCACACGGTGTGCAAATTTGATTAAAATCGATTAAGTAGTTTAGGAGTCCATCGCGAACAAACTACGTGACGCGTAATTTATATATATTGAGATATGAGCTAAGTTTCCTCGTGTAGATTATATAATCATTTGAATACAGAATAAAAACAATGACACAATAACTCATAATAATGTTTTCACAATGCCAATGTGAAATGACAATGTATTATTATAGCCTTATAGGCCTTTTGTTAATGAATTTGTTGCTACAGATTATACTGGCTTAAAACTTTTTTAATACTGAGTGAGGCAGCAAGCACAATACACAAAAAAATATTAATTGCTTAATTTAAATTTATAGTTTTATAAAGTCTAATATAAAGAATGGTTATAGTTGTTTCGGAAACTGTTGCAATTATCACATTAAAAGTACGAATGTATGTATATAATGTATACTTGAATAAAATATAATATTTTTTATGACTGCAGAAATACTGAAAATTTTGTTGATATATTATTTATCAATTTTGTATTCTTTATTTAATTTGATAAGGTGTAGTCATTAATTCAGATTATGATAGTGAATGAAATTACAATTTGCACGATCAGACCAACTATAGTGATTACAATGGTAATTTTTAGTAAGTTAGTTACAAAATTAATAGTAGATACCTATTATATAATTTTTTGTCGTTAGTTCTCTAACAGCTTAGTAGTTTTAATTACATTTTTGTTACTTTGTTATTACACTAAACATCCATTTAAGTTATTAATTACTGTTTAATTAACATACATTTTTTAGTTATACCATACAACCTAGAATTAATAAAATCAACAGAAACTGCGTCTTAACCACTTTTAAAATTGTATATTTCAATCAATTAGTAAAGTATTTTAAATGTAGTTAAATTTGTCACAGTAGTCAAAATATATAAGTCATAGGGTTTTGTATTCCTTAACATGCAAGATATCATAGATAAATTTTGTTATAACCATAATCTTGTAACCAAGTTGTTAGCGAAAATATAAAAAAAAATTATTACGGAAAATTCCCGCCGATCCGAAGTTGAAGTTGTTTCTTGATTCTGATGGAGGAACTGGCGTTAAGCGTTGTCGCGGTCGATTTGTCGAGAACCGTGGTGGTGGTACTGTGGGTATACCATTCTTGTTACCAAATGGTACATCGCTCTCACTATCTTGTCCATTACCGAACGGCGAAGATGTTGGTTCAGAATTAAAGGTCACTGAATTTTCACTCGGATAGTTATTTTCTACATTCGTTTCCTCGTTTGGTACATTATTAGGTTGTTCTACGTATTCGGGAGTTGCTTCTGCTGGGATAGGACTATTAGTTGGTTTTGGTTTATCAAAGATATCCTCATATGGTACTTCTATTACTTCAATTATATCTGAACCCCGATTCGGAAAACGAACGTTATTTTGCTGATTATAAGGATAATCTGGTCCGTACTGGTTAAATTGGTTGTTGTTCGGTCTGCTTTGATCGAACTGGTTGTTGTAAAGTTGACCGTTTGTATCATATTGATTGTTGTTTATCGGTGTGTTTGAACCGAACTCATTGTTGTAGATGGGTCTGTTTGGATACTGATTGTTGTTGAATGGCCCATTTGGACCAAATTGATTGTTGTTCACTGGTCTGTTTTGATCATATTGATTTGGTGTGTGGCGTCCCAAATTAAACAGATTATTCAGTGAATTTCTGATACTATTTGTGTTTGTAAAGAAGTTGAATGGTGATGGGATTGTTCGCTCTTCTCGTTGAGGGAAGAATCCTAGATAAGATAACATTATTGATTATTTCAATTAAAATACAAGTTATTATTATTTTAACGTAACTTACAATAATTAAAGTAATCGTAAACTATAACTAAATATAGATAAAATTATACTTTATTTAAAGAATAATCATATCATGCCATGTTTAAATATCCGCCTGTAATTAAAATGCTATAATACGTTATTTAACGTATAATAGATTAATTATAATAATAAATGATTTCCTAATAGGAATGTAATGAAAAACAAATTTTGACATGTTTGATTCAATGACAGGACAAACTGTATTATGAAGACAAATTATTTAAAAAAAAAACATTCAAATGCTGACATACAAACACACACATGCAAGTGATTTGTTATAATACATTTACTATATATAGTATTCTATAGAATATATAATGATTTTGTCATGCGCAATTACACCCATACATATATAATGTACATGTATATAGCTTATTTGAGAGATTATTTCTTTTCATACATAAGTACATACAATTACAAAAAAAATACAACCTTATTCACACATACACCTTTTCAAGAAACAAAAAACTCTACAGTTACATGTTTATTATAAATAATATACTGAAATAATGGCATGTTTAGTTTGTATTTACAGCGGTATTTATGAAGTAAAACTTCTTTAGAATGGTTTTGATTTAAAACTCGATGAAACGAGAATGCGTCACGACAAAGAAAGAAACACATGATTGTGTATAGGTAGGGATCCCTCGAAATTAGCTGAAAGAATCAGCTGGTTAGGAATAATTTTTGATGACCTTACGAGGTCATCAATTTGATGACCTCGTAAGGTCATCAAAAATTGATTTTTTTTTCTTTTAGTTTGTTAATATTTATATAATTTAATAGTAATATTGTCCTACAAATTGCGTGCTACGTTATCCCGGTCCTACGCTCACTGCTGCTCTATCCCCTGCTACCTTTGTTAGCTACCATAATCAAGAGTTTTCGTAGAGGAATTTTTTGTTCGTCTCATCAAAATAAAGCTACTCCCGGAAAATTAGCTTGATAGTAATCAGGTGAAAAAAATGTACTAAAGATCCCTACCTAATAGGAGAGAATGAGCTAGAATACATTAATGCTCAAAGCGCGTAAGCGACGCATTTTGCATGGCGCTTATGACCTTTTTCGCATGACCGTGATCATCGTTGATAAAAAAAATCGCAACGGTCTATCTTCCTACGACTTTTTAGAAGTTTCACTTCTGTCGTGTGCGACACACACACACACATTTTCATTATAATTATCTAATAAATTAATTCAAACTAAATTATAATTAAATAAAAAAAGTGATTTCTACTTAATCTGTTTTGAAACAGAACTTGTATTTCTTTTAATACGAAAAAAAAAATCTGGAACTTCAAGCCTACGCTCAAATAGTTTATGACACATGTCAGTGTCATTAACAGAAGAAAGATGATAATAATTTGTATAACAAAAAAAAATTTGTTATCTATAATGCTGGCTTTACACGCTACGATAAATTGTTACAATTTATCGTTGCGTGTAAACGGGAGATTGTAGAGATTAATTGGGATTGGAGTTGTGCTCTACTCTTTCGATTTGTTGGAGCGATAAATCGTTCAATAAATTGTTACAATTTATCGTAGCGTGTAAAGCCAGCATAAAGTCGGTTTACGGACGATAGTTTTACGTGATAACGCCAGAAAGAAACATTAATGAAAACTTATTAATTGAATTGAATGAAATTTGCTAGCTCTGATCCTACCTCTCTACCGCTTGTTCCGCGCTCTCGCTTGCACGCTCAGGCTCAGGCGGAACGTGACACTTTTTCGTGCATGCAGCCGGTGTTCATTGATTTATAAGACGTTATCACGTCAAAAGTATTATTATAATAAATTTAATCACAATTGACAAACAATTTAAGTGTTTGAACTAAATATATAATAATTTAATTCACTTATTTTTTATGTACCACAGACTATTTCGCCAATGTTATTAACTGAAAGTTTGTGTGAGTGGTTTTTAAAAGTACGTCAATGGTATTTCCATATTTATAGATAACAAATAAACTTGATAACTCTTGGTCCTTACATATTATTTGTACCTCATTTGTACAGTGCGGTACTCTACCGCTACCGACTGGTTTTTATGACGTTTATATACTGATTATATTTGGTCGTTGCCGCCGAAACATGATTCACAGATAACGTATAAAAAAGTTGATTTGTTTTTTTTTTTATACAAAATATTTCGTGAATGCATTTGTTTCTTTACTTTTAAATGTACTAAAACTGTGTATGATTTTACCTGCGTTGTCTTTTGGCGTCCGTCAAATTATAGTAGGTAGGTATATTGTTATTTTGTTTATTTGTTACTTATATAATACTATTTTTATTTTTATAATCATATAATATTTTATAAGGAAATAAAATTAAATTTAATGTATATTGAACCAGAATTTTAAGTAATTTAAATTCTATTATATCAATAATAAAAATCAAGAAATTAACTAGGGTAACAGGATAACACAAAATTAATAATAATATGTATGTTCAATATTTCCTGTAACTTTTTTTAAGAATATTTACGTGTAATAATGAAAAAATATTTGTTTAAAGATTTGCAAAGAAAATTGCTCACGTGTAGATTAGTTTTTTTTTTTTTTTACCTGATGTGGCTACCGAAAAGTGACTTACCGACAGATATATTATAAACATGCAGTAATAAATACTAATTTTTAGGATATATAGATAAAACTGTAAGGATTGAACATTTAATGAATATATTTTCATACCTATATTACAATTTACAAGATCTAGTGTAGTTTTTTTTTTTTAATTTTAATCTATAATTTATGCTTTATGACTCTCTGGCTGTCGATAGTGACATGTAGGTATCTACAGATATTTTTTGATATAAAAAAGTATGGAGTGTAGAAGAACACTCCGTATAAAAAGGTTTGATATAATGACATTTTTATCATTTTAATAAACTGAGATTAATAAAGAGTTGGAACTTAGTTAAGTATTTAACAGAAAATACACATGAAAATAGTTCTTATTACAGTAGTAGTGACTCGCCCCGGCTTCGCACGGATGCAAAAATGATCAGTGTTTCTCTACTATATTATGCATGTATTATACATATATACCTTCACCTTGAATCACTCCACCTATTAAAATAACTGCATCAAAATCCGTTGCGTATTTTTAAGATCTAAGCATGCATACAGACAGACAGACAGCGGGAAGCGACTTTGTTTTATAATAATATGTAGTGATACTCATCGTTATTCTTATTACATAATTATTATACATTTATTTGGAGGAATAGATTTCACTAATGTCAGAGTATCACAGATGATTTCGCCAATGTCACGTAGAATGAAAAAGTCACGACGGTGATTAACATGCGCGATTGAGAATGTAACCTCGATAGAATTTGACACTTAGGGCGCCTTCAAATTAGCCGCGCGGCGGCAGCGCGTCTGCAGCGCTGCCGCCGCGCGACGTTGTAAATGTATGTAAATAACAACGCGCCACAGCAGCGCGACAAATTTGAAGGCTACGCGCTGCTGTCGCGCGTTGTTATTTACATACATTTACAACGTCGCGCGTCAGCAGCGCTGCAGACGCGCTGCCGCCGCGCGGCTAATTTGAAGGCGCCCTTAATAAATATATAGGAAATGGTAGCGAACAATAATAATTATAAATGGTTGACAAACTTAGTTGCCCAGAGAAAGGATTTTTGACGAAGTATGTAATTTTGTTGGTGCTTAACCGAACATATAATTACATATTATATCGATCATTAAATTGGAGATGATGGGCTATTACATAGAATATAGTAAGAGACCATGTAATATTATATTTATTTTAGTATTAACTAGCGACCCACCCCGGCTTCGCACGGTTGCAAAAACTATCAGTGTTCCTCTACTATATTATGCATGTATTATTATACATATAAACCTTCCTCTGGTATCACTCTATTTACTAAAGAAAACCGCATCAAAATCTGTTGCGTAGTGTTGAAGATCTAAGCATATACCTATACGGACAGACAGACAGCGGGAAGCGACTTTGTTTTATACTATGTAGTGATAAGCTATTAACATTTATATAGTTTCTTCTAAATAATATTTATGTATTTAAAATTCGGTTATAAAGAATCACACTATGGCGTCTAAGCGAAGCCCATTAAAAACAAAACGAGATGTCGTCGACGGCTTGTAAGCAATAAAAAAAAAACAAGTTTAAAAGTTGACTTTGTGGCTAAAGAAGGATTTATTTGCGTTAAAAAAAAATGAAAA